>JAKSZU010000027.1:21169906-21797406 GCA_026018925.1 Tupaia tana | reverse complement strand
AGGAAGAGGATGCCTGACATGGAGAATAATGGCATTCAGCCTGAACACTGCTGCTTTGTCTCCGAGTCTAGTTTTAACCCCGAGGTTGTAGAGAAAGTCCTTACATTGGCTATTATTCTATGATGGAATGATCCTATTAGTTTTGGCAAATCTTTTCTGATTTTTTGGAGTTTTGCTTTGGGGGCCTGGGTCCCAGAAGCAAGAGAACTAGAGTCAGGTCATAGGTGTAAGTGTCTAGGTTTTTGCTTGTGGTTCTTACGTTTCTGTCCTAGCTCATTTTAAGAACCTTGCTGAGCTGACCCCTGGTATATTGGTTAAGGGAGCCAGATCCCACATGGCTAACCATAGCTCCAACTCCAGGCTGGCAGCTTGAAAAGCATACTTGGCACATGTGTGTGCATGCCCTAAATCCCAGCAGGATGCAGAAATGGAAGAGAATGGGTTGTTGTGTGACCATGCTCCATTAGAGGGTGATTTCTTCTCTCCCTCCTCTCCTCTCTGGTGAGCTCATGTGCCCTCTGGCAAGAAAAAGGAAAACTATGCTAGCCAAATGTGAGAAAAGACCTATGCACTCGTGGTTTCACTTTTGCAACCCATAGCTATAGCTATGGCTCAGTGGAGTTCATATCCTCTCCCTTTTCTTTTGTTTGTACTGCTATGGCCACTTGCCTTCTAGCTGTGGCCCTGCCTCAGCAGTTCAGCCCGTACAGCCTCATTGTCTTGTTCGATGCTTGGTTATTAGTTTTAAAGACTGGACTTCTCTGCTCACTAGTTCCTGAATTTTGCTTCTCCTCTATCTCCAGATTTTACAGGAATGATGCTCTGCTTTGGTCTTACCTATTCCCAAGGCTCTCACTGTACCCATGGTGGTGGTCACCTCTCCTGACCTTCCCCACAGCCTGTGAGTCCTCCAAGGCCCCTCACCTCAGCCTCAACTTTTGTAGATACCCATGAAACCATCTTTTGAGAGTGGAATCCCAGGGCAGACTGCTTCATTCCCCCCTCCTGACAGTTCTCTGAGGATCTGCTGCTTATTTCTGTCCAGAGGGTGAAGATGGATGACAGGTGCTACCCAGTGATCTTCCCAGACGCACGGAATTTCCGCCCCTTTACTTCTGACTCTCTGGCTGCAATTGAGAAGCGGATTGCTATCCAAAAGGAGAAAAAGAAGTCCAAAGACCAGACAGTGTCAGAACCTGAGCCTCGACCTCAGCTTGACCTAAAGGCCTCCAGAAAGTTGCCCAAGCTCTATGGTGACATTCCCCATGACCTAATAGCAAAGCCTTTGGAAGACTTGGACCCATTCTACAGAAATCACAAGGTACTTCCCGGGAAAGCATGGGCGATCTAACTGTGATGTTATAACACCAGTCTTGGGGCTGGTAGGAAGCAGGCCGTACCTCTCTTTTGCTATCACCCTCCCATCATTGCCTTCATAGTCCCAAGAACCCATTTCAGTCCTCATCATGTTTTTCTCTGTTGTGCATTTATTGAGGAAGAAGATGAGGACTAGAAGCAACAGAGAGGTTAAAAGGAGAATAGAAGAAACATAAAATAGACCAGCCAGTGGCATGGTGATTAAGGTAGCTGGATACCACATGGCCAACCGCGTGGTTCAAGTCCCAGATCTGGTGACTTGAAAAACACACCAGGCACCTGTGTATGTGTGCCCAAAATCCCAAGAGGAGAATGGAGGAGAAGAGATTGTGGCATGGCTATCCTTCCTAGAAAGTGTTTTCTCACCTTCCCTCTTTCTTTTTCTCTCACTCTCCAACAAGCATATGTGTCCTGTGGAATTTTTTAAAAATGGGATTAACATTTAAAAAACATAAAGTGGCATCTGGAAAAGGACTGGAATAGCAGTCAGGGAAGTTAGGTGTAGACCATTTCAAGTGATTGGCTTTCTGAGTCTGGTAGGTCACTTTACAAAGTCTCACTTTCAAATCTACTAAGTGGGAATAACACCTGATTTCCTTACCTTGAAGAAAAGACATGTTAGGGAAGCATTTTATGATTTTTAAAGCATTATACTAATATAAAGAATTAGCATTATAATCCAGAGATGGTCATTTCAGCAATAAGATTTTTTTCTTGAAAAATTCTTGAACAATATACTCTTTAGGTTTTTGTTCTGTTTTGATTTGTTTAGATTTTTGCCTTACGGTTTGTGTGCTCATGAGGGAGAGAGAGACAGAGACAGTGAGAGAGGAAATGAGCAATTACCCCCAAGGGGGATGGCCATGCTGTAATGAAGGGTCTCCTCCATTCTCCTCCTGGGATCTTGGGCACACACACACACACACACACACACACACACACACAGCGTGATTTTCAAGTCACTGTGTCTGGAACTTGAACTGTGGTTGACCATGTCCAGTGACATAACCGCTATACCATCTACTGGCCCCTAGGCTGTTTTATAAAACATATTTTTGCCATGGGCACATGAACTCACTAGAGAGAGATATGAGAGGGATAGTGAGAGTCATCCCCTCAGTGGTGAGGGCCATGCCACAGTCCCTTCTCCTCCATTCCCCTCTCACTTGGGGCATGCATGCACATGCACTTGATGTGATTTTCAAGCTTTTGGGTCTGGGACTCAAACCACAGAGTTGGCCATATGAGGCCCAGTTCTTTAGCACCACGCCACCTGCTAACCCACTCTTTAGACTATTACATGAGATTCATGAAGGTCAAACCTACACTTGATGCATAGTAGGGGCTCAATAAATTAAGACTAAGAAGGTGGTAACCAAAGGGTACATGCAGATGGTATGTAAATCCCTGCAAATTTGTGAAAGCCTCGCTTGGACGTAATTCTTGCAGGGAAACTCCAGTACAAGCTCCTTAAAGGATTCCCTAGTGGGAACATGTGAAGTTTGGGCTCCTCTCAAGGCTGCTGAAAAGCCTGGGGCCCTAAGCACAACCCTCTGCAAACTACATCCCATTTTAAGAAAGGCTCAGAAGGCCTTGCCATCATCACCTCACTGTCTGGCCCAGCAAGGATTGGAAACCCACCTTGCCAGAGTACGGTCAGAGGTGGAGAAAGTTGGGAGCGTGAGGAAAAGTCCTAAAAATGGTAGGCTAGTGGGATCTCCGTTTGCTGGCAGCCATGAGAAACTGATCTCTCAAAGAAGGTTGTATGGTCTACATGTCCTTAAACAGGGACAGATTTAGGGCTACCAGGCTAAATGGGAACTGTTTGTGTTCAGAGAAAAATAGGAAGGACAAGCAAGGGAAAGAGACATGAAAGAGCAGATGCACTCCGTTATTTCTCATCTGTAAGCCGTAGAGTTTCAAGGGTTTCCTGGAGGTACAGTTGCTGGAGGTAAGTCAACTGCTAGAGGTCTCAGTGCCGGATAGAAAATACACAAGCCAAGTAGCAATTTGGTGTGCTGCAGATATTCCTGGGGATGACAGGCTCTGTTTCAGCCTGGCTAGATAGTCTAGGACCATCTCTTCTCAGCCCGGGTTCTCCTTTAAATCAAAATACATAATACTTGTTTGGACTTCTGCACACCCAGCTCAGCACTCTCAACGGTCATGGGGGTGTATGAGGTCTTCATTGCATTTCCCCTTAGAGAAGAGGAAACCAAAGCCAAGAAGGGGAAGTGCCTCATGCCAGTTCAAGCAGCCAGTAAGTAGAGGAGCTAACTTGCCAACCCAAGGACCGTGCTTGCACTCACTGGCTGCTTCTTCCCTTTAGAAGCTCCCCTTTTGAATAGCTACAGGGAAAAGGGGTGGAGATGTATCAGCAAGCATACCAGAAGAGCTGGGACCTATCATTTTAATCACTTAAGCCCTGGCAAGTATACTTAAATACACCATTAGTTAAAATATTTAAAGCAGTAAAGAGGAGGCGTCAATAAAATATCCAAATCAAAGGGCATAGAAGCAGAATCAGGTCATGCCAGCTATTAATCTGGGGTGACCCACCTCAAAGAGGGGTTTGCTCTCTGCCCTGAAATTGTCTATTCAAAGGAAGGGAACAGAATCTCCAAAGTGGGTCTTGGTCTCCTGGGCTCATAGCTTTTGAAGAATTCCATGGTTCAATTCATTTTATTATGGAAGCAAAGGAAAATATTTGAGGTCATACTTTTTCCTGCAGCCAGATGGCCACCAGATCACCAAGTTCCAGCAACTCACTGGTGGATGGTTGTTTGTTGGCTGTGGCTAAAATCTGGTACCTGAGTCAAGGCAGCATCCCGCCCCCCCAACAGTATCTTTGGGTTTGGCTATCAAAGTATAAAGATTCATTGCAAACTTCTTATCCATAAAATGATCCAATGAGTCTGAATGTTCAAACTCAATTTCTATGTCTTCGGGTTCTCTTCTAGGCCTCGTCTCCACAGATACATATCATCGAGTAGCCTATTAAGATTTTGGCTGCCCCGGTTATTACTCTAGACCCCTATTTCTTTAGTTTCAGGGCCCATGTTCTCCATCTCTGTATCTCCAGAGTATCCCATCAGGTGAGTAGTCTACATCCACCCATTTACCTATAGACCCAAGCCACAGGAGGGATCTGTTCACCTCCTGTGTAGTTAAGTGTACGTGGTCTGAAAGTACCTTGGGCTTCAGAACAATTGCTCGACAATGAGACACCAGTTTTCCTGATAAGCCAAGCAAGGCCTCGACTCATGATTCCACTGAATTTTCTGGAAATAAACTCATGATGCCAATTGTTTGGTCACTGCACTTAACTAGCATTGTGTTTTCTTTCTTGCAGACGTTTATGGTGTTGAACAAAAAGAGAACCATCTACCGCTTCAGTGCCAAGCGTGCCTTGTTCATTTTGGGACCTTTCAATTCAATCAGAAGCTTAGCGATTAGGATCTCGGTCCATTCATATCCTTTGGTGGCACATTTCACTCAGTCCAGTCCACGTGAAAAGCACATGAACCTCACAGCATTCACATATTTGTTGAGTTGGAAGCAAATAACTCATTCTTTTCACAGATGCTGGCTTAGTGCCCGCTACTCTGTGGTAGGCACTGTGTTGGTTGTGAACAGGTGTAACCTCTGCTTTGGGATCCTGTGGCATCAGAAAGAGATAAACAAAAAGGCAGGCAATTTCTTTTCTTTTTTTCTTTTTTTTTTTTTTGAGAGGTTTTTGCTATAGGGTGCTTGCGCTCACCAGAGAGACAGAGAGACAAAAAGCGAGAAATCACCCCCGAGGGGACATGGCCATGCCACAATCCCTTCTCCTCCATTCTCCTCTCAAGATCTTGGGCAATCATGCACACGCAACTGGTGTGAGTTTAAGCCACCTGGTCCAGGACTCGAATCGTGGTCTACTATATGAGAGTCCAGCGACATAGCCATTACACCATCTGCTGGTCCCAAGGCAGGCAATTTCTATAATGAGGTTGATAGTATGGAAGTGGTAACAAGAAGAAGCACTGCTGTGCTTTGGGGGCATCAAGGAGAGGTTCTTGGAGGAAGGATCATCTAAGTGAACAACAAAACAAGCGTTTAAGCTGGTAACCTGTGCACCATATTGAGTCGATCAATGTACTGTGTTGAGCCTATACAAAGCTTAAAACTTTTTGAAATACTTTCTAAATGTGAATTGTCCAGATTTCCAGTTTCTTTTGCAAAATGGAACCTCTGGCAACGCTAGACCCACATTCTTTACCAATAAAAAAATCAGTGTAGTAAGCTAATGGCACAGGCTGTCCTGCAGTGTGTCTACCTTAATGGATGCCAGTCACATTGTTCAGCATGTTCATCATTTGCACCGTCATCATCAACTGTGTATTCATGGCTATTGGGCTTGGCAAAGACAGCAATAATACTAGTGCTGACACTGCTGAGTAAGTGTTTTCCTTTTCCTCGCCTGCTCTAAGTTTTAAACAACATACCTGAGAGAAATATGAATTATCTTTATTTTTGGAAGAAGAGCTGTTTATTCTTTATTTATTATTTCCTTCGCTGTGCAGAAGTCCTTTCTAGCACGATGTAATCCCACTTGTCTATTTTTAGTATCATTGCCCCTGCTTTAGGGGTCTTATTCAAGAAACCGTTGCCTACTCCAGTATCTTGAAGTGTCCCTCCATTGTTTTTCTCTTGCAGTTTTATGGTTTTGAACTTTATAGTTAATTCTCTAACCCGTTCTGAGTTAATTTTTGGAAATGATGAGAGGTGGGGGATCTAGTTTTATTTTTCTGCATAATATCCAGTTTCCTAGCACCATTGATTGAAAAGATAAATGTTTCTCCACTGGATTGGCTTGTGCCCTTTGTCAAAAATCAGTTCTCAGGACCAGCAGATGATGTAATGGTTATGTCACTGGACTTCCACGTAGTTGACTGCAGTTCGAGTCCCAGACCTTGCTACTTAACACTCATGCTGGGTGCATGTGCATGCATGCCTAAGATCCTTAGAGGAGAAAAGAGGAGAAGGGATTGTGACATGGCCATCCCTGCCAGGGGTGACCTCTCGCTTTCTGTCTCTTTGGTGAGCGTACATGCCCTGTATCAAAAAAATCTCCCTCTCAAAAAAAATCAGTTCACTGTGTTTTGTTAGCTACCATTAAATGGTGAAATAGTCACATTATTGGTATTCCAGAAGATGAAGATATGGGTAAAGGCTTAGAAAATCTTTTCACTATATGTTAATTGAAAATTTCCCAAACCTAAAGAGACAGACAGAAATTAAAATTCAAGAAATAAAAAGAACACCATATAGGTTTAGCATAAGAAGATCCTCTCCAAGGCACATTTGGACAAAAAATTAATAAAGAGACACAGGAATTAATTGATACCATGAACCCAATAGAACCTGACAGACATATATAGAGTATTCCATCCAGAAACTATGGAAAATACTTTTTTCTCATCTCTATATGGAACATTTTCAAATATTGACCATACAATAGGCCATAAAACAAGTCTATATAAATTTACAGGTATAGAAACTGTATCTAGTACCTTCTCTGATCACAATGTAATTAAACTTGAAATCAACCACATAACTACATAAAGAGCCCTTAAAAATACACACACAAAAAAACATGGAAACCAAATAATATACTTCTGAATCATCACTTTCAAACTATTGAGGAAATCAAGACTGAAATTAAAGATTCATTGAAACTAATGTTGATGAACGCACTACTTTTCATAACATTTGGGACACAGCAAAAACAGTCATAAGATGCAAGTTTATAGCTATTAGTGCTCATAAGAAAAAAAATAGAAAGTGGCAAATAAATAACTTAACATCACATCTTTAGGAATTAAAAAAATAACAAAAAAACCCTAAAAATAAAAGAAAAGAAACAGTGAAGATTAGAGCTGAAATAAATGAAATAGAAGAACTATATAAAAGAATAAATGAAATGAAAAGCTGGGTTTTTGAGAGGATAAACAAAATTGATAAGCCATTACCTAGACTAATTACAGAAGAGAGAAAGGAACTAGACAGGTAAAATCAGCAGTGAAGCTAGCAATATCAAAACTGATATATTTGAAATACAAAAATTTATGAGAGAATATTATGAGCAACTATATGCCAACACACCAGAATATCTATATGAGGAGTTCCAAGTGGCCCCATTCAGGTATTTTGACCACAGAAGACCCACTGCCCAGACTTTACCCTTCTGATTCCCAGTCTAGCCAGGAGTCAGGTTAAATCAATCAGCAGCCATCTATATTTGAGTTCCAAGCAGCCCCATTCAGAAATTTAAACCACCAAAGACCCTCTTTGGCCCAGACTTCACTCTCCTGCTTCCCAGTTTAGCCAGGAGTCAAACTGCAGGTCACCGCCTTCTGCATTCCTCTGATTGCTAAGATTTCACTTCAAAAAAATCTATTCAGATGAAGAAGAAGAAAAAGAAAATGCACACACACACACATACACACACACACACACACATACACACTAACCCTTCATTTCACCCTTCTCTCTAGTCCCTGGCAACCACTGTAGGGGCCTTGTGTAGGTGGAATCATGCAGTATTTATCTTTTTGTCACTGGTTTATTTCACTTAGAACAATGACTTCAAATCCATCTGTGTGTTATAGCATGTGACAGAGTCTCCTTTCTTTCTAAGGGTGATTAATATTCCCTCACATGTGTACACCTTATTTTGTTATCCATTTATCTGTCAAAGGACATTAAAATTTCTTCCAGCTCTTAGCGATAGTGAACAGTGCTGCTGTGAACATGGCTATGCCAGTATCTCTTTGAGACCCTGCTTTCAATTCCTTTTTATGTATGCCCAGAAATAAGATGGCTGGATCCTGAGGTAGGCCTATTTTTTAATTTTTGAGGAGTTTCCATACTGTTTTCCATAGGGGGTTGCATCATTGTACAGTCCAACCAACAGTGCATAAAGGTTCTAACTTCTCCACATCTTTACCAACACTTAAAGTCTTCTGTGTTTAAAGCTTATGTATTTCTTCGTAGAAAGAGGAGAGATCCCCAACATGGTCTGTATACTACCATGCACCCCAGTCTCAGCTGGTATGGGTCACAGCTGTGCCCAGGGTCTCCGGGAATGTGCAGATCTTCCCCGTGTGGTTCCAGTTGTCTTGCTGCTGTTATTACCGACCCTTATTTTTCTTTCTTTCCTTTGTAGACAGTAGCCATCCTAAGGGTGTGAGGTCATATTTCACTGTAACATGGATTTGCATTTTTCTGATTAGTGATGTGAAGCATCTTTTTGACCATTTGTATACTGTCTTTGGTAAAATAATTATTTGAGTCCTTTGGCCATTTTTAAAACTTATTTGATTTTCGTTGAATTATAGAAGTTCATTATATATTCTTTTTAAAAAGAGATTTTTGGTATAGGGAACATGCACTCACTAGAGACAGAGAGAGAGAGAGAAAGTGAAAAATCACCCCTCCCCCAGGGAGGGGGAACACCCACATAGCAGTCCCTCCTTCTCCATTCGTCTCTTAGGATTTGGGCACACATGCACACACACCTGGCCTGAGTTTCAAGCCACCAGGTCTGGAATTTGAACCGTGGTTGACCATGTGGGAGTCCAACAATGTAACCATTATGCCATCTGTTGTTCTCTATATTCTAGATATGAATCCCTTGTCAGATCTAGGGTTCCCACTTTTTTTTTTCTAAGAGTTTTATTTTTTAAGGTCTTGAATTCGTATTAAGTTAATTTTTATATGGTATAAAACATGGTTCCAACTTAATTCTTTTACATGCGATATTCAGTTTTCCCAGTACCATGTGTTGACAAGATTGTCCTTCTTGCACTGAAATCCTGGCACCATTATTGCAAATCATGTGACAGCATGTGTAAATGTGTATTTCTGGGCACTCTATTCTATTTCATTTGTTGATATGTCCATCTTTATCAGCATCACACTGCTTTGATTAATGTAGTTTTGTAATAAGTTTTGATATCAGAAAGTATGAGACCTTCACCTTTCTTCTTCCGTTTCAAGGTCACTTTGGCTATTCCGGTCCCTTAAAATTCCATATGAATTTTAGGATAGATTTTTATATTTCTGCAAAAAAATGTGATTGGGATTTCCATAGAGATGATATTACATCTGTAGATTGTTTTGGGTGATATGACATCTTAGTACCACGAACAGAGTATGTGGAAAAGCAAAGTTTTTGGCCTTGTCATTTCCTCTCCTTTTTGTTCCCTCACCATTGTTCCCTTCTGTACTTCAGAGTCTAGAATGGCAGTGACAAACTATGACCTCCAGTCCTAGGTCTCTAGGATGGCTGAAACTATTCTAAAAACCATAATACATATAAAGTTAAACATTGAAAAGCAGCTTTAGACTCCCATTCGTGAGCCTGTTAAATACCAGAACTTGCTTGAAGAGCTTTCCTTTTTGAACTCTGGTTTGCTGAATACCAGAATGTTAAATGCCACATTTGATGGAATAAAATGTCAAGGCCAGGTAAGACAGAAGGGCTCTTGGCTTTTCACATTTAACATGTTTCTTCTTGTTCTGAATGATTTTATTTTTTGTAGGTTTATCTTCACTGGGATTTATATTTTTGAAGCTTTGATAAAAATACTGGCAAGAGGTTTTATTCTGGATGAGTTTTCTTTCCTTCGAGATCCATGGAACTGGCTAGACTCCATTGTCATTGCAACTGCGTAAGAATGTTAAAGATTTTTATCGAAGAGACTTGGGGTATGAAAGAAACTCCTTCGCTTCTCTCAGGGTTCTCTGTGGTTCCATGTGAATGGTTGAGTGTGACCTAAAAATGCTGAGAGCTGTTGGCCCTGCATGGATCATGTGGCCAGTTGGCCGGAGGCCTCCATATGCAAATCTGTTGTAGGTCAATGGTGCATGCTCTCATCCTCTAGTCATTCACTCACCAACACTGGCTAGGTATGAACAAGATATAGGGGTTGTGTCTCAGATAGCTCACAGTTCACAGGAAAAGTAAGATCGTTAAATACCATTATTGTATGGTATGCTGAGTTCTGGGATAAGGGGCTATGCATGTATTGGTGCTGTCAGAGCATGTAGAAAGAACCAAGGAGTTTGTTTGTTTGTTTGTTAGGGAGATTTTTGCTATAGGGTACATGCATTCACTGGAGAGACAGAGAGACAGAAAATGAGAAATCAGCCCCTGGGAGGGATGGCCATGCCGTAATCCCTTCTCTTCCATTCCCTTCTTGGGATTTTGGCCATGCATGCACATGTATCTGGTGTGAGTTTTAAGCAACTGGGTCTGGGACTCAAATCGTGGTCAACTACGTGGGAGTCCAGTGATGTAACCATTATGCCATCTGCTGGTCCCCCAAGTAGTCTTTAAAAAAAAACTTTAGTTACTGCAAGATCAGTAAAGAGTTTTCCTTATGTTTACTTCTTTCTTTCCTTATGTTTACTTCTCAAGGTTTTATAGTTTTAGCCTTTTATGTTTCTATCCATGGTGTATTTTGAGTCAGTCACTGTGTATACATGAGGTACTGGGCTGACGTTCTTCCTGAAGGAGAGGACACTGACTCGGCACCTGAATGATGACACCGAGTCAGCAAAATACAAAGCTTAAAATCAATGGCCCATTGCCAGCACTACAACGATAAACCCAATATGATTTCATTTGTGCCAGGAATTGCGTTAAGCACTTTGTATATATTTTTCTATTTAATATTCGCAAAAGCCCTGGGAGATAGATGCTATTAATTTCAGGGATTTTCATGAGAAGTTCAAGCGCTGTGTGCTCTTGGTTGCAAAAGGTAGTGCAGCACAGTGGTTAAGAATGTGAGCTCTAGGGACCAGCAGGTGGCGTGGTGGTTAAGGTGCTGGACACTCCCACATAGCTGACCATGGTTCAATTCCCGGACCGGGTGGCTTGCTTTCTCACTTTCTCTCTCTCTCTCTGTGTCTCTCTCTGGTCAAATTAAAATAAATGAAAGAATAAATAAAATTAAATAAAATAATTCTTTAAAAAAAGAAAAAAGAATGTGAGCTCTGGAGTGAGAATACTTGTGTTCACATCTGTGCTCGGCCATGTAGGGTCTGGGAGAAGGCAGCAGTGTGCATTGGGGCCTGGAACTTGGCGGTCAGACAGTACATGTTTGGGAGGATTCTAGTTGTCCGTGGTTAAGCCACAGCTGCATGGACTATTCCAAGGAACCCTCGAGATTAGACGAGAACAGCCCTCTGTGTAGTTCATGGCCTGTAGCAATGGACCGTGATATTGCCGTGTGCTGAGATGAAGGTGGACTGGGAGGTGAGGCTGCAGTTTTTACCTGGTGGCCTCAGGCCATCCTCGCTGTGGCCTTTGTGGAGCTGTGCTATGCTGCTGCAGGACCTAGCAAGCCCTGGTTTTCTTTGTGCTTTGTCTTGTAGGATTGTATCATATTTTCCAAATATCAACATCAATCTGTTGTCCCTCCGTACCTTCCGAGTGTTCAGAGCTTTGAAAGCAATTTCAGTAGTTTCAGGTAAGTCACTCTAACTTTCATTGCTGGCTTTTAGATAAAGAGAATGTTTTTTTCTTTTTCTTTGGAGAGGTTTTTGCTTGAGGGCACATGTGCTTGCCAGAAAGACAGAGAGAGGCAGAGAGACAGAAAGCAAGAAATCACCCTCCAGGGGGGATGGCCATGCCGCAATCCCTTCTCCTCCATTCTCTTCTTGGTATCTTGGGCACACACCCACACACATGCCCGGCATGAGTTTAAACTTCTGAGTCCGGGACTTGAACCACGGTTGACTGCATGGGAGTCCAGCGACATAGCCATTATGCCATTTTCTGGTCCTGAGAATGTTCTTTTATATTTAATCCTTTTTTTAATGTCATCATGCAAACCAACCAACCAACAAACACGCCTTGTCTTGCACATTTATTTGATTATTTGACCAATAATTATTAAGCACTTACTAAGTCCAGAAACTGAGAACAGCAAAACCTCTGTCCTCATGGAGTTTCCGTTGTAGAGTGGGAGGTGGGGAGACAGATACCAAGTCCTCAGTCTAATAACTAAGTAAATTACGCAGCATGTTAGGAAGTGCTATATGCCATGGGAAATGAAGAGGGAACGTGGACAGGAGGGCTGTGGGAAGTCACGGAGGTGGAGGGAGGCAAGTGCAATTTTAAGCAAAGTGGTCAGGATAGATGCCATCGAGAAGGTGGGAGGTAAGCAAAGAGTTGAAGGTGGTAAGGGAGAAATAACACAGCGGATACATGGGTAAGTGTTCTGGGCAGAGCAAGCAAAGACTGGAGAACAGCAAGGATGCAGGTGAGCTGGGGCAGAGGATTAATGTGCCAGGCGGTAGAGATGGGGTCACAGAAGTGAAGGAGAGCCACAGGGATGCAGGGAGCGCGGGCAGGGGAGGAAGGCCAGGTTGGAGGCAGAGTGGTTACCGTGGAAGCATACTGCACAGGTCTGCTGCAAGACTACCAGGGCTGACTCAGTCTGAAGAAGCTTGGGTTCCTCTAATGGAGACCCTGGCTCAGGGGCTCCCCAGCAACCTGGCTGAGAGCTGTCTGTGTCCCTTCCGTCCAGTCCTGCCTCTTCTCCCTCCTTTCCTCCATGTCGGACCTGCCTCTCTCTGCTGACTGCTCCTCCCTCTCCCTAATTTCTCACAGACATTTTCCCCCAACAAATCTCTCACACATCTAATCCCAGAATGTCTGCTTCTTAGAACCCAGAGCGGTGCAAGAGACCATAAGCAAGGGATGGTGTCCTCTTAGACCAGATGGCAGGAAGTGGGGTTGGTGGGCCGGGGTCAGATTTCACATGGCTGACTGCGGTTGGAATCCTAGGCCTGGCAGCTTGAAAAACACAACAGGCATGTGTATGTGCATGCCCCAGATCCTGACCGGACGAAGAACAGGAAAAAATGGATTACAGCATGACTGCACACCATTCCCCCCACCGTCTCTGTCTTCCTCAGGAAAGGGCACCTGCCTGTGGCAATCAAAAATAAGTAAATAAGGGGCCAGCAGGTGGCATGGTGGTTAAAGGCACCCCACATGGGCAACCACGGTTCAAGTCTTGGACCTGGTGGCTTGCTTTCTCACTTCCTGTCCCTGTCTCTCTCTTGTCAAATTTAATAATAATAATAATAATAAATGAGAGTAAATAAAATAATTCTTTTAAAAAAGAAACAAACATCGATCTCATTTTCTAGGGTGGCTTCCCTTTGGCCTTAATGCTGCATGTGACCCCCAGCTGTAGGGGTGCCTTCACAGCTGTCACCAGATTATGTTTCCTGTCCATGTGGCATATTTCTGCTCAAGGTCTACTTATGTGCATCTGAGTAGCCCTGGGGTGAAGAGGCTGATTCGCAGCGTGGTGGACTCCTTCCACGATGCATTCTTTTTCTTTTTTCTTTTCTTTTTTTTTTTTGGAGAGGTTTTTTTTTTTTTTTTTTTTTTTTTTTTTTTTTTTTTTTTTTTTTTTTTTTTTTTGGCTATAGGGCGTGTGCGCTCGCCAGACAGACAGAGAGAGAGAGAGAGAGAGAGAGAGAGAGAGAGACAGAAAGCAGGAAATCACCCCCCAGGGGGGATGGCCACGCCGCAATCCCTTCTCTTCCATTCTCCTCTCGGGATCTTGGGCACGCATGCACACGCGCCCGGCGTGAGTTTAAGCCACCGGGTCCGGGACGCGAACCGCGGTCGACTACATGGGAGTCCAGCGACATAGCCATTACGCTAACTGCTGGTCCCCCCACGATGCATTCTTTATAAGGGATGAGTTAGAAAAAGAACTGAAGGCATTCGAGTTCTAGGCCCGGCTAGCTTCCAAATCCAGTTTGACAGTCTTCACAACCTTTGTTCCTCACTCTCTGCCCCTCGTACATGTCGGGCCAGCGTGGGGGTGCATCTCCCCATACCTGTCTTCCTCCTCAGGTCTGAAGGTCATTGTGGGGGCGCTGCTACGCTCTGTGAAGAGGCTCGTCAACGTGATGATCCTGACTCTCTTTTGCCTCAGCATCTTTGCCCTAGTAGGTCAGCAGCTCTTCATGGGAAGTCTGAATCACAAATGTATCAAGAAGGAGTGTAATGATAGTGGCTTCATACCAGGTAATGACCGACCCACACCGCTCACCCCTTGGCATGTGCATGGTTGACTTTTATGTACTCCTGCTCAACCCACCTGCATACCTGCATTGTACAGTCTTTTAGGAGCAAGGAAGACTTCATCTATCTAGGGCTCTTACAAAAGGCAGAAACTTTTTTTTTTTTTGGAGAGGTTTTTGCTATAGGGCGCGTGCGCTCACCAGACAGACAGAGAGAGACAGAGAGATAGAAAGCGAGAAATCACCCCCCAGAGGGGATGGCCACGCTGCAATCCCTTCTCCTCCATTCTCCTGTCGGGATCTTGGGCACGCACGCACACGCGCCTGGCATGAGTTTAAGCCACCAAGTCCGGGACGCAAACCGCGGTCGACTATGTGGGAGTTCAGCAACATAGCTATTATGCTAACTGCTGGTCCCTCTTTTTTCTTTCTTTCTTTCTTCCTTCCTTCCTTCCTTCCTTCCTTCCTTTCTTTCTTTCTTTCTTTCTTTCTTTCTTTCTTTCTTTCTTTCTTCCTCTCTCTCTCTCTCTCTCTCTCTCTCTCTCTCTTTCTTTCTTTCTGCTTTCATTTTTATAAGAGAGATTTTTGCTATAGGGAGTGTGTGCTCACCAGAGAGACAGAGAGACAGAAAGTGAGAAATCACCCTCTAGGGAGGATGGCCATGCCACAATCCCTTCTCTTCTGTTCTCCTCTTAGGATTTTGGGGGCACACACACACACACACACACACACAAACATGTGCCTGGTGTGAGTTTTAAGTCACCAGGTTCAGGATCCGAACCGTGCTCAACTATGTGGGAGTCCAGCAACATAACCATTATGCCATCTGCTGGTCCCAGCAAAAACATTTCTTAGAACCGTGCCCTTTGCTTTGGGTTTCCGTGGAGAAGGAAAAGCCGAGAGTCATATCCACAAAATCCCTGTCCACCCTTTGCCATTTAGATCCTGGTCCACTTCTTGGTCATGTTTCGCAGAAGCGTTCAGAATGCTTGGATCTGACCAAACGGAGCCGGCCACTTTACAGCCCTTACCTTGAATATCCTCTCTAATGACAGCACTGCTCGGGGTACCCTAACCCTCTCCATGCTGGGGTCAAGCCTGTTTCGTGTGTCCCGAACCTCATGTCTGTCATGGATTGAGTGGGTCCGGCCTCCCCCGGAGGATGTTCTCTGGTTCAGTATTATGTGTGAAGTCGCAATGTAGTGGTGGCGATACCACTGTTACTTCCTATTTCTCCTTCTTCTTCCTTTCCCTCCTCCCTTGCTCCTTTTTTTCTTTCTTTATTTTTTTAAGAGGTTTTTGCTATAGGGCGCGTGCGCTCATTAGAAAGACAGAGAGAGATAGAGAGCCAGAAAGTGAGAAATCACCCCCTATGGGAGATGGCCACACCTCAATCCCTTCTCCTCCATTCTCCTCTCGGGATCTTGGGCACACAATGCACACACACCTGGTGTGAGTTTAAGCCACCAGGTCTGGGACTCGAACCATGGTCGACTACATGGGAGTCCAGCGACATAGCCAGTACACCAACTGCTGGTCTCTCCCTTGCTCCTTTCTGTAGACTTAGGCCTCCCTTCCTCTCTGGACACCCACCTTGGTCATTATAAAGGATACAGAACTATCTGTTCTCTAGCATAATCTGCCATATATACAATTCTTTTTCATTACAGTGTTGTTTTTGTTGTACTCTGAGTTTATGACTCTCTTCTCTCTCAGACTCTTGCTATGAAAAGAAGAAAGATTCCACTGAACCGAGGATGTGTGGCCTCTGGATGGGTGACAGGTAAGAGGTTATACTCCATTTTTCCGCCAAGCAGAGCCCCCCTAGGTGTTGTGGAATGATGGGGCAAACAGTTCTCATGCTGGAAGCAGTGATGAAAGTTCCCAACCACACTGATTATTTCCTGTGTCTAAAGTTTTAGATTTGCACTGGTAAATTAAAAGTGATTTACAAATGCTTAGAGCAGCATTCCCTCCCCCGCCCCCCAGTTATGTTGAAACCTTTGGAAAACTTCATGGTGTGGATATTTGAGGCTTTCCAAGGTGAGGAAGGGTGCTGTGGCTGAGCGTCCATGAGGCCCTTGTTCCTGTCCAGTTGCCTTGCCTTGATGTGAGACTATGCGAGTGTGTTTCCTCCCCTTGAGCTGTTGACTGCCACGGCCTCTCCTCATGAACACAGCTGTACGTGCATTTATACTCAGCCCCCAACAGCTGGGCCTGCTGGCTCTTTGGAATACCCTTCCTTCTTCCAGGATACCAGTGCTCTCTGTGGTAAGAAATTCAATCCTGTGAAGATTTGCTGAGTGTGTTTTTCTTTCCTTTCTTTATTCTATTTTCTATTTTCTCTTCTCTTCTTTTCTCTTCTTTTCTTTTCTTTTCTTTTCTTTTCTTTTCTTTTCTTTTCTTTTCTTTTCTTTTCCTTTCCTTTCCTTTCCTTTCCTTTCCTTTCCTTTCCTTTCCTTTTTCTTTTCTTTTCTTTTCTTTTCTTTTCTTTTCTTTTCTTTTCTTTTCTTTTCTTTTCTTTTCTTTCTTTTCTTTTCCTAATGTGTGTGTATGCTCACTGTAGAGAAAGAGACAGAGAGAGAGCGAGAGGAAAAAGCACACCTCCCCCCCATAGGAAATGATCATGCCACAATCCCTTCTCCTCTGTCTCTCGCTCCTTTTGGGATTTTGGCATGCATGCACACATGTTGGGCATGTTTCTCAAGCCATGGGGTCTGGGAGTTCAACTGTGTAATCTACCACGTGGGATCCAGCTGCCTTAACTACCAGACCATGGAACTGGCCCTGAATCTATTTTCAATGAAGATAATACACAAGGCACTCTGGCGAAATAGATTACATGCATCATTCAGTAATACATAGACACGAAGGGGCTACCTCATGCCACGCTCTGTGAACACGGAAGCTCCACCTTCTTGAAAGATGCCTTCCAGGAAAAATGGACACAGAGTAAACACTGGAAAGCGTGACAAGTGTTGTGAGGGAGACACGCAGGGGCTGAAGGATGTGACGGGAGTGTGACTCTGCCTGGAGAATGAGAGAAGGCTTCTCTCGTGCCACTTGAAAGTCGCAGTAAGTGTTCATCAAATAGGAGGCTTCCCGAGGGCTCTTCAATAACTCTTAGAGGAACACGCTGTCCTCTCAATGTTTTCATCTTAACGGAGACCCAAGAGCTGCCACACACAGTACTTCTTTGACCTCAGGCCCACTTAGGGCAGACAGATTATTATAGGCCAAATCTGAAGTGGGGTGTGTGATCTAGACAGGCAGAAATAACAGCCTTGGTTTCCAACTGGTCCTTATAGTGCCTTTTGTCTGAGTTTATGTGCCAGGCTCAGCTCTCATGGTTTAGATACAATATAAAAGATCAGGAGTTTTACAATAAACCAACTCCTAGTGTCATCATCCCTTGGTATCTACAAAAGATTGATCTCAGGACTCCCACGGATACCAACGTCTATAGATGCTCAAGTCCCTTATATAAAATGGCATAGTATTTGTACATAATCACTGCTCATCTTCTCATAGTCTTTCCATCATTTCCAGATTACTTCTAATACCTGATAAAACAAAGTCTATGTAAATAGTTGTTCTATTTTTAAAATTTGTGTTATTTTTATTCTATTATTGCTATTTTTAATGTACGCATTTATTTATTTCAAATGATATATTTTCAATTCGTGTCAGTTGGATCTGAATGTGGAGCCCCCAGATAGGGAGGGCCAACAATCGAGGACATTGCACATCGATCATAATATGGTGGTTTCCGAGGAGGTGGTGCTCTAAGAAGACAGGTACAAAATCAGCTTCCCAGGAAGGCCTTGGCCTTCATGACTCAGGCCTAGTCCTCACGCTTTGCTCACTGCTTTCTTTTCTTTTTTCTCTGGAGAGGTTTTTGCTATAGGGCACTTGCACTTGCCAGAAAGACAGAGAGAGACAGAGAGACAGAAAGCGAGAAATCACCCCCCAGGGGGGATGGCCACACCACAATCCCTTCCCCCCCATTTTACTCTCAGGATTTTGGGCACGCATGCACACGCGCCCAGTGTGAGTTTAAGCCACCGGGTCCGGGACTCAAACTGCAGTCAACTACATGGCAGTCCAGTGACAGGCATTATGCCATCTGCTGGTCCCACTACTTCCTTTTCTGAAAACTAACTGATGACCATAAATCAGAGCTGAAGAATGAGCAGGAAGTTCTGATGGGAGAGGAGACAGAGCAAGCAATTCCAGACAGTAGAAACAGCAGCAGTAAAGACTTCAGGGCAGGGAACCAGCAGTTAGCGTAATGGCTATGTCGCTGGACTCCCACGTAGTCGACCGTGGTTCGCGTCCCGGACCTGGTGGCTTAAAACTCACGCTGGGCGCATGTGTGCGTGCCCAAGATCCCAAGAGGAGAATGGAGGAGAAGGGATTGCGGTGTGACCATCCCCTCTGGGGGGTGATTTCTCGCTTTCTGTCTCTATGTCTCTCTCTGTCTGTCTGGCGAGCACACGCGCCTATAGCGAAAACCTCTCCAAAAAAAAAAAAAAAAAAAAGAAAGAAAGGTAAAAAAAAAAAAAAAAAAAGACTTCAGGGCACAGTGCACCTCAGGGATGGCAAGAAACCCAGAGACTTTTGGGGTAGAGAGACAGGAGAAAAGGTGGAAGGGGAGAGACAGAAGCCACCTGTGTGAGACCCAGTAGCCCATCAGTGCCAAGGATTTCCATCTCAATCACAAAGGAAAGAGAAGACATAGCAAGGTTGGACGATAACACAGGGCAGTGACCTGGGCTAGTGAGACATTTTTAGAAAAGTCCTTATGGCTCCTGTATCGAGAATGGATGGATACAGAAGATACAGGGGGCCACTTATGAGACTATGTTAGTGTAGGTGAGAATCATGGAGCTTTATAGTGATGATGAAGAGAAAGGGGCAGAAGAATTCCAAGGACATTTAGCACCTAGAAAGAGCGGGACCTGTAGGTTGAAGAGGGATGTAGGCACATACTGAGTATACAAATGCTTTATAAGAGAGTAGGAGGACGTCAAAGGAGAGAAAACTGTTACGGATGTTTTCTGTTTCTGGTATGAGTACCTGGTGATGCCGTTTGCTGGGATGGAAATGCTGAGGAGAAACTTAATCACTTGTACAGGTTGATGCATGCAAGGAAGAGGAGACTGAACAAATGGTAGGTTCACCTTAAACAGGCTGCTGGAAGTGAGAGGTTCTAGAACTTCACAGAATCTTCTGGAGGTCTGGTGGGAAGGAGGACACAGTTACCTCCTCAGTTACCCTAGAGCAAAGCCCCATCGCTCAGAAGGTTCCACGCTGTCCACCAAGCAAACTTCTGATCAGCTTCTCAGGACTTCGGATTCATGTGACTAAACAGCCCGGGTTCACCAGGCATCTGGAAAAAGCCTTGCTATCAAGGAGGTTAAGATTTTAAAAAAAGCAGGAAAAAAAAAGGCCACAGTTGAATCATGAATTCATAGAACAAGAAGAGGCTTTACAAACTGAATAGGGTCTTTGATGAAATGAAAAGAGATAACATGTATATAAAAATTAAAATAGCTTGTGAAAAAGGAACATTCAGAAAATAAGGAAGGTCTATTAAAAATTAAATATGATAGGACCAGCAGATGGTGTAATGGTTACATCACTGGACCTCCATGTAGTTGACTGTGGTTCGAGTCCTGAACCAGGTAGCTTGAAACCCATGCCAAGCACATGTGTGTGCACGCCCAAAATCCTGAGAGGAGAATGGAAGAGAAATTGCAGTGTAGCCATCCCCCTGAAAGGTGATTTCTTCCTTTCTCTCTCAATATATAGAGAGAGCGAGCACAGACACCCTATAGCAAAACTCTCTCTCTCAAAAAAATTAAGTATAATTACAAGAAATCATAATAGAACTAAAAAACAAAGTTGGAGAAATAGTCCAGGAAGTAGAAATGAAAAACAGAAACAGAAAATATGGGAATAAATATCAATTCAGAAATTGCAAATTTTGACTAGGTAGGAATTCCAAAATTCAGCATAGAAAAAACAAATAGAAGAAAATTAGCAAAGAAATGCAGAGAATCCTCTGGGTTTTAGGTTGCAAGTCCGACAATGTCCCATAAAATGCCTCGCACAATGAATGAAAAGGTTGATGCCAAATGCATTATCATGGCATTTCAGAATCTTTGGGGGAAAAGATCTTAAACCAAATAGATTTATAAGCTTTTTGGTGCATGTAATTTTTTTTAAAAGAATTATTTTTATTTAACTTTATTTATTATTATTATTATCATTATTACTTTCCAGTTTGATCCGAGAGAGACATAGAGAGAGAGAGAGAGAGAGGAAGTGAGCAAGCAAGGCACCAGGTCCGAGACTTGAACCATGGTCAGCCATGTGGGAGTCCAGCGCCTTTAACCACCATGCCACTTGCCGGTCCCAGGTGCATGTAATTTTCAAACCATACGCAGATATTACTTTGTGGTACACAAAGGGACGAAAATAAAAACGGCATCAGAATTTTCAACAGCAAAGCAAAAAGATAGTTAGAGCAGTACTTTTATATTTCTAAGGAAAAATGATTTTCTAGCCAGAATTCTATTTGCAGCCCATCTACCAATGGTTTGTGAAGGTAGACTGAATATATTTTCATATATTCAACTCGGTATTCTTAAAAAGCTACCTGAGATGTGCTCCAGAAAAATGAGGGAGTAAAAAATAGGACTGGACATGTGCAAAAAGTAAAAAGTTAAAAAAAAAAAAGAAAAAGAAAAGAAAAGAAAAAAGAAATCTAACCCAGGAGAACCATTGACATGGGTCACAGTATTTTTCCATGAAAAGTGATATAAGTAGTGATGAAGTAGAGTGGGATATTGGAAAGCTGACCCTGATCTACAATTTCTGGTTTTTATTTCTACTTCCTGAACTATTTCTCCAACTTCATCTTTTAAATCTATTATTGATTTCTTTGTAATCATATTTAATTTTTAATGGATCTTCCTTGTTTTCTGAATGTTACTTTTTATGTACATGTTATCTCTTTTCATTTCATCTGCCTTCAAGAAAGTTAATCAGCAAGGACTAAAATTGATAAACCGAATATCAATGTTAGTACTGTATTTAGAGATATAGATTAAAGAGTTAAAAATTGTTGAATTTGGGGGACCAGCAGTTAGAGGAATGGCTATGTCACTGAACTCCCATGTTGCTGACCGTGGTTCAAGTCTCGGACCCGGTGGCTTAAACTCCTGCGAGGCGCGTGTGCATGCGTGCCCAAGATCCCGAGAGGAAAATGGAGGAGCAGGGATTGTGGCGTGGCCATCCCCCCTGGGGGGTGATTTCTCGCTTTCTGTCTCTCTGTCTCTCTCTGTCTTTCTGATGCACATGCCCTATAGCAAAAAACAAAAACAAAAAACAAAACAAAAAAAAATTGTTGAATTTGGGACGAGTACATGACAGTTAAAAAAAATGACAATGGATTTTATCACAAACTTTCTGGTGCATATGCAGATATCACTTTAGTAAAAAATACTGTATTTATTAAAAATTAAGAAAAGAAATACTCTATTTTACACTCAGTGATGGGTGCTTTGTGATATGAGCAAAGACCTACATTAAAAAATATCCACTGCTTAAGGCCAGCCCTGTAGTTTAGATGTGCATTGAGTTGAATATCACATGGTCAACAATGATTTAAATCTCAGTCCTGGAGACTTGAAAATCATGCCAGGTGCATCTGCATATATGACCCAAATTCTGACAGGATGGAGAAGTGGAGAAAAAGGGATTGCAGCATGACCATGCTCTGTTGGAGGTCTCTCTGATTAACTGTATGTAGCCACTGGCAATTAAAAAAATAAACAATAATATCCATTGCCCAAATGTCTGTAAGAGCAAAAGACTGTAAACCACTGAAAACTGAATATTCATCATTAGCCAAGCAGTTAAATTACTCATAGGATTGTAAGGCATGAAAAAAATAAGGCATTTCCCTGTATGTTGGTATGAAAAGGCCTCCAAGTTATACTATTCCATGAAAATACAACAAGATACAGGAGAACATTCAAGACATATCCTATTGTGTATTAAAAAGATGTGTATATATATGTGTGTGTGTATATATATATATATGCATATATATGATGTATTATATATGTGTATATATAAGATGTGTATATATGTATATGTATATGTACACACACACACATATGTATGCTTCTATATTCATAGAAAATTTCTGAAAAGCTATAAAAGTGGTATTAACTGTTGCCTCTAGGAAATAGGACTGAGGGACTAGGGAGAGAGGGAAACATAACATTCATTATATGCACATTTATTATTAATTTTCACTGTGCCACTGCACTTAGTTTTTCAATGAAAAACTTGATAATGTGAATTTCTTAGTCAACCCATTGGAAAAAGAGAGAATGAACACCCACATAAGGGTGTGGGCTGGGAGGCTTGGTACATAGGGAGGTGGTCACCCTACCTTCTTCCTCCAGGACTTTCTGGTGTGAGCCTGGGGCCCTCTGAAGAACCAGTGTCATGGCAGGGTGAAAAGGGACATTGGGCTGTAATTCTGTCTCTGTTCTCTTTTTTCAATATCTAGCGCCTGTTCTAAACAATATATATGTAAGCACAGCCCGAGTAATCCTGACTATAATTACACGAATTTTGACAACTTTGGCTGGTCTTTTCTTGCCATGTTCCGGCTTATGACTCAAGATTCCTGGGAGAAGCTTTACCAACAGGTTATGTATTTATCATCTCTCTTTTCTCTTTTCCTCTCTCCCTTTTCTTCCCCTCTATACTTATCTATCATTTATTTATAACCTAGGACCTGTCCTCCAGGTCCTTGTTTTTAATAGTTGCACTGTTAAATTCTGCTTTGAAAATTCTGTTAGAACATTTGAGAAAATTAAAATATCAAATATGATATTTGAAAGAAAGAGTGCAAAATAACCTTCCTAGAAATACCATGCCTTTCCAGATTCCCTACTGCCCACAGTTTCACCAGTAGCATTATCTCTTTTTTCTTTTTTATCCTAATTTAATTTTTTTTCTAATTTAAAAAACAAGTAAACTCCTGGTTTACAAATAATCATTGTACACCTTTTTGAAGTATATTATTATGGGTTTTCAAAGCATGCATTTAATGTGTAATAGTCAAATTAAGGATATAGTTCTATTCATTTTCTTCAACAATGAACCTTACATAATGTACGTATTTGATAGTAGTTCTATTCACTTTTTTTTTAAATGGGGGAAATGTATATATTGAATTGTCAGCAACATGGTTACTTGGCTTTGGTTTGTAGTTCTATAACCTATTCCACTGTTTACCTGATTTTTTGTGTTTGTTCATATTTTCCCAACACTCCTACCCAACCACTTGCCTTTTAATTTTAGAAATACAACTACTCAGGACCAGCAGATGGGATAATGGTTACGTCCCTAGACTCCCACATGCCTGACCGTGGTTCAAGTCCCAGACCCGGCGGCTTGAAACACACTGTGTGTGTGTGTGTGTGTGTGTGTGTGTGTGTGTGTGTTTGTGTGTATGTGTCCAAGATACAGAGAGGAGACTGAAGGAGAAGGGATTTCGGCATGGCCATCCCTCCTGGGGGGTGATTTCTAGCTTTCTGTCTCTGTCTCTCTCTGTCTCTCTGGTGAGCACATGCACCCTATAGCAAAAAAAAAAATTTTTTTTTCCAAAAAGAAAAGAAATACAACTCCTCTTGAGGATGTCATTGAGAGTAAAGTCACTGACAGTTCATGTGAATGCATGGATGTCTTTTCCCCACTAAGAGCTAGGGCATCAGGGGTCCCTGGGTAATGGAGAGGCAGTACCTGATGCTGTGGTGGGCTGAGCCAGTAAGTGCTGGGTGTGGTTGGCTAAGTCCATTGTGTGTGTTGGCTAGGGAAAAGCCAACAGTCTGCTGCTGTGGGATCTTAGCGTGAGGTGACAGTCACCCTGTGTGGAAGAAGGCTTCAGATGCAAGCGTGTGTTTTGTTCCTTGCAGACTCTTCGTACCTCTGGGCTCTACTCAGCCTTCTTCTTTGTGGTGGTCATCTTCCTGGGCTCTTTCTACCTGATTAACTTAACCCTGGCTGTAGTCACCATGGCTTATGAGGAGCAGAACAGGAATGTAGCTGCAGAGACAGAGGCCAAGGAAAAGATGTTTCAGGAAGCCCAGCAGCTGTTAAAGGAGGAGAAAGAGGTAAGGACACAGGGGATCAGACAGTAGAGTCTACCTCGGGGTCAGGACGATGTACCCTGAGACTCAAGGATGTAGCCTGGGGCTGGTCTCAACATTTTCTGTACTAGCGCTTTTCTGAAATGTAACCCTCACAGGCTGGCTATGCTGTTATCTCCGAGAAAGTTGTTCAGACTCTTAAGAACAAGGAACTCTCAGTGTTGATGCTCTTTGATTTTCTTTTTCTTTCTTTTTTTGGAGGGGTTTTTGCCATAGGGCGTGTGCGCTTGCCAGACAGACAGAGAGAGACAGAAAGACAGAAAGCGAGAAATCACCCCCAGGGGGAATGGCCACGCCGCAATCCCTTCTCCTCCATTCTCCTCTCGGGATCTTGGGCACACACGCACACGCGCCCGGTGCGAGTTTTAAGCCACCGGGTCCGGGATGTGAACCATGGTTGATTACATGGGAGTCCAGCGACATAGCCATTACGCTAACTGCTGGTTCCAATGCTCTTTGATTTTCTGAAGTCCGAACCTTCTGGGACAAGTCGCAAACTACTAGCTAGAGGATATGATTTATGTATATATACATCCCAGGCTCTGCTCTAGGCTTTCTCGTAGAAATCTGGAGATGTTTGAGTTCAGGGCCTTTGCTAGAGGAGAACTCTAGAATAGTCACGATTACCCCTTCCCTCCAGAAATTCCCATCATACTTATAGGCTAGTCTAATATTTTTCCTGGTATCTTTACACTCTTTCGGTTTGGTTCTAAGATTTTTAGGGCAGAGACCATGTTTTATACTTCTCCTCTTTTACAGAGATTTGTCAGAAGGAAACTCATCATTAGTTTAATATCTACATTGCCAGGCACAAGCATTTTTGAGTGCCTAGCACATTTGGGACACTATGCTCGGGTCAATGATATAGAGATATAAAAGAAATCAATGCTGCCTCTGATGGGTACACTCTCTGCAAAAACAGGCCATGTTCCCACCTATATAATGACTGAGCTAGCAAATTCTAATTAGGTTATGAGCCATCGAAATGGTGCAATGAAGAGAAGAGAGTATTCTCACTAAGGTCAGGGTCGTTGCAGTTATTTTATGGGGAGGTATAATCTGTTCATTAATTGCCTTTTTTTACTTTCCAAGGCTCTGGTTGCCATGGGAATTGACAGAAGTTCACTTAATTCTCTGGAAGCATCATCTTTTTCCACAAAGAAAAGAAAGCTCTTTGGTAATACGAAAAGGAAGTCCTTCTTTTTGAGAAAGTCTGGGAAAGATCAGGCTCCAGGATCAGGTTCTGATGAAGAGTCCCCCAAAAAGGTAAGTCTTGTCCAAGGCACTAGTAATGCCATAATGCTGTCCAGGGGAACAGCCCCAGCTGCCAATATAATAGAAAAGATTTATTCATTCACTTAACTAATTTATTCATTTATCCATTCATCTATTTGTACATACATTCTTTTTTTTAATATACTTTTTATTTATATTTAACCAGTGTACTTTTGTACAGCATACAAAATGTTTTTTCTGAATATGAATAGTGTATGTATCAGTCCAGTCAAAGATATCACCATGTACGTTATCATCAGCAGATAACTTTTTATTTTGTGTCTTTTAAGTGTTTTTTTTCCCCTTGATTCTTTGCCTCCCAGCTGCTATTGCTCACCTACTCCTATACTGTCCTTAGTATGTACAGTGGCCCTCTCTGTTTTTATACCTTCCAATCTCTCAGTTTCTGCCAGAGTACAGACATTCCATAGATATTAAGTGGGGATATACAGCATCTTTCTTTCATAGTTTGGCTAGCTTCTCTTACCAATAAATCTTCCATATTCACCCACTTTGTAGCAAATGCCAGGGTCTCATTTTTTTTAATGACTGAGTAGTATTCTATAGTATGTATGTGCCACATTTTTTTCAATCCATTCATCAGTTTTTGGATATTTACATTGAATCCATGTCTTAGCAACTGTGACTAATACTGCAATAAACATGGATGTGCAAGTGTTTTTCCAACTGAATGTTTTCTTATCCAGTCATGGGTATCTACCCAAGTGGTGCATCATATGGTAGTTCTATTTGTCGATTTTTTGAGGAACCTTCATATTGTTCTCAACAGTGGCTTATTAATTTATATTTTCACCACAGCCTTACCAAAACTTATCATTCTTTATTTATTTTTTTAATCTTAGCCATCCTGACTAAGGTTAGGTGGTATCTCACTGTGGTTTTTATTTGCATTTCTCTTATAATCAGAGATGTTGAGAATTTTTTCATTTGCTTTTTGGCTGTTCATATGTGTTCTTGGAGAATTGTCTGTTCAGCTCATTTTCCCATCTTTTAATTTGATTGATTAATTGGGGGAGTGGTAAACTACTTGAGTTTCTTGTATATTCTGATTATGAGTCCCTTATCTGAGACATAGTTTGCAAATATATTCTCCCATTCTGAGAGTTGTCTCTTCACTTTAATTATTGTTTCTTTTGCTGTGCAGAAGCTTTTCGGCCTGATATAGTCACACTTATCTATTTTCAGGATTATTGCCTGTGCTTTAGGGGTCTTATTTAAGAAGATTTTGCCTAATCCAAAGTTTCCAAGAGTTTTCCTTGTGTTTTCCACCAGTAGTATTCTAGTTTCTGGTTTGATGTTTAGATTTTTGATCCATTTTTAGTTGATTTTTGTTTGTGAGGAGAGAGATGAGTCCAATTTCCTTTTTCTGTACGTGGATATTAGTTTTTCCAGCATCATTTGCTATAGAGCTTTTCTTTTCCCCACTGTACTATCTTGTATCCTTTGTCAAAAATCAGTTGACTGCATGTTTTGGGGTTTATTTGGGTTTTCTATTCTGTTCCATTGTTCTACATGCCTGTTTTTGTGCCAGTATTGCTGTTTTGACTATAAATATATTCCATGCATCTATGTATCTATTCAATTATTCTTTTATTATTTGTTTAGTTAGCTAATTTTTGTCATAGGGTGCATGCACTCACTGGAGAGAGACAGAGAGAGACACAGAGAGAAGAAAAGTGAGAAATCATTCTGCAGGGAGTTGACCATGTTGTAATTCCTTCTCTTTCAATTCCCTCTTGGGTTTTTAGGCATGCACACACACATGCCTGGCATGATTTTTCAAGTCACTGAGCCTGGGATTCAAAATACACAGCCTGCCATGTGGGATCCAGCCATCTTATCCATCATGCCACCTGCTGGCCCATCTCTTTATTTATGAAGTGTCTACAGTGTTTATTGTCTGCCTGGCACTGGGATAGGTACTGAGGATACTTGGTTATCCACTGAGTTTACAAATAATGATAAAGCCACACTAATAAGAAAACAGTTACTATTTAAAGTGAAGACAGATAATATGATCACTGTGGGGGAATGGAGGAGCAGACTTTAGAGTGCAAGTAGAATATTTGAGAAGTGATCCCAGAGTGATCCACAGAGCAGTGATCTGTGAGAGGGGACATGGCCAAGGAAGGTGCATTATCAAGCCAGTTACTACTGAAAGTAACTGAAGATAGCTAGAGTTTAACCTGCCTGGAGTGAGGGAATCAGAGTATGTACACACTAACTTTGATCCAAGATGAGTTAAAGTTTACTGGAGACTAGAGACAATAATTATCTTATATTTGTGACCTGCTGTGTTCTAGAGCACAGGGGATTTGTGTTACCAGGGAAAGCCCTCAAGCAAGGCTCGAGGACATATGAAGAGGACAGCCAGCACCCTCAGACAACCAGCCCAGATGTAGTGGGATAAGAGCAGGGGTTCCGACAAAGGTTCCCAGAATGAGCAGGTGTAGCTGAAAGGATGAATTCAGTAAGGAAACAAAACAAAACAAAACAAAACAAATAAACAAACAAAAAACAATAGAGCATTACTGGTGAGTGTACAGCAGGTGAAAAGGCCTAGAAGCAAAGGCAAGAAGAATGTGATCCATTACAAAACGTGTGTGTGTGTGTGTGTGGGACCAGCAGTTAGCGTAATGGCTATGTCACTGGACTCCCACGTAGTCGACCGCGGTTCATGTCCCGGACCCGGTGGCTTAAAACTCACGCTGGGCACATGTGCGTGCGTGCCCAAGATCTCGAGAGGAGAATGGAGGAGAAGGGATTGTGGTGTGACCATCCTCCCTGGGGGGTGATTTCTCGCTTTCTGTCTCTCTGTCTCTCTCTGTCTTTCTGGTGAGCGCATGCGCCCTATAGTGAAAAACCTCTCCAAAAAAAAAAAAGTGTGTGTGTGTGCGTGTGTACATGTGCACATATGCATGTACATGTGTGAGATGAAGTTGGAGCAGGATGGGTGACTAGAGGGTATGGTGGTAAGAAGGAGACCATTCGAAAAAGCCTTGAAGACCCAGCTGAGGAATTCACTTTGTACTCTGAGGACAAGGGGTTAAGCAGTATTGAAAGTCTTTAAGCAAAAGAAAGATTTGATCACCTTTACATTTTTTATATCCTGGATGCTGGATGCATTGAAGACAGGGGATTGGAGGAGGATAAGAAAGCCACCAATTGTGAAATCATTGCAGTAACTCAAGCAAGGAATGACAGTGGTTTAAACTAGGGTTAGAGCAATGAGGATGATGAGAGATTGATATCAATGATCGGAAAATAAAGTTTGACAATTGACTCAGTGTAGAAGAGGGATGATGCCTGGTTTAGAACATGAATAGCTGCTGGATGGAGGATAATTAACTGAGAAAGAAAAGGAACACGTTTTGGAGGTGAGAAAGATGGCAAGTTCGGTTTTGAACATGTCCATTTTGAGATGCCTATGGGACATTCAAGCAGGGATATTGAGTAGACAGAGCATGATATGCAGAAATGAAGCTATGGGAGGATTTGCAGCATAAAAAGCTCTGGTTATTAAAATGGGACATGTCCAGACATGTTTAATTGTGAAGAGAAAAGTCAGAAAAGAGGAAACCATTGAAGATATAGGTCAGGCAAGAGGGAGGCAAGAGTCTCTATCCTGATTTATACAGGGGTGGAAAAAAAGAATCCAGGAAAAACGTGCTTAACAGACATTAGACTGTTGGTTGTTTGTTGACAGTGATGTATACGGTATATCCTTCATTTGATTTTCACACACTACATGCATGCTTCGCAAAACTGCATTGATTACTTTTTTTGACAGTAAACTTCTTGATGATTATGCTATAAAGATGTACAACACTTACTTGTAAATGAGAAACTATAAAATAAAATTAGAGGGAAAAAATAGAGTCCAGGGGTCTTTGTGGAAGTAGAAAAATCCTGTTCATGGCAGTGATCAGCTGTCTGCTGCAGTGATGGGACAGATCTCTCTGATTAGAAACATTTTGGTCTCAACTGGGCTGGACCGAGGTGTATATCATGCTGGGTAAAGTCGCTTCACAATCTAAATGATGTATAGTGATTTAATGTATGAATAATAATAATAGTAATAATAATAAACATTTTGGCAGTCAGACCACACTGTAGTAAACTGCAAATATTGCTTTTATTATGTTTAGTTGTTATTCATTTCAGAGACAATAGACAAAGATCCAGACACTGAATATAAAATGCCTTTGCTTTTAATTAGAAAGACTATATAGGAACCACCAGATGGAGTAATGGTTACATTGCTCAACTCCCACATAGTTGACTGCGATTCAAGTCCCAGACATGGTGACTTGAAACTCATGTGGGCACATGTGTGTGCATGCCCAAAATCCCGAGAGGAGGGTGGAGGAGAAAGGATTGTGGCATGGCATCTCCCCTGGGGGGTGATTTCTCGTCTCTGTCTCTCTGGCAAGTGTATGCCCCCTATAGCAAAAATCTCTCTTAAAAAAACAAAAGAAAGACTATATAAATTATTAAGTTGTCAGGAAGGTCATGATGTATTTTTCTATGTAAAAATGTGTCAAGACTTTCCTGACAATCCAATAGCTTATCACAGAGAAATAGTTCTCTCTGGGGCCCTGGTTGGTCAAAACCTTTGGGAAGTAAACCATTACGAATACCAAAGTTGTTTTTTTTTTTTTTTTTTTTTTGAGAGGTTTTTGCTATAGGGCGCGTGCGCTCGCCAGACAGACAGAGAGAGACAGAGAGATAGAAAGCGAGAAATCACCCCCCAGGGGGGATGGCCACGCCGCAATCCCTTCTCCTCCATTCTCCTCTCGGGATCTTGGGCACGCACGCACACGTGCCCGGCGTGAGTTTAAGCCACCGGGTCCGAGACTTGAACTGCGGTGGACTACATGGGAGTCCAGCGACATAGCCATTATGCTAATTGCTGGTCCCACAAATACCAAAGTATTTAATATATAGGTTTTGTGATATTCAGTTTTACTGTTCTTTTCAGTTACTTATTTTAGTTAAAATCTATTTAGGCAGTTTTTCAAGGCACTTCACTATCTGGCCTCAGTACCCCTTTCTTTCTTTCTTTATTATTTTTTCTTTTTTTGGAGAGGTTTTCGCTATAGGGCACGTGCGCTCGCCAGACAGACAGAGAGATACAGAGAGACAGAAAGCGAGAAATCACCCCCCAGAGGGGATGGCCATGCTGCAATCCCTTCTCCTCCATTCTCCTCTCGGGATCTTGGGCACACACATGCCCGGAGTGAGTTTTAAACCACCGGATCCGGGATGCGAACCACAATCGACTACGTGGGAGTCCAGCGACAGAGCCATTACGCTAACTGCTGGTCCCCCCTGCTTTTCTTATAGACACATCTCATAGAGCAAACTAAACGGCTGTCCCAGAATCTGTCCGTGGACCATTTTGATGAGCATGGAGACCCTTTCCAGAGGCAGAGGGCTCTGAGTGCTGTCAGCATCCTCACCATCACCATGAAGGGTAAGTTCTTTTGGAGTTACGTTTTCTTTTCATTGCAAGAGGGCATGTATACTCACCAGAGAGAGACAGAGAGGGCAAAAGCAACCCCCCAATGGGAATGTGGTCACACCACAGACACTTCTCCATTTCTGCATCCTGTTAGAATTTTGGGCACACATGCAGACCCACCCAGATGGTTTTTCAGGCCACTCTGGGGCTGGAACTCACACCATGGTCAGCCATGTTGAATCTGGCTCCCTTAACCACTAGGCCACTGGGTAAGTCCCAGGCAGGGTAAGTACGATACTACCTTACATTCAGAGGGAAAGTCTAACTTCACCGATGTCCTCTCATTCTTCTCCGACCCCCTGTAAGGCCTCTGCAAAGTAGACTTTTTGTTGTTGTTTTTTAAGGATTTTGCCATAGGACACGTGTGCTCACTGAAGAGAGACAGAGAGAGACCGTGAGAGGGAAAGTGAGATGGCCACACCACAATCCTTTCTCTTCCATTCTCCTCTTGGGATTTTGGACACAAACACATATGCGCTCGGCAGGACTTTCGAGTCTTCAGTTCAGGGCTCACATGAGGTCAGTCTTGTGGGAATCAAGTGCCTTAACTACTACACCACCTATTGGCCTCATTTTTTTAAAAACCAACCCACTTTACCAGACTGCAAAGAGTGACTGACCCCCTGTGCCTCTTTGGAGCATATAAGCGAGGTGACTTAAAAGAAGTAGGCCTTCCCTATGGGCCACTCTAAGCTTGTACTCAGATAGTGGTGGGAACTGGCTAGACCTAAGATGGAACTTCAGACCATGAGCACAAACAGGCCTTACAACCAGGCCGGGAAGTCACTAACAATGATAGTTAGCCAAAGGAGAGAAGTGTTGGAGTTGTCAGGACGTGGCAGTTGTTACTTACATTAGAGTCAGGAATCAGAGGTCAAGAGAGGTCAGTAGAAGACTTCTGTGGATAGGCTGGAAGCAATCTGATGATGCACCTGATTCACAGCAGGTAACAGGGCTTTGTTGAAGGGGTTGGTGTTCAGGGGCAGCATCAAGTTTCTACAAAGGTGGAGTCAAATGGGTCTCTTAGCACTTTGAGCCTGTTGCATCACCTACTTGGATCTGCATGTGGTTCTGAAATGCTGCCAAGGAGATGGTTATGCAGCTGCCTCATGGCCTGAACTCAACCAGCTGAGAGAGTGTCTTTCACTGTTTCGGTGCTGACGAATGCCCCTGCCTGCCTATCTCTTCTTCCTCTAACCCCTGGTAGCCATTTGTGTCTCTGTTATGGTTGTCATCCCGGGCTGATATGAGAGGGCATAGCTTGGATCTCTGTCTGTCTCTCTCATGGCTCCTCAACCAGTCAGTGTTGACTTGCACATCTCTGTCTCTAACAGTACAGCCCGGCTCCTGGATGTTCTGTAAGAGGTGAGAAGCCCTGATGTACTCGACTATGCCACATGCTAGTTGTATGTGGGAGCTGTCTCCTCTGCTCTGTGATTGGTGGGAAAACTTTGTGGCTACTCAAGTCAGTGCTCTTGTTGATTGGTCATGGATCACAGGAGGCTCTGGGGAATCGGGAGGAAGGAATGCACTCAGGCAACAAGTAGCCCCTGTGGTTCAGAGCTAACTTCTCAACTGCTCTTTCATTCTTCTTTTCCAGAACAACAAAAATCACAGGAGCCTTGTCTCCCATGTGGGGAAAACCTGGCATCGAAATACCTGGTGTGGGATTGTAGCCCCCAGTGGATATGTGTGAAGAAGGCCCTGAGAACCGTGATGACCGACCCCTTTACTGAGCTGGCCATCACCATCTGCATCATTATCAACACCGTCTTTTTGGCCATGGAGCATAACAATATGGAGAAAGATTTTAAGGATATGTTGAATACAGGCAATTCGGTAACTTTAGCTTTTATTTATTTATTTTTTCTTTTTTACAAGATCTCTCTGTATCATAATCCTCTTGCCTCAGCCTCCCAAGTAGCTGGAACTCCACTGCACCTGGCTTTTAGGGTGGGTTGGGGACCAGTTCCACCTTCTAGGTGGCCTTAGCCTGCTGAAGAGCAGTGTCTACCGGTGCATACTTCCGTGGCTGGGTTGGTAACTCTAGGCTTTTTTAAAAATATAAAACAGATTCCAGGGACCAGCAGTTAGCATAATGGCTGTGTCACTGGACTCCCATGTGGTCGACCACAGTTTGCGTCCTGGACCTGGTGGCTTGAAACTCACGCCAGCCGAGTGTGTGTGCGTGCCCAGGATCCCAGGAGGAAAACCGAGGAGAAGGGGTTGCGGCGTGGCCATCCCCCCTGGGGGGTGATTTCTCGCTTTTTGTCTCTCTGTCTCACTCTGTCTGGCGAGCGCATGTGCCCTGTGGCTAAAACCTCTAAAAAAAAATTATATATATAAAAGATTCCAAACTTTGAATTATAACTTTTTCAAAGTCTAAACGTGTAGATGGCTTAAGCTAACCTAGATCTTGGGTCCCTTTAAGTGGAGTAGAGGGAAAATCTGAATGTTACCATTTTATTTCAGCCCAGTACATTTCAGTAATTTTCCATGGGCCGAATGTTGGCCCCCTGGCATGTATAGGTGTGTCTTTAGAAATTCAGTGGTAAGCCAGAAACAAATAGATATCTGAAAAGGTCCATAATTTGGGATAATTAAGAAAATATTAATCATACAGAAACGCACGGTAATGACTAACAAGGTCCCCAGTGATATTCATGACATCATCTGCCAGAATAATATGGTTATCATTACTGGCTGTTATTTTCCATGGAAAGGTGACTCAGGGCCTGGTGCTGGCAGAAGTTCACTTTCCTGGGAGGAGGTATGTGGAGCATTCAGGGTGGGGCTGAGGTGGACTTTCAGACTTGAGCCTGCTTCAACATGTTTCTCACTGGGGGGGTCTAATTCAGTTAAATTGAGATAGGGGAGCATCAAAGATTATTCATTGTAATTTACGGTTCCTTTTTTTAAAATTAATTAACTAATTAATTAATTTATTTTTATTATCATCATAATCTTCTTTATATTACATTGGATTACATGTAACTTTACAGTGTATTCCATTGCTTTTTCAAAAGGGAATGCCATGCATGTCAGTCCATACAGAGACATTAATCTCCCCACTTCATCATTCAATATCTTTTCAATGTTTTTCCCAATCATCATTATTATTATTCTAATTATTTTTTTAAACAGTCAATCACTATTTCTCATTTTGCTTGTAAAAAGACTTTACCCATGAAATACTTCTCAGACCAATCCAGTTGAGAATACTATACATGTCATCATCAACAGGTAATAAGCCATATCTGTGTCCCACTGACGTCCTGCCTCTCTATTTGTTCTCTTGCTATCTTTCTCTATCCTCCTCTCTTCACCTCCCTATTCCCCACAGTTCCTGTGGAAGCCATTTTTCTCATGGGAAAATTAGTTCCAAATATTATCAGCAACAATTACCCGCTGGATGTTCTACTCAAATAGCTAATGGGTTAATGGGCTAACAGTCTTACCCGTCTCTTCTTCTTAAAGTTTTATTTCATTTGTCTAAATTATAAAGCAATCTGTGCTCTTTTTGTATTTTAAAAATTAAAAAAAAATGTAAGGCAGATACAAAGAAGATAAGAAGACCCTCACTCCCTGGGGTCCTACTAGCAAAGATGATCATTTTTAGCACTACATTACATACGCACACATATTTTTGTTTATTCGTTGTTTTGTTTTCTTTTTACTTTTTTAATTCTTTGTGCTTTCTTTTTGCATCATGAAGCTCTATTTATATTCATGAGAACTAACTGTTTACATTGAATCAAGAGATCTCCACAAAGCTGCTCTTCTGCATCAAGTTCAGGATGGTGTGGAACTAGCAACAGGTGTCTGTCACCATCAACTCCACACCCCTCCCAGGAGGAGCAGAGATGCCGTGGGACTGTGGTATAAGACCTGGCAGTGTGAAAGCAAGTTCCTTTTCCCATGCCGCCTTTGGTAATAAATGTCTGTGGGTGTGAATGGGTCTGACTCGATCCCATGTTCAAGGTCTTCTGGCCTCCAGACCAGTGTATTCAGCTATCCCCTGATGTATCTTATAAATGACAGCATTATGGGACCAGCAGATGGCATAATGGTTACATCAACGGACTCCCCACATAGTCAACCATGGTTCGAGTCTTGGACACCCGGCAGCTTAAAACTCACGCTGGGCATGTGTGCATGTGTGCCCAAAATCCCAAGAGGAGAGGAGGCTGCAGCATGGCTGTCCTTCCTGAGGGTGATTTGTGGCTCTATCTCTCTCTGGCTAGCGCATATGCCCTATAGCAAAAATCTCTCCAAAAAAAAAAAGAGAGAGAGAAAGAAATGACAGCATTGTTTCAGAGGCAGAATGGCGTATCAATAGAGTAAGCAGACCCCATCTTCAAGCACCCTCTAGTAGAGAAAAGTTCACTGATAAGTCCCAGAGACTATCTAAAGATCCCAGAGTCATCTCTCTGGATGGGGCTTCCCGATTGCACAGGCAATCTGTCCATCACTTCATCTTCTGGTCTAATTGAAGAAAATGAGAAAATCTCCCTTCTCAAACTTCCCACTGACTAAGCATCTTGAGTGTTAACGTGAATCTGCATTTTGCAGATGGAAGCTGGCTAATTAAGTGGTACTTCTTTTTACTCTTCCCAGCAGCAAAAGGAGCCACGGGACGTTCTTATCTTCTGAGTTCCTAGGCAACAACTGCCCTGTCGCTTCTTTTTTTTTTTTTTCATGTTTTATTTTTATTTTTTTACATTTTTAAAATACATTCAACCACATTTTTTAGCTTACAAGGTGATCATTGCAATATGTGGACATTTCTCCCTGGTCCAATTGATCAAAATATAACAATACAACCACCCTGTAGTTTCTAAAAATTGACGAGAATTCTGTATACCCGTCCACACAACTTTTGGTCCTATTGCATGTGCCCCTAGACATGAATTCAAAGATGACAGTCACTTCATCTATTGCCACCAGGGTAATAGTGGTGATGAGAGATCTTAGAGCCTTGAGTTCCCAGGAACACATCCAAACCTCCCTCCTTGGATGGATGGACCAGGATTAAACTGGTCTGTGGAGTTCTGTGGACTAGGAAGTGTACGTTTCATACCTAGGGATTGCTCAAATCAGAGGACTACATTAAGCTTTCAAGAGGCCTTAGATTGCAACTGAATGAGATGGGCAAAACAAATAATCCCATTGCATCTTGGGATGCTGTAGAGCTAGACACCTAAAACCTAAAGGAGACAAGAGGAGGAGGAGAGAGTAGAGAGGGAACCACTACACAGGTATCCAGGACAGCACCACTGTATGCGTTTAGGTACTGGTTGTGACATTGAGCAGGAACAGACAGCAAGTTAAAAGGGAAAATAAGGAGGTATGTTTGAATTTTCTCTGCTGCCCTTGATTTTTAAAATATTTTGATTCTGGATTTATCTTTCTCTGTTTCTAACGTATATCATTTTATTCTAGGTACATCTTTCAAAAATACTAAATAATTGATTTATAAAAACAGATAAACGATTTCCTTTATCCAGGGGTTTGAATCATTTACACCCCCCCCAAACTATAATACAAAGTCTTATAACTGACATTTTAAATGTTAAAACCTTTAATATTTTTGTTATTTTTATACTTTTTCCAAAAAATTCTATTTGAGTATATATGTGTGTGAATATGTGTGTGATAAAAATGTGCTGTTTCCTATAAAGAAATTATTTGTTTTATCTTCTGAAAAGATACATGGGAATGATTTAGTTTTTTTAAATTTAGCTACTACTTATTCGACAATTTTGCAAATTTCTTAACCTTATATTTACCTAATTATCAAAGACGAAGACAAAAACGTATTTTTACCCACAGAAAACACACAATTTAGCACTTTTTGTAACTCTTGATCCTTCTTTTTACTCTTTGACACTTTGTTCTGGAACAATAAACTCTGCTTTCTGAGTGAGTTTAGGAGTATATCCTGATTTACCAATCTTTCTTTTGACCATAACCAATCTAGGGCTTGCTCATATAGTGAGTAGCTCAAATACATTCTTTCCCCTATCTCTGGCAGTGTTTTCTAATTCTCTGCTCTAGGCTCATATTTTATGCTTTATTTTTTTTCTGATCAAGGTTTTGAGATGGAGTAGTTAGGTAAACTCCTAAATTACAGTTTATGGAAGAAATATATCCCTAGTTTTCAGAGCTGTTGTGCACCACCCTCCTTGCCTTCCATTTGGGGATTTATACTGGTATTGTATAGATTATTATAAAGAGGCATTGTTTGACACATCCTATTACCCTACCATCTACCGAGAAGCCAATTTTGCCTTATTTTCAACAGAATGGGAAATAATATTGATTTTCCATTCTGATTATGAACTTGGTAACATGGGCTGGGTATCATAGAGAGGGGCAGAGAGAGGAGCCAAGACAGTGAAGCTTGTGCTACAGCAGGAATTGTTTCTATTGCATGGACTTTATCTTGTATCAACCATGAGAATACTTTTTATTTCTTTGTATCTACTATAATTCCTCTAGATAATTTTTATTTGTACATCTCCATGAAGAAGTACCTTCCTTTTCTCATTATTCTTTGTTTCATTGCAGGTTTTCACTGGCATCTTTATAGCAGAAATGTGCCTAAAAATAATCGCACTCGATCCCTACCACTACTTTCGCCGAGGCTGGAACATTTTTGACAGTGTTGTTGCTCTTCTGAGTTTGGCAGATGCGATAAACAGTAAATCTGGAAAACCAGGTCTGCAGTTCTTGCCTTCCTTCAGAGTGGTAAGGCATTTTCTGATTTTGTTGCATAACTTAATTGCCCAAATAGAAAATCTTCAGTGAGTTTAATGGCTATCTTAGACTAAACTTTAATTCACCAGAAATGACCACAATGCAGAGTAGAGTGTGAGAGAGCCCAGGAGAGGTCTAAAGAGAAAACTATATAGAGATGACATCTGGGAGGAGAATTGGGAAAACTCTAAGGTGGGCCTTTTATGCTTTTTAAAAGATTTCTTTTTCTTCTTTGGCAATGAAGAGAATTTTGAAGCTTTTAGAGTAAAGAACTTGATTCAGTTATCTAAGTGTACATTTTATATTTTTTTATACTTGGGATACATTAGAAGTTACACTACTCAAAGTCAGGCATTATTGGGAATCTCTACTTAAATTTTATTGGTGCTCAGATGAACAAAATTTCATTTGCTTCTTTCCTTTAAGCATCAAGTCTTACTGGTTTGTAATATTTCCATCCCGAATAGCTCATTCTTTTTTTTTTTTTTTTGGAAGAGATTTTTGCTACAAGGCACGTGTGCTCACCAGAGAGACAGAAAGTGAGAAATCACCTCTCCCACCCCTGGGTGGAATGGTCACATCACAGTCCCTTTGCCTCCATTCTCTTCTCAGGATTTTGGGCATGCATGCACATGTGCCCACCATGAGTTTCAAGTTGCCAGGTCCAGGACTTGAACTGCAGTAGGCCATGTGGGAGTCCAACGCCTTAACCACTACACCACCTGCTGCCCCCTAATAGTTCATTCTTAACAGGATTGTGCTTTAGAGTGAAACCATCATTTTGTATCGGTTAAGTAAGAAATAACCTTTGAAACCAGATGTTGTGTTTTCTCCCAGGCTACTGTTTTCTGTAGGATCTGTGAGGTTCCTTGGAAATCTCACTGTGCACATGTCTTAAGTAGCTGCTCTCCTTTTCCCCCACGAGTACAAAATAGATATTATTGCCACCATGGTTATTGGTTTTAGATTCAAACTTGAGGCCTGAGTTATATAATGCAGGAGTGAACAAGCTTCTTTCTATTAAAGGCCAGATAGTAGATATTTTCAGCCCTACAGATTATACGGCTTCTGTCACAACCTTTCAAGTTGGCCACTGTCACACAAAAAGAGCCATAGATATTTGAAAGCCAATAGCACTTTACTTGTGGACACTGAAATTTGAACTTCACATGATTTTTATATGTCCTCAAATATCCTTATTTTAATTTTTCAGACATTTAAAATATATTTTAAAAAACACAAGGGACCAGCAGTTGGCATAATGGCTACGTCGCTGGACTCCCATGTAGTCAAGCATGGTTCGAGTCCCAGACCCAGTGGCTTAAACTCACGCTGGGCGCGTGTGCGTGCATGTCCAAGATCCTGAGAGGAGAATGGAGGAGAAGGGATTACGGGGTGGCCATCCCCCCTGGGGAGTGATTTCTTGCTTTCTGTCTCTCTGCCTGCCTCTGTCTTTCTGGTGAGCGCATGCGCCCTGTAGAAAAAACTCTCAAAAAAAAAAAAACACAAAAAAAGCCATTCTTATGTCTCATGTGATACAAACAGGCAATAGGCTAGATTTTGACCTCAGGCCAGAGTTTGTTGACCTATGGAATATCATGTAAAATTCTGAAACATCCATTTTTTATAATAAATATGTATACTCAATCACCACCTTTATCCCAGAGTCGTCTTCATCATAGTAGATGAGAACAAAACGTTTCCATTTCTAAATAAGAAGTTGACATAGGTAAGTATTATATTGGAATAGAGCGTTGGCGACTACGTTCAGGGTGGATTTGGCCTTCAAAAATTATGAAAGTCATAAGTGCTATGTTTTGGGGACATGTCCTTCGCTTTATAGACAAGCAAATAGCGTCTGTCCTTAACTGGCTTTTCTTCCACTTCTGTGTGTCATCTGTTTCTACAGCTGAGGATCTTCAAGCTCGCCAAATCCTGGCCCACGTTAAACACACTAATTAAGATAATTGGCCACTCTGTCGGAGCTCTTGGAAACCTGACCGTGGTCCTGGCTATTGTGGTCTTTATTTTCTCAGTAGTTGGCATGCAGCTTTTTGGCTCTAAATTTGGGTCACTAAAGAATAAAAAATGTCATGACCCGTGTTTCCGGCGCTGGCATATGGGGGATTTCTACCACTCTTTCCTGGTGGTCTTCCGCATCCTCTGTGGGGAATGGATCGAGAATATGTGGGAATGTATGAAAGAAGCCGATAACACAACGTTATGCATCATCGTCTTTGTGTTGATCATGGTGGTAGGAAAACTCGTGGTGAGTTTTTAGATTTTTTTCTCCAACCATTCAAAAGTAAATAGAAAAATACATGGCTCTCAAATGCATAAGCTTCTTTTATAACACTTGATTAGTGAACATTGTTATTCTAAATATAATGTCAAATTAATATTAAAAATCTCCATGTGGGGACCAGCAGTAAGCATAATGGCTATGCTCCTGGACTCCCACGTAGTCGACTGTGGTTCGAGTCCTGGACCCGGTGGTTTAAACTCACACCAGGCGCATTTGTGTGCATGCCCAAGATCCTGAGAGGAGAATGGAGGAGAAGGGACTGTGGCATGGCCATCCCCCCCCGGGGGGGGGTGATTTCTCGCTTTCTGTCTCTCTGTTTCTCTCTGTCTCTCTGGCAAGCACACGCGCCCTATAGCAAAAACCTCTCAAAAAAAAAATTTCTATGTGAATTTGGTTTGAAGAAAGTATGATAAGCATGAAACAAAAAATCTTGACGCAGTGCTGGTGTGACCAAGGCCTCGACATTTGTTATATTCCAGATGATGATTCTAAGATAATCACATTCTTTTTACCAGTGACTAGCCAAAATAGGGACTTGCAAATTCATTTGGTCAGTAAGAATGTAAAGAGATGCTGGGACTGGGACCAACAGTTAGCATAATGGCTATGTTGCTGGACTCCCACATAGTCGACCGCGGTTCGAGTCCTGGACCTGGTGGCTTAAACTCACGCTGGGCGCGTGTGCGTGCGTGCCCAAGATCCCAAGAGGAGAATGGAGGAGAAGGGATTGCGTGTGGCCATCCTCTCTGGGGGGTTGTTTCTCGCTTTCTATCTCTCTGTCTCTCTCTGTCTGTCTGACGAGCGCACGAGCCCTATAGCAAAAAATCCTCTCCAAAAATAAAAGAGATGCTGGGACTAAGACATGGTGTAATGGTTACGTTGCTGGACTCCCACAGCCCACCACGTCTGAGTTCCAGACCTTGTGGCTTAAAGCTCGTGCTGGGCGCATGTACTTGCATGCCCACAGTCCCAAAAGGAGACTGGAGGAGGAGGGATTGTGGTGTGACCTTCCCCGTGAGGGGTGATTTCTCACCTTCTGTCTCTCTGTCTGTCTCTGTCTCTCTAGCAAGTGCACTCACCCTATAACAAAAAAATCTCTGTTTAAAAATTAATGAAAAGAGACCAGCAGATGGTGCGATGGTTAAGGGCTCTGAACTCCCACATGGCCAACTGCGGTTTGAGTCCCAGCCTTGGCAGCTTGCTTTCTCTCTCTCTCTCTCTCTCTCTCTCTCTCTCTCTCTCTCTCTCTCTCCCCCTCTCTGGTCAAATTAAAATAAATGAATAAATAAAGTTAAATAAAATAATATAAATAAATACATAAATAAATAAAAAGCAAAAAGAACGAAAAGAGATGTCCACTAAGGGAACTTGGAAAATTATTTCTCTTTCTAAAAACATATATGAGGAAAAAAATGTTCCTTTGACTTCTTTTTATGGTCACACCCCCTGCAAAAGCTGTGAACATTATGCAACCATGAGCAGAACCAGCCTTAAGCAAATAAAGCTGACATTGAGACAGAGGGGAAAGATGAAACAAACCTGTCTTTATGTCTTATTTGGTCCTCAGGTTTTTTTTTTTTTTTTCCCAAACTTCTTGATATGCTACATTTTCTTATTGTGAAATCTATCTTGAGTCGGTTACTCGCTGGAAGCACAGATACTTATGGAGAGGAAAATTAGGTGCACATGAGTGACAGAAGACAAAGATCCTTGAGCACAAGATCTTCAGAACCAAATTGGAACTATAGTGCACATATGATGAACTACCTTCACCTAATAGCTAAGTACCTAATAAACAGTGGACATAGTAAGTGATACGAAAGTTCAGAAGAGCAAGACCTGGCCAATAGGAGTAGGAAGAGAGTGTTGAGAAAGCATTTGTGGAAGATGCTGGACTTGAGATACTAGGAGGACTTAGACAAATAAAGGGGAGGTTGAGCAAAAAGCCAGAGATGGGAGTTCTCACAGTGAAGAACTGTGACTAGACCCATTCCCACCCACAAAGCATTTCTCCCCAAAGGGTGTCTATTTCTGAGCTGACAAGAACCATAGCAAAGGAAGTTGAGGAGATAAAGATGATCAATTAAAGGGTGACTAGAGTAAGCAGAAAAACCCAAGAAGAAAGTCACTGGGATGATTTGAATTGAAAGTGATATGTGTTGGGACCAGCAGTTGGCGTAACAGCTATGTCGCTGGGCTCTCATGTAGTCGACTGCAGTTTGAGTCCCAGACCCGGTGGCTTAAACTCACACCAGGCACGTGTGCATGCGTGTCCAAGATCCCCAGAGGAGAATGGAGGAGAAGGAATTGTGGTGTGGCCATCCCCCCTGGGGGGTGATTTCTGGCTTTCTGTCTCTCTGTCTCTCTCTGTCTGGCGAGTGCACGCGCCCTATAGCAAAAACCTCTCAAAAAAAAATGTTTAGTGTTTCAGCAGCAGTGTTGCAGATGTGGTCTAACTCCCTCTGGCTCAGCCTCAGTACCTCACTGAGTTTCAGATGGCAGGATCCAAAGAAACTATATGAAGTGTGCCGTCTTTTAAGTTGGGCAGATAGGAGAGGACTGCAGGCTGCTCTTGAATCTCAGGTTCATATCCCTGTGAACAGTTCCAGCAAAAGTCCAAGGTCACAAACTGGCTGATGCCCAAGACATGTCCACTCTCAATTTGATCACATAATTACCCCATTTGGTTTGCCCTGGCCAGGGTCCACACTTACATGCTGCTTCTATTCAAATAAACTGGATTTGGCTGTTTGCACTCTTTAAAATCAATGTCTCTTTTGCCTTATCCCACTGTCTCTATTTCTATATTTCTACCTCAGTCATCTCATCTTACTTATTTTATAGAGGCACTGTTTCTGAGAGACAGTTTTTGACTTGGTTTTGAGTCTTGGGGAAAAGTTGTTCTGGAAACTCATTGTATCCATTCCGTGGGTGAAGTTTTTATTCTTGTTTTTCCTCACTCTACCCCCAGGTGCTCAATCTGTTCATCGCTTTACTGCTCAATTCCTTCAGCAATGAGGAGAGAGATGGAAACCCAGAAGGAGAGGCCAGGAAAACCAAAGTCCAGTTAGCCCTGAATCGGTTCCAACGGGCTTTTTTTTTCGTGGTACATACTCTTAGGCATTTTTGTCGTAAGCGATGCAAAAGGCAAAACTTTTCAAAGCAAAAAGAGGTGACAGGATGTCCTACTGCAGAGAGCAAAGACATCATTCCTCTGGTCATAGAGATGAAAAAGGGCCCAGACACCCGGGAGGGGTTAGCTGGACCAACCTCTGCACCAAAGACCTTGAGCGTTGGGCATGACGGGACTTGGTTGGCCCCACTTGCAGAGGAAGAAGATGATGTTGACGTTCCTGGTGACAGTAATGCACAGCCTGTCGCACAACCTGAGGCTGAAAGACAGGTATGAAGGTTTCCACGTAAACTGAGAAGTCACTCAACGCTGGTTACCACAGGCACTGCTTGCTTTCCCACTCCTGAGCTCTGTGCAGGGTTGAGCATATGAAACGTGGTTTCCCTTCTGCACATGTGTGCTCATACCTCACGGCCGTGCACGTGTGGCACAGCTGGGAGGTGTCAGAAGAGTTCAGAGCAGAGCAAGATCTGAATGGGCTGGGGCCGTGGGGAGAAACGCCTTGGGTTGAAGCTTAGAAGAGATCACTCTGTGAGTGGAGAGGTGGGAGATGGGGCTGCCAGGGAATGGGAAGGCAATGGATCTGTCTTAATTTATTCAGTCTGCTATGACAAAACACCATGAACTGGATGGCTTCTAAGCTACAGAAACTCATTTCTCACAGTTTTGGAAGGTGCAAGCAGACTCGCGCCTGGTTAGGGCCAGTTTCCTGATTCACTGATGGCACCTTCTCGCTGTACCCACAAACTAAGGAAAGGGCAAATGCATTTCCTTGGGTCTCTTTTACAAGAGCACTAAACCCACCCACGAAGGTATAACCCTTCATGACCTAATTACCTCCCACAAGCTCCACTTCTTAGTACCATGCCCTTGGGGGTTAGGATTTTCACATATGAATTTAGGGGGGACACAAACTTTCAGACCATAATATTAATAGATGCACTAAGGAAATAACTAGAAACTTTGTTCTGGATGCTGTAGGGACTGTATCTCTGTTTCTAAATTCCTGAGCTTTCCACGGTGATTGTAACATTGCATTCACAGCAACAATCTATGGGAATTCCATATGCTTTAGATCCTTGTCAATATTTGGTGTGGTCAGCTTTTAAAATTTTTACCATTCTAATGGGTTGATAGTTGTTCCTCATTGTGGTTTTATTTTAATTTTACTGGTAAATAATGATATTGCATATCTCGTTCATGTATCTCTTGGCTATTTATATACTTCATTAGTGAAGTGTTCATTTCCCACCAGTAGTTTCATAGTTTGAGATATTATGTTTCAATCTTCGATCCAATTTGAGTTGATTTTGGCTAATGATGAGAGATAGGAGTTTAGTTTCATTTTTTTTACAGGTGGATATCCAGTTTTTCCAGCACCATATGCTGAAGAGTCCCTCCACTCCCGCCACTGGATTATCTTGTACCCTTTGTGAAAAAAAAAATCAGCTGTCTGTTTTGGGATTTATTTCTGAGTTATCTGTTCTGATCCATTGATCAAAATGCCTATTTTTGTGCCAACAGCATGCAGTTTTGATTATCGCAGCTTTGTAATATATTTCAAGGTCAGAAAATGCTATGCCTCCTACTTTATTCTTTTTTCACAGTATTGCTTTGATGATGCAGGGCCTTTTAAAATGTGTTTTAAACAAATTTTATAATTTTGTTCTATTTATTTGGACAATATCTCTGGTAATTGGATTGGAATTGCACTGAATTTATAAACTAATTAGGGTAGGATTGACATTTTGATTATATTAATTCTTCCAATCCAGGAATATGGGATGTTTTTCCACTTTGGTGTATCATTTTCATCCCCCCCCCCCCCCATTTTGCATAGTTGTCTTTGTAAAGGTCTTTCACTTCTTTGGTAGATTTATTCCTAGGTATCTTATTGTGTGTGTGTGTGTGTGTGTGTGTGTGTGTGTGTGTTTGTTGTAAATGGGATTGCTTTAGTCAGTTCTACTTTAGTTTATTTGTAGTTTGTGTATAAAAATGTGTAGATTTGTATATATTGATTTTGTATCCTTCCACTTTACTATATTCATTTTTCAGTTGCAGGAGTTTTTTCGTGTGTAGTTTTTTTTTTAATTTTCTGTGTATATAATCATGTCATCCGAAAATAAAAATAATTTCACTTCTTCTTTTCCTATCTGAAAGCCTTTTATTTTACTCTCTTGTCTAATTGCATTGGCTAGGACTTCCAGTACTATGTTGAAAAGGAGTGGAGAAAGTGGGCAGCCTTGTCTTGTTCCAGACAAAGCTTTCAGATTTTCCCCATTCAGTATAATGTTCACTATGAGTTCATCATATGTCTTTGTTTTTTTTAGGTTTAGGGCTTTTGTTTGTTAGTTTTTTGCCATAGGGTGTATGTGCTCACCAAAGAGAGATAGAGAGAGACAGGGAAAAGGAAAGTAAGAAATCACCCGCTCGGAAGGATGGCCACACCATAATCCCATCTCCTCTTTTCTCTACTCAGGATTTTGGGCCCACACACACATGCTCCTAGTGTGATTTTCAAGCACTGGGTCCAGAACTCAAGCCACAGTCAGCCATGCAAGAGAGTCCAGTGCCTCAACCTCCATGCCACTTGCTGGCCCCCATATATGGCTTTTATTGTGTTGAGGAATGTCCCTTCTATGCCAAAAATGGTGAGAGCTTTTTTTTTGGAGAGGTTTTTTTGTTTATATTTTTTGTTTTTTTTTTTGTTTTTTGTTTTTGTTTTTGCTATAGGGGGTGTGTGCTCGCCAGAAATAGAGAGACAGAGAGATAGAAAGTGAGAAATCACCCCCCCAGGGGGGATGGCCACGCTGCAGTCCCTTCTCCTCCATTCTCTCGGGATCTTGGGCATGCATGCACACGTGCCTGGCATGAGTTTAAGCCACCAGGTCATGGACTCGAACCGCAGTCAGCTACATGGGAGTTCAGCAACATAGCCATTACTCTAACTGCCGGTTCCATTGGTGAGAGTTTTAATCATGAAGAGAAGTTGTACTTTATCAAATGCTTTTTCTGCATCAATTGATAAGATTATATGATTTTTAACTTTCTTTCTGTTAATGTGATGTGTTATGTTTATTTTGTGTGTGTTGAACCATCCCTGCATTCCTGGAATAAAGCCTACCTGGTCATTATGTATTATCTTTTTAGCATATCATTGAATACAATTTGCTAGTATCTTTCTATATACATATATAATTTATTAATTTATTATTATTATTATTATTTACATTCAATCACTGTGTGTCATTATTGCATACTAAATGCATTTTCCCATTCTGAATACATTTTATAATGGTTCAATCAAAGATATTACCATACATATTATCATCAACAGATAATTGCTAGTACTTTATTGAGAATTTTGCATCTGTATTCATCAGGGATATTGGTCTGCAGTTTTCTTATTTTGTTATGTCCTTGTCTGGTTTTTGGGCCCAGGTGATGAAGACTTCATAGGATGAATTTGAAAAGATTCCTTTCTTTTGGATCTTTAAAAATAGTTTGAGGAGAGTTGGGGTTAGTTCTTCTAGTTTGAGTGAGTCCTGGACACAACAGCTTAAAATTCACACTAAGCACATATGCATGTGTGCTCAAAATCTCAAGAGGAGAACCAAGTAGAAGAGATTTGCCATCCCCCCTTGGGGGTGATTTTTTGTTTTCTGTCTCTCTGTCTTTCTAGTGAGTGAACATGCCATATAGCAAAAAAACCTCTAAAACAAAACAAACAAACAAACAAACAAACAAAAAACATGTGTAGAATTCAGAAGTGAGCTCATGGGGACCTGGGCTTTTTTTTGTTGGGAAACTATTTCTTACTGATTCAATCCCTTTTCTTGTTATTGGCTTATTAAGGCTTTCTATGTTTTCCTGGTTATTTTTTCATCCAGATATTTGTCCATCTCATCTAGGTTTTCCTGTTTGTTGGTGTATAATCACTCGTAGTATTCTGTCATGATCTTTTGTATTTTTTTTTCTGTTGCAGTGTTGTCTGTTTCATTGCTGATTTCATATATCAGTTTATTTCTCTGTTCCTGATTAGTCTGGCTAATATTGTGTTGATTTTGCTTATCTTCTCAAAGAACCAGCTTTTGGTTTCTTTTATTTTCTGTATAGTTCATTTATTCTCTATTTTATTTATTTCCACTCTAATTTTTATTATTTATTTTCTCCTGGTATTTTTTGGAATTTTCATGATTGTTTTTCCAGTTCCCTGAGTTGTGTTGTTATCTATTTGCCACTGTTCTGTTTGTTGTTGTTGTCATTGTTGTGGGCATTAATTGCTATGAACTTTCCTCTTCTGACTTCTTTGCTGTGTTCCATAGGTTATGAAAACTCTTGTGTTTGTTATTGTTGATTTCAATGAATCTGTCAGGAATAGGAATAGGTTGTTTAACTTCCATATGTTTGTGTATTTTCAAGGGTTCTTTTTGTAGTTGATTTCAAGTTTAATCCCATTGTGGTCAGAAAAGATTCATGATATATTTTCTATACTTTTGAATTATTTATAAAGGTTTGTTTTGTGTCCTATCATGTTGATCTTGGAAAATGTTCCATGTGAGGGTCAGAAAAATGCATTATTTTGTGGTTGTTGGGTAAAATATTCTATAGATGTCTGTCAAGTCCATTTGATTTCTGATCTCATTTAGATCTTGTATCTCTGTGTGTTTTTTTTTTGTTTTTTTTTTTTGTTTGTTTGTTTGTTTGTTTGTTTTTGTCTAGATGATCTGTCCAGAGGTGGCAGTGGAGTGTTGAGATTCCCAATTATTATTTTGTTGCAATCTATCTCTCCTTTTAGATTTACCACTCTCTTTTACGTATTTGGGTGCTCTAGTGTTGGGTTTGTAGATATTTGTTTTTTTTTTTTTTTTTTTTTTTTTTTTTTCTTTTTTTGGAGAGGTTTTTGCTATAGGGCACGTGCGCTCGCCAGACAGACAGAGAGAGACAGAGAGATAGAAAGCAGGAAATCACCCCCCAGGGGGGATGGCCACGCCGCAATCCCTTCTCCTCCATTCTCCTCTCGGGATCTTGGGCACGCACGCACACGCGCCCGGCGTGAGTTTAAGCCGCCGGGTCCGGGACTCGAACCACGGTCGACTACATGGGAGTCCAGCGACACAGCCATTACGCTAACTGCTGGTCCCGGGTTTGTAGATATTTGTAAGAATTATATCTTCTTGGTGAACTAGCCCTTTTAGTACTATATAGTGCCTTTTTTTTTCCTCACAGCTTTTATCTTGAATTCTATTTCGTCTGATATCAATATTGTGATTTCAACTTTTCTTTGTTTGTTTCCATTTGCATGGAATATATTTTCCTAGCCCTTCATTTTCAGTTTATGTATGTCTTTATCAGTGAGATGCATTTTTTGTAGGCTGCATATAGAGGACTCCTGTTTTTCAATTCATTCAACTAGTCTGTGTCTTTAATTGGAGAATTTTATCCATTAATATTTAATATTATTATCCATATTTGCAGACTTGTCCCTGCCATTTTGTTAGCCATTTTTTGGGTTGTTTTTTGTTATCTTATTTCTGTTTGTCTCTCTTTAGTTTTTAAATTGTTTGTATTATTTTAAAAGACCTATCTTCAAGTTAATATTATTTTTTTTACTTAATCAAGTCTGTTGTTGAAACTCTTGTTTGTATTTTTAATCTTATTCACAGAATTCTTCAGTTGTAAGATTTGTTGATTGTGCATGTGTGTGTGTGATGTCTATATCTTGTTGAATTTTTTATTTAGATCATGAATTATTTTCCTGATTTTGTTGAGTGGTCGATCTGTATTCTCTTGTTTCTGCAGGCTATTAGTGGGTAGAGTTGCTTCAGGTATGGCATGAGACTGGAAGAAGTTTTCCCAGGTGTGTCTGTGGTTTCAGTATGATCACACAGCTGTGGGTGGGTCACCTAGCTAGTCATGTTGCAAGCTCCAGGTGGTTAGGGTCCAGGCACAATTGTTCAGCTGTTTCCATGAGCTGTGAGTGGAAGTAGTCTTAAAATGGCACTGCACAGGCCAGCAGGTGGCATGGTGGTTAAGGTGCAAGACTCAACATGGCCAATTATGGATCAAGTCCTGGACCCATTAGCTTGAAAATCACACTGGATGCATGTTCCCAAAATCTCAAGAAGAGAGTGGAGGAAAAGAGATTTCAGCATGACCATCCCTTGTGGGGGTTGATTTCTCACTTTCCTTCTCTCTCTTTCTTTCTCTCTTTCTTTCTCTCTTTCTTCCTTCCTTCCTTCCTTCCTTCCTTCCTTCCTTCCTTCCTTCCTTTCTTTCTTGTGAGCTCACATGCCCTATAGCATGTATGTAACTTGGTGTTTCTCTCTTGCTATTTTTAGAATATTGTCTTCGTCTTCAAATTTTATCAATTTGGCTATTACATGCCTTGGGGATGATTTTCTTATGATATAGCTGTTTGATGTCCTTTGTATTTCCTAAATTTGGATGTCCACATGTCTCTCTAAATTTGAAAAGTTTTCAGCTAGTATCATGAAAGAGATTTTCTATGCTTTTGCCTGTCTCTTCACCTTCTGGAATATCTATTATGTTGGCTATTCAGCTGTTTAATGGTGTCTAGGATTTCCCATATGCTGTCCTGATTTTCTTTCTTTCTTTAATTTTATTTATTATCATTTTTTAACTTGCTATAAGGCATGTGCACTCACCAGAGCGAGAGAGAAAAGTTACAAAGCAAGCCTCCAGGTTCGAGACTTGAACCACAGTTGGCCATGTGGGAATTCAGCAACTTAACCACCAGACCACCACTGGCCTCTTTTGTCCTGATTTTGATAGTTATTTTTCTACTCCTTTCAGTTGCTTAAACTAAATCAGAGATTTTGTCTTCAAGGTCAATGATTCTTTCTTCTGCATAGTCTAATCTGTTGTTGATATTTTTGAGTGAGCTTTGATTTCCTGCATCGCATTCTTTATCTCCAGAAGTTCCGTTTGATTCTTTTGCAGTGTGTCTATCTCTTTATGGAGTTCCTCCTTCAAGTCATGAAAGGATATTCTCATCTCCTAGAATTGGTTGTCTTTTTCTTGCAACTCATTGAGTTTTTTTTTTTTAAATTTATATATCTGTAGTTTATTCTGAGTTATTAACATTTAGATTTCTCAAATAGGAGTAATTATATTTCTTTTTGTGAATATGAAAGAGGCTTTTTATTAGTTCTTTTAAATTTGTTTATTCAATGAATAATAAAAGACTATTATTTACCCATGTAATCTTGATACCCTTCTGAAACACTAGTTGACTCTATATGAAGAAATTGATTTCTATTTTTTTGGGGGGAGAGATTTTTGCTATAGGGCATGTGCACTCCCCAGAAAGACGGAGAGAGACAGAGAGATAGAAAGCGAGAAATCACCCCCCAGTGGGGATAGCCAAGCCGCAATGCCTTCTCCTCCATTCTCCTCTTGGGATCTTGGGCATGTACACACATGTGCCCAGGGTGAGTTTAAGCCACTGGGTCCGGGACTTGAACCATGGTCAGCTACATGGGAGTTCAGCGACATAGCCATTATGCCAACTGCTGGTCCCTGAAGAAACTGATTTCTGAACTCTCTATTGTGCTTCTTTTGTCTATATATGTTATTATGCCAGTAAAACACTGTTTTGATTACTGTAGCTTTGTGACCATTTTTTTACATTCGATCACTGTGTATCATTATAGCATACCAAATGAATTTTCCCGTCATGAATACACTATACATTTGTTCAGTCAAAGATATTATCATACACATTATAATCAGCAGATTTCTTTCCATTTTGAATCTCTTAAATGTTTTGCTTCTTTCTTCCTCCTCTGTATCCCCTCTCTCTCACCCTTCTCCATTTCCCACCCTCCTCCCCACTGTCTCTAGTATCACCATTGCTCTTCCTGCTTTTATACCTTCCAGTCTTTCAGTTTCTGCCATAGAGTGCTGACATTCAGTATATATTGAGTGTGGACATACAATGTCTCTCTTTCGTAGTGTGGCTTGCTTCGCTTAGTAATAAATCACATCTTGTTGAGTTTTGTTACCATGAACATTCTGAATTCTTTTTCTGATATTTTTGTGATTTGTTTTTCTCTTTTGTTGTTGTTGTTTTTATTTTATTTTAAGGTTTTTGCCATAGGGTGCGAGAGCTTGCTGAAGAGGTAAGAGATAGTGAGAGGGAAAGTGAGAAATCACACCCCCCCCCCAAGGGGGATGGCCATGCTGTAATCCCTTCTCCAATCTCCACCTGGGGTTTTGGGCGTGCATACACATGTACCCAGCATGATTTTCAAGCTACCAGATCTGGGACTCGAACCACAGTCAGACATGTGGGAGTCCTGCTGGCCCTAATCTCTTGTGTTTTATCTATTGTTGGTGAAAAGTTATTATGTTCCCTTGAGGGGGAGATAGTTCCTGGTTTTCTCCTATTTCTTGGGGCTTTGCTTTGATTTTTAGTCATCTGGTAATATACTCAATTCTTCCTGCTTCTATGGAGTATGTGTCTGTAGCTTTGTGCTCTTTCCCTTCCCTATGGTGTGTGTGAGTTCTGTGCCCATCTCCCTCCTCTGCTGTTGGTGGAATATGGAATCCACAGTATGAGTTTTCAGTTCAGGTTTTCAGAGGGGAGTTCCTCTCCTTTTCTTGCTAGAGGGGTTGCAGGGAGAGAATTCCTCCAGGGTCTACTGACGTCAGGTGTTTGATTTCTGTGTACCCAAATCTTTCTGCTTCCAATGTAACTGGATGTTGAGCTGTATAGGTAGACTGTCAACTGGCAGACCTCTGTCTCTTCCATCTCAGGCATTGCAGGAACCAGGGATTAGTTCTGGAAGGCCTGAGCAAGGTTGGAGAACCCCTTTGTCTCCTGCAGCAGGCTGGGCAGGGGGTCCTGATGAACTCAAGCCAAGTGGCTTGGGTATCCCTGTTGCTCCGGACGGGTAAGGTGCAGAGGAGTGTCAGCACATGAGGGGCAGAAGCTCCTACCTTGTAGCTTTTCTGTATCAGGGATTTTAGGAACCAGATGTTGGTTCTTGAAGGCCAGAGCATGCCCTCCCTCACAACAGCAGACTGAGCAGAGGTCCCTGATGAGCTCAAGCTGAGGAACTTGGACCTCTCTGCTGCTCCTTCTGTCTCTTCTATCTCTGAGAGTTCTTAAATCATGACTTTACAATGTCAGATTCACAGAGCCCTCATACAGACAATAGAAGGAAACCTTCACCTAAGATGGGACTTCATGCCTCTATTTTAGGTATCCCTGTAAGTTATCAGACCAAATTTGTTTTTTTGTTGTTATATAATGATATATTATCATATTTTTCTTTTTTGATTTTTAGTTTTCTATTTTCTTCTGTACCCTCCCCAAATACAAATTTTTCTTCTATCATTTTAATCACCTATTTTTACATTAGAATAGCATATGATAGTGCATTTTGTTTGTACTGTATTATAACATTGTATGCCAGTATAATTTATTAAATACTTTATTATTTATCCATTGAGTTGGAAGGACACATTTAAAAGTATATGAAATCATAATTTAAGTTTCACTTCTAGGTTATTTGGTGAGTGTGGTATCAGACCACACTGTTTTGGTTATGTAACTTTGAAATTTCAAATAGCTGTTTCCTCCAGTTTTCCCAGAATTATTTAATGTTGAGTTTTTCCAGGAACAGTTTTTGAAAAGAAAAAGAATAATAATGTCATAGACTATGCTCATGACAAACAGAAAAACTGAATAAATTCAAGCTTTTTTTTTTCACCTAAAGTGAGATATCCAGGAGTTATGTTAATTTTTCTCTGGGCTCCTTTGTGTCAGGCCTGTGAAGTTCATCAAGAGACTAAGAAGTCCACCAGCCCAGGAGTTCAAAATGTGGAAATTGATGTATTCGCTGAGGATGATCTTAATCTGACTATACAGAATCCCCGAAAGGTAATTTTCCTAGGATGTTGTCTGAAGCAACCAATGGCTTACCTGCACCTATTTTCCAGGATAGCCATTATGGAAAAATGCCATAACTGATGTAGAAAAAAAATGGATAGAATTTGAAGCAAAGGTGTAGGACAAAGATTTTCCCTTTGCCACTATGACATTTGGGACAGGACAATGCTTTGTTATAGTAGGCTTTTCTGTGACTCAAAGGATGTTTAGGACCATCCTTGGTCTCTGCCTGCTCCATGCCAGTAGCATCCCCCCCATGTGATAATCAAAAATGTCTCCGGACATTGTTAAAACGTGTCCTGGAGAGCAAAAGCAATGAGACCCACTAGTAGGCTTATTGTTGTAGAAATTGAGATCACTGAAAATTTCGGAATCATTAGAGTATCTTTCTCCTAATCACCTGGCTTTCCAAATTGGGGGTTAGGAAGCCTATCAGGGTTATGATTTGTAAAAAGTAAAAGATTGAAATACAGTGTCTTCCTATGCTTTGTTATCCCTCAATCCTAAAGAGATTTCTCCCATGAAGTCAGGCTGGACAGAGCACTTAGAAAAGATCCCGACATGGAGGATGCTTTCTTAATACACCTCATACCTAGAAGCCTTTGCCTAGTTTGTTTCATCCCTTATAGACCAGACAATGAGGAATTAGGTACTACGATGGTGGGAGAGGGTCTTGGTTAACGACACTCCCTTTCCTTTGCTCTTATACGCAGAAGTCTGATGCAACCAGTATTCTCTCAGAATGTAGCACCATCGATCCCCGAGATGCCTTTGGACATTTACCTAAAATGGTCCCCAAAAAGGAACCAGACAGATGTTTTCCCAAAGGTAAGTGGGAGGATTCTTGGATCCAGTTCAGACTCTTGGGTTAGATTTCTGTTCTCTAAAGCTCTGTAGTTTGGGTAGAGACCTTCTTTCTATTACTACTAAGAGAAAGACAAAGAGAAGGCACCCACAGAGTCTGTGGGTCATTATCAGATCTAGACAGAGGGGGGATTTCAGAAATTTCTTGCTTCAGGCGGAGTCCACTCATACAATCCAACAAGCAAGGTAAATACCGTGGAAATGTTCCTAGAAAATCCCCTGAGCCAACATGTCTGCTACTTCGTGTAGTTCCTGGTATGTCTATCGTCAAGATGCGTTTGAGGCCCAAGAGAAGAAGTTGGTCATTGTATTTAGGATATTCAGCTCAGGAGCCAGACTGCCCAAGCTCAAATTTTGGCCTCTCTACTAACTAGCAGTGTGACTTATTTACTTTCGATAATGCTTCTGTGCCTAATTTTAAAATAAGTAAGGATAATAATAGTACTTACTGTTAAGAATGATGTGTTTAATGAGTGAACATAAATAACTTATAAAAACGCCTGGCACGGGACCAGCAAGTGGCATGGTGGTTAAGGTGCAAGACACTCCCCCATGGCCAACCACGGTTCACGTCCCAGACATGAAGGCTTGCTTTCTCACTTTCCCTCCTTCTCTCTCTGTGTCTCTTTCTGGCCAAATTAAAAATAAATGAATGAATAAAATTAAATCAATAATCTTTAAAATTAAAAAAAAATGCCTGGCACATAATAAGCAATTGGTAAATGCAGCCTTTCTTGATTCTTTGAGTGACTATAATGACACTTGTATTATTTGTTTGTATTAATTGTGGGGAATGTATTTGTATCTGTCTCCCCATCAGGTCCTTAAAAACAAAGGCAGTGACTTAAACAGCATCATGTCTCTAGTGTGTGACTTAAACCTGGCCCAATAATGAGCTTGCCAAATGTTGATAAATAAATGACTTAATGAATGAATGAGTCAATCTGAAAATTCAAAATTTCTCCATAAGCTTAGCATTAAACTGGGCCCAAAAGAACACCAAGAATAGGTATGAAACTCATAAGCAAGGTTGTTTGACAGAGGTTGCTGGACAGAGGCCAGGCAAAGGATTTCCAATAGACTACATTCTCCTGACTGACGTATGGACTGGTCCTTGAAGTATGCACAGGATGTCCACGGTGGAGATGATGAAGAAGAGTAGACTTCTAGAAGAGAAGAGTGGGATAAACAAACAAACAAAACAATCTTTTCAGAAGATTAACCTATTGATGTTTTTGAAAGATACAGAGGAAAGGAGCAGAGTGGGGAGACCACACAGTGGCTTAGGAAGATAGTGAGGAAAAGAGTAGAAGGTTGTCGTTATCACAAGTTAAGGATCAGTAGAATTTGGAGCATGGGAGGCAGAGAAGGTTGAAAAGGGTGATGTGACCCATGCTGAAAGTGTGTATGTGTTGAGAACAAATGCTCAGCTCTTTGTAAACATCTCAACAATTGATCACATTCTTTCGTGATGACTTTGTTGTTTCACGAAGTCAGTGGCCATCCTTATTTCATTCTCTGTGGCCTTTGGACACAATCTGTACACTATTACCAAAAAATAAAAAAAGCGCTATGTAACAAACAACCACAAAACTTCACTGGTTTACAGTAATAAACACGTGCCTGCATGGCTTAGCTGACCTAGGCTGGTATCTCTGCTGACCTTGGCTGGCTTCATTCAGGTGAGTGGTAGGCAGCTGGTAGAGCCTGAACTCAACCAGGCAACTTGACTCTGCTCCACTTGCCTATCATCTTCCTCCCAGAACCAATGGGCTAGGCTGAATATGTCTGTCCTATGCAAGGGTTTGCAAGACCTAGGCTTAGAACTGGCACCCCAGGACTTAAGCTCCATTCTATTGGCCAAAGCAAGTCATGAGTCTAAGCCCAGATCGAAGGGGTTGGAAAGAGGCTTCTGCCTTTCTCATGGAGGAAATTGCAGGTCACATGGCAAAGGGCATAAACAGAGGGAAGGGCAAAGAGTTGGAAATTGTTTTTAATTATTTATTTACTTATTATTATTATCAATTTGAACAGAGAGAGACAGAGACAAGGAGAGAAAGGAAAAGTGAGAAAACAAGCCGCCGGGTCTGGAACTCGAACCACAGCTGGCCATGTGGGAGTGTGGCGCCTTAACCACCATGCCACCTGCCAGCCCTAAGAGTTGGAAATATTAATGCAACTTCCTAGACACCAGTGATAGGACTACTGCTGGTCCCTTCCAGGTCTCTGTTGCTGCTTCCCATGCTGTGGCAGGAACAAGAAAAAGTCCCCCTGGGTCATCTGGTGGAATCTGCGGAAAACCTGCTACCAAATCGTGAAACACAGCTGGTTTGAGAGCTTTATTATCTTCGTGATTCTGCTGAGCAGTGGAGCACTGGTGAGTTATCACAGTCTTATAAGGGGACTAGGCATCAGGGAGCTGGGAGAACTTCACCCTGAACCGGCCCCTCATGAGGTTGTGAATGTGATGAGGCCACACACACATGGGGTCTTTGCTGTGGATTCCCTGATGGGGAAGATTTTATGCTACGGTATCCAAAGTCATGCTCTAACTGGGAAATCTCCAAGTCAACTATGTCTTACTTCTGGGAATGAGTAACACAAACAAGCACTTCCAAGTCACTACTAGCATCTGAACCTTGAACCGAGGCCTGTTCATCCACCCCTCATTGTTTTTCTTTTTCTCTTTAAATTTAATTTTCTTTATTATCATAATCTTTTTTATATTACATTGAATCACATATATCTTTACAGTGTATTACATTTCTTTTTCCAGCACGATTACCATGCATATCAGTCAAGCCAAAGACATTACTCTCCACATCATCATCAAACAGCTTTGCATCATGTTTTTAGATTCTTATTAAGATTTATTCTCATTTTTTTAAACATTCAATCACTATATGTCCTTTGGCTTGTATAAAGAATTTACCCAACATAAAATACTTCTCCTAATAATAGTAATAATAAAAGAAAGGAAAAAAAGAAATGATTTATTACCTGTTGATGATAACATGGGTAGTATTCCCACCCCTCGTTCTTTAGAAGATTGATGGGCATTTGCATAGTAACCTACACACTTCCTCCTCTAGGGCAGCAATGCTTTTACTCTCTCTCTTTTTTTTTTTGAGAGGTTTCTGCTATAGGGCGCGTGCGCTCGCCAGACAGACAGAGAGAGACAGAGAGACAAAAAGCGAGAAATCACCCCCCAGGGGGGATGGCCACGCCGCAATCCCTTCTCCTCCATTCTCCTCTCGGGATCTTGGGCACGCACGCACACGCGCCCGGCGTGAGTTTAAGCCACCGGGTCCAAGACTCGAACCGCGGTCGACTACGTGGGAGTCCAGCGACATAGCCATTACGCTAACTGCTGGTCCCTACTCTCTCTTTTCTTGAAGACCACAGTGCTGCTTTCTAAAAGGCAAAATATTAGGGGGGAAGGCTACGGGACAAGATTGGGACTTAATAAGTTGCCTTGGTATTTTCCACCACTTGAAAGGAAGGCTAAGAAAACACTGCTTTAAGTGCATGATCCTTCCAGATCCAAGTGTTGTATGAGTCCCAGTGAGATTTGGAAATAACCCTGAAGCCATCTAGCCATAGAATTAAAAAAAAATCCTTTCTGCTCTCTCTTTATGCCTTCTGGCCTTTCTTGCCCCCATTCCACCTATTTCCTTGGAAGACAGTGTCTTTTCTCTCTCTCTCTTTCTTTCCTCTCTTTTTTCCTCCCTTAATTTTGCTAGAGGGCACGTGCATTCACTGGAGGGAAAGAGAGAAAAAAAGAAAATGAGAAATCACCCTCCAGGGGCATGGCCATGCTAAGATCCCTTCCTTTCCATTCTCCTCTTGGGATTTTGGATGTGTGCACACATGCATCCAGCATGTTTTTCAAGTTACCGGGTCTGGGACTCAAACTGCATAGTCATCCCTGTGGCTGCCTTAATCACCACACCGCCAGCTGGCCCAATGCGATCTTCTCTCTTGCCTCCTATACATGTTCCTCTTCCTCCTTCTTCCTCTCCTGTCTACATTCCCACCTTCCCCTCCTATTTGCATCTTCCCTTAAAATAGCCATAATATGGAACAAACCTCTTCTACAATTTGTAATGTAAAGTGAATGAAGTCCCGAGTCAGCACTCCCCGTCCCCTACCCCATTCCCTACCCCCACCCCCTGCCATTGAATTAGAGTGACAGAACATTTCAGAAATGTTCTGTTCCTAGAAGATGGAGAAGACAAGGAAATGTCTTGCTTCTACACCCCATGCCTTCTGGTTAATGCTTTGCTGATCTCCAGGTAAAAAGTGATAAGTACACTCCAGAGCCTCTTGGGGGGCTGTTAACAATATGCATTCCCACCTATACGTTTACTGCAATGTAAATTATTCCTCGGACACTAAAGGGAATTTCACTAAAACTATCTCAAGGTACTCCCTTGATTCATTTTTACTGCTAATACTAAGTCTAGGGTTACCTGTAATCTTCTGGTAGTTATATTTTCACTGACTGTCTCCTCTTATTCAAGTGGAAAGATTTCTTTTTATTTATTCTGTGAATGGTAACTCCTGTCTCCCAAGCCCTGAGCAAGGCAGTAAAAAAGCAGTCACGTTGTGAAAAAGCCACCAACACATGATCTATGGTGCTACTTCTCTTATAATCAGAGGATGATCAGAGGACACACAGTTCTAGTTCTCATGGCCTTCGGAGAGGCAGATGGACAGAGCAGGAGTGAACACACAATGCAGACAGTGCCTGGAGAAAGGATTAGCCTCTGTCTCACTGTATATATGTATAGGGAAATAGACAAGAAACAGCCCATTGCCACTGTATGTGGTCTATGACCTGCTGCATGAGCATCACCTGGAAGCTTGCTAGGAACATAGTCTTGGGGGCCCTGCAGGTAGCACGATGGTTAGGGGTGCTGGACTTCCACATGGCCGACCACAGTTCCAGTCCCAGACCTGGAGGCTTTCTTTCTCACTTTCTCTCTCCCTCTCTCTCTTTCTCTCTCTTACTTTGTCCCTCTCTGGTCAAATTAAAAGAAAGAATGGAAGGAAGGAAGAAAGAAACATAGTCTTGGGCTCACCTAGATCCTGCTGAAAGAGACCTGACTTTGTAACAAGTGCCCCAGGTGATTTGAAGCTCATTAGAGTTTAAGAAGTTCTGGTCCAGACAAGCAAGTAATAATGGTGATAATACATACATGTGTGGATCAGAAAATGGTCTAATTAGAGAGCTGGGTCCTCCAAAGCCCAATTGCTTGTATTAAGCTGTTCATCCATTGAGCAACGTGACTTGCTAAGCCAGCTTGTTGCTAAGAAACAAAATGAAGGAGGACATTACTTTCCAGTACCATTCAGATTTATCTTTCCTCAAAAGGTAAACATACAGACAAGTCCTTGACCTCCAGGAATTTGGAATCTTGTAGAGAAGATAGATGGAGCAGTTATAGACCAGGACCACAAGGGACACACTCAGAGAAGCAGCAATGACCTGTGAGCATGTCGGATGGATGCCTGTCTCAGTCTTGCTGGGACGGGACCATTTCCTATAGAAAATACCAGCCAAGCTGAGATCTTAAGACTGATGGCTATGAAGGAGAGACATTGTATGTCCCCACTTAACATATACCGAATGTCTGCACTCTATGACTGAAACTGATTGACCAACGGTTGTACAAACACAAGAGATGGGTGTGACTGTCAGATGAGGTGTATGTGGAGGAGCGGGGCCTAATGAAGGACATTTGGAGAAGGGATACGGAGGTAGAACATTGACGGGATGGGGAAGTGTGGTGTTATCGGTTGAAGATATTATGATCAACAGGACTGGGGAGAAATGTTCACATATTGAAATGCTCACGTTGTAAGCTAAACAATGCCATTTAATGTATATACAAAAATAAATAAATAAATAAATAAATAAATAAATAAATAAATAAATAAAAAGACTGATGGCAAGACAGAGGAGGGCAATCTCTCGTCGAAAATCTATTTGGCAATTGGAAGTGAGGCTGTCTCACTCTTTTGAATAGAGTTAAATCTGTAAAAAACCAAGGTCATTCTGTATTGAATTCTTTTTTTCCAAGGGCCATGGGATAACATAGGGCCGAATAGCAGGGCCGATTTTCTTTTTGCCTTTAGTATATACCTAAATATCTTGGACAAGTTTAATACCAGACCCCTTTCTTTCTTCCATCTTCAGCTTGGTAAAGACCAAAAAGACAGATGAGACACTAGTTACACAGACTTCACAAACACTCTACATATAATCCTAGTTATGTAGAATCGTACAAAAACTTTGGGTGAGAGACATGTTTGGATGTAGCTTGTAAAAGGGTCTCATTTTCATAATTATACTTAATGAATATTTAACATTCAAAGTCATTTACACTGGGAGCTCCAGCCCAGAGCTTCCCAAATTTTGTTTATCGTGGTGTATCTACAAACCAATCATATTTGTAGGGAATACTGAGGTAAACAGGGAAGTCTATTTGTGGTGGGAGGTGATGGTCTCAGAATTGGCAGGACCTAGAGTGAACTGAGACACTTGAACTTGACATTAAAAGCAATGGAAAGGCATTGAATAGAGCCTTGAGGGTAAATAGGAAGATGAAAGAGGTGGTTCAGTCCATTGGTGGATCCAGAAAATCTGGGAAGATATATTTGACAAGTTTGAAAGGATTAGGAAGTCCAGGAAATAGTGTGGTGATTCATTAGGAAAAAAGGCCAGTGATAAGGGACTGGGACCGATAGTGCCAACAGGAGTAAGAAGTAAGACTTCCCTTCTTCTATGTTTACTTACTCAAGGAATTGATCTACTGGAAAAGTTCAGCCTTCCTACATTTTGAACAAAACCTATCACCAAAAGAGATACGAGTTTTTATTCACATAGGGAAGACAAATTAGAAGCAAAGTGGGCAGAGTTCTTTGTTGATATTCATTGTACTACCCTATGACTGTGTTTTACGATTTCAGATATTCGAAGATGTTCATCTTAGTAATCGACCCCAAGTCAAATCATTGTTAGAGAGCACTGATAATATTTTTACATATATTTTTATCTTGGAGATGGGCCTGAAATGGGTGGCCTTTGGATTTGGGAAGTATTTCACCAGTGCCTGGTGCTGGCTCGATTTCATCATTGTGATTGTAAGTTGACCATTTCTGTGTTTTTCTATGGGGTTAAGGGAGGGGGGTCATACAGCTGCTTTTTCTGTGTGTCTCATATGGATGCGTCTCTAAAATATTTTTCTTGTTATCATTGCCAATTTTTTTTAGAAATTGGCCAGAGTGTTTGTACTCACTAGAGAGAGTGAGCAAGAACAGCCTTCCCTCCCCCACTGGGGCATGGTCATGCTGCAGTCTTTTTTCCTCCATTTTTCATCCTTCCAGGATTATATTAATGCATGCACCCAGCATGTTTCTCAAGTCTCTCGGGTGGGATTTGAACTGTGATTGGCTACGCGGGATCCAGCTCCCCATGCACAGGGCTTCGCTGCTATTCCTCAGGGTCAGCCCTCTTGGCTTTCTTTCCCAAGTCCCACCCCTCATAGCAGGCACCTCGTATACTTAACCCCTCAACCTTTTCCTGATGGCACTCATGCTCTTCTCCCCATGATCCCTGCTTATGTCTAATATGTATCTAAAATAACTTTGACGATCCCCATTTTCCCTCCTTCTTTCAATTTCCCATTTCTTCTCAAAGCAAGTTAGCAGGCAACAGATTAGACTGATTCCCATCGTGATGTCCAGCAGCAGAAGCAGATGGCCCACACACATTCTCTTGCGGAATGTGCACAGCCCTCTTCTGAGCTGAGCAGCATTGTGTGACACCTACCACATTACAGATGAGGAAACCTGGAGCTCAGAGGGGCAGGTTAGAGAGCTGATAAGTGGTGACATTGGGTTTCACAACTCTGTCTGATATAATGTGGCAGGTATTGGATAGCACTGCTTCGTTGGGAACACTGGTGTTCAGATTAGGTGAGATAATGTATATGAACAACCCTACAATGTTACTTCTCAGTCAAGATGATATAAAATGATCTTCATAATTTGGAGTATAAAATCACATCCACCACAAATAAAGACATATAAATTCAGGTATATCAAAGTGTAAAACATTCATTTTTCTATTGAACCCTACTGTGATTATTAAAGACAATTTAGAGTATAAAAATAATATTTTCCCTATAACAGATTGTTATTTACATAATATATAAAGAGTCCCACAAGAAAAAGACCACCAAAGTAAGAATGGGAAAAGAATACAAACAGGCAATTCACAGTAAGAATTTGAGTTGCCAAAAAAATGTATCAAAAAATATACACTAGTTACATCAGTTGTTAGCACAGAAATGCATGTTAAGGGATCAGCAGATGGCATAACGTTTACGTCACTGGACTCCCACATAGTCGACCACTGTTCAAGTCTCGGACCCAGACCCGGTGGCTTAAAACTCACACTGGGTGCATGTACGTGCATGCCCAAAATCCCAAGGAGAATGGAAGAGAAGAGATTGTTGCGTGGCCATCCCCCAGGGGAGGTGATTTCTTGCTTTTTCTCTCTGTCTTTCTGGTGAGTGCATGTGCCCAATAGCAAAAATCTCTCTTAAAAAATAATAAAGAAAAGAAATTCATGTTAAAATGAGAAACCTCTTTTTACTCCTCAGATTGGCAAAAGTTTTAAAGTTGGATGTATCTACTATCGGGAAAGATAAAGGAAAACGGAATCTCTAATCACTGCTAACAGTTTAATTGGTACAGCCATTATGAAGAAACTTTTTTCCCTATGTAAAATGATAAATAAGCCTAACTTTAAAATCAGAAAATACTACTTTCTGCTATAGATTTGAGGAAAAATTCTGGCCTCTGTAGCCAGGAAAACCTCACATGTATGTCCAGTTTATTGGTGCTCATAATAGCAAAGATCCAGAAATAACCTAGATAGTCACCAAGAGAGATTAAATCCATAAGACAGGAAGTTTCACTTGATATGTAGTAATATTCCACAACAGCTAAAAGAAACAAACATAAGAATATACATCAAAAAATGGAAAATTATCAATTGATGACAATGTGTATGAGAATTTCTTTGACTGGACTAACAGGGTATTCATGCTGGGAAAATCCATTTTCAATGTTGTAGTGATGATATACAGTGATTGAATGTAAATTTTTTTTAAAATAATGTAAAAAGAATATACATCAATACGATAGATTTTTTTTTTAAAGAGGTTTTGCTATAGGGCACGTGTGCTTGCCAGAAACACCGAGAGAGACAGAGAGATTGAAAGTGAGAAATCATCTCCCAGGGGAGATGGCCACACCGCAATTTCTTCTCCTCCATTTTCCTCTCAGTATCTTGGGCATGCACGCACATGCACCTGGCATGAGTTTAAGCCACCAAGTCCAGGACTCAAACCATGATCAACTACATGGGAGTCCAGCAACGTAGCCATTACACCAACTACTGATCCCCAATACAGTAGTTTTTTTTTTTTTTTTTTTTTTTTTAAACAGTGGAGAGTAGCAAATGCAAGTTAGAAAGAAAAAAAGATAAAACTACCAGAAGACATCTCATTTGAAGACAGCATCAGAGGGGGGAAAATGTGGTGTTTTTATGGGTCTCATTGATGCCTCCATATTTGGTCAAACAGAGACCAAGGTGAAGTTCTAGGAGAAAGGCGTACAATAGCCACTAGGAACACCTCTTCTCACTGATGATGACAAGTTGGCAAGATTAGTGGTGGATGTCTTCAGATAATCATTAACTGTAACATCAGCTTAGCCAGGGGTTCATTTTTTTCTTTCTTTCTTTCTTTCTTTCTTTCTTTCTTTCTTTCTTTCTTTCTTTCTTTCTTTCTTTCTTTTTTTTTTAGAGAAAGAGATTTTTGTTATAGGACACATACACTCACCAGAGACAGAGAGACAAAAAAAAGAGACAATTCCCCGTTTTGTTGTAGGGTGCATGCACTTTCTGGAGAGACAGAAATTGAAAAATCACACCCCCCGCCCCCAGAGGGTTGGCCATCCCACAATCCCTTCTTCTTCATTCTCCTCTCAGGATTTTGGGCACACACACACACACACACACACACACACACACTCCTGGTATGATTTTCAAGCCTTTGAGTCTGAGACTCTAACAGTGGTCGGCCATGTGGGAGTCCAGCACCTTAACCACCACACCATCTGCTGGACCCAGGGGTTTTATCATTCACTTCTAATCCAGCTGAGCAACTCCCCTTCTAAGCTGAGTCTCTGAAGACTCCCCATAACTAAGTAATTGCTGAGATCTGTAAAGGATGTCTTCAACTTAAATTTAGGCCAATTTTTAGCTTTTAATTGAGTGTATTTAACAAAGTGTTCTACTCCTCAGTCTTAACCATTCGGAAGAAGTATTTTTTTTTTTTTTTTTTTTTTTGCTATAGGGCGCGTGCGCTCGCCAGACAGACAGAGAGAGACATAGAGACAGAAAGCGAGAAATCACTCCCCAGGGGGGATGGGCACGCCGCAATCCCTTCTCCTCCATTCTCCTCTCAGGATCTTGGACACGCACGCACACGCGCCCGGCGTGAGTTTTAAGCCACCGGGTCCGGGACGCGAACCGCGGTCGACTACGTGGCAGTCCAGCGACATAGCCATTACGCTAACTGCTGGTTCCCCGAGAGAAGTATTTTTGAAAAGAGAATTGCATTTGGAGCTATTGGTTGGAAATGGCAGAGGGTAAGAAATAGGGGGAATAATACATATATATATATGTATATGAAATTAGAGATGGAAAATTATTGATGACAACGTGTACGATTAAGCCACTATGCAGTATATTCTGGATGGGAAGTCACATTTTGCATGCTGTGATGATGCTCAGGGAATGAATGTAAATTAATTAATTAATTAAAAATATAAAAATTAAAATAAAAAAATAAATGTAATGAAAAGCTCTCGAGTCCTCCTGGCCCCCCTCCCCGCCCCAGGCACCAAGTCAAGTGCACTGTCTGTGGCTTCTCTCTCCACCAGGTTTCTGTGACCAGTCTCATTGACTTAAAGAGCTTGAAGTCCTTCCGCACTCTACGAGCACTGAGGCCCCTTCGAGCGCTGTCTCAGTTTGAAGGAATGAAGGTACATTCCCTGGGTGGATGGGTGGACGTTGAACTACCAGGGAAAGGCAGAAAAGTTGACTGCTCTTCTTGGGTTGGGCTTTCTTTACATTTCCAAGGTTTTCCTCCTTCCCCAGCCCAGTATTTGGAAATTCAGAGGTGAAGGAAAATTAAGATACCATCTCTATCCTAGAAAAGCTTCTGTGACAGCTGAGATGAACTCTGGCTCCTCTTTGAAATCCTAGGGCAGGTTTTCCATAAGTCCTTAAAGCCATCATCATAGGGCATTTCTCAAGGTATTGTGAGTGGCAACAAAAAGAATTTTATTATGGGGCCAGCAAGAGGTGAGGTGGTTAAGGTGCTGGATTCTCACCAACTATGGTTTGAGTCTCGGACCTGGAAATGAAAATTACACTGGGCACGTGTGTGTGTGTGTGTGTGTGTGTGTGTGTGTGTGTGTGCATGCCCAAAGTCTCAATAAGAGAGTGAAGGAGAAGAGATTGTGGCATGGCCATCACCCCGTCTCACTCTGGCAAACACACACACCCTATGGTAAAAACCTGGGGGAAAAAAAAGAATTTATTATGTTTGAAGCTAGAAGGAGGGCCTGCCTTGCCATGAAGTAGGGGTAGGGGATGTGAAGAGAGAAGATGAAACCCTGAAAGATCCAGCTCTTTGCATGAGGCCTATCCTGAGATCAATGTCTAGAAAATCCTAACCATCTGTCATATTTTTCTCATGTTTTGCTTCCTTCAGGTGGTGGTCAATGCTCTCATAGGTGCCATACCTGCCATTCTGAATGTTTTGCTTGTCTGCCTCATCTTCTGGCTCATATTTTGCATCCTGGGAGTGAACTTTTTTTCCGGAAAATTTGCAAGATGCGTTAATGGGACAGACATCAATGCAGTCATAGATTACACGGTCGTTGCATACCAAAACCAATGTGAAAGTAACAATTTCTTCTGGGTCAACCCGGAAGTCAACTTTGACAATGTGGGGAAGGCTTACCTTGCTCTGCTGCAAGTGGTAAGTGCTGTTTAATATGTTTCTCACTCAGAAAACAACTGCAGAGAATCATACACATTTTCTCCACTAGTAATACAGGGACCCCATTGACAAAATAGCATCCAATCTTAATTTCTCAAGTGGGAGCCAATGCCTGCCAGAATTGTCCCCCACAGAGATCTCCAACGTGGTTGACCACTGAGCTTTAACCTCCTAGTAATACTTTGCATATTTCCTTGTCCTTTATCACACCTCTTGTTCTCCAGAGCTTCAACCAGAGGTGAGTGGAGACTTAGACGTTAAGTAGAGTCACTATACACCGTTTTCTACTCAAACCACAGTTACCAGGTCTTGGACAAGCAATGTAAACAGGTCTAGTTTCTGGAAAGAGCTTTAAGCAGGCTTTTTCCAGCAACCGGGTCACAACTTCACTAGCAACTTTTAAAGAAAAAATGTCTTTTGCTTTAATCTTGTGCAAATGAAGGGAAAAAAATACAAAACATACATCCTTGCATTTCCTTCTGCTGTTCTTTTATTTGAACATTTTTTCCTAGAAAGATCGGCCATCATCTCACACACATCTGCCAAATGGGCTTGTGTGCTTTTGCATGGCACGGGTCTGCTGATGGCGAGTCTGTAGTTATGTTCCTGTTTCTCTGCTTTTCTTGCAGGCAACATTTAAGGGATGGATGGATATTATGTATGCAGCGGTGGATGCCACAGGAGTGAGTCTGTGTTCCATCGTGTTCTAGCGTGTTAGGGTCAAATCAGGGATATCATGACTAACTACAGGGACAGTCTAGAATTTTCTGCATCAGAGCTCCAGCTGCCAGGGTTGTCTGCCTTCTTTCTCTTGGGACAAAACCTTATGAAATAGCACTACCTGATAACACGGGTTCTTTTGCATCTTCTAATGAGTATCTGGCACCCCAATACCCCCTAAAGTCCAGTCCTCTTTCTCCATGGTGATCAGGGAAAACTGTTATGTACGGTGTACAGATACACACTGATTACATGTAAATAAAAATGTATAAAAATAAAAAAGGACATACAAAGGTAATAGTAGCTACTTAACTATTGATAGTGATTATAATTTACATTATATCTATATATACAATGCAATTGTGCAATTATATATTATGAGTATACATAGTGATTTTATAATTATAAATGATAACCAGGCAAATGTTTTTACAATATTTTAAAAAATTTTTATTTATTCATTCATTTATTTTAATTTGAGAAAGATAGACACACAGAGAGAAGGAAAGTGAGAAAGCAAGCCACCAGGTCCGGGACTCAGCCATGTGGGAATGTCCAGCACCTTAACCACCATGACACCTGCTGGCCCTATATTTTTCAATTGCCAGAGGATACATGAGCTCACCAAAGAGAGATGGAGGGAGAGGGAGACAGGGAAACAGGGGGAAAATACATGGTGTGTTGTCATCCTGCAATCCCTTTTCCCTCACTCTCCACTCTGTTGAGATTTGGGGCACATACACACACGCACACCTGACATGTTTTTCAAGCCACTGGGAGTGGGATTTGAACTGTAGTCAGACAAGCAGGATCCAGTTTCTTTACCTACAAGGCTACGAGGCTGCTCTGTTTTTAAAATATTAATGCATTTCATTTCTTATGTCTTTTTGAATACTTGGCTTTCACCTTAGGTACCCATCTCCTTGAGATAGAGATGGAGGGTGAGGAGAAAAGCTCTTACAGATAGATGGTAGAAGAAGCGTGTATCTTACATGTTTCCAGAGTGAGTGAGTGGTGGGTGGAGATAGGTAGACTGTATCTCTTCCCATGCCAGGCCTGGTCTGTGGCTAGCTGTTGTATCCTGGATTCCAGCATGATTACCCTTATCTGCATAGTCAAAGACCACCCTGCTGGTCTCAAATATTACAGCCAAGGCTGACGGAATCACAAGCCATTCACCCTATCATCTCCTCTTGGCCTCAAGATCTGACTGTTGGCTGTAGCTTCTGTTTCTGGCCCAGCAACCTACTTCCACCCCTTGCTAGAGATCCAAAGTGGCAGGCCCATGGCTAGTAAGTCTATGCCCAAGCCAGATGAGAACTGAGAGAGTCTGAGAGACTCCTCTCTGCCCCATTATTCTACTCCAGCCCCTAAGTCAGCTTGCCTGCCCAGTATCCCAGAAAAATACGTAAGTGAAGCAAAAACACCGTCTTTGCTATGTTCCACTCCATTTATTGGGAGAATCAGGACACACCTCTTTCTGGCTCTAATTTTTTTTTTTTTTTTTTTTGGTCTCTCTGTTTCCTTTTCCCACAATTCCCTGGGGAATGAGGGTAAGTGTCTTTTCATCTTATCTGAACCTCCCTCACTTAAAATTTACTCACAGGAGAGGGATAGAAAAAAGAGGGGAAGCAAGAAAGCCCTCCTCTATGGATAACAGTCACACTGCGATCTCTCCTCTTTCTTTTCTCTCTTTTTGGGGGGATTTGGGGCACCCATACACACATGTCTAGTATGTTTTTCAAATTTCAGGTCTGGGAACTCAGGCTACTTAGATGGTCATGTGAGATCCAGCTACCTAAACCTCCATCCCCTGGCTGGCCCCAAACTCTTGACTTACCAGAGAGAGACATGAAGAATCTATATCTCCAAGCAGTAATCTAACTTGCAAGACTATTAGCCCACTGCATGATCATATTTTAACTGTCCAAAACCGAACATTAATTCCTTATTTCCACTAATGCCTACCCTTTGTTCAAAGAAATTGGTGCCTCAAGATAAATAGGATTAAGGTCAAGTGTTCTTCAAGGCGAAAGAGAAAAATAGCATTTTAAAATAATTACAACCATTGCACTAGTCTCTACAGTGAGTATTGAATAACAAATATAATTACATTCCTTAAATGACAGCGCTATAAGCACTCATAGCTATATCTTTGAATGTGATGGGGGATAAAGGAGAAATTCTCTCACCATCTGCCGTAAAGAGCATGAAGCCAATGACCATGTGAAGAACTTGGAAGAAAGGGTTCTAAAATGTATTTGACCGTATCTTGAGCTAAGAGAGCTTGGTTGTAGCCATGTTATATCCATTCTGGAGTTTGGTCATTCATTGATTCCCTCATATATTTGTTCTAGGTATATTGAGAGGTTAGGTATCAGAAGATGTGCTAGGCACTAGGATTTCAAGATGGAAAGGACACAAGCACAGATTAAATAGAACAGGGGGATCTGTAGAAAGGATGTAGTCATTCAACAATGATCAGTAGTTTAATCACATCTGTCCGAGGTGAACACGCTCTTTCTCTGGAGCCCTCACCTCCAGTCTGGCTCCTTCCAATGACATATCCATATAGACATCCGAGAGCATTTTCCAAAAGACAAGTATATTTGTGCTTCTCCTCTCTTACAATCCCTCAGGGATTCTCCCATTACTTAGAAAAACAAAATTCTCCAGCCCTCCCACCACCCAGCTCCCCACCACATGTTCTACTCAAACCTGAGCCAGGGGACACAGAGAGAGGGACTCCCCCATGGAGGCCATGGCTCCCAGGAGAGGGTATGTAGTTGATGTTGCAGCAGAGAAACACTGGCTCTATCAAAACGACAGCTAAGATACATCTGTCTTTCTCTAGTAATTGTTTTCTCTCATTAAAAAACACCTAACAGATAAACCAACAGCCGAAGTTTGAGGCGAATTCGTGTATGTACCTTTACTTTGTGGTTTTTATCATCTTCGGCTCCTTCTTCAGTCTGAATCTCTTCATTGGTGTTATCATTGACAACTTCAATCAACAGCAGAAAAAGATAAGTATTCAGATTGTCCTGATTTGATCATTTCTCCTTTGTTCTCCTAAGAGCTTCAATGAAGGATTGTTCTGGTTTAGATTGTTCTACAAAATAGCCTTTATGTTCGTTCTCCTTAAGAACTAAGGGAAAGTGTATCTGCAGAGTATACCTTTGCCTGTTGAAGACCCTCAAAGAGGAAACCCAAGGGGAACTAGAAACCGTCTGAGTTTTACTGTTTTTTGTTTTTTTTTTCCTGAGAGATTTTTTTTGGGTACGTTCACTAGGAAGACAGAGAGACAGAAAGTGAGAAATCACCCCCTGGTGGGATGGCCACACAACAGTCCCTTCTCTTCCATTCTCTTCTTGGGGTTCTGGGCCCTATGTGAGTTTTAAATCACTGGGTCCAGTAATCGAACTGCGATCGACTCCGTGGGAGTCCACCGATTTTAATCATTACGCCACCTGCTGGTTCCAAGTTTTACTGTTTTTATTCTGTCTTACTGTATTAATCAATGGACATCATTATTGTTGAGATGAAACCTGATCATAATTAAACCTTAATAGATTAATAGCACCAGGATTAGTACTTACAACACTAAAGTCATATTTTAGTAAGAAGGGTGCATTGTTATCCACAATGAACATAATGGGCTTTCAACTCTATAAAATGACTAACATCAAAAATGGCACTACAAAAATGTAAGAACCAAGTCTCAAATTAAGGTTGCTACATAAAAATACTAAAGAAAAAGATCATTTCTGTCTTAAAATAGACAAAGGATATAAACAAATCATTCTTCACAGAAATACGTAAGGCCATCAGATTTCAGTAAACTTGTGTCCTGACTCTCAACACCTATACTGCAGGAGATTCATCAAAACTGCTTTGCGGAACCAGCAGTTAGCGTAATGGCTATGTCGCTGGACTCCCATGTAGTCGACCGCGATTCACGTCCCGGACCCAGTGGCTTAAAACTCACGCTGGGTGCGTGTGCATGTGTGCCCAAGACCCCGAGAGGAGAATGGAGGAGAAGGGATTGCGGCGTGGCCATCCCTCCTGGGGGGTGATTTCTCGCTTTCTGTCTCTCTATATGTCTGGCGAGCGCACACGCCCTGTAGCGAAAACCTCTCCAAAAGAAAAGAAAAGAAAAGAAAAACTACTTGGAAAGATTATCACAGAGACAAAGCTAGGGAGGATTTTTTTTTTACACACATTATAACACACATTATAATAAACAAATGTTTATTTTACTTATTCTAAAACCCATAGAAGCTTTATAGTACATGTGGAAAATTAAGAAATATTTTTAAAATTTTTTAATTGCCCTAAGGTGATCACCAAATGATAACCATTTTGTACATTGGCTCATCATTTTGGTATAATCTCTTTCTAACCAAATTGTGTTCCTTTTACATTGTTGGTAATACCTTATATGTTGAACTTTGTAGTTTATGAGCTAATTGTTATGTGCCTATCATAAAATAATCTTTTCTATAAGAATTTTCAGGACTGGGACCAGCAGTTAGCATAATGGCTATGTCACTGGACTCCCATGTAGTCAACCACGGTTCAAGTCCTAGACCCGGCAGCTTAAACTCACACCGGGCTTGTGTGCGTGCGTGCCCAAGATTCTGAGAGAAGAATGGAAGAGAAGGGATTGCGGCATGGCCATGCCCTCTGAAGGGTGATTTCTTGTTTTCTGTCTCCCTGTCTCTCTCTGTCTTTCTGGCGAGCGCACGCGAAAACCTCTCCAAAACAAAAAACAAAAAAAAGAAATTTTCAGGACTGAATACCCTGATCATTCCCTTTATTTATTTATTTATTTATTTATTTATTTATTTATTTATTTATGAGAGATTTTTTGCCATAGGGCATGTGCACTCGCTGGAGAGAGAGAGACAAAGAGACAGAAAGCAAGAAGTCTCCCCCCTAGGGTAGATGGCTATGCCACAATCCCTTCTCCCCCATTATCCTCCCAGGATTCTGGACATGCATATACAAGTGCCAGGCATGAGTTTCGAGTTGCTGGGTCCAGGACTCAAACCACAGGTATCCACATGGGAGTCCAGCACCCTAACCACCACACCACCCGCTGGCCTCAATCATTCCCTTCTTTTTGGACACTTAGATTGCTTCTCAATTTCTCAATCTTCCGAAACAATCATAAGCATTCTTGAAATTCTGTGTATCTCTGATTATTTCCTCAGAAAAAGTTCTTAGAATATTTAAGGCATTAAGGACTTGTCAACTTACCTTCCAAAAATGCTGTGCTAGGTATTCTCTTTAATAATCAGAATGCCTGGTTATTCCATTTTTATCATTCCAATTGTAGAACATTTTTATTGTATTTTTTATCTTGATGGGAAAAATGTGTTATCTCTTTGTTATTTATTTCTTTATTCATTTATCAGTGAAGTTACATGCTTTTTCACAGGTTGATGGCTATAGCTGTGCCTCCCTTAAGAATTATCTGTTTATGGAACCAGCCGATAGCATAATGATTACATCACTGGACTCCCATGTAGTTGACCCTGGTTCGAGCCCCAGACCCAGTGGCTTAAAGTCACGCTGGGCATGTGTGCATGCCCAAGATCCCAAGAGAAGAATGGAGGAAAAGGAGAGAAAGGATTGCGTGTGGCCATCCCCCCGGGGGGTGATTTCTTGCTTTCTTTCTCTCTGTCTCTCTGTCTTTCCGGCAAGTGCACATACCTTATAGCAAAAACCTCTTAAAAAAAAAAAAAAGACAAAAAAGAATTACCTGTTTATATCCTTCACCTATTTTTAAGGCAGAGGTCTTCATCCTTTTCTTATGAAGTTTTATGTAATAGGTCCAATTTTGTGACTTGCTTCTCACATATTTGTAATGATGTTGTGACTTACAGGCATTAATATTTTTTATGGAGTCAAATCCCAGTCTTGCCGTTTTTTGCTTCTTTTCTTCCATTTATAACTTGAAGGTGCTTCTCAATCCCAGAACTAGGTCATTAAATATTCAGCTTTGGTTTTGCTAATTGTTTGATGGCTTTTTAAAATTTTTCTGTTGGACTTGTCATTCATTCGAAGCATGCATCGATGCTAACTAGCATTAGCGTGTGCTGGGACAGCCACTCTGTCACTGAGCAGCTCTCTTGCTTCTGCTACTTGGGAATGTGTCATATAGAGTCTCCTCTAGAACATAAACCTCGATCGTCACCAATACCTGCAATTTGGATGTCAGCCCTAGTGGTTTTAGATTTACGCTTACATTAGAAATCACTGTTGTGATCATTCCACAGCATCCCTTAGTTTTGTTTTGGTTTGTTTTCTACTTTTTATTATGGAAAATCAACCATGCACAAAAATATACTAGAATGAACCTAAAGTACCCATCACCCAGCATAGCATTCATAGACTTAATAACATCCTTGTGCCCTCTATGTTTTTACTCAATTTTACCATTGTATTTTTTATGGCAGATTATAGATATCACTTTATTTCATTCATAAATTTTCAAAACATATCTCTTTTTAAATAGAAGCATTAGTCCATTATCGCACCTAAAATATTTAACATGGATCCTTTTTTAAAAAGAATTCTTTTATTTAAGATTTTTTTTTTTTATGTATTTTAATTTGACCAGAGAGGGACAGAATGAGAAAGAGAGAGGAGGAAAGCGAGAAAGCAAGCCACCAAGTCTGGGACTTGAACCACGGTGTGCCGTGTGGCAGTCCACCACACCACCTGCCGGCCCCAACATGGATCCTTTAAATTCATCAAATATTCAGTCTATGTTCAAATTGCCCTGAATATTTCATTAAAATATTTATTATATTCAGTCTATGTTCAAATTGCCCTGAATCTTTCATTAAAACATTTATTAATTCTTTTATTCATTTATTTCTATTAAAGTTTTGTGTTGCTATGGTTTTTCAGACCAGGATTCAAATTAGTTTCTCTCATTTGACAGCTTCCTTGTTTCTAAAATGACAAGACGTTGGAGGCTTCAGTCACACCCTTCCTGCCCTCATCCATAATCAGCCACGTTTTTAAGGAGGGTTAGTTTCTTTGTGGGGTAAATGGTGTTCCAGAATGATAATCTGGAATGCTCAGGGTCATTGTTTCTAGGCCTTTCCGGTGGGCAGAACAACTTCAAATTCAGGACTACAAAGAAATGTGTCTGTGGGGAACCAGCAGTTAGTGTAATGGCTATGTCACTGGACTCCCACGTAGTCGACCACGGTTCGCGTCCCGGACCCGGTGGCTTAAAACTCACGCTGGGCGCGTGTGCGTGCGTGCCCAAGATCCCGAGAGGAGAATGGAGGAGAAGGGATTGCGGCGTGGCCCATCCCCTCTGGGGGGTGATTTCTCGCTTTCTGTCTCTCTGTCTCTCTCTGTCTGTCTGGCGAGTGCACACGCCCTATAGCAAAAACCTCTCAAAAAAAAATAAATAAAAGAAATGTGTCTGTGGAATTATGCATACTGATCTTTCAAATTCAGCAACAGAAAGTCTTCACCAAATCTCTTCTCTCATCCATTTGTATCTCTTCTTTATCATATCGAGACACCTGGTTCTCCTGAGCAGGGAACGTTAGAATGAACATTTTTCAAAATTACTCATTTTCTTTATCTTGCAAGACTCACAGACACGTGCACGCCCAGACTGCTGTCTCAGAATAACTGTATTAATGCTATTATGATGAGTGTGATAGTGCTCCTGTCCAGCATTCTGAAAGCCTGCCTAACTTCTGGGTTAATGTCTAGAGCTGTACAATTTTGGTCTTTACTGGTGGAGTAATTCAAACACCAAACTTCACCAAAGTAGACCTAGAGTTATAAATGATCAGGTTTCTACTCACAGTCCAGATTGAGACATTTTCCTGGCTGTCTTTCATGACCTGGAACGGATTCTGTTTTCTTTTTTACCCTTTCATCGGTGGCCTTTAAAAAGTTTCAGACTCTTGTAGGATTTCAGTACTTCCGCTCCTTTGCAGAAGCCCCATTGCCTGCCTTCTCATGACGCCCTTATGATAATAAAACTCAAGATTCCAGTTCACATGGGACCAGCAATTGGTATAATGGCTATGTCGCTGGACTCCCACGTAGTCTACCACGGTTCGAGTCCCGGACCCGGTGGCTTAAACACCGGCCGCATGTGCGTGCGTGCCCAAGAACCCGAGAGGAGAATGGAGGAGAAGGGATTGTGGTGTGGCCATCCCCCCTGTGGGGTGATTTCTCACCTTCTGTCTCTCTCTATCTTTCTAGCAAGCGCACACACCCTATAGCAAAAACATCTCCAAAGAAAACAGATTCTAGTTCACAAAGAATCTAAATGCTTTTAGGCCAACTACGTCTTTGGGGCTATTTTACCACTGTGTCTGATTTCTCAATTTTCAAGCCCTGGATATTTTCTTTATTTTTGTGCAAATTCAACTATATATTTAAAAAGAATTCTCTTTTCTTTTTCTTCTTCAAAGGGAGGGAGATTTTTGACAAGTCACTATGTCATGAGCCTTCTGCTGCAGCCTCCCAGTTAGCTAGGAACACACCACCACGTCCAGCCTACTTGGGTTGGGCCAGGTGTTGAACCCAGGCCTTCACGTAGCATCACCATAGTAATACACACCACCATAGTAATACACACCACCATGGCTGGGCTGAGCCTCAGAATTCTGTTCGATTTCACCCAGCATTTATAGATATTCTTCCCCTGAATTTCTGGAAATGAAAATCCTATTTTTATTTTTTCAGACTTAGTGAAAATATTTAAATTCTGTATTTTTTTCTGAGAATAGTTCTGGACAGATTTTACACAACTTTATTAGTAGCATTAGATGTATTTATTATGTAGGAGAATTTTAATGGCCTCTTTATGGGATTTTTCTCTAAATTTTTGTTACGAATTTCTGTTTTATGTTAAATTATGGTTTGACTTATGCAACCTGACATATAGCCAATTTTTGTAATGTTCTGTGGATGTTTAAGAATTTATCATCTTTGTTCAGAGTATAAAAAGTAAAAAATGATGGATAATATATCTTATTTCTTCCTTATTCCTTGACTTAAGCCCAGTTTCCTTTCAGCCTCCCCTAAAGGCCAGCCTTTTTTTTTTTTTTAATTTCCCATGTGAATTTAGGAATTACTGATAGAAATGTAAAGTGACTTAAAAATTCAAGGACTTGATTCCAAAACAAACCGCTAAAGATAATTAGCTCTTTTTATAAAATATTTATTTATTTATTTCCATTTGTTGTTATTATCATCTTTAAATTTTGACCAGAGAGAGAGAGAGAAAGGGAAAGCGAGAAAGCAAGCCTCCAGGTCTGGGACTCGAACCATGGTCAGCCACATGGGTATCCAGCGCTCTTAACCACCACGCCACCTGCAGGCCCCAAGATAATTCGCTCTTATGTTTTTCATATACTTAGGTGGCCAAGACATTTTTATGACAGAAGAACAGAAGAAATACTATAACGCCATGAAAAAATTAGGATCCAAAAAACCTCAGAAACCTATCCCACGGCCTCTGGTGAGAGCACTCCAACGATTGTAAATACATAGATCAATGATGTGATTAGAAGGCCATGAGATTTCTGTGATGCCATCCTCCTTTCTTTTTTAAATTTACAGACATTATCTAAGAACTGAACAAATACCCAATCCAATGGTAAAGTCCTTCAGGAAATTAGATACATTCAATTATAAGAAGCTGGGCAACAGCTTGAATTCCCTTTTTAGTGAGCACGTGAGAGGAGCTTAGTACACACTCATCACAATGACAAGGACGTAGCAGTGTGAACTTAGCCATGGCCAAGTTAACATGTGTCTACAGTATCTTTTGCCAGTTTGCTGGTGTGAGGTGGAGGTGATATATACTCATGCCCAGTCTATGAGTCTTTATGATAAACTTTGTCAGGCATTAGCAAATGTTTCCAGTAAAGGAACAGAATGTATGTATTCTGGACCTGGCCGACCATATATTGTCTGCTGGTTCTACTCAACTCAGCCATGGTGGCACAAGAGGAGTTATGGACACTGTGGACATGGTGGTGTCCCAGCTCTGAGCACATGGAAACTTGGATTTCATGTGTCACAAAATGTTATTCTTCATTCAATTTTTTTTTCCCCAACCATTTAACATGTGAATCCTACTCTGAGTTCATGGGCTTTCGAGAAACAGGTAGTTGGCTGGATTTGGCAGACTCTGCTGTCTATGAACCCTGCTCTACCAGGTCCTAGAGGGTAAGAGAGAAGCTGCAGCTGGTTCTGCTTTGTGCTGGTAGTCTAGCAGAAGAGCTGGGATACCACAGACACTATGTGAGAGCATTAGAGTATAAGGTAATACCACACGCACAGTTGATAGCTCTGCCAGGGAGTGTGAAAGCTTCTAAGCTGGGGAGGGCTCATGGGGGATGAAAAATTGGGAAACGCACTATAGAAGAGTGGTTCACAGTCCGAAGCACATAGAATTCGTAGATTTTCATTCAGACATGAGAACCAAAGTAATCAAAGGTATGTTTAATACCCTGCTATTCTAGCATTCTCGATAAAGCATAGCATAAAGTGTGTTCTTGGAATGATTTCTTGAATGGAAGAAAATGTTTTAAGGCAACCACAGAGTTTATCCCACTAGGATTAAATATTTGTGTGGTACTAAAAATAGCGGTAAATGTTAGGGACAATTATTTAGAATTTATTCTTTACACAGTGAGGGATTTTTGGCCACAGAGTTAATGATAAAGTTGTATTGGAGGAAGTTTGACGTGTCAACGGTATGTCGAATTTCCACGTACCTCAATTGAATCTAGCTGTCTAGAACTAATTCACTTTGAGGTTCTTATTTGAACCTGAGCCCACAAACAAACCAAGAGACCTAGCATGTTACAAAATCACTGGCTTCACACCAGTTGGTTCTAGGGTTGGAATTAACAAAAAGACTCACAAGACATCATATATTCCCACGTATTCACCAACTTATTTCATAAAACCTGTGCAAAGGGCTATAAAGCCCACAGCCAAAGAGAAGTTTCAACAACACAGAGGCAGCTGGACTGCACAGGGCAGGCTGGGCTGCAGAACCTGAACTTAAAGTGGGTGTGGACTATACCACAGCAAAGCTGCCACCTCCACCCCTTCCATGTCTGTTACAGCATGTTTATCATACGGCTGTACCTGAGAGCCCTCCTTGTGTAGCTACCAGTCCTCGATCAGGCATTTAATGAGTGATTCTGATAACCAGGTACACTCTCACCGGTTACTGCTGCGCATTGATATTCCTTGTTTCAGAGAGCAGTGTTGAATGAGAAAGCCAACATCACCTCCCCAGGTGTTCCTGAGTCTGAGTTAAAACTTCACATCCGCTGTTAGCCTATTCCTCACATCCTTACCTCCCCAGAGAGCTTTTTATAATCACTAAAGTCTAAATGTTATCACTGGACTTTCAGAACAATGAATAGTAATTGCATAGAGAGGAAAATCCAGCTGATTTAACCAGAGCATTGATGCATTTCATTTCCAGTAATAAATCAAGGGATTTGGAATAAATTTCAATTTCTCCTGAAGCTTCCCTTCAGGGCAGCTGCTTAAAAACCATACTGAGGTATAGCGATCACTGTACATGGTAAAGGGACGTAGAATGCTTTTTGATTATCTAATACTTGAGGTAATTCATACTTTCAGTCTCCTCTATTTGTCTAAATATTAGCATTAATTATAAAACTGATATTTATCTTCCCTTACTACTCCCATTTCTTGCCCCACATTGTGTTTCTCTAGAGACAGCCATTAATCATCTTTCCCCCAAGTTTTTCTGACTTTCCAGACTCATTCTCACCTAGGAAATGCACTTGACTTTCAAGGGTCTTCTCCAGACCCCTTAATAAAGACTTAGGACTCCCAGAACATGGTTTGAAAGTCACCAAGTTCAATGTAGTGGCCCTCTAACGCTGTCCTATCCTCCTCCTTCTCTCTGCCCTTGGGTGATATTATTCATTCTCTTCCTTTTCATTGATAGCAGTATTGATGCTGTTGAACTCCCTGTCTGTGTTCTAGCTCTGCCTCTGAGCTCCAGAACCATACTTCTACCTGCCCCTGGCTCTTGGATGCCCTATTTGTTATTTCAAAGTCAACATGCTCAGGACAGATACCACTTCCCTCCAAAGCTCCTCATCCTCTGTTCTCTGGATAAATGATTCTACCAATCAGAAACAATAGCCTCACATGTAACTTTCCAGTAGCTCTTTAAGTTCAAACACTCTCTGACAAGTTTCTTTCAGCCTCCAAGCTCTTAAACTGATGTGCTTATATCTTTATTTACTAATACCACCACAAGCCAGCAGCATCTTTTTGCCTAGATTACCATAACAGATCCTCAAGGGGTCGAAGGGCATATACTTAAGGGTCTATAAGTTCTCTAAATAGAAAAGTATATGCATACTTTAATTAAGGGATAACATAAAATAATCTAATATGTGTACATATTGTAAAACAACCAATGTATAGTCACAAATGCGATACAATTTCAACAACTGAGTTCGTATCTAAGAACAGTTTTCCACCAGGTAGAAAAGCAAAGTAGTGTGCACACAGACCCGGTGTGAGTTTTAAGTCAGCAGTTACATTTTTTAAAATGATGGAATAATTGAATCATTTTACTGCCTGTGGGCATGTAAACTTGAGTTAGAACCTGCACCAGAGCAATTAACAAAACTCTGTATTGCTAGAAAGCAATCTATCTAGAAACCAATATGCAATTTCACCATCGGTAAAATATAAAAATAGTCCATTTTTCTGTTTCCATTTTTAGTAATCATTGCATCAGAATCCCATTTATCTAGCCTTATCTGCAAGTGAAGAAAAATTAGAAAATTGGCATTCAAGAACTGTAGATACTAGAAAGAGTATAGAAGGGGGTAAGTAACAGGAGATGGGAAAATTGGGGAAAAAACATTTAACAGATTCAAAATGAAAAAGTGTCTGTTGATGATCATGTATATGGTAATATCTTAGACTGGACAAATACACATGTACCCATGCTGGGAAAGAACATTTCATATACTGTAGAAATGTAGTGATTAAATGTAAATTTTTAAAAGAAGAATTGCTTTAATACAGAATTTTGGTTCAGTATGAGTTCTGATTATTCCAAATTGACAAATGGAAACTTGTTCATGTTCATTCCAATTTGTCCAACATACATATGTGAGTAGGTATTCTGTGCATTAATATTATTAAGGTAAAAAAATTCAGAAACAGTGAAATATGGAGACCAAGGTTCATCTTCCTACTGTTAAGTCCAACATGAGCTATTTTATTTCAGCAAAAATATCATCCAGCACCTCAAAGTTATATTATTACTGAGACCTTTTTTATTGATAAATATATTCTTAGAATGGAATTAAAGCTATCAACCTAAACACTTAAAGCCAGTTATCTAACTAAATTTAATTGAAAACACCTAAGAGAACCCTGGGGCTCTGGAAGAATTTCTTCCCTTTTGAAAAAGGAATGTTCATTTTCTAAGGAACTGCATAATTGAAAGAAAGAATAAATATTGTTGTATGTATGAAAGTTTCTTATGTATGTGATGTCATTCTTAACAACTCACAATAATGTATGACTTTTTCTTTTTTTTCCCCCCCCTCAGAACAAATGTCAAGGTTTCGTGTTTGACCTAGTCACAAACCAGGTCTTTGACATCGTCATCATAAGTCTCATTATCCTAAACATGGTTAGCATGATGGCCGAATCATATGACCAGACTGAAAGCATGACAGAAATCCTTGAGAATCTCAACCTGGCCTTTGTGGTCATCTTTTCAATAGAATGTCTCATCAAAATCTTTGCTTTGAGGCAATACTACTTCACCAATGGCTGGAATTTGTTTGATTGTGTGGTCGTGGTTCTTTCTGTTGTTAGTAAGTAAAATCAACAGCCAGAGGGACTTTAGACTGAGATCCAGAAATAGACAATAAATCACCCTTTGGAAGAATGTCCAAACTATAGCCAAAGCAATAAATTAGACTTCATATGTTTCTGGAAAAAAAAAAAGACAGGTGTTCTAGAACCATTCTCTTCTGGGAAGTTGCTAAGAGATTGAGAGTAATTTCTATTCCCTTGACTGTTCACACAAGTAACACAGAGAGTTAAATAATGGTGAAGAGAATTTATTCAATACAGATAGATGAGATTAAAATAACTTAGAAGCTTCGGGGGTGATGGGAAGGTCATGGTTGCACATACTGGTTGACACCACTTGGGAGGCTAAGGCTACAGTTGGTTTTTTTTTTTTTTTTTTTTTTTTTTTTTTTTTTTTTTTTTTTTTTTTTTTTTTTAGGGGGGTTTAAGAGAGATTTTTGCTATAGGGCGTGTGCACTCGCTGGAGAGACAGAGACAGACAGAAAGCAAGAAATCATCCCTGAGGAGGGATGACCAGGCCACAATCCCTTCTCCTCCATTCTCCCCTCAGGATTTTGGGCACACATGTACACGCACCCAGGATGAGTTTTAAGATGCCAGATCTGGGACTTGAACCACAGTCGACTGCATGGGAGGCCAGTGACATAACCATTCTGCCATTTGTTGGTCACAAGGAGGCCCATTTTGGTTCCTGGCCAACCTTAAAAGTCAAGCATGGTGGTGCACACTTGTAGTCCTAACAAAAGTAGATTTTCTTTTCTGTTGGAACATGATTTCTCTAGGTAGCTGAGTCAAAATGCGACTTTTCCTGTACAACTGTAAGTCCTAATGAACATTTTTCAGTTTTAAGTATTTAGCATTTAATGCCCATGTTTTTCTTTTGTCCGTAATCTATGTGCATGCCAGATCCTGATTACTGTGCCCTGTGAATTACTGTGCCTCCCACCACCTCCTCACCTCCTGTCACCCCAATGGCTCACTCAGAATGTGTCAGACAAACAAGCGGTGCTTTCTCTTCCCTCTGTATCCCTTGTTAACATAAACCACAGCGTGACTGCAGCTCGTGCCCACCTGCTTTGACCTCATTCACCAATCAGCCTCACTCTATAGTGAGACTATCTTCCCTAACCATAGGCAGGGTCAACTATAAGAATTATGGAAGAAGAAGAGGGAAGAAAGAGGATTATTGCCATACACCTTTTTGTAAAACATACGCACCAAAACAAAACAAAAGAAAACAAGGGCCCTCCCAGGTAGCTTCAGCCTCCCAAGTGGTGTCAACCAGTATGTGTGACCATGGTCAGGCCACCACCCCCAAAATTTCTAAGTTGTCTTAATCATGTCTGTCTCTATTGAATAAGAATTTAACTTCATGGCTAAACCATAAGAGTTTACTCTGGGTTTTTAAAGTCTGGTTTTGAGTAAACCATTACATTGAGTTTTCATTTTTTTTAGAATTGGGTTTAACTGCCCATGAACCTTCCTCATAGTTCAAAAAGCAATGAAGACCAGGAAAACTGAATCCACATGTAAACACTTTTGTGCAAGCTCAGAAAGGACACAGCCAACAGAGATGTTGGCTTGAAATGTTTGGGTTCCTATTGCTACCACAGAATGCAGACATTCCCTAGAGCAAGAAAATGAGACTGTCTACAGTCGATTCTGCTTCTCAAACCATGAAGTATATTTATTGTAGATAAAGTTTAGCAATAGATCCTGCCACGTGTTCTCAGTGAAACAGATCTTTCATCTTAATTAGTCAATTCCCATCGCAAGTCCTGGTAAAATTGGCAGCGGCAATAAAAGTTAGAAAATGGTAGGGTATGTCTGTGAGGGCTGCTCTGAGAACTCAAAATGCCTTTCCTCTGATATGCAAAGAGCAGCTCATTCCTTTCACAGCTCTGTCCAAGCAGTGCCAGGCATTATACAGTTTGGGGAAATATCTCTGACTTCAGTCCTTTGAACAGCTGCTAGGCATTTGCAGTCACCCATGCTGTATAGCATTTGGCTCCAGTGGGTAAGAAAATCCATACATGAAGCCAGATCCTACTCACCAGTGTGGGCAGAATTTCACATGCTTTTACCGGTGTGTCTACCATCCAATTCTTGGCCCCAACACTTTCTCAAGCACCATCCTAAGCTTTTAGAGACTACAAAATGAGTCCAAGTTGAAGTGACTCTCCCTAGGAGTTAACAATCCAGTTAAACTTATTTACCTTAAAGTATCAAAAAAAGAAAGAAAGAAATGCAAGAAAATGAGTACCAAATAATATGACACACACACACACACACACACACACACACACACACAAAAGAGCTCGAAGAAGAGATGACTATAGCCTTGATTGGCCAAAAGAAATACTTGTGGAAAAAGTGAACCTTAAAGGATGGACATTTTCCAGTTGTTACTGATTTCATGTCTTGCCAGGGTGGACAGCCCAATGAATGTATGAATTAAACTTCTTCAGCACAACTGGGTAGTCAGCGAAGTGTACCCTCAACTAGTTCTCTTTAGTCATTAGGGGACGCCAGAAACATTTTGACTACCGTGGTCCCTAATGACCTCAGAGGACCCTCCGAGCAAGAACGAGGCCATGTATACACAAGGCAAGAATGTTCCAGCCATTCTATAATATTTGGGCCAAAATGTGAATTTTTAAAAATCCTTGTATCACTTGTCTGCAGAGCAGGCAGTAAGAGAGTTGACATTTTAGGCCAAATATTTATATGTTTGCGAAACCTCAGCATGAGATACCATCTCTAAGAGATCCACAACAATAAAGTTATTTCCCACTTTTGCCCCTAAAGGTTTTTGAGTTTGGACCTCAGGAGTCCTTGGAATGAGCATATTGATAAATGAGAGATCTGTGGGCAGCTTTAGACTAAAGAGGAGCATCCCAACACCACCGTCTCCCTCCAGCCCTACGTACATTGTGACTGTTTTGAAATATAAGCTGCCCTACCTATGGTAGGGATGTATTCAAATTCCTCCAAACAAAATAAGAACTTGTTCCTTTTAGGAATTTTGGGATTTGGGGCACACGTACACAATGTGTCCAGTGTGAGTTTCAAGCTGCTGGGTCCAGGACTCAAACAGTGGTCCACCATGTGGGAGTCCAGTGCCTTAACCACTATGCCACTTGCTGGCCCCAATATTTTAGACATCTTGTTTCATGTAAAGCTCCATGTAAAACGATATGATCTTTCACAATTATTTTCCAAATTAAAGCACAGATAAATATTTTCCCTGATACTGGTAAAGAAAATTCTTAGTTTTGTGCATAAATTATAAATGATAGATAAAAAGTTGACCTCGCTAGGATTCTGAGGCAGTAGATAGGCTGGGTCTAAAACCTGTGTGCTTGCTGGGAATTCATTGACTCTTCTTTTCCCAAGGTGCAATGGTTTCTGCATTGGAAAACCAGAATCACATTCCTTTCCCTCCAACGCTCTTCAGAATTGTCCGCTTGGCACGGATTGGCCGAATCCTGAGACTTGTTCGTGCAGCCCGAGGCATCAGGACTCTTCTTTTTGCTCTGATGATGTCCCTCCCCTCTTTATTCAACATTGGACTTCTTCTCTTTTTGGTTATGTTCATTTATGCTATTTTTGGTATGAACTGCTTTTCCAAAGTGGAAAATGCCAATGGAATCGATGACATCTTCAACTTCAAAACCTTTGTCAGTAGCATGCTCTGTCTCTTCCAGGTAACCACATCTGCGGGCTGGGATGCTCTCCTCAGCCCCATGCTACAGTCAAAGAAGCCATGTAATGCTTCCTCAGAGAACTGTCATCTCTCCTCCATAGCCATAACCTACTTCGTCAGCTACATCATCATCTCCTTCCTGATCGTTGTCAACATGTACATTGCTGTGATTTTAGAGAACTTCAATACAGCCACTGAAGAAAGTGAGGACCCATTGGGCGAAGATGACTTTGAGATGTTCTACGAAGTCTGGGAAAAGTTTGACCCAGAAGCAACACAATTTATCGACTATGCTGCTCTTTCTGACTTTGCTGATGCCCTACCTGAGCCTTTGCGCGTGGCGAAGCCAAATAAGTTTCAATTTCTAGTAATGGACTTGCCCATGGTGATTGGAGAGCGCCTCCACTGCATGGATATTCTTTTTGCTTTCACCACTAGAGTACTCGGTGACTCCAGTGGCCTGGATAGCATGAAAACAATGATGGAGGAGAAGTTCATGGAAGCCAATCCTCTCAAGAAGTTATATGAGCCCATAGTCACCACCACCAAGAGGATGGAAGAGGAGAGATGTGCTGCTATCATTCAAAAGGCCTTTCGAAAGTACATGATGAAGATGGCCAACTATGCCTTGGAGGACAGGTCTCATTCACCCGTCCAGGCACTTTACAATGAAGACTTGTCCAGCTCTGGGGTAGCCAAGGGCAAGGTCCACTATGACTGAGCCTCTCAACTCTACCCCTACCTCACAGCCTCACAGCCTTGCCTCTAGCCTCTGAGCTCTAGGTGTCCACAACCCAGTGTGTGAACAAGCAATTGACTCACTGAACTAATCATTCCATTTTTTTCTGGTTAAAAGAAATGATATTTCAATGTTTATTATAAATGATTCTTACAGAGATATAAGTCTGCCTATTAACCACTTGTATTACTTTAATAAGAAAGAAGACACTAGAAAGGGCTGTATAGGACACATTCATATTAGGACCAAAATGAAGTTCAACTTATGCCCAAACAGAAAAATAATAAAAAAAAATCAGAAATTTTCTTTTTTTCCATGGTTCTAGCGTACATTATCCACTATCTTTCTTTGATACTTTCCCTAATGCAAATATATTGTTCATCACATATAGCTCTTTTGCATGCTAAAGTGAAAATTCAAAACCTGCCAATAAATGAGTAGCTTATTTTAGATTTCCTTCTCTTTCTTTCTTTCATTTTTATTTATTTACTTATTTTTACCAGCACTAAAAGTTTGGGATTTATTTCAAACCTTAAAGTGAGTTTTTGACTTAGTTTCCACCCTCTCTTCCACAAGCTCCAATCTCTGTTATACAGATTTGAAAAATAAATTAAATAGATCTAGACATAAATTAGACTTTCAGTCTGCATTTCTTTCAGATAGTACACACATAGTTCCCTCTTGTTCAGTGGTTGTGTATGTTATCATTTAAGTAAGATGTTTGGCTTAGAATTAAAGACTGGGGCCAGCGGTGTGTCTGATAAGTGTTTAACAATTGGCTCTTCCAGGGGAAAAGAAGCCAAACCATGTTTTTACCATTCACTGATTTCCGTGGTGTGAATGCTCCCATAATGGCTTACTTCAAGTTACCAGCATGACGTTACTGGATGTGGAGTTGGGAAGAGACTCTTGTAATAAATTCTTGAGAGCTGCCCTGAGCTGGCTGTAGCCCATCACAAAGAGAGCCCAGGGATAGTCCACTTGACTCTGGTGAAAATCCCCACAATGGCCACCTTGGGTGGAGAGGACACCCTCGCAGCAACACCTGGGCTGCAGAGTGAGGCCGTAATACATCTTGCTTAGCTGGCGTTTTCAGCCATTGACACTCAAGTCTGACTAAGTGTCCACATGCAATATAGCTCAGAGGAAAGCCCAGGCCTGACAAAAGGGCTTCACCCCAAGAATAGCCCAGGACTTCCCTAAAAACTGGAAATTCCCAGAGGCCAAACAAGACACTAGGCTGTCAGCCCCTAAGAAGTTGTACAGGGAACAGTAACTGACATTGTGATCACCTAGCTGGGGAGAAAACCTCACAGAGACTTGGAAGCCGAGGTCTCAGACAGGGAGGGAGCGCTGGTGCACCTGCTAATAGCCTGGAGGCTGAGGTCTGAGCCTGGCCACCAGAGGGAAGGAAGGAAGGCAGGCTCTGGACCCTGTGGCGGGCTGAGGAGGTGACTGTATCCATGTGACAAGATCTAACCATGACTTGAAGCACGCCTGAGTATATCCAAGGCCTGAGTTTTGTAAGACGTCTTGTGCTCTGGAAAACAAAGAAAGATAATAATGTCGGTACCTAACATTTATTTAGCAGCTATTGACGATCTCATTTGTACCTTATAGCCACCTAATGAGAAGGGTTACACTCATTTACAAAGCAGAAAACTGAGGCCTGATGAGGTCGAGTGAGTTGCACAGCCATGTACCTGGTGAAGCGTGAGTCTTTGTGTCATGCTGGGGCTGGGGGCTGGGGAGAGTGGCAGTCCCAGGACCAGGAAATCTTTGAGATGGGGCCCAGGAGTCACATGCAAGGCTGCAAGGGCCTTGTGAAAGTTATGGCCAAGTTCTCCTTGTATTGGGAATGACATATGGCGGCCGTAAAAGATGTTCAACTGTGAGTTTACAGCCAACGTCTGATTAGAAACTCTGGGTGTTTTAGGGCTTCTTACCAAGTTTTCTGGTCATCACTCCAGTAGGGGTATCTCTTGGCTGGTGATAAGGGAGGTTTGGAAAGGTGTGGCATTTGCCAATTTAGACTACGTTGAGGAGCTTAGATGTGATGTTTTCTGTGAAGCTTCAGCTCTTCCTCCATGCACACACGCACCTGTCCACCCCCATATAATTCTTGGAGCCACCTGCTAAGGAGAGCACAGATCTGCTTGGCTTTAGCAAGAGGCTGCACCAGGCCTTGCTCACTAGATGGCAGCAAATATCCAGCGTGTTCTCTGAGTGTTGTGCAGTGGCTGTGTGCAAGGCCGGCCCTCAGAGCCAGAGCTCTGAGGCGAGAGAGCCAAGGCAGGAAGTGCTGAATTGCCCAAATGCTGGATGGAGACTAGAAAGCTCACACTCCCCAGAGCTATCTCCCACTCTGTAAGGACACAGAACACGCCCAGGAGGCAACTATGTCGCTCTGAGCTCCGTTTTCCTGAGACTATACTGAAGGTCTGCGGTAGACATCCCTACAGGCACATGAAGCCACTCCCCGTGTTCTCCGAGTTTTCTTTTCTCTGGGTAAGTCAGCCGCAGTTTAATTTAACCAACAGACGTGTTCCCAAGGACCATGGCAGTCCACCTTGTGTAAAGTGCTTCTAACCAATCACCTTTCACCTCAAGAGCATAAACGCCGGTTGAGAGGACAATCAGACAACTGTCCACTTGGTGGACAACATGATACAATCCAATACAACGAGGGCCATAAGCCAGGGCCACACCTCTGCTCTGAGGCAGCGAATGGAGGGATGCTCCTAGGAAGGCTTCGTAAGGGGGAGCAGCTGAGATGAGCTTGGCAGGTGAACAGTGTCTGAGATGCAGGAGACAGCAACGACAGCACCCAGGACACTAGAAAGTTTCAGGAAGGATGAGCTACCCAATTGACTGGAGATAGCTTATAGACAGCGAAGGAGTGGCAGCTTGAACCTTCGAAAGGGACTATTCGTGGAGCTCCTCGAATGCAATTAAGATGTTATGACTTATTTGGATAACAGGGAGTCACTGAGTTAAGCAGAGAAGGGAAATTAACTGGACAGAGTGTGCAGGGGAGAATGGAAGATAAAGAGATTATGGCACAGTCTTGGTGAGGCAGAGGCGCTGAGCCTGGAAGGAGGCAGGAGGCAGGAGGTAATATCACGTGACTCTAGGATGCTCATGCCAGCTGACCGGCCATGGGAAACAATCCAGGGGAACATTAGGATTTTTGATCAGGGTGACAAGATAGATGACAGTGTAAGTCCTCAAGGTAAGGAATACAGGAAAGGAAAAGGTTTTTGGTTGGTTGGTTTCTTTTGACTTATACTCATGACTAAAGAGAAAGAAAACTTTAAAAACTAATTCAATTTCAAGTAATTTGGAAGTTTAAGATGCCAGGTCCAGGTGACCATACTCAACCAGGACTGGGACTTAGGAATAAGTAAGGTGTGGACAGGAGCCTCAGCATGAGGGTAAGGTTTAGAACCCTAGAAACAGGAGAAATGATGGGAGAAGTCATACTCAGATCGAGAAGGAGGCGGAGAGCTTGCCCTGGAAACATGCTTTCTGAGCATAAAGAGGAAGGCGTGCGATGCAGTTCAGAGAAGGAGGTTGGAGGTAGGAGAAGACAGACACCACTGAGCACAGAGCAGGCCTCACTGGAGACGTTTACGGCCACCAGGGTGAGTTCTCCACTCCCACCTTTTCATCCCTCCCACCAAGAGACATGCACAAGCCAGGGCACATCAAGGTTGTGTTCCAGGGAAGGATCCCATGTCTTACTCCTCTCTTTCGATAGGGCAAAGATGACACGTTGCCTTGCAAAAAAAGAAAGAACAAAGCAAAAGAAAAGGAAGAAAGGAAGAAAAAAAAAGAAACCAGGCTCAGGAACCAGCTGCCCAGGAAGCGGTCTTGGACTGTTGGTCAATAGCACCCAGTGCCCTCGGGGAAGCTGAAATCCTGTCTAGCTCCTCCTGCTCAAAGGCAGGGAGCCACTGGTCCCAGAGAGCTTGTTGCCTGGCAACCCCGAGAGAAACTCCAGGGTCATTCAGTGGGCAATCCCGTCCCTTGGTACACAAGGAATAATCAAAAAGGCAGGGAGAAAATGAGAGCTCGGGTTTACTGAGCACTTATTCTGGACCAGGTACCCACTTTACCAGCCTTACCTCGCCATGATGACTGTATGAGGTAGGAACTATCTTCTACCTTCATTATACAGACTAAGAAACTGCGGTGCGCAGAGGCCGTAAGAGGCTTGTTGACGGTCACACAGTCAATAAGTGACTCTGTCAGTATTCAAACTCAAGCCTTCTGGCTCCGGATCTCAGACTGTCAACCACTGCACTTCACTGCCCCATAGACAAAAAGGCACAGCATGGTTGAAGTCGAAGGAAGACGACACGATTTTCCTGGTAGTGTCTAGGAACCATTCACCATCCACTTCTTTCCCTCTGGAGATACTGTACCTTCCTGAAGTTCTTCCTACAATGCAGAAAACTACCCTGGGGAGATGTGATGTTCCCTCTCCAGACTTAACACACTCAGTTCGGCAGATATATCTGGTCATCAATATTTGGACAGAATTTCTATTCTTCTACCGTTCTCCCCCTCCTACTCCAGGCAAACTTTGGTTAATCTGTCCCCATGGTGGACAATCTATCCCCATGGGGCAGGAAGACTCTTCTCTCCCTTTGGTTGATTGTACCAACGTAGACTGACCGTGTGCTAGTCAGTGTTGACACCAAGTGACGTCATGAGGGGACGAATTGAACCTCCTTTTACCTCCAACAACTCCCCAGCCCAGGACACCCAGAGTGAGCATACAAGCTAAGTAGAACATTGTGTCTGGGCCTAGCCCTGTAGTCTATGAAGAGAGTCAGATCCCATATGACCAACTACAGTGGAATGCTAGCCTGATAAATAGGCCCAGCACGTGTGTGTGTGTGTGTGTGTGTGTGTGTGTGTGTGCTCCAAATCCTAACAGGATGAAGAAATGGAGGAGAAGGGATTCACCATGACCACACCCCATTGGAGAAGTGCTTCCTCCCATCCTTTCTCTCTCTCTCTGTCTCTAGGGAATGCGTGCATCCATCCTCTGGCGATTAAAAAAAAAAAGTATGTCTGCCTTTCCAATGCAACTTTAAGTTCCCCGACCCTCTTGCCATACTTGAAGCTGTTCCTGTATTTTAGAATCATTTCCGGGGCCAGCTGTGATGGCCTAATGATAATGCAGTGCCCCACAATGCTGAATCCACAGAGATGGCCCTGGGTTCACATACCAAGTTCTCTCTGTATGTGCCAGGCACACATCTAAGTGCCAGTGTTTGGGACTGGCTGAGAGTGGGGGTGGGTCACAGTGGGGGTACCCTACCTTCTCTCTCTCATGGAAAAAAATCTATAAATAAAATACAAAAAAATCATTTCCGGAGCCCAACCACACTGATGGCTCATCCTCTATTGATTCATGAGCCCCAGTCAGTCTTCCAGATGGTTCTTCTCATAAATTAATGCTATAAAGTGCAATACTTAATTTTTTTTCCTTTGGCTCTAAATGCAGTATGGTTTTGGGGTCACCTCTTTTGGCACTGAAGTTTGAAATGAAGGGTTTCTGCTATTCTATGGGAAAACCTCAAGTGAGGGTCCACCCGTCCAGAGAGACATCAAACAAAGGGAATATCCTGCCTGGGGTTGGGAGTGATCAGTCCAGGAGTGGGTAAGAACAGAGAAGGGTAGAGAAGACTTAAATAAAGTTTAAGTCAATTTGATCTAAATGATATTTATAGATTCAACAAGAGTAAAATACATATTATTTTCAAGTACATATTGAACACTTACTGAAGCAGGGCTATAAAATACCTCAATACATGGTAAAACCTTCAAGTCATAAAACTATGTTCTCCAATCACAATGGAATTGAATGAGAACTCAACAACAGAAAGGTACCTGGAACATCTGAAATAACTAAAGGAAACTAAAAATAACATACTCCTAAATAACTCATAGCTCACAAGAGAAGTCAAAAGGGAAATTAGAAAGTACTTTGAACTGAATGAAAATAAAAAGGCAATATGTAAAATACGTAGGATACAGTTTAAGTGTTTAGAGAATAAAAGTATAGCACTAAATGCTACGTGGAGGGACCAGCAGTTGGCATAATGGCTATGTCACTGGACTCCCATGTAGTTGACCGCGGTTTGAATCCCGGACCCTGTGGCTTAAACTCACTCCAGGCGTGTGTGCGTGCGTGCCCAAGATCCCGAAAGGAGAACGGAGGAGAAGGATTGTGGTGTGGCCATCTCCCCAGGGGGGTGATTTCTCTCTTTCTGTCTCTCTGTCTTTCTGGTGAGCGCATGTTCCCTATAGCAAAAACCTCTCAAAAAAAAGAAAAAATAATAATAAATAATAATAAATGTTACATGGAAACTGTGGGAAGAGGATCAGAGAAGGAGGAGAGTGAAAGGAAAGGAATCAGGGATAAAATAGAGTCAAGACATGTATGGGACACAGACATGGAGGATCGTCTAGTGATGATAACATGTATGGTATCTTCAACTGGACTGGTGGGAAGTGTGTTCATGTTGGGTAAATTTACTTAACAAGCTGTAGTGATGTGTAGTGATTGAATGTATACAATAAAATAAAGAAATAGTGAAAAAAAGAAAAATTTCAAATCAATGGCTTCAGCTTCTATCATAACAAGCTATCGAAAAGAAGAGGAAATTGTACCTGAAGTTAAAAAAAATGAAATAATAAAGGTAAGAGAGAGATGAATGAAATTGAAAGCAGAAAAATAGAAAAACCAATGAAACCAAAACCTGGATTGTTGGAAAGATCAAGAAAATTCATAACCTTGGAACCAGTAGATGGCATAATGTTTATGTCACTGGACTCCCACATAGTCGACTGTGGTTCAAGTCACGGACCCAAAAGTTTAAAACTCACGCTGGGCCCGTGTGTATGCATGCCCAAAATACCAAGAAGAGAATGGAAATGAAGGGATTACAGCATGGCCATCCTCCCTGGGGGTGATTTCTCACTTTCTGTCTCTCTCTCTCTCTCTCTCTCTCTCTCTCTGGCAAGCACATGCTCCTTATAGCAAAAATCTCTCTCTCAATAAAAAAAATTTTTTTGATAACCTCTAGCTAGACTGGGTAGAAAATAAAAAAATAAAAAAATAAAAAAATAAATAAGATATAAATGGATTCAGCCCATGGCGTGGTAGTTGAGGTGACTGGATCCCACATGGCCAACTCTGTGGCTTGAGTCCCAGACCTGGTGACTAGTAAAACACAACAATGTGTGTGCACACATGCCCAAAATCCCAAAAAGAAGGGAGAGATGGAGGAGAAGGGATTGACCAGGACCATGCTCAACATGACGGCCATCTTGTTTTCCTTCTCTCTGTCTTCTTGAGCACTCTCACTGGCAAAACTTAAAATAAAATAGTGAAAAGAGATATAAATGACCAATATCAAGAATGAGATATGTGATACTGATAAAGGACTATTGCAAACAATTTTATTCTGATACACTCAATCATTTGGATGAAATGTATAAATTTCTTAAAAGACACAAACTAGCATTACTCAGGAAGAAAGAACTTGAATAGTGCTGTATCTATTTTAAAAATTGAATCTGTAGTTAAAACCCTTTCCACAAAGAAAGCTCTGGGTACAAATGTCTTCAGCTAGAGAATTCTATCAGCCACTGAAGGAATAAAACATTCCCATTCTACCCAAACTCTTCCAGAAAATTGAAGAGGTGGAACTATTTCCAATTCATTCTCTGAGGCCAGCATTACCCCGATACATAAACCAGACAAAAGCATATCAATAAAAGAAAACTACAAACGAATATCTTTCATGAACAGAGTCAAAGATATTTTAAAGTTTAGCAAATCAAATCCAGGCATATTCTTGAAAAATAATACATTGCAACCAAGGAATACATGATCTAATGTAAATAAATCAATCAGTGTAAGCATCATATTGATCATTTTTTTTTCTTTTTTTGGAGAAGTTTTTGCTGTAGGGCACGTGCACTCGCCAGAAAGACAGAGACAGAGAGACAGAAAGCGAGAAATCACCCCCCCAGGGGGGATGGCCTCGCCGCAATTCCTTCTCCTTCATTCTCCTCTCGGGATCTTGGGCACACACATACACATGCCTGGCATGAGTTCAAGCCACCAGGTCCGGGACTCAAACCGCAGTCAACTATATGGGAGTTCAGCAACATAGCCATTATGCCAACTGTTGGTCCCGCACTTGGCTAGAGTTTTAAGTCACCAGGTCTGGGACTCGAACTGCAGTCAACTATGTGGGAGTCCAGCACTGTAAAACCATTATGCCAAAATAGTCCCAAATAGTTAAAACTTTTAATAAAAGGATAAAGTTGGAGACGCTAACCCCACTTGATTCCAAGAATAAAAAGGTTTGTCATTGGCATAAACATAGACAAATAGCTCAACAGAACAAAATATCATCTAACGTATATATGTATGATTGATATTTAACAAAGGCATCAAAGCAATTCAATGGGAGAAAGGATACTTTTTCCAAGAAATGGTTCTGAAATCATTGGACATCCATATGTAAAAAAATACAAAAGAACATTCATTAATCCTTACCTCACAAAAATATATAAAAATTAACTCAAAATGGAGTCTAGACCTAAGCATGAGCTAAACTATAAAATATCAAAACTAGAAAAACATACGGGAAAATCTTAATGATCTGGAGGTGGCTTGCTTCATTTAGCATTAAATCTTCCATAGTCATCCACTTTGTTGCAAATGCCAGGGTCTCATTTTTTTTTTTTTATGGCTGAATGGGTATTCCATAGTGAATATGTGCAACACTTTTTCAACCCATTCATTTGGTCTTGGACATCTAGGTTGATTCTATGTCTTAGCAATTGTGAATAATGCTGCAATAAACATGGATATGAACATATTTTTCTAACTGAGTCTTTCCTATCCTTTGGGTAGATACCCAGGAGTGGAATTGCTGGACTGAATGGTAGTTTATCTGTAGGTTTTTGAGGGACCTCCATATTGTTCTCCACAGTGACTGTACTAATTTATATTCCCACCAACGGTGCAGAAGAGTTCCCATTTCACCACAGCCTCACCAGCACTTATCATTTTTTTTTTTTTTATCTGAGCCATTCTGGCTGGGGTTAGGTGGTATCTCATTGTGGTTTTGATTTGCGTCTCTGTTATGATAAGAGATGTTGAGAATTTTTTCATATGTCTTTGGCCATTTGCATGTTTGTTCAGTTCATCTGCCCATCTTCTAGTTGGATTGATTACTTTTTTTTTTTTTTTTTTTTTTTTTTTTTTTGGTGGTTAAGCTGCTTGAATTCCCTGTAAATTCTGGTTATCACTCCCTTATCTGAGTCATAGTTTACAAATATATTCTCCCATTGTGAAGGTTATCACTTCACTCTAATTATTGGGTTTTGTTTTGTTTTGCTTGTTTGTTTGTTTTTTCTGTGTAGGAGCTTTTTAGCCTGACATAGTTCTACTTGCATTTTGGGGGGATTATTATCTGTGCTTTTGGGGTCTTTGCCATAGAGGCAAAGACTTCTTAAATATAATACATAGCACTAAATTTTGAAGAAAGAAATTTTAAAGTTAGACATCATCCAAGTAACAAAAAGGACAAAAGGGAGAAAGAAAATAAATTGGCTCTACCAAATTTTGGTGAGAATGCTGAGCAATTGGAACCGTCATACATTCCTGATAGGAGTGTAAAATGGTAAATAGCTTCCTTATTTATTATGAAGTTCAACAAATGGCTATCAACCACACAACACAGTCATTCCACTCCGAAGTATTTACCCACCAGAAATGAAAACATAGGCCAACAGACGGTGTAATGGTTACCTTGCTGGACACCCACATGGCCAACTGCCATTCAAGTCCTGGACCTAGTGGCTTGAAACTCATGATGGTGAGTGTACATACGTGCCCAAGATCCCAGAAGGAGAATGAAGGAGAAGGGATTGCACCGTGATTCCCCCCTAGAGATGATTTCTCACTTTCCCTCTCACTGTTTCTGTCTGTCTCTTTCTCTGGCGAGGACATGTGCCCTACGGCAAAAAACATCTAACCAAAAAAAAAAAAAAAAGAACAGAAATGAAAACATATACTCACACAAATACTTCTATATAAATGTTGATAACATCCTTATTTTTAAAAGCCAAAGACTCCAAACAGTCCAAATGCCCATAACAGGTGACTGGATTAATTTGTGGTATATCCATTCAATCCGAAACCACTCAGCCAACCCAAAGGAATACACTATTGACACATACAGTGACCTAAATCATTCTCAAAAGAATTAGACTAAATGAAAAAAAAAATGAGATGAAAATGAGAACTGTATATAATATATGATTCGATTTGTATAAAATTGAGAAAACGTTGCCTCAACTATGGTGACAAAAGTAAAACAGGGAACCAGCAGTTAGTGTAATGGTTATGTCTCTGGAGTCCCACGTAGTCGACAGCGGTTCGCGTCCCGGACCCGGTGGCTTAAAACTCACGCCGGGCACGTGTGCGTGTGTGCCCAAGATCCCGAGAGGAGAATGGAGGAGAAGAGATTGAGGCGTGACCATCCCCCTGGGGGGTGATTTCTCGCTTTCTGTCTCTCTGTGTCTCTCTGTCTGTCTAGCGAGTGCATGCGCCCTATAGCGAAAACCTCTCCAAAATAATAATAATAATAATAATAACAAAAAAAAGTAAAACAGTGATGACCTACAGATGGGGGCAGGGCTGGTAAGAAGGGAGAGTAAAAAGGCAAGAGGAAGCGTAAGAATGATGCCTATGTTCACTGTCTTGATTGTGGTGATGGACAAGTGAATGCCAGATGTCAGAATTCATTCAATTATACACTTAGATATGTGCCATTTACGGTATGTCAGCTTCAACAGACCTGTAAGAAAATATCGAGCCCTTGAGGTTTTGGGAAAATGGATGTATCCACAAGCCTATGGGTCTCTCATTTCAGTACTAAAGTCTGAGGGGAAAAACAGCTGCTGCTGCTCCAGAGATGGCTGCTGAGCCTTGGGACCGGCCCACCTACCTGAGGGACACATCAAACAAAGGCCGTACCCTGCTTAGGGGCGTGGAGTAGCCACCCAATATTTGGAAAGAAGTCCTTGGGATTATGATAACGCCCTCATTAGGAAATGCCCAAGCTCAGAAAACTTCAAGACGGCATCTAATCCAGCTCCTCATTATACAAATAAGGAAACTGATGCTCAGAAATTGGCAGGTATGTAAACAAGGCTCACATTGATGATAGAGCAGATTTGGGGACAAATCAGAATGGACATGTTCATGGGAGGGAGAGGTGTGCCCGATGCACTGAGCTCTCTGTTTCTTCTCCCCTACCCCTGCACAGGGCGCTAGTGCTTAAGGGCTGCTGAGTAGGTGGCCTTAGCTCATCTGCACAGCATTGGTGAGGACCCGTGGGCCTCTGAACGCACTGCATCCTGGCCCACTCCCTTTCCCAGGACCTCACTCCTCTTCTCCGTGCCAGGAGAGGGCTCCACCCTGTAGCCAGGAGGATGGGCTTTCTGCACCCTGGACGTTGCCCCAGGAGGCAGGAAACGCCAGGCACTTTCCAGCTCCCTGCAGACTGTGTGAGCTCATTCTGTAAAAGTTTAATGTCTGAAAGTCAATTACACTTAAGAATCCTCTGATGAGCCCAACAGCAGCCTTTTCTCAGCCACAGGGGCTTGCAGCTACTTTCCCGTTCCTCCTCACAATGCTAAGAAAACCTCCTTGCCCTTCCTCACCGGAGAGAGGGGCCTGATCCTTCTTTCCCACCGACTTGCTGTGTGGTCTTGAGTAAGGACTTTTCCCTCTCTGGGCCTAATTTTGACCTTAATTAAAGGGAGGGGCTGGCTCAGTACTCTCTGAGGTGTGCGATTGGCTTGTTCATCCTCATGGGCTCTCACCTTTGGGAGAGCAGAACACGGAAAGGGAACATTTGCCAGGTTGGAGGTCTATGAGGGACTGGTCAAATACAGAAATACCAAAAATCAGGTGTTTTGGGAAAAGAGAGAAATTCTAGATGGGTTTCTGCTCATTTAGAGTGTAAACACCTTGCAATCAGCACGCAAAGAATGTCACAACAGTACAGTCCAGGTTACAGTGACCCGGCCACCTTTCCTGCACAGCCTCCAGCTCTGCCCACAAGCATAGACCTTCCCTCAGCTGGCCCAGATATGCCACAGGTGGCCCGAGTCATAGGCTAAATGGCTCAGGCAAGCGCAGGGAAAGAAAGAATGAGGGCCCCTGGTCTTCCTTTGTAGGCCATGATGGGCATTTTACTTCTCACCCACCCACTCATACTTCCCATTCAGGCCCTGCCAGCTTCTAGGCTGTACTTGGCGTTAGCCTGGTGGCTCCTGCCCCCACATCCTCTTCACAACAATCCCCTCCAGTGGAAATGCCTCCCCTTTGGTTCCTTTCCCAAGGTAGTTCTTGATTCAACTTCTGGAAGCTTCTCGGCCTACTTTCATTCCAAGCTGAGAGCCGTCTGTCATCCACTAGACCCTGCATAGCCTATTGCTATGCCAGGAGCAGCCTGCACAAAGGCACGGAGGAGCTTCTGCCTGGGAACATGGGGTTAGTCTTCTGCACCTTAATCTGTACCCTGCCTCCCTTCCACCACTGGAACCCACAAAGCATGCCAAACTACACTTATAACCCTGGTGGACTTAAGAGATTCATTCCAAATACAATATGGCAGCTCTTCCGAGCGAGAGTCCTTCCACATGGGACCTAAGGGTCTTTTTCTGCCCTGGGTAGAGGCTGCTTCAGAAAGTGAAATGGTGCATGAACTATGGGTCTTCTCCTTTCTAAAATGCATTCCCCCATTCAACTCTCGTTTGGGCCACCACTCTCTGCTTTTGGTTCAAGTTCTTTCCTTTGCTGGCTGTTCTGATCAGAGACGATATTCCAAATATTTAACATCTGGTAAGGCTTGGGCACTGGCCAAACAGAATGGATGTCATTAAGTGTTGGAGAGAATCCTTAAGATTGGCCAAGGAGGTAGTGAAAGGATGGGTTAGTGGTGTGGCCAGATGTGACCCTTCATGGATCCCAAGACATAGTGGGGGTGAGGGGATTAGTGTAGGAAGCAAGGCAACTTGGGTGGCCAGAGACTTAAGAGTGCTAGTTAGAATCCATTTACCCATACACCCACCTCAGATGGATTCTCTGCCCTTCTCTTCCTTTGTCTGTGTCCAGGTCCTCTAAGGCTGCCTTTGTAAGGCCTCTTGCCTCCTGATTTTTGGTTGGGTTCAGTTAATGGGAAGCACCAGCAAGAGACTGAGGGGAACAAAGAGGAAGCAGTCAGGGTATTTCTCCCCTGCTTCCTCCCTGCTCCGGGCTGGGTTCCTAGTGAAAGATGCATTTCTGTTATGCTACAACTCTACCATGCTCTTCTTTTCCATGGTTCCAACTTTCCCTAGACTCCAAAAACATTATCTTCCCTTTGTCCCTTCCCATCCAAAGGTGGAAATGGCTTCCTGCTATTTCTAGTCTCTGGGTGCCCCAACATCCTTAAATCCTGGGGCAGTCTGCAAAATAGCCCCAGTGGTCTCTGGCTCCTGGTATTGCTCCCTGGGAGTAGTCCCTTCCCGCATTTGAGCTGGTTCGTTGAGTATGACCAATAGCATGCAGCAGAGAGGCTGGTATGTCAACTTTTGAGTATACATTATGAAAGACGATACCATCTATCTTGGGTACCTCTGATTTGCCTTCTCTTGGGTCACTCTCTCCAGGGAAAGCAGGCTGCCAGTCTGTGAACAGCCCCATGGAGAGGCCTACGTGGTAAGAAATGGCGGCCGCTAACTAGAAGCCAGTGAGGAGCTGCAGCTGTTCAGCGTCTTCTGAGTGGAACTGGACTTGCAGCCCCAGACAACTCTCGAGATAACGTGGAGTGACTACAGTCCCTACAGATAGCTTGACTACAAGCCTCATGAGATTGAGCCAGGCTCATCCAGCTGAGCTATTCCCAGATCCTCATGTCTCAGAAACCGTGAGAGACAGTAGATAGTTTTGTTTTTGTTTTTGTTTTTCTATAGGACATGTGCTTAAGCTCACCAGAGACAGAAGGGAAATTAAGGAAGCACTCCCTCCCTAGGGCCGATGGCCACACTGAAATCCTTTCTCCTCTAGTCTCCTCTCAGGATCTTGGACACACACACTCATGCACCTGGTGTGTTTCTCAAGCTTTTGGGTCCAGGATTCGAACTGCACAGTTGGCCATGTGGGATCCCAACCTCCATGCCATCTGCTGGCAGAGACTGGGGTAATTTGTTACATAGCTGTAGGTAGCTGATACATCTCTACCCAGCCCTTGGCAAACGGTCATTTCATTAGAGTTTCTTGAGTCATCTGAAGTGGATTCTGCTTTCAGACTAACTTTCACAGGGTCTCAAGGCAGTAACCACTAGTAGTTAACTAGTGGTTACTAGTAGGGAAAAAGTTCAATATCTCAACAATGCTGTGGTTGTACTGGTAAGTCCCAGGTGAATATCTCCTGACCCATCACCCAAAGATCTGGGGAGTCCATGGTGAAGCCCCCTCCTTAGTAAGGGCTTTGCCCAAGATCAAGCCGATGGATTGAGGAGGACTAGAATAAGGGCAGAGAAAGGGGAAGGAGGAAAGGGATGTGAAGGAGAGGCAGACAGGCAGCTCCATGGCAGAATGAAAGGGTCTGGCCTGAGTTAGTTCACAAAAAATCAGGGGGACCAGCAGTTAGCGTAATGGCTATGTCGCTGGACTCACATGTAGTCGACCACGGTTCGAGTCCCGGACCCAGCGGCTTAAACTCACGCCGGGCGCATGTGCGTGCGTGCCCAAGATCCCGAGAGGAGAATGGAAGAGAAGGGATTGCAGCGTGGCCATCCCCTCTGGGGGGTGATTTCTCGCTTTCTGTCTCTCTGTCTCTCTCTGTCTGTCTGGCGAGCGCACGTGCCCTATAGGAAAAAAAAAACCTCTCCAAAAAAAAAAAAAAAAAAATCAGGAGGCTCTTCCAGAACTCCACCTGCAATAAACCCACCTAACATATCAAATGGGATCAAGGTGAGATCCAGAGAGGGCCCAGCACAGGTAGGCGTTTCTAGAGTGGCAGTTTTGTGTGATGGATTTGGTACTATTTCTAGGTGAGTTTTCCTTGAGACACCGGATCCTGGCTCTGTCCAGCCCTCAGCTCGCAGCGTCCTTAATCTCTGCAAGCCAGCATGTCTGCAGTCCCTGGGGCCCGCAGAGCAGCCCCTGCCTGGAGAAGACGGGCAACATCCCTCCACGTGGGCGGGGCACTTTCCTCCCTGCAGCGGGCCAAGGCCAGCAGCCAGGCATTACTGCGCAGGGGGCCCCTTTGTGTGGCTGAGTGGCCTCAGGGTGCCCTCCGTGAGTCATTTCCTGTTATTCTCCTCGAAGAAGTCCTGCCATTCTTTAGAGCAAAATTTGACATTTTTACAGGACTAGCTTCTGGGGCCTTTTGGTCAAGAAAAAAAAAAAAATGCAGGAATCCTTTCTTTTATATTTACAAAGCCATTAATTGGCTTCTTTATAAAATTAGACTCCATTATAAGCTCAATCGAAGTGGGAGCGTAGCTTTATTTAGTCCCAAACATCAAACGGTTCTAAAGGATCCTTCTTAACAACCAAGTGCTCCGTAGCAAGAAGACTGGCGAGGTGGGCTCTGCTTCCTTCTGCTGCTGAAAAAGCAGGTAGTATTGACTCGGTGGAGTGTTCAAGGCTCACCCATCCACCCCAGCCATCCCCACCTACCCTGGAGACCAAGAAGAGCGAGGAGGCATGGTCCCAAGCCATCTCCAGAGCCCTGCTGAAGCTCTTGCTTCTTTTTCCAGCCCACAGAACTGACCCCAATGGGGAACTCCCAATCCTGACCCTGACACCAGCCCCTGAGAAGTGAAAATAAGTTGCCCTTGTTTCGTCTTAACTATTTACCAGGTAAAAAAAAAAAAAAGAAAAATGGCTACCATGCTAGGAAATTTCCTTGGGTTCACGCTCCCAGTCCCTCGTGACTAATTGATACTTTCTGCACACTGTGGCCATGGACCCCAGGTGACCCCCTGTGACAGAATAAATGGTTCAAGACAGAGTTCCGAGTACCATGGAGATAAAGACGGCGGAGATCCAGGGGCTCTTCGCGTTCTTTGTCTTGAGTTTTTTCCCCAGAACAGACCTGATGACAACATTTCTGGATTAGGTTTTTTTTTTAGAAAATATTATATTGTAATTCAATTGTCAACATTACTTTTTTTTTCAAATTATTTTACTTAACTTTATTTATTTATTTATCTATTTATTTTAATTTGAGAGAGAGAGACAGAGTGAGAGAGAGAGAAAGGGAGATAGAAAGTGAGAAAGCAAGCCACCAGGTTCAAGACCCGAACCACGGTCGGCCATGTGGGAGTCCAGCACCTTTAACTACCATGCCACCTGCCAGCCCCTGGACTCTTCTTATGACTGTCGGGTACAAAGAAAATAACACCATCCATCAAAGATGACATCATAGAAAGTTTTTTGCAAAGCACCTGAATTCCTACTCCAGACCCTCTCGTTGTCATGCTCCTCACCTGTGTTTAAAGCCCCGCTGGCCCCCTCAAGCACTGAGACAGTACATTCAGAGCCTTGGGCTCTATCACTCTCCTGGTTGATATCTTCAACAGCAAAGCCTTCCTCTACGGAGCTCTCATTGTTTCAGAAATTGGTTTACCGTGCGATGAGCAGTCAGGCTTGGTCTAACATGTGTCTTGGAGTCATCCCTGCTCCAAAGCTGGCTGAGGCATCTACGGTATCAGCTGCGTGGTCCACCACACCTGCGACTCCCTGTCCTGTGGTCTGTCGGTCACTGAGCGTGCACAGGGAGTGTATCTCTACTCTGTCCAACTCAGGGAGCTGGGGAATCATGTCCCACCATCCACAGCTTAGTCTGGGAACGTGAGGCCAATTCCTAATCTACTTTGATTTCTTTTGGTTTAGGAAACATAGAACATTGAGTTCAGGATTTCTCAAACTTTAACGTGCAGGTCCTTTACCAGGGAGCACCCCCTAAAGTGCAGACTCTTATTCAGCCCCTCTGGGGTGGAGCCTGAGAGTCTGCATTTCTGACAAGATGACGCTGATGTCATTGGTCCAAGACTACTTTCTGAAGCATTGGTCCAGTGCATACTCCTATATTACAGGTGGAAAGGCTGAGCTAGGAGCAGGAAAACGATTTCCCCAAGGTACTTGCACCAGGCTGGAAGAAGTGTCTCCGGTGGGCTCACCCGTCCCCTTCGCCTGGTCTTACTTAGGAAGCAGGCCCACAGCTCTTTAGGGAAATGCTTCTCAAACTGGAACATCACATGAATTACCCAGGATCTTGTCTGGATGAAGATGGTTCTCCTCCTCCTCCTCCTCTGCCTCCTTCTTTTTCTTCTCCTTCTCTGCCTTCTCCCCCTCTGCCTTCTCCTTCTCCTCCTTTTCCTCCTTCTTTGAATTTGCCAGAGGACACATGTGCTCGCCAGAGAGAAACAGAGAGAGGAAGAGGGAGAAAGCCCCCCCAGGGGGGCATGGTCATGCAGCACCCTCTTCTCCACTCCTCTGTCTGGATTTGGGGCACAGAACCACAGCATGTCTGTAAGATGTCTGATCCAGGACTCAGACCATGCCATTGGTCATGTTGGATCTGGATCCCTTCAGCAGTCATGGGGATCTGATTGTAGATTCTGATTTAGAAGATTTACGGTGTGGCCTGAGAATCTTCATTCTTTTTTTTTTTTTTTTTTTTTTTTGAGAGGTTTTTGCTATAGGGTGCATGCGCTCGCCAGAAAGACAGAGACAGAGAGACAGAAAGCGAGAAATCACCCCCTAGAGGGGATGGCCATGCTGCAATCCCTTCTCCTCCATTCTCCTCTCGGGATCTTGGGCACGCACGCACATGTGCCTGGCTTGAGTTTAAGCCACCGGGTTCAGGACTCAAACCGCGGTCAACTACATGGGAGTCCAGCAACATAGCCATTACGCTAACTGTTGGTCCCCAGAATCTTCATTCTTAACAGCTCCCAAGTGATGCTCATGCTGCTGGCCCGTGAACCCCATTTGAGTACTGAGGTCCTGGACAATGGCAATGATAACATTGACCTGGTGACATCAGAAAGCATGTCGGACTGCCCCATGTTCCTGAGGCTCCCAGCTGCCATGGGGCATAGACAAAACAGAGGTATTCATTCTACCCATTCTTTTATTATTATTATTTAAAGAATTATTTTATTTAACTTTATTTGTTTATTTATTTTAATTTGGCTGGCGGCAGGGGGGCAGGGGAGAGAGAGAGAAAGTAAGAAAGCAAGCCACCAGGTCCAGGACTCGAACTGCAATCGGCCATGTAGGAGTCCAGCTCCCATAACCACCGCACTACCTGCTGGCTCCTCATTCTCCCCATTCTTATCTGCTTTCCTATGGGAGGCCAGCCCAGAGAGAAGCTGTGCTGTTGAGGCTGCAGTTCAAGAGTGTAGAACAGGGACAGACTTATTTCAAGGTTTCTGATGGCGGAAGTCTCTTACAACTCAGTCTTCATGAAAATGCTCCCCCTGTTCTTGTCTGGAGTCCAAAGCCAGGTGATAGCGAAGCAGAGCATAGATAAGGGGATCTTATCCAGTATCTGCTTCCTCCCTCCTTCCCTTGTTAAAAAAAATTGGATTGCGTTGGAAGCAACAAAGCATCCATCTTTTTTCTTTTACTTTAAATGTTCTTATTGACATTTAATTGTTGTATATTTTTATGGTGTACGTGTGTTTTTCAAAGCATGCATGCAGTGCATGATAATCAAATCAAAGATATATATATATATATATATATATATATATATATATATATATATAACCAAATGCATCGTTTTCAACAAAGAACCTTACATTCTTATGTCTGTTAAGTCCCTTCTTTCCATCTTAAATATATATGTATCATTTCTATCCTCCCTTGATGCTAGGAATAGACTTTTACAAAGTTCCAGCCAATGAATTATAAGTGAACATTGGTGGATGAAAGGCTTCCAGATTTTTCTTGTTTGTTTCTTTAAATGGAAATATAAACTTTTCTTCCTTCCTGAAAACAAAAAATAAAATCAAATATTTTTCTAATAAAAAAAGAAAGGCTTCCAGAAAAGATCCTTTAAAGAGAAGGTTAAGTCAATTGACATATCCTACACCACCTCCTCCTTCTTGCTGGTGGGAATTCAGATAAAAGGGTGGGGCTCCAGCAGCCATGTGCCCATGAGATACTAGAAAGAATGCAAGACATGTCCTAAGGGTGGCAATCAAAATTTGGAAAGAGCATGAGAGACCTTATGGATCATGAATCTGCTACATTAGCCCTGAACCATCTACTCCTGTGCAACACGTGTTAGAGAAAACGAGACCCGCACATTCTTTAAGTCGTTCTCTGGGAGCCACTGTTTCAAGCACTTGTGGAGAATTTCTAACCGATACAATGGTCTGTCACCAACCCCGAAGGGTGATGCAACACAACCTTATATATTCCATCCCCAGAAATAATGGAATTGAAATTGCATTTTAAGTGAAAAATGCACACATTTAGGTAGGGCGAGCTACAGAGCGTGCTCTGGTTCTGTGAGTAGGTGCTTGCATTCTGTCCCGAAGCCTATGTCACCTTCATTGCAAGGACTCTGTTGCTTTTCTGGGAAGAAAATATGATAGGGAGACTTCTGGAGTCCCGCTCACCAAATAGCAGCAAGGTAATCTTGGTCCTACTCCTCAATAGCAATGAAGCTCTAATCACCTAAAATGGAGATAATAATGGTAATACTTGCTTTATGAGATAGCTGGGTTTCTTTTTCTTTTTTTTTTTTTTTAAGGTGTTTGCCATAGGGTACCCCAGTTACAGAGAGGGTGAGAAGGAAAGTGAGAAATCATTCCCAGGATGGAAGAGGTGGTCATACCGCAATCCCTTCTCCTCCATTCTCCTCTTGGGATTTTGGGTATGCATGCACATGCATCTGGTGTGATTTTCAAGCCACCAAGTCTGGGACTCGAACCATGGTCATCCATGTGGGAGTCCAACACTTTACCCATCATGCCACTTGCTAGTCCCAATAGCTGCATTTCATAATGAGTTACAATTCAATTAGAATTGACTGCTGCTACTATTTATTATTGGTGGTATTTGCTAAATCTCGAAGGGTCAACACATATAACAAAAATGCAGTTGTATTTCCTCAAGGAACTTTCAGTCTCATTCCTTGAAGAGAGTTGTTTTGTGCCTTGATGGTTAATAATCATTGCAGTGCTGCCAAAGACCCAGCACCCTGAGAGGGTGCATGGGACCTGATTCAGTCGTTCTACCAGCACAGTGCCCAAGGTCCCTGGGGGTTCTGAAGGTGTGTTCTAAGCAGGTTCATCCAGGATACTCCAGAGCACAGAGGTCTCCAAGGAACTGGCTGCTCAGCATCTTGCCTGGCCTTTCTCTGGGAGAAAGTGTGTCCCTAACTTAGTTTCTCAGTGTTCAAATAAGAAAGATAAAGCCATTAGTCTCCCAGGGCTGCTGTAAGCTCAGTTAGAGCTTATAGGTAACAGAACTGAGCAGGCTGCTTGTCCCCAGGGTCCTCAGTCCATGTCCATTCTCCCTCCTGGAAGCCACCCATTGGTCCCCACGTCACTCAGATCTCCTCTGAGCCGCTCTGTTGAGAGCCACTGCCTCCAAGAGGCTTACTCACAGAGAACTAGCGTATCCCTTCTGATGCTGGGCCTGGAGCTGTGGGAGGAGGGGAGCCCCGTGAATAATTCTGGCACCCTGGCAGCTATCCAAATACATGAGTCAGTTCTCTACAAGACAGTAGGCTTGTAGAGACATCACCTGCTTGCAGCTCTTCTCCAAACTCCATCCCCAAGGAGAGACAGCATTATTCTGTCACCCACCCACTGGGCACAGATTATGTGGGGCCCTCCCAAAATAGAAGGGCGTGAGTTGTGCAGGACTGACTGTCTGTGCCCAAGAATGAAGTGGACATTTCTGGAAGTAGGAAGGGAACATTCTTGAGTGCTAAAGACCGGAGACCTTCACGCACTTTACTAAATTTGGCTGGGGATGCATTTCGAGCTAGGAGTAGTGGGAGCATGCAAAGAGATGGCGGAACCAATGCAAAATGGTCTTGTGATGTAAAAAGGAGCTAGATTCCGGACTCCCTGTATCCGAGCCCTGGAAAAAGATGTCTCGCCAAGCAGGGAGCCACATGTTAATCTAGAGCCTTCAAAAGACCATGAAGATTGAGAAAATGAACCTGGCCACTGTGACCAATGTAAGTACAAGGCCACAATCCCTGTCCCGAGTATCCCCGACTCTCCTGGAGAACTTCGCTTGCCATTGCAAAAGGGCGAGAGAGGAGGAGCCCTTGATGTGACTGAGATGACGTTTTCATCCTCTGGAGGGACAGGGGCTCAGAGACACACCGAATTTAATTTTAGAAAAACGAAGTCATGTAGCATTACTTGCCCTAGAGCATTGTAGGGAAGCAAGATTTCTAGCTGAGATGCCCAGCTAGCGATCAGGTCATCTAGCTGCGTCTTTAGATGATCTGAAACAGGGCGGCAGCATTGACATCACTTGTCTCCTTGCGCAAGAGCTTCCCCCGGGGTCATGGCCCTCTCACTGAGCGTTCACCCTGCCCCTGGCTAGGCATTCAGCTCTTCCTCTCCTGTAGGAGTGGTACCTGCAATGGCCTAAACTGTGTCCTACCAAAACTCAGAGGTTGAAACCCTAACCCCCCCAAATGGCAGTATTTGGAGATGGGAACCTTCGGGAGGTAACTGAAATTAAAATGAATCATAAGGATGATGCCCTAATCTGATAGGATCAGTGGCCTTATGAGAAGAGGGAGAGAGAGACCTCTTCCACGCAGACTGTGGTATCTGGTTATGGGAGTGCAAGCTGACTAACTGTCCGAACTGTCATGCTTGAACTCCTGCATCAGAATCATCCAGAATGCTTGTGGAAAATGTCTATTCGTGACATCAACTCCAAACCTACCATAAACAAACACGCACACAAACAAAAAACCCTCTAGGAATGGGGCTCTGATTAGGCATGTTGGGGCCAGCCCAGGCAAGTCCTTAAGTATGACAGGCACTGGACAGTACACGCCTGCCAATGAGTTTGGTCATCTTACCTCTCCATACACCCCATCCCCAAAGCCCAGATACAGCCCTGCCCCTTCCAGAAACACTGCAGCCCACCCTGCCTGCCACCTCCTACCTCACCCCCATGATATCTTTGGACAGATTTTTTCTTTTGGGTGAGAGGAAGTGCATCTAGGGAGAGCTGAGTTGGTTCGCTATGTTCCAGGCTTCTCTGACTAGTGACAGGGGTCGTGGGCCAGGCGTGCACTTCTTCGTGACCCCAGTGGTTCTCAGCAGGCGTGTTTCCCACCTGTCTGCCAGCTCTCCTCCTCCAGCTCCCATCCAGCGTGCTCTCTTTCCAGGCACAGTCAGGTTGTTCTGGGGTTACATGTGCCAAGTGCACCTCACAGCCAAACCCTGAGCTTTCTGAGGGAGAGGCCATCAGAGGGCCTCCCCTCGTGGAATGCCAGCTTTCCTTGCACAACTCCTGATGCAGAGAAGCTCAGTCCTGGCTAGTACAGTGCCCCAACCTTCTGTCCAGCATCTGCCTTCATTAGTCACTCTGTGGATGTTTGTAGGTCAGGGGGGCACTCTCTGGTCAGGGAGAGCAGGCCTCTCACTGCTCCTCCCAGGAACTCCTCCCCAAGAGAACACACTGTTCATCAATCACCCCCTCTCCATTTTTAATCTTATTCGACTCATCAAAGTAGAATGCTTTTTCACTGCAGAAAACTTGGAAAGCACAGGAAATGAACAGCACAGGAAATGAACTGCATTATTACAAGTATGTTTTCAAACCCCCCCCCTCTACTGAATTCAACTTCATCCAGCCATTCATTCATTCAATGGTTCGCTCTGCAAACATTGGAGCTGACACTTCTCTCCCCAAATAAGCACAAGAGAGGGAGAAAAATAAAGGTCACAGAGCAATTCTCACTCTGCGTGGAATTGCTAACATCATTTTTGATTTAAGATATGTAGTTCATTTCAATTAAATATATATTATATTGAAATGCTCCTTGGCCTCCTATTTCATATTGGATTGAAATATCCATTAACATCCATTCTGTATTTCCTTTGTCCATTTAGATTAAGTTGTATTCCGAGCTCCTGATTCTCTTGGGCATGGTATGGCTCTTAGAGCACACCCTGCTTCTTTCTCTGAGTTTTCCTCCAGCCGAGGGCTAAGAGGTTTGAGATCCCAAATGTTTTCTCCTCTTATACAAACCTCTTCCTCCAGCTTGCACCGAATCCACACCAGGCAAGGCATTTTCCTTGAACAGCCCCTTTGCAAATGAAATGCTATTGTCTAAAAACAGAGCCTTCGGATTGCACTGCCATTACTATTAAGATATCTTTTCTTCCATTTTTTTTTTTTACTTTGAGATTATGAAAACAGGTATCAATTATGACTCTAAAACAATTGTCATTTGAACACATGCGAATCCATTTCAAAGACAATGTGAACAACAGTGCATCACTCTCACCAGCGCCACCCCCATCCATCCTATTGTAACGAGGAGCTCGGGGTACAAAACAAAACCATAACTCTTTTCCTATTCAAATCAGCATAACTCCAAATCCATTCATGCTGCTCCCTGGGAGGGTGTCTTTCTTCCACACTGCTCTCTGCTCATGCAAAGTTCAAGCATCCCCACGGTTTACAGAACTTGATACTCCACGTCCAGGCAATTGGGAACCCTGCGGGGCAAAGCCAAGGTATGGACCCATTTCTTCCCAGATGACTCCATGACTCCCATGCAGTGTTCCTCTTCAACTCAGTAACCTTCTTTTCTGTCTCAGGAGTGTGGATGGGAGGTGGTTCAACAAAACTTATACCTACAGAACACAGGCTTTCCAAACAAATATCCCACCATATCTTCCTATAGGCCATTCATGGTCCTGAAGGGTCTCACATGAGTCTCCGTCTGCAACCACACCTCCTCCTTTTGGGTCTTAAAGAACCTCCAGGATTTCATCTTTGCTCTAACACTTATTAGCTGTGAAACCTCATAGATGACCTTTCTGAGCTCAAGATTTATTAGCTATACGCTTGGCACAAAAAGCATCCACTCTGGTAGTCACCCTCAATCAGTCCTGGGGCAAGAAGGAACGCCCCTCCCCGTGCTGAGTCAGTAGAGATCATCTGTAAGGAGCGGGCCCTGCTTGCAAGCTGTCCCCAGAGCCTCTGAATGCCAGGACGCCAGGCAAGGCGAGTCACGCTGGTGCTCTTCACCTGCAGCACTGACAGCAGCCTTACCTGTGGGCCTCCGTGGAGTGGAAAACCACACCCTGCCCCAGACCTCCAATCAGAATCACTGGACTAGGGCCCTGGAACCTGATTTAACAGCCCCTGCAGGTGATTCTAATGGACGGTCAAATTTGATAGCCACTGATCTAGACATTCTTTCTCATCCCTCCTCCTACATTTCCCCATGGAACCCCGAGACCCAGGAGAAAGCAGGTCTCCTGAGTTCCTAAGTGTTATCCAGCATCGCTTTTTAACACCACCCCCCAAGGCTTCCTGTGACATTCACCGCAGGCTGATCTAAATTGTCCTTCCCCCAACTCCAAACCCCTCTCTTGAGATTCTGGCTCAGAAGGTCCCCTTGCTATGGCTTCCAAAACAACTAGTCCCCACATCCTTCCAGCTCTGTGCGACTTCCTCTCTTTCCTGCTGTCTCCCACAAGACTTGTTTTTCTATCCTTCTACCATCTTGGCCCCTCTAATCCAGGCCCTCTCTCAGTTCTCTCAACATCAAGGTTCCGCAGACAGAGTGGTAGAGATTCAGCCCTGTCTCACCACAGCTGTGAACCTGGCCAGTCGCTGAATGCATTTCAGACTCAACTTTTTCTTCAGCAAAATGGGCATAACAGCACCTGCCTCCCAGAGCTCTCGTTAAGTGACAAGAGGTCTTAAAACGTGCCTGGTATGAACTCACTGCTAGGCGATGGGGAGGCGAACATCCTGCTAAGAAATTAGCTCTGGCGACAGAGAGGGAGAGACAGTTCACCTCACAGATGGCATTTACAAAAGAAGTGAAGGGGGAACCAGCAGTTGGCGTAATGGCTATGTCGCTGGACTCCCGACTGCGGTTTGAGTCCCGGACCCAGTGGCTTAAACTCACACCAGGCACATGTGCATGCATGCCTAAGATCCCAAGAGGAAAATGGAGGAGAAGGGATTACGGCGCGGCCATCCCCCCCTGGGGGGTGATTTCTCGCTTTCTGTCTCTCTGTCTCTCTCTGTCCTTCTGGCGAGTGCATGCGCCCTATAGCAAAACCCTCTCCAAAAAAAAAAAAAAAAAAAAAAGTGAAGGGATGCCACTGTGGAAGGTTAGTCCAGGTAGATTACACTTCAGTCCTAGGGCTCAGTTTCTCACCCCCCCCCCCCATACCAACTGAACAGATTTCTGCTTAGAAACCTGACAGGTGCCCCAAAAGAAGGAGGGCAGTGTCTTTTATGTGTCATCCCTCTACCCCTGAGGCCCTGAATACAGTCCCGGACCCTATTCCAAGACTGTTAGTGGAGTGAGTTGGGGAAGGAGGGCCCTGAGTACCCCATCCCTGGAGTGGGGGGCTACTAGCAGGGAGTGATGCCTTACTGACTGCTCCATACTTGCATGACGGGGCCCATATTCATCCCCAAGTCCCTAAGTCTTGCAGGTCTGGGGCCACCTCTGCAGCCAGTCTCTGGCATAGCCATGGGAGCAGCAATGAAGAAGAAGACATCAGGGCCCAACGTGGGTTTCAGAGCCCACCTCTGCCATTGGATGCTGCGGGTCTGGGTAGGTAACTTCGCTTCTCTAACCCTACATCCTCATCTACAAAATGGGATGATGATGTACCAATTTTATGGGATGGAAGAATATGCCCTGGGTACAATAGAAAGGCCCAGAGTCCATGTGCCTGGTGTAGGTGTCAATGGTTGGTAGTAATTTTTGCTATTATTACTATCCCTTGACTTAAGAGGTATTATTAACCAGAGCCATGCCAGACAGGACTGTCTAGACCACATAGTCCAATCTCATTTATTTTTTTCAGCTGTGAGAACTGCTCAGGATCCAGCAGAAAACAGGGAAAATTTGGCAGTGATGTGGCACAACCTGTGAGCCGATCACTATCAGTGACAGACTCACTGGCCACTCACTGGGGGTAGACCAGTTGCCAGCTTTTCAGGGGCTGTCTTACTGCAGAGAGTTGCTTTCCTGGGGTCATGCCCTTCTGGGGCAGTGAATGATTGTGGCAAGAGTATAAAGGCCCAGCTATTCCACCAACTCAGGACAACTTCGACTGACATCTTGGCTTCAGAGCTGCCTCTGAGGTTGGCCAAGGCTCTGTCAGGTCTGCCTCACCATTGACTTGTGTCTTCCTCTCCCCAGTCCTGCCATGAAGCCCTCCCTTCTGCAGGATCCTAAGGTGATTCTTCCCATTCTACAAGTGACCGCCTGAAGGTATGTCCTAATAAACCTCCTCCAGGCTATCCTCTGTCTTTGAGAGTCTTCCTGAGAACGCACCTTCAACAGTAGTGACTAAGGCATCTGTCACTTGACAGCCTGGTCTCCTGACTCCTAGCTGCTGCCACTGCCACAGAATCCATGCCCTAGGCCACACCCCACAGGGGAAGAGGACCCCTGCTCAGAGGGTCACCAGCCCTTACCAGGATTTCTGCAGCCAACTCCTGTCCGCCTCCTCTCCATGCTCTTCCATAAGTGAGTCCTCCCACGGCATTTATGGTGACTTTCCTGAATCATGAATCCAGTCTCATTCCTTATAAATCATATCCCCAGCTCTGCAGCTTTCTGCAGAGGACAGCTCAGTTTGGGGCTCCTGCCCACCCCTCCCTCCAGCCACACCTCCTCCTTCTCTTTCCACAGCACCCAAACTTTGTGATTTCACAGAGCGTTTTCTTTCATCTTGCATTTCTGCAGGAACCCCTCCCCCTGTCTGGAATGCCTTCCCGCTCCTGTGAAATCTTCCCTGTTGGGTAAATCCCTCCTCGGGTCCTTGTTCTTGAGTCGCACTGTGGCTGGACTATCCTGCCTCATCACATCATTATCAGCTGTATGGCCTGTCCTCCTCAGCCCTCCTTAAGGGTAACGACTATGCCCTGGTCATCATGATGTCACAGAAAGCCCCATAGTCTCAAGTTCTTAAATCCACCTCTGGTTGGGCTGGGGGAGTCTTGAGGGGACAGGGCGCTCTAAACTCGGTCTTTCTTCCAATGGCTCGGAGCCCCAGAGGAGCTGCCTGAATTGCAGGGCAGTTTTGATTCAGGTATTTGACCACAGGCAGCACGTGCCCACAGCCGTCCCCATGGGAACTGTGTCAGGAAAATCTCCAACTCAGAGTGAGCAGCCAGCTTGCCTCCGGCCTGAACTCCCTCCTGCCTGCTGTGGCCCTGCAACCCAGCGGGGGCTGATGTGGGCACAGGGCTAGCTGGGGGCACCCACAGCCCCCGCCACAGGGGCCCGAGAGGGGCTGCAGCTGTAGGAACCTGGTGGGCAGGTTGCCATGGAAACCAAACTGCTCGCCTTCCCTGGCGTTTGGAGTTCTGACAGGGAGGCCAGGCTCCACCAGCACATCCTCTTCTCTGGTTCCTCTTCACCCTCTAAGTCTGTATCCAAGGCACAGCACAAGCACGGAGACGGGTCAAGGGGAGGAGCAGAGAAAGCAGAAGGACTGAGAAAGGGGCCACCATTTTCTCCCTTCCACCTCCTCTGACCACTGCCACAGTTACCAGGGCTGGTACTACCTGAAGACAGTTTACCCGTGAGAGTAAGCCAAGAGGGCAAGGGTCGCAGCAGGAACATTTTTGACATCAGCAATCTCGGATCAGGAGATCCCAAGTTCTTACCCTTCTTCTGTCTCATATCTGGGCACCATTGGTGAAGCCTCTCACGCTCCGTCTCATACATAAAATGAAGACCATGTTATCTACCAGATATCATCATTCAAAGGTCAAGTACAACCTATAATGCCCTTGTGTGTATAAGGGATTGTTACTATAGCAAGTTAAAACGTAATCTGTAGGGATCAGCAGATGGAATAAAGGTTACATTGTTGGACTCCCATGTAGTTGACCACAGTTCGAGTCCCAGACCCAGGAGCTTAAAACTCATGCCAGGTGCATGTGCATGCATGCCTGCCCAAGATCCCAAGAGGAGAATGGAGAAGGGATTACAGCATGGCCATTCCCCCTGAGGGAGTTATTTCTTGCTTTCTGTCTCTCTCTGACTCTCTGACAAGCACACATGCCCTATGGCAAAAATCTGTCTGAAAAATGTAATCTGTATTCAAAAGAATTAGATAAATGCATTGTGACAGATGCTGAGAGATTATTAAAAGCAACACTACCTTTATCACTTCAATAAATCCTAACTCAGTATCTCTTTACCCAGCTAGGCATGGTGCCACAAACTGGAGAGCAAGAAATAAATCATGGACCCTGTGCTAGAGGAGCTCTCAGTCTTTGCTGACCTACGGTACCTAGTGCTCTCAGAATAGACATACTCATATTTTTTCTTTTTCTTTTTTGAGAGCTTTTTGTTATAGGGCACATGTGCTTGCCAGAAAGACAGAGAGAGACAGAGATACAGAAAATGAGAAATCACCCCCTACAGGGGATGATCACACCACAATCCCTTCTCCTCCATTCTCCTCTCGGGATCTTGGGCTTGCACACACATGCGCCCAGCGTGAGTTTAAGCCACCAGGTCTGGGATTCGAACCACGGTCGACTACATGGGAGTCCAGCAACATAGCCATTATGCCAACTGCTGGTCCCCATACTCTTACTTTTTTAAAAGAGCACAAATAAAACTTCTTCAGAGGATTAACATAAGACATATGCCTATGAAACACAGAAGGAAATATGTAATTTATTGGAGAAGACTTTGTGAGGAGTTTCAATTAGAAACAGGAAGGTTCTCAGGATTTCGCATGAAAAGAAGAAGACTGAGTCAAAGGGGAAGAACTCTAGTTCTGCATCATAAACTTCTCTGGTTATCTGAAGCACAAGACATCTTTGTAAAGTTTGTTGTTTTCTGGAAAATAATTCCTATCCTTTGATATCCATTTCATTCGTTTAGCTGTTTGATTTCTATCACCCCCTCTCGAACATATGCTCCAAGAGAGCAGAACTCCATATTCTCATTTCCATATCCTTAGCACTCAGCATAGACAAAACGAGTTTCCATCAAACACTAGTGAAATAAGTAGATATTAATAGAAGGGAAGATAGGCCTTTAACTAATGGCTTAGCAAAATGTGTTATATCCACACTGATATAAAAACTTCCTTCCCTTTCGTTTTCCTCCAAAATATCTATTGCAACCGGTAGGGCAGTGAAATCATGCCCTGCTGCCTTGAAGGGGGCCCAAAAGCTCATTCATGTAGAGAGTGTTGTATTATCATGGAGTCCGTGAAGTAACCAGAGTGAGCCAGCTGCCAGTATTGAGAGCCTATCACCGACTGCTATGTGTCTGAAGTTGGGTTATTATAGGAAGTATCATCACAAGACACGTTACCACGGGAATTTTCAGAATTATTTGTTGGTTTCTGTCTCCCTGCTAGACTGTGAGCTCCTGGCACAATAAGTATGTGTGGAAGGAATAAACGCATGAATTAATATGAGGGTATATAACATAAATATCCAACTACATTTGGAGGCTCAGGGAATATACTCTCAAGGGAGTAATGTGTCATCCAAAGAGTTAAGGATGATTAGATACTAGTAAGTGGAGGGCAGGGGAACTGATGAAAAGCAAGAGAAGAAGAAAGAACGAAATCTGCAAGGGCTACTTGGAAATGTGATGTGGTCAAGCATCTGAGAGTAGCCTGTGTCACTGCAGCATGAATGTAGCAGGTATGAGGTGAAGCATAATTGAAAGATCATAAGCCACTTTTGGGATTTGGGTCTTCATTGGAACAGCAGGAGCAGATACTTAGGGGTTTTCAGCCAAGGTGTCTTCTTATCAGACATCGGTTTTCATGAAAGCAGTCTAGCTGCTGTGTGGAGAACGTATTGGAGAATGGTGGAGTGACCATGGGGAGAGCTGTTAGGAGGTCACTGGAGTCATTCAGGAAAGACAAGATGGTGACTGTGTTGTGATGGCAGCTGTGGAGGGTGGATGGAATCAGGGAACTTCTAGGACTTCCAGTTCAAAGGGCTTGGAGAATGATGGATGTGGGAGTGAGGGAGAGAAGGGACTCTTGAGTAATCTCTCCATTTATGGCTTGAGTGTCCAGGCAGATGGTGATACTATTGATGAGGACCTCTGGAGTGGGACTATTTTGGGGTGGGGCATGGGGACAGAAATAATTAGCTCAGTTTTAAACGTGTTTAATCTGAGATGCTTGTGAGGTATCCATAAAGAAGACTTGGGACTCTGCTATGCAAGCAGATACGTATGTATCTGAACACAGAGGAGAGGCGTGTGATGGTTTAGGTGCCAACCCAAGTAGGAGGTCATTGAAGTCATAGGAAAGAATGAAATCAAGAGAAAGAAGACCTCGGACTAAACTTTAAGCAATTCAATGATTGAGAAAATGAAACCCAGAGAGCCACTTAGGGGATGAGGCGCCAGCACAGAAGACTGAGGAGGATCCTCTGGCAAAAGAATTCACAAAAGGAAGTGCTTCTGTAAGAAGAATGTGGCCAGTCTTTCTAAATACCAGTCATAAAAGCTGAGAGGAGGTTCATGAGTCTACAGAGAGACAAGTGGGAATCTCTTAAGATTTCTAAGGCTGCCTGGGTTGGATATACTAGCAAAAATTTGAATATTCCAATTCCTCTTACTCTCCATTTGCTTCCATCACCACCATCTAGTCTCAGACACTTTTGTCACCCTTAAAAGAAACCCCACAACCATTAGCAGTCACTCCTCCTTCTCCCCTCCCCTGGCAACCATTAATCTATTTTCTATCTCTGTAAATTTACCTGTTTTGGACATTTTACATAAATTGTATTGCATAATATGTGGTCTTTTGTGTTTGACTTCTTTCACTTAATATAATATTTTTAAGGTTTGTATATGTTGTAGCATGGATCAGTACCTTATCCCATTTAATGGATGAATCATATTTCAGCAACATATTTTTTGAATGAGGATCTAGTGCAGAGCTGGAAGATTGTCCTCCCATAAGATGTATAAAGTTCCCGGGAATGACTCTTTTCACTCTCTTAACTGTCACCCACAACTGTAACCAGTCTTTGCAAGTTGTCCAAGAATGAGTAGGGGCCTGTGGGGGTCTGAAACGGAATTCCAATAAGTGACTTTCTTCACATGCCTTCACTCTGTGTAGCTGGCTTCACTCTACCTCAAATGGTGAAGGCATTTGGCATAGATCTTGTATATCAAAGAGCAAAAGTGTTCCCAACTAAATGGAACCAGTGTAAAAACAGGCACATTAAAACATTGGCAGCTTCTCCTGAAACATCAATCTGAGGTAACCCCCGGGTGTGGTAATTAGTGAAGAAGGACAGAGATCACACCATACCAATAGTGTGGGGAGACTCCGGAGTATCTGCAAAGAAAGAGGTGGCCTATGATTTTTATGACATTTCCAACATGGGTTCGAACACCTATAGAACCAGAAGGCAGCTGAGAGTTCTTGTTTCAACTTGTTCATTTCACAGGTGTAGAAAATGACACCCAGAGAAAGTAGGTGGCTTGTCCAAAACATAGAACTTACCAGTTGCAGCGCTCACCCTCCCTGACATTAACTTCAGAGCTAGTTTCCCTTGCTACGTCACCTCTGAGAACTCAGAAGCCCTCATTCTGAGATGGAGAGAATAGAGGGCAGCAGAAAGGGGGATTTCTAAAAGCAAAGAGCAGCCCTTTTTCAGTGGGTCAAATTAATCTAAGTGGTGATGGCAGATCTTAACGTATACCCAGGGGTTCCCAGAGAAAACCCCCTAAATGAAGGAATTCTCTTCTAGTTATGATGGCCGGTAGTCTCTCTTCCTGACTCACTAGACCAAGACTTGAAGAGCAGAGATTCTGAAAAATGAAGCACTAACCATGCTCTTAAAACATTGACTTAAGGGATCAGCAGTTAGCGTAATGGCTATGTCGCTGGACTCCCATGTAGTCGACCGCGGTTCACATCCTGGACCCGGTGGCTTAAAACTCACGCTGGGCACGTGTGCTTGTGTGCCCAAGATCCTGAGAGAAGAACGGAGGAAAAGGGATTGTGGTGTGACCACTCCCCCTGGGGGGTGATTTCTTGCTTTCTGTCTCTCTGTCTCTCTCTGTCTGTCTGGTGAGCGCACGCGCCCTATAGTAAAAACTTCTCCAAAAAAAAAAAAAAATACATATATTGACTTAAACTACCATAGTTTTTATAGATAAAAATTAATAAACAGAATCTTTTTATTTTATTTAGAGATTTTTGCTAAAGGGAGCATGCACTCACTAGACAGACATATAGTGAGAAATGACACCCTGGGTGGATGGCCACACTGCAATCCCTTCTCCTCCGTTCTCCTCTCGGGATTTGGGGCATGCATGCACACATGCCCAGTGTGAGTTTTAAGCTACCGAGTCTGGGACTTGAACCAGGTTGACTACATGAGAGATTAGCAACATAACCATTAAGTCATCTGCTGGTCCCCAGAGATTCTTTTTTAAAAATTTAGATTACCCATAAAGGAAGAAGATAAGTCAAATTTGCAATGAAACAGGCAATATTACAACATATATAACATAAATACAAAAGGATATTACAGAATATTATGACTATAGGCCAACCAACAAAAAAAACTTGTTGAGATGGACAAATTTCTGGACACATGTAAGCTACCAAGACTGAATTAGGAAGACAGAAAGCCTGAATAGACCAATAGCTAGCAATGAAATTGAATTGGTGATAAATAACATCCCAACAAAGAAAAGCTCAGATCCTGATGGTTTCACTTCTGAATTCTACAAAACTTTTAAGAAAGAGCTAACCTCCATTCTACTCAAACTATTTTTAAAGATACAAAAGGAAAGGACCCTCAAAATTTTGTTTTATGAAGCCTCTTTCACCCCCATTCCCAAAATAGACAAGGACATAACATAAAAAGAAAACTACAGCCTAATATCAGTAGTGAATGAATATAGATGCAAAAATTCTCAACAAGATACTAACAAATCATACCCAATGATAGATTAATTTGACCCACTGAAAAAGGGCTGCTCTTTGCTTTTAGAAATCCCCCTTTCTGTTGCCCTCTATTCTCTTCATCATTGTAAAGATTATACACCATGATCAGGTAGACTTATTCCAGAGCTTCAAGAATGGTCTTACATATGCAAGACCATAAATGTAATATACCATATTAACAGAAAGAAAGATAAAAACCATACGATGACATCAATCCACACAGAAAAAGCATTTGATAAAATACTACAACCTTTCATGTTTCATGATTGAGACTCTTAACAAAATCAGCATAGAAGAGACATTTCTCAACACAATAAAAGCCATATGTGAAAAACCCATAGCTAACATCATACTGAATGAAGGGAAAGCTGAAATCTTCTCCACTAAAAACTGGAACAAGACAAGGCGGCCCCCTTTCTCTACTCCTTTTCAACATAGTACTGGAAGTTATAGCCAATGCAATCAGACAAGAGACTAAAATAAAAGGCATTCAAATAGGGAAAGAAGTGAAATTATCTCTATTTGTAGGTAAAATGATTACATACATAGAAAACCCAAAAGATTTCACTCCTAGAAGTGATAAATGAGTACAATAAAGTGGCAGGATACAAGAATCAACATACGAACATCTATATAATTTCTATACACCAACAGTGAACAGACTGAGGTAGAATTGAAGAAAGCAATTCCATTTACAATGGTCACAAAAGAAATATGATATCTAGGAATAAACCTAACCAAAGAAGCAAATGACCTCTACAGTGAAAACTATGAAAAACTAAAAAGAGACATTGAAAATGACCCCCAAAAAAGTGGAAAGACATCCCATGTTCCTGGATTGGAAAAATTCATATAATCAAAATGTCAATCCAACCAAAATTAATGTACAAATTTAATGCAATCCAAATCAAATTTCCATAGATATTCTTCAACAACTTAGAGAAAACTATCAGAGAATTTGTCTGAAATCATAGAAGACCCCTATTACCAAAGCAATAGTGTGCAGTAAGGGTGGAGTAGGAAGCATCTCACTCCCTGGCCCCAAAATTTATTACAAAACTGTGCTAATCGGGAACCAGCAGTTAGCGTAATGGCTATGTCGCTGGACTCCCACGTGGTCGACCGCGGTTCGCGTCTCGGACCCAGTGGCTTACAACTCACGCCGGGCGCGTGTGCGTGCGTGCCCAAGATCCCGAGAGGAGAATGGAGGAGAAGGGATTGCGGCGTGACCATCCCCCCTGGGGGATGATTTCTCGCTTTCTGTCTCTATGTCTCTCTCTGTCTGTCTGGCGAGCGCATGCATCCTATAGCGAAAAACCTCTCAAAAAAAAAAAAACTGTGCTAATCAAAACAGCAAGGTATTGGCACAACAATGGGCATGTAGACCAATGGAACAGAATATAGACCCCCCAAAATAAACCCAAAACATACAGCCAACTGATTTTTAACAAAGGTCATTAGTCAATCCAGTGGGGGAGAAGAATATCTCTTTAGCAAATGGTGCTGGAAAAACTGGATGTCCACCTGCAGAAAGATGAAACTGGACCTCTATCTCTCACCATGAACCAAAATCAATTCAAAATGGATAAAAGATCTAAACGTAAGGTCTCAAACCATAAAACTGCTGGTGAATAATGCAAGGAAACTCTTGGAGACATTTGATCAGGCAAAGACTTCTTAAATAAGACCCCTAAACCACGGGTAACAATACCAAAATAGACAAGTGGGACTACATTAGGTTTAAAGGCTTCAACTCAGCCAAAGAGACAATAATTAAAGTCAATTGGCAACCCTTGGAATGAGAGTATATTTGTAAATATATTTGTAAACTGTGCCTCAGATAAGGGACTGATAATTGGAATATACAGGGAATTCAAAGGGTTTATCCCCCCAAAAAAATCACCCCAATTAAAAGATAGGCAAATGAGCTGAACAGACAACTCTCTAAGGCAGACATACAGCCAGCCAAAAAGCATATGAAAAAATGTTAAACATCATTATGATAAGGGAGATGCAAACCAAAACCACAATAAGATATCACCTAACCCAATCCATAGTTATGATCAAAAAAATAAAAAATGATAAGTGCTGGCAAGGTAGTGAAAATGGAACTCTTGTACACTCTTGGTGGGAATGTAAATTAGTACAGCCATTGTAGAGAACAGTATGGAGGCTCCTCAAAGAACTACAAATAGAACTACCATGTGATCCAGCAATTCCGCTCCTGGATATCTATTCAAAGGATAGGAATACACTTGGTCAGAAAAGTAATGACCATCCATGCTTATTATGATATTATTCACAATTGCTAAGACATGGAACCAACCCAATGTTCAAGAATGGATGAATGAATTGAAAATGTGTGGCACAGGGACCAGCAGATAGTGGTTACATCACTGGACTTTCATGTAGTCGACCACAGTTTGAGTCCTGGACCCAATGTCTTAAAACTCACACCAGGCACATGTGTATGCATGCCCAAAATCCCAGGAAGAAAGTAGAGAAGGAATTGCAGCTTGGCCATCCCCCTTGGAGGGGGGTGTGATATTTTTACTTTCTGTCTCTCTGTCTGTCTCTCTCTCTCCAGTGACCACACATGCCCTATAGCAAAAATCTCTCTTAAAAAATAGATAAATCATGGGGTCACAGATGGCGTGGTGGTTAAGCGTGCTGGACTTCCATGTGGCTGACCACAGTGCAAGTCCTGGACCTGACGGCTTGCTTTCTCACTTTCCTTCTCCCTCTCTCTTTCTCACTCTGTCCTTCTCTGGTCACATTAAAATAAATAAATAGATAAATAAAGTTAAATAATATAAGTCTTTACATAAATAAATAGAACACAAAAAGAAAAAGTGGCACATATATACTATCGAATGCTACTCAACCATAGAAAATAATGAGACCCTGGCATTGTATGTCCAGGGTGAGAGGAAGGCCATTAAGGGGAAAAAGAATACAAAACATTTAAGGAACACAAATATGGAAAATTGCCTGTTGATAAGAACACGTATGATAATATCTTTAACTAGACTAATATACAATGTATTCATCCTGGGAAAATTCACTTTGCAAGCTATAATGATATACAGCAATGGACTGTGTTTAAGAAAGAAGAAAAAACTATATACATACAAACACTCAAACTTGTGGTATCTTCTCTCTCCAACAATAGTCTCTGCATAGAGCTGGAAATTATTTTTTTAATAAAATTAGGATTAATAGAGTGTCATCATCAACTTTTCTTATAAAAGCCTAGCGTTAATGCCTTTGCATAAGTATTCAATGTGAAAACATTTTGTGGTTTGACCCAATAGCACAACGGGTAAGTACTGTGTGCTGGGAGTCAAATCATACATGGCAGACCACAGCTCAAATCCTGACCCTGCAGTTTGAAAAGCACACTGGACACATGTGTGCACATTCCCAAAATCATGATGGGAGGGAGACATGGAGGAAAAGGATTGCAATATGGCCATGCCCTTCAGAGGGGTGCCTTCTCTCTCTCTCTCTCTCTCTCTCTCTCTCTCTCTGAGAGTTTGTTTGTAGTTCTGAAAAAAAAAAAAAAACTGATTAAAAATCAGACAACAAAAAGTCTCATTACTTAATGAGGGTTTTTTGAAAGAGATTTTTGCTATAGGGCATATGCTCTCACCAGAAAGACAGAGACAGAAAGCGAGAAATCACCCCCCAGGGGAGATGGCCATGCTGCCATCCCTTCTCCATTCTCCCCCACCCCGGGATTTTTGGCATGTATGAACACGCACACGGTGTGAATTTTAAGCCACTGGATTCAGGACTAGAACTGTGGTAGACTACATGAGAGTCCAGCAATGTAACCATTATGCCATCTGCTGGTCCCTGAGGATAGATTTTTAAAGAAGAAAAGAAACTGGGACCAGCAGTTAGCATAATGGCTATGTCGCTGGACTCCCATGTAGTCGACTGCGGTTCAAGTCCCGGACCCGGTGGCTTAAACTCACGCTGGGTACATGTGCGTGCGTGCCCAAGATCCCGAGAGGAGAAAGGAGAGAGGACTGTGGCATGGCCATCCCCCCTGGGGGGTGATTTCTCGCTTTCTATCTCTCTGTCTCTCTCTGTCTTTCTGGCGAGTGCATGCACCCCGTAAGAAAAAAACACTCAAAAAAAAAAAAAAAAGAAATTTTAAAAGATAACGTAGCAAATAAAAGAGGAACTTGTTATTTCTGTGTAGAGGACTATAAGAGATAAGAGTTTATATTCGGAAAAGAGTTGTGGTATCATAGGTCCAGTTAAACACATACCAACAGCTCATTAGGGCGAGATAAAAAGCAAAAACATTTACTTACTCACTACGAGTTCTTGTAAGACCATAGTGCTTTACTATGCAAAAAAAAAAAAAAAAAAAAGTCCTCCAAAAATGAAAAATAAAAAATATTCAGAAAAGATCTTTAAAAGTGAAGACATGATAAAGTCACTTTTCTGGTGATTTATAGGCTTTACAATGTTCTTGATTTTAGCTGTCTTTACATTCATTCCAAAGAAAGACTCAGCTACTTGTAACATTTTGGACTTTTCCACTGTTATCTAGTTTTATACAATGAGTCATGATGATAATAAATATATAAGTTGAAATTCGTGGAGACAACACTCTGAAATAACTGATGAATTTGCCCTTAAACCTGATTGTGTTTAAGACAGTTTAATCTGCATTTTTAGCCTTTGCATTGGGAAATTGGATCCTAATGTTCGTTGTAATCATTTGTATGGATTTATCCTTTTTTCCCCCTAGTTGTTTTATTGTCTCTGACTTCTGTTTATCTCCCTTTAGTTTTCCTGTTGTAGTATTCCCTTAAGTACTTCCCGAAGAGCTTGTTTAGTGTTGATGAATTCTTTCAGCATTTGTTTATCTGGGAACGTTTTATTTCTCTTCTCCATTGGAAGGATAATCTTGCCAGGTATAGTACTTTAGGCTGAAATTGTTTTTCTTTCAGAGTTTTAAATAAGTCTTCTGGAGGGGCCAACAGGTAGCACGGTGGTTAAGGCATTGGACTCCCACATGGCTGACTGCAGTTCGAGTCCCAGACCTGGTGGCTTGAAAATCACACCGGGCATGTATGTGTGCATGGCCAAAATACCAGGAGGAGAATGGAAGACAAGAGATTGTGATGTGGTTGTCCACCCTGGGGGATGATATCTCTTTCTCTTCAACAAGCACATGTACCCTATGGCAAAACCTTCAAATAAATTCAATGAATGAATGAATGAATGAATATGTCTTCTCATGCTTTCCTTGCCTACATTGTTTGAGAGATCCAATGTTAGTCTAGTGGGGCAACATTTGTAAGAAACTTGTCTTGCCATCTTTAGAGTATTGTTTTGGTCTTTAATTTTACCAATTTGGCTATGGTGTGTCTTGCAGAGGATCTTCCTATGTTATAGCTACTTGGTGTCATTTGTATCTCCTGAATTTGGATGTCCGCATGTCTATCTAAATTTGGAAAATTTTCAGCTAATATATCACGAAAGAGATTTTCTATGTCTTTGCCTGTCTCTTTACCTTCTATAGTACCTATTATGTGGATATTCAGCCATTTCATGGTATCTAGGATTTCCTGTATGTTGTCCTCATTTTTAATGATTATTCTTCTATTCTTTCTAGTTGCTTGGATTAAATCAGAGGTTTTGTTTTCAAGGTCAGAGATATTTCCTTCTGTGTGGTCTAATCTGCTGCTGATACTTGTGAGAGAGGTTTTGATTTCCTGCATCGCATTCTTTATCTCCAGGTCTGTTAGATTCTTTTTCAGTGTGTCTGTCTTTTTATGGAGTTCCTCCTTCAAGTCATAGAAGGATTTTCTCATTTCCTGGAAATGGCTGTCTGTTTTCTTTTACATCTCACTGTGTTTTTTTTTTTCTTTTTTTGGAGAGGTTTTTGCTATAGGGCGCGTGCGCTCGCCAGACAGACAGAGAGAGACAGAGAGATAGAAAGCGAGAAATCACCCCCCAGGGGGGATGGCCACGCCGCAATCCCTTCTCCTCTATTCTCCTCCTGGGATCTTAGGCACGCACGCACACGCGCCCGGCGTGAGTTTAAGCCACCGGGTCCGGGACTCGAACCACGGTCAACTACGTGGGAGTCCAGCGACATAGCCATTACACCAACTGCTGGTCCCTCTCATTGTGTTTTATTACCATGAATATTCTGATTTTTTTATCTGACATTTTTGTGATGTCTTCGGTTTTATCCACTGTGGGTATGGCATTATGATGTTCCCTTGAGAGGCAGTATTTCCTGGTTTTCTCCTGTTTCTTGGGACTCTGTTTTGATTTTTGGTCATCTGGTAATATACTCAATTCTTCCTACGTCTATGGAGTACGTTTCTGTAGCTGTGGGCTTAGGCCCTTTCCTGTGGCGTGTGTTAGCTCTGTGCCAATTTCCCTCCTTTACTGTGAATGGGAGTGGAATCCGTAGTAGGCATTTGGGTTAGTGTTTCAGAGGGGAGTGTCTCTCCTTTTACACTAGAGGGGCTGTGGGGAGGAGATTCCTCCAGGGTCTCCTGACTTCAGGTGTTTAATTCCTGTCTACTCAAACCTTTCTTCTCCCAGTGTGGTTGAGGTTGAGCTGGATAGGTGAATGTAAGGTAGTAGACTTCTATCTCCTCTTTCTCATGGATCGCAAGAACCAGGAGTTTGTTCCTGAAGGTGGGAACCCGGAGCAGCTTCTCTTTCCCCACAGCAGGCTGGGTTGGGGTTCCTAGTGAGCTCAAACTGAGCAGCTTGGGCCTCCCTGTTGCTTCTTCCTCTGACATTTTCGGAACGTCCTCCGATTTTAGGAGAGGTGGAGGGGAGTTACTCTGTTCCTTTGATGGAGACATATTTCCTGGTTTATCCAAACCTGAGGCTCTTCTTCTACTTCTAGCCATTGGAAGATGCATTCACTTTGGAATACCTCTTAGGAGCAAGTGTGTTTCCCTTTAGCTGTGAATTAATGAATGCCAATCTCTTCTGTTGTTTTTAGCAATGTGGTCTCCAGAGGTGTACTCTATTCAGCTGTCTGAAGTGTAGTATCTCCATATTCACAGGTGGTTCAGTACAGGGGGGGATCCCAGGGAACCTTACAGTACTGGGAGATTTCAGAACTGTGATTCTAGATCTGTCTAATCCCTCCAGCAGAGTGGAGGATGAGGAAGAGAGGATAATGTAAGAGGAAAGAAAAGAGTATAGAGGGGAATAAAGAAAAAAGAATAAAGAATAAAAGAAAAAGATTTCACCAGCAGCCTAGAGATGGAACTGGAGGTCTCCTGCAGAGCAAGGGCCACTCTGTGGGACAGTAGAGAGCAGGGTATTAACAAAACAAAAAGCAGGGCCAGCAGTTGGCGTAATGACTATGTCGCTGGATTCCCATGTAGTCGACCATGGTTCGTGTCCTGGGCCCCGTGGCTTGAAACTCATGCCGGGTGCGTATGTGTGCGTGCCCAAGATCCCGAGAGGAGAATGGAGGAGAAGGGATTGCGGCATGGCCATCCCCCCGGAGGGTGATTTCTCGCTTTCTATCTCTCTGTCTCTCTCTGTTTGTCTGGCAAGCACATGCGCCCTATGGCAAAAACCTCTCCAAATAAATAAATAAATAAATAAATAAATAAATAAATAAATAAATAAAAGCTCCCTGCTGCTTCTTCTATCTCTTGTAACCCAGTTGGAATCATTATCGTTTGAGGTAGTTCAGATGCCACGGTCTTGAATGGACTACCAGCAGAAGCACCTTAGAGAGGCTGCCAGGGCAGGAGGAGCACCTCTCCTCTCTCTCCTCCCGACACGGGGCTGTTCTGCTGCTCATATGCTTTGACTTCCGCTCCTTGGCTGAGCCCTACCTTGGAGCAGGGATGTCAGCTCTTCTCAGTATGGCCCTTCATAGGTGTTGGATCCTGCAGTAAGAGGTCAAGACTTCATAAGAATGGAAAGCAAAGAACTTTTTGTTTGATTTGGAAGGTTTCAAATAAGTGGAGTTTTAATGCAATAAAGCGTGTAGCTGGTTTCCTGCAGTGTAAGCTGGTATGGAGGGACAATTCTCATTTTAGCCCGAAGTGAATCAAACAGCCACAGAGGAGTCAACGTGGGCGGGGACCTGTGCACCATCTTTTCTTATCCAAAAGGGCCTATGGCCCTGGGGACAGGTCATTTTCTCCTAATTCTAAGATTCCAGACCTTTTTTTTTCTTTTTTTTTTGGGGGGGGGGAGTTTTTTGCTATAGGGTACGTGCGCTCACCAGAAAGACAGAGAGAGACAGAGAGACAGAAAGCCAGAAATCACCCCCCAGGGGGGATGGCCATGCCACAATCCCTTCTCCTCCGTTCTCCTCTCGGGATCCTGGGCACGCATGCACACGCACCCGGCATGAGTTTTAAGCCACCGGGTCCGGGAATCGAACCACGGTCGACTACATGGGAGTCCAGCGACATAGCCACTACACTAACTGCTGGTCCCCAGACCTTTTTAAAAAAAAATTAATTTCAAGCTATTGTTTTATAAAGCCCAGTATATTACTGAGTATGCACAAAGAATATGAAAATTACTCTGGAACTCTTTTCCAGTGGAATTTTTTAAAGATGCACAAAATAAAACATTTAGGTTTCCATTGGGCAAGGAGAACAAAAACATCCCAGTAAACTTAAGTGCTTATTCTGGAACAAGGTTCCAGAGACAAGGATCCTCACCGTATGAAGGAGTACAACTCTGCTCCCCCAGGCGGGTAGTAGGAAACAGTTCGTCCCACTGTCGAGGCGGCCTTGTACAGGCACGGAGTCTGTTGTGGATGCCGAAGGCAACAAATCTAAGTGCAGCCTCTTTGCTTTCTCGGGTTTCAGCATTGCCCATGAGACCATTTAAAACCACATTTGCTACTTTACCATCTAATCACATATAAGCCTCTCCCTACATTCCCCCGCCCCGCTTCTATCCACAGAGCACACTTTCTGGAGCACCAGGAATCTGGGTGGAACCCGAGATGGGAATGGGAATGGCACCCAAGAAGGCATGAGTCTTGGTAGTTTCACAAATGACAGCAAGATTCCTGCCAGGCCAGTGGAACCACCTAACTGAGGAGGGCAACCAAGAGTAAGTCTTTGCAAAGCCCGTGTCTCAGACTTGCTTCCCTCCCAGAGCCTCCTGCAAGCCTCTTGGCTGGAGAACAGCTGCCAGAGGGAGTTTCTTCTTGCCATGCTTGAACGCTGAGCGGAACGTGTGTTCCTGAGCCCATGGTTTCCAGTGGAGGCAACGTGGGATAGAAGAGAGGACCTCTTACCTGGAACACGAGCAAGACCGAGCAGCAAAGGTTTGGCTGTGGGACTCAGGGGCCGGTCTCTGGCTAACGGTGTAAAGCTAGAACTTTGAAATGTTTTGGGGAGAAGTACCCATTTTTAGCCAAAAATGAGACCCGTTGTATAAGCTGTTTAAATATATGGCCTTTCCCGAAACACCCATAGTTCTTGGGAAAATACTTAGGATTCATCTATTTGTATAGAAGACTCCCTTTCTCTTCCTCGGAGGGTTAAGAGGAAAAAATTATAACTCCATTTAAAACTGCCCATTTCTCTAGGATACAGCAATGGCAAGCGTATGCCCTTCAAAAAGAGTCACATGGCTATGAAAAGATATTTTAGTAACAGGTGTGATTTTAGAAATTTTGTGAAAACTGTGATAAAAGAAGCCAAATACCCTGGGATACATTAAGTTGTTAAAACTAAATGAACACAGAAAGCAGAAAAGTCTCTGGTTTGGGAGTAGGTGGTGATACAGAGCTTTAGGGGTAAGTTTGTCTCTAACTTGAGGCAAGAGGTGCCATTGCAGGAGAGGAATGGGTAAAGGTCAAAGCTGTCATTTCCATCCTTAGTTACAATCAGAATCAACTGGAGAACTTTCTAGAAATTCAGAGCTTCTGGGTCCTGCGTTAGGTCTACTGGGTCTGACTGTGTAGGAGGTGACAGTCCAGAATTTATAGTCTTTCAATACTCTCCAGAAAATTCTTGTGGATAACAAAGGTAAGGAACCCATGTTTTAATGAAAAAAAAATTACATTGTAATGAAAAAAAAAAATCAAGAGACCCAGCATGTTTTCCAATCTGCAGTGAAGCATTTATACATGTTTAAGGAGGTGACGACAGGTTGGACCAAAGCTTCCCATTCTTGGTTTTCATCCTAAATCTGCAATGTCGAACGCCTCATTCTGAAATCTCTGTTGTGCTGGCTTGTTTTTGTTTTTGTTTTTCTCCTAGCACTTAGTGTCAATTTGGTTCTCAATCACAATTTTGCTCTTGGAGTTTCCTTGATTGGCTTGGTGCCAGAGAAAGAGAAAAGCCGTCTACGATTATAAAATGTAGTTTGAGTCCGCTTTCCTGGACTTACAAAATGAAGCAGGTAGAATCAGTCACCTTTAAATATTTTGAGAGTAACAGGAGCCAAAGGTTGGGCTTTCTAGCCCCGTGATGTGGGAGAAAGGTTGAAATGACACAAAGAAATGAATTGCTTTTAGAGTGATGGGGGTGGGGGGGGATGTGTTTTAAATGGCATAAAGTTGGTTTGAAATGTTAAGAAGGTTTTAAAGTGGTCTTAAAAAGTAATTTCCTAGGGCCCCAATCCACTCACTTAGCAGTCAAATAATGGTGGTAATAATAATAATGAACAAGTACATAAAATGAAGCATCGGCTTTAGTTTTGCCTGGGGCATACACAAAGCACCAACCTACAAGGATGGTTTTGAGATACCAATCATAAGAAGGAAATGAAAGAGAAACTTGAGAATGGCCTGTAATCGTAAATGGTGGTAAAGAATCTTTCCCAAATAAAGATTGCCAAGGAAATGCAATTTCAGGAAGAGAAAACGAGTAATCACTGGGCTCTGGCATGTGTGCTCAGGTATTCTTTTATATCAAAGTCCAATCAAATCAAGAAGACCTTTAGAGCTCTAAGACCATCAGGTTCTTTCATGGGTGTCAGCCCAAAACTATCCTTTTGCTGTCTGTCTTTCAGAACACAGAGCAGTCTTATGGTCCCCAGATACAAAACAATTAGCATGAGCTTAAAAGTCCTAATTCCTCTCCCATTGCTGGGCCCTTTCTCATTCATCCTGCAGCCTTGGGCTAACCTTTTCTGTGTAACCTATCTTTTCAATATCATTCAATATCTTTTCACTTCCTGCCCGGCTCTCACTTCCCTTTCCAGGTCCTGGAATAGACCTCATTCTCCAGCAAGGCACAGCCCCCTCACTCCCTTTCTCTGCTTTGGTCTCACCTCTACATTTGTGTTTATCTGATGGCCCATGTGTTCTATTAGAGCGTCACTTTGTTTCTCTCCCCTTAGAGTATGGGTTTGTGAAAGGCAGGGTCAAACTTTGCACACGATTAGTGACTCAGTGAGTGTTTGCCAAATGGAAACCAAGGCTTGGTATACCGGATCACAGGAGGGATAAGAGTCAAACCCAACAGCATCTCCTCTCTTCATCCCAGCTCGAGCACATGTGTCCTCTTTCTTGCCGCCAACACCAATCCTGAGAGGCTTAGAAGTATTTGTCCTTAGGCAAGATGTCACTCTGGTCCCTCTTGCTCATTAGATCCCATGGCCACTCTTCTTACCTTGCTATTCATTCATTCTGCTTTTCTCTGGCTTCACAGAGAGAGCTAAAACCACGTATAATGAACGAGTTTGTGAGAGCAGGAAGGGGTCAGTGACCATGGCCAGGAGAGTGTGGTGGCTAAGAGCATAGTCTTGAGGACCAAGCCAGGCCTTGGGTAAAGGCTTAGCTTTGCTACTGCTTAGTACCTTCTACAAGTCACTCCCCTTTCTTTGGTTTCTTCGGTGGCGAAATGGCCATGTAATACCTTTGTCACGAGAGTACAGACAGCATTAAACAGAGAGATGAGCGCAAAGAGCTTAGCCCGGCCTGTTAGCTCCTACCCCGTTATCTAAGCTGAGGCCCTCATTTTTTTTATTTCTTTCAAAATGTTTAATGGCCCAAGACATCGTACATCATTTATCTTAGTAATGCTTTTTTCTTTAATTTTTTTTATTATCATCCTAATCTTGTTTATATTACATTGGATTGCATCTAACTTCACAGTGTATTCCATTGCTTTCTCAAAAGGGAATGCCATGCATGTCAGTCAATACAGAGACATTAATGTCCTCACTTCATCATTCAATATCTTTTCAATATTTTTCCCAGTCATTATTATTATTATTCTAATTATTTTTTTAAACAGTCAATCACTACTTCTCATTTTGCTTGGAAAAAGACTTTACCCATCATGAAATACTTCTCAGACCAATCCAGCTGAGAATACTATACATGTCATCATCAAGGGATACTTGGAGTTTTTGGTTCAGAGACTTACTCAGGGTCCCGTGGCCGACGACTGGCGTGAGGAGTTTTAGCTCCACTCCAGCCCCACAGTGCGAAGCAACCCCCTAATACCCTGTGACAGCAGAGGAGATGAGAGGGAGCCCCGAGGGAGATGGTTTGTTCACACTCTCGGGAAAAGCCAAGACACTCAAAGCCCAGCACAAATACATCCATAGGGGTGAGTGTGAACCTACACTAGATACACCTCTCCTCGGGGTAGAGGGGGATTGTAGTAATAATAACGATAATAATAAAATAACTTGTTATTGTTATTGTAAAAGGTGCTCACAGAGCACCTAAATAATTAGAATAGCATCTAAATAGCATTAGAATAGCATCTAAATAATTAGAATAATAATAATAATGAGTGGGAAAAAGTCATAGGATGCTCCAGGGAACGGGGAGTTGAGGATTCAGCCAAGAACACAACACTTGGCAAGTCTTTCCTTCGTAAGGGAAGAACAAGTGAAATCACACTATTGAGGTTTTGTAGAATTCAGAAGTAAAACCAGTGGGATCTGGGCTCCTTGTGTTGGGCTTGGATAGTGAGTGGACTTTAAAGAGATGGGAAAGAGGGGAGGTTAGCGTGCCCGGGTGCAGCAACACAGGCAGAGAATCAGAAACACCCAAGAAGTGCCAACTCTGCTGTTAGAAGTTAGAGCAGACGTTGGGACCAGCAGTTAACGTAATGGCTATGTTGCTGGACTCCCATGTAGTCAACCACGGTTTGAATCCCAGACCCAGCGGCTTAAACTCACACCAGACACATATGCATGTGTACCCAAGATCCTGAGAGGAGAATGGAGGAGAAGGGATTGCGGTGTGGCCATCTTCGCTGGGAGGTGATTTCTCACTTTCTGTCTCTAACTTTCTGGTGAGCGCATAAACCCTGTAGTAAAAACCTCTCCAAAAACAAACAAATAAACAAAAAATCAGAGCAAAAGTTAAAAGCTGGTTACCTCCAGGTGAAGGAAGGGTCGCCACAAGGAAGAACCACTAGGGAGTCTTCCAGAGGGCAGGAAGTACTCTATACTTTGGTCTTGATGGTGCTTACACAGGTGTCTGCACGTTTTTTAAAGAACATCCAACTGTCAGATTAGTGACTTTTGTACACTTTGTCTATGTATATTTTTCCTCAATTAAAAAATACTAGTAATACTCTGTTAATATCTTCATTTGATACCTAGTGGGCAGAAAAGAAAAGAATAATGACTTCTATATCCAATAGGCTATGACCTTGGCGAAGGAAGTGCACATTTTAGTGCTTTGTCTGTAAAATGGGGCAACAATTGGGTCCGTTTCTTGGATCATATAAAAATTATTAAATAATAGATAATGTACATAAAATATATAGCCCTGTGCCGAGCATAGAGAACGCAAACACGATGTATTTATTGGTTAGTAATCATCTCTTTTGGTTCCATTTTTAAGTAAATATAACTATGATCATTTTTTTTAAATGTGCTGGCTGGTTCTGTAGATGATTGTAGGCCAAGTGTGGGTCAGCGGCACTCAGAGGCTGCTGGCAGCTCAGAGCTTGTTGGCAGGCAAGCTCAGATTTGGGTGCCCAGAAAGTGTTGGCTGGATTCTTGGCTTGTCGCCCTGCTGTAAACCAAGTTGGGGACAGATGGATTGGAACACCCTGGCTGGACCCCTGGTTCAGTGGCTGGGCTTGGGGTTCGTTCAGACCCTGCACTGTGTCTTCTGCAACAATCCATTCCAATCTGAGCATAGCAGGAAATCAGTATGAGGGCAGGAGAAAGGGGACCTGGGACTGGCACTATGAGAGTCATGGGAGGGGCTGGCAGGTGGCGTGGTGGTTAGGGGTGCTGGGCTCCCACATGGCTAACCATGGTTCGAGCCCCGGAACTGGTGGCTTTCTCTTTCTCTCTCTCTGTCTCACTCCAGTCAAATTGAAAATAATTAAAATTAAAGAAAATAAAGGAAATAATATTTTTAAAAAAGAAAAAAAATACACTGGCAACTCAGGATTATTATCTCAGCTGTGCTCCTTTTTTTTTTCTTTTCTTTTCATTTTTTTTTTTTTTGTTTTTAAGTTTTTGCTATAAGACTCACCAGAGAGATAGACAAACAGAGAGAAAAAAGGAGAACAAGAAAGTGAGAAATCACCTTTCAGAAAGGACAGCCATGCTGTAAACCATTTTCCTCTCTGGATTTTGGACATGCATGCACACATGTCCAGCATGTTTTTTGAACTACCAAGTCCAGGATTCAAACCACTCAATCTGCTATGAGGGATCCAGCCACTAGCTGGTCCCCAGCTCTGCTTCTTACTGGCTAAAGTCCTTGGGCAAGATCTGTTGCCCATTTGGATCTTACATTCATTTCCTGTTGGTTGGAGACAGTTGCTCTTCAGAGAAACTATGGTTTGAGATGAAGTCACACAGAGAAGGTAGCATTTCAGGGTCAACTACTTAATAATTATTCTACCTTTCAGTAATAATATTGATAACAAAGTTAATATTACACTTTCTATGTTTTAAATACTATGTAGTGATATATAGCCATAGTAATTTAATTCTCGTAACTTCCTCATAATACTATCATGACTATTTTACACATGAGGAAACTGAGGCATGAGGAACTTAAGTAATCTTCCCATAAAAGTGAAAGTCCTACACAGAGTAGTTTGTAGAGCAGGGATTTAAGCTTAGACAGTTTGGCTCCAGAACCAAAGAAATGAACCATTACATTGTGCTGCCTTCTCTAAATACTGGCTTCTTAAATCATGGAAAACATGTTGTCGAATTGGGAAGGAAATGTGGTAAATGTAAAAATGTACTAAAACAATTTAGAGGAGTCAAACATTAGATGCAATCTAATGCATTTTGAAAAATCTAAAACACTAATCCTATGCTACGAAGTTTTTCAGATGGGACTATTTCACTGAGACCCTATTTCTACCCAATGACAGTCCTTTTTGCACTCCACAAACAGAACATCGACTGCATGCTCTTCCCTGCGCCAGGCACTAGAGACACAGAGCTGTGGATGGAATATACTTTGTTCTGCCTTCCTAGAACTCACAGTCTAGTGGAGCAAACAGATGTTAACACACATGGGGGCAGGTAGGTGGCGTAGTGGTTAAGAACGCTGGACATCCACATGGCTGACCATGGTTCGAATCCTGGACCTGGCAGCTTGCTTTCTCACTTTCTCTCGCTCTCTCTCTCACTCTGTCTCTCTCTGGTCAAATTAAAATAAATACAAATAAATAAATAAAGTTAAGTAAAATAATCCTTAGAACACACACATAAATACATAAATGTAATTATAAAGCATGGGCCATGCTAGAAAGTAAAAGAACAGGATTCTTTGGGAGAACTTCCTGAGGACACCAATTAGGCAGACAAGATCGAGAAACAGCTCCGTGAAGAAGCGACGCTTCAGCCTAAACGGAGATACCAGTTTGGTCAGAATTTGCCATTAGGGAGCAGAGTGTGAGGACCAGTCCGAATGTGATTTGTGAACAAAGGACGGGTCCCTTGGACCTCAGGGGCTGTGCAGCGCTGTGGGATTTCCCCTCTGCATCCCCCAAATAAGCCAATGGGCTGCATGACACTGTTCGGCATTTACATAACGTGCGAGGGCTCTGGGCTTAGCACCTTGTCCAAAGCCCATTTCTACCTCTCGATTTTTATTAGAATGTGCATGCTTTTTCTTTCGAAATTTGGCAAAGAAAAAGGGAATGATTGTTTTTGAGAAACCTATTTGGCTCTAAAATAATTACTGTTTAAGAAGATTAACAACCACAGAATTGCTCTATAGGCAGAGGCCCCATGTGGGTACCCCAACCTTTAGGAAATGTTCAGCCTAGGCCAGATACTGAGAGCAAGTGCCCCAGAGGGGTGTGAATTTGTGTATTGTCCAGAGCCAAGAGTACGCTGGTGCCTGTCCCAGCTGGAGTAAGTGGCATTCATATCGAAGAACCATCCAGTCACAGAAATGCTCCGTCAAGTTTCCTCCTTGCCTTCACAAGCTCCTCTCATCTACACCGATCTATCCCTCTGCCAACATCTCAAGGCACTTATCTTCATTACTTAAAACTTTATGGTCGCGCGGTTCGAGTCCCGGACCCGGTGGCGTAAACTCACGCAAGTGCATGTGTGCGTGCGTGCCCAAGATCTCGAGAGGAGAATGGAGGAGAAGGGATTGCGGCATGGCCATCCTCCCTGGGGGGTGATTTCTCGCTTTCTATCTCTCTGTCTCTCTCTGTCTTTCTGGCGAGTGCACGCGCCCTATAGCAAAAACCTCTCCAGAAAAAAACATCCTTATGGTCAGAACCACCTATTACCACCCTCATTTATTTTTCTAATGATTCCCTGGCTATCAGCGCTTCTTGTCTCCTTGAGCAAACTCAGAAGCCTCCCAAACAAGAAACAGGGCTTCTCGTTAAGGTAGAACAGCCTCAGTGTCTTTCTAGGCCAACCCCCTCATTGTACAGATGAGAAAACTAAGATCCAGAGGGAGAGGATGACCGAAGACTTCACCTGGTTTATTACACACCTGTGGCTGGGAGTCCTGTCCTAACTCAGCCCCATGCTCTTCCCATAACCCCTCGCCATTTGCCACCACACCTAACAGAGCTAAATGCACAGTAGGCTTTCAGACACTACTGACAATGAAAGCCTTTTAAAATATTCAATACGAGGAGGAAGGGCTAAGCTTGCTGACTCACCCTACCACATTCGGCAACTCAGTTGTCACTTCCAGGTTATGGAGATTCAAGAGAGAAGCTTCCAGCCTGAAGACACAAGGCCATGTCCACATCTGGCTATAACCGAGAACACACAGATACATTGCTTCTCATTCTCTAAGAAGCTTAGTTCCCTTTTCCTTCAGGAGTTGTATCCAGAAGACAGCTGAGCAGACCAGTCATGGTTGAGAGAAATAGTTCTGCCGAGTTCATGAACAAAGCCAGTCTTAACGTTTGCTATTGCAAAGTCAATCTGTCTTGCCCTTAATTAATATTTTTAATTTGCCAGAGGGCGCTTGCTCTGGCTGAGCAGAGAGAGAGAACAAGAGAGAGCATCCCCCAATGGGATGTGGTCATTCCACAATTCCTTTTCCTCTGTTTCTGCAACTTGTCAAGATTTGGGGCATGCACACACACACACAACCAGTGTGTTTTTCTTTTATTTTTATTCATTAAAATATTTTTTTCTTTCTCTTTTTAATTACTAGAATACGTATGTGCTCACTAGAGATAGAGAGAGAACACCTCCCAGTGGGGTGTGGTTATTCTGCAATCACTTCTCTTCCATTTCTCCATCTACTGGGGTTTTAGGCACGCACATACATGCGTCAGGTGTGTTTTCCAAGCTACTGAACTGGGACTTGAACTGCAGTAGGCTATGTGGGACCCAACTTCCTCAACCGCTAACCTATGGGGCCAGCCCTGGTCTGTTTTTCAAGCCACACGAGCTGGGATTCAAACTGAAGTTGGTGGCATAGAATCTGTTTTTCTACACATGGCACTTAACCCCTGTGCTATGTGTGTGTGTTGGGGATGAAGGAGAGGCTAGCCTGTACTTAGACAAAGACTTAGTTTCCTCACAAGATCAGAATCAGAATGAGTCAGGGGCCATAGCATTACTTTCAGATTCAAAAGGCCCCAGGGTTCACAGAGATTACCTCTGAGCACTTCTTATCTTTCTGTGTGGTCATTGTGGCTCAGAGACAAAAATAAACAAACAAATGAATAAATAAACACAAACATGTCCAACATCAGAAAGTTCAGGCGAGCCTCAGATCTTCTTACTCTCTAATCCTAGTTCTTCCCATTGCAGCCCAAGGACTCTCTCTTAGTAAATGTCACCAAGTTCTCTTTCATTCATCTGCTGCCTTACTTCATTTTTCTTTTCCTTTTTTAAATTTTTTTTTGGAGAGGTTTTTGCTATAGGGTGCGTGCGCTCGCCAGAAAGACAGAGAGAGACAGAGAGATAGAAAGTGAGAAATCACCCCCCAGGGGGGATGGCCATGCCACAATCCCTTCTCCTCCATTCTCCTCTTAGAATCTTGGACATGCACGCACACGCGCCTGGCGTGAGTTTAAGCCGCCGGGTCCGGGACTCAAACCGCGGTCGATGACGTGGGAGTCCAGCGACATAGCCATTAAGCTAACTGCTGGTCCCTATTTCATTTTTCTTGCCTTCATAGTCCAGTCCTAGGCTCCTGTTTCTTCACAAGAGCAGCCAGTCATCTCGGAGGATAGGAACAATCTCTTTCAATCTAAGGTCAAACCAATCCAACTGACAGCAGAAAGTGGAGACTGAATTATCATGGTGCACGTTCTCTTCTCTAAAACGACCTGTCTCTGAGAGCGCCACCATCATCTACTCCCTTATCCCTTTACCCAACAAATATTTATCAAATGCTTATACTCATCACATCGTCCTAGATGCTAACAATACAGTAAAGAATAAGAGAGGGCCCTGGCGTCAGGAGGCTTGCTTTTTAGCATATGAACGAACACTGAATAGATAATTACAAAAATAAATGGCCACCTGGAAGAACAGGTTGCTATGGAAATGAATAACAAAGAAAACTGGTCTATTCCAGAGAGTCAGGAAGAGCTCTTTTGAAGAAGTGGCATTTAAACTAAACTCAAAGAATAATAGAAGTCAGCCAGGAGGGAAGAATGGGAAAAAGCCTTACTAGAAAAGAGAAAAAAGCCATGTGTGAAGGAAAGAAAGCAGAAAGGAACGTGCTGATGTTTTAAGTCACCGGGTCCAGGACGCGAACCGCAGTCAACTACGTGGGAGTCCAGCGACATAGCCATTACGCTAACTGCTGGTTCCCGGGAATGTGCTGATGTTAATAACTGAAAGGTCAGGGTAAAGACTAGGAGCGATGCAGAAGGAGGTGATGGGCAGGGGCCGGATCGTGCCAGGCCTCATGCACCATGGAAATGAGTTTAGACATTGTCTGAGGTAGGTGGGAAGACTTTGGGGTAGAGTGAGGGGAGTCAAATGATCAGATTTGCGTTTAAAAAGATCATGCTGGGTGCTATGAACTAGGCAAGGAAGGATATGCAGAGCTCAGGTAACAAGGAAGCAAGTACAGGACACAGATAAGAGATGGCTGTGACTTAGCTGGAGCAGACGTGGGGAGTTGGGGAGAGGGAGCATCTATGTATTTACAGTTTGAGCAGCTGGGTGCTTGGTGGATCAATTTAACAAAATAGGAAGAGCATAAAAGAAACAACTAATATACAGGGGTGATAAAGAATGGATGGGTAGGGACCAGCAGTGGTCGACCATGGTTTGAGTCCCGGACCGGTGGCTTAAAACTCAGGCTGGGTGCGTGGGCGTGCATACCCAAGATCCCGAGAGGAGGGGGGACCAGCAGTTAACATAATAGCTATGTCGCTGGACTCCCATGTAGTTGACCGCGGTTCATGTCCCGGACCCGGTGGCTTAAAACTCATGCTGGGCACGTGTGTGTGCGTGCCCAAGATCCCGAGAGGAGAATGGAGGAGAAGGGATTCTGGCATGGCCATCCCCCCGGGGGGTGATTTCTCACTTTCTGTCTCTGTCTCTGTCTGGCGAGCGCACGTGCCCTATAGCAAAAACCTCTGCAAAAAAAAAAAAAGATGGAGTATGGACAAACAAAGTGCAACATTGGAATTTCTTTATATTGCATGTAATTGCAAGTGATCGTACAGGTTTATTTAGTTTATATGCTGAGAGTGAGTGGTGTGGAATTGAAACAGGCTGAGTGGCTATTGGCTATGACATCACACATGGAATGGGAATACCAAGGGTGTATTGCACATTTATACAGCACTTAGCTTACAAAGTGCCTTCACATACATTATTTCTCTCACAACAATGTCAGATGAGCAGGGCAGAAGTCATCATTCCAGTTTACAAATCACAGAACTAAGGGTCATAGAATTCAAAAGACCCAGTCAGCGTCAGAACTCATGTTTCCTGTCTCCAAGTTCAGTAGTTATTTCAAAAAACCATGCCATGTCTCTAGGTTTTTGGGGTAATTCTAACTTAAGGTCTCTGAGTCTGATTCGATTCACCAGGCAACTTGTTTGGGTCCAAGATACTCCCAGATCATGTGAAGAGGAACGTTTATTCTTTATCAGAAACAGAATCTCTTCCCTCCTTCTGATCCCATTCTAATGGGTTGGTGGGAGACAGGAGGGCTGTGAATGCTTCTGGGAACAAATATTCCTCCTCTTCAACTTTACTTGGATCTCTGTTCTGGTGGACAGAGTTGTATCAATTAAATGCCTTAGTAGGCACTTCCTCTCCAACTCTCAGCTTTCTTCCTTTCTTGGTTTACTTTTTTCTTCTGTTTTAGCTTCTGCAGAAACGCAAGTGTTCTCGGCACCTCAGCATGGCATACCTGCCCAATGCCTCAAACAGATCGGTCACTCACTAAGCCTCATAGAAACCAGCCCCGCTCTGTTCTCACTCACCTCCCCACGTCTTTCATTCAGTAGCAGACAGCTCTGCCCAGACTCGGCACGGTTTTGCTCTTCCAGGACAATGGACAGCGCCTGCACCCGTCTGCCCTGTAAATACTGTGGTCCTATGACGGATTCACCAGCTATTAGCTCTGCATCACTCAGAGGTAACCATGATCAGCGCTAGGGGCAACTCAGTAGTATTTAACTTCAAAGATAGCTCAGTGTCATTTTTCTGGTGCCACAGAGAACTGGTGCTTGGTCTCTGATGACTACGGAGAGTCACGGATAGAGTGATCTCACTTTTACCACACACGCACACACAGATCATTACACTTTCCCGGTGGCACAGCTACTTTAAATTCTCTTTCTTTCTTTAGCGGCTTACTCACAGGTCCAGTGCCCTATTGCTTTAATCAAGAGTCTAAAGATTAAAATTCGCCAGGCAATAAACACCTTAGCCAGACACATGTTAATATCACTGATTCTAAAATGCTGAAATCTCAGGGCAATCTCCCCTAAGTCTTGGCCAGCACGGCCACATCCCCCAAACGAGGGACCATTGTATCCCATGTTCTTGTTGCCATGGAGAACCCAGCAATATCCTCAATGTTAAAGCTAGCCTGGTTATTTGTTCCAGGAACTAGAGACTGCACCACACTCTTAGCACCGTGTGCAACACGGTTTTACTCAGAGGTACCCATGATTTAGTGACTATTTCTCAACCCCATCGCAGTACACCCTCAGTGCCATGAAAGGTCCAACCACATTCTCGGTCCTAGTAACATCCTTACGATATGCGTGTTGTTCTGCCTGACAGCTAAGTAACACCAGCGACATCTGAAACTGTTCCTTTTCATGACCTGGCTCTTTTGGTGTTTTATGTTTTTTTTTTTTTTTTTTTTTTTTTTTTTTTTTTTTTTTTTTTTTTTTTTTTTTTTTTTTAATGATTAGCTTGGCCATGCTTCCAGTTCCACCAATATTCTAACCACCCTCTTGCAGCAACTCAATCTGGTCACATCTTTTCCCTTCCATGGAACTTATTCACACTCCCCCTGAGTCTTCATGACTTAAATCATTCCCACAACCAGAACAAGACAAAGCAGTTCTTAAAACTTTTCTGCCTGCTGTTTCTATGACACTGACATCTCCTTGTTCTTCTCCTTCCTTTTCGGCTACTGCATCTCTGTAACATTCAGTGCCTCTCCACCCCCACAACCCTCCTGGTTCCAGCCTTCATTGTTCTCCTCCCACCTTCGAGAATAACTTTCATACAGATCAGAGTGAGTTTTAGCGAGCTGGTTTTGAGCAGCAGACACTTGTCCTTTCAGTAACATGGGATATGGTCAGTTTCTATTCATCCTGCACTCCGAGGCCAGGCATACCTGTGTCCCTTTCCTGTTTCCCCCAAACTCAATCCTGGTGTTGGATGAGAAGCCCCGATCCATAAATATCTGATTCGTATCCATCAGATCCCTTGAAAACTCATTCATCTACTCAACAAATCTTTGTAGAATACCTACAGTGTGTGCCGACCACTGTTCTCAGCGTTAAGATTCGGCAGTTAAGCAAACATTCTAGTTGAAGGAGATAAGGGATGAACAATTTAAAATTTTAAATATTAGATGGCGAAAAGTGCTATAAAAAAAAGAGAGACGTGAGGGCCAGCAGGTAGCATGGAGGTTAAGGGCACCGAACTCCCACATAGTTGGCCACAGTTCGAGTCCTGGAACTGGCGTCTTGCTTTCTCACTTTCTCTCTCTCTCTCTCCTCCTCTCTGGTCAAATTAAAATAAATAAATGAATAAATAAATAAAATAAAATAATTCTTTTTTTTTTAAAAAAAAGAAGAGATGTAAAGAAATAGAGAGTGACTAGGGGCTGGTTGTGATTAGAAATGCAAGAGAACACTGGGCAGAGTGAACAGCATGTTTAAGCACCCTGGGGCAAGGGTGTGCCTGGTGTGTTCAAGAAACAGCAGGGCAGGCTCTGACACTGGGTGCTAGTGAGCAAGGGAGAGAATGATAGGAGGTGAGTTAATAAATGAGACTTATGGGAACGTGCTCCAGAATATGCTTTCTGTCAAAAAAAAAAATCAGAGGGCAAATGCACTCACTGGAGAGAGACAGAGAGAAGAGAGAATAAGTGAGAAAGCACTGCTGATGGGCCACAGACACTCTGAATCCCTTCTCCTCTGTTCCTCCGTCCTGCTGGAATTTGGGCACACATGCACACATGTCCAATATGTTTTTTGAGCTGCCAGGTCCTAGGCTCAAACTGCAGGGCTAGCCCTAGTGGGATCCTCCCACCTTAACCACCTTGCCACAGACTGACCCCAGGGTATGTTTTTGAAGGATCATTCTGATTGCTGCAAAAAGTATAGACTTCGAGAAGTTTTGATAATTGCTAGTAGTGACACAAGTTAAGGTAAAACAGCAGTCCAGGCAAGAGAGAATGTGGATTAAACAGTGGCAGCAACAGTGGAGTTGAGTGATAGCGGTTTAGACGATGGTGGCATGTGATTAGACAGTTCTTCTTCAGAAGTGAAGTTTTGCTGGGACCAGCAGTTAGCATAATGGCTATGTCGCTGGACTCCCATGTGGTTGACTGCAGTTCAAGTCCCGGACCTGGTGTCTTGCCTCACGGTTCATGGCTGAACTGTGATCAACCATGTCAGGTGCGTGCACGTGCGTGCCCAAGATCCTGAGAGGAGAATAGAGGAGAAGGGATTGCGGCGTGGCCATCCCCCCTGGGGCGGGGGGTGATTTCTCGCTTTCTGTCTCTCTGTCTCTCTCTGTCTTTCTGGCTAGCACACGCGCCCTATGGCAAAAACCTCTCCAAAAAAAAGTGAGGTTTTGCTGAGGGACTGAATGTAAGATCTGTGAGAAAAAAAGTAATAAATAATGAAAGTTTCAAGGCTTGGGACCTGCGCCACTCAAAAGATAAAGTTTTGATGTATTGAAATAGGGGCAGATTAAAGAAAGATCATGTTTAGGGTGAATAAATCAATAGTTTTACTTTTTTCATCTATCTGGCATCCAGACTGAGGAGAAGGTGATGAGTGGTTTATTGAATGCAAGAACTTACACTGTAGGTGGAAGGCCTTCACTGGAGATAGAAATTTCAATTTATGTTTTAAATGTGGCTTCCAACTACTCATGTCAGCACAGTTTGGGCCTTTTTCTTCCCTAGGAAGTAAGGGTCTGGGAAGCCGGCCAGACCAAATGGCTGAGTCCTGGAGCTACTTTTAAGATACCAAAGGTTATGGGATTATAGCCCATTTACTGCTGTATCTAAGAGTCTAAAACAGTCTCTGGAATAAGGGAAAATAAAATGAACTAAAGGAGTTTCCATCATAGAAAAGTTTCTATCTTAGAAATGGCTATGCTGGGACCAGCAGTTGGTGTAATGGTTATGTTGCTGGACGCCCATGCAGTCAACCGCAGTTCAAGTCCTGGACCCGATGATTTAAACTCACGCCGGGTTCATGTGTGTGCACCCAAGATCCCGAGAGGAGAATGGAGGAGAAGGGATTGCGGTGTGGCCATCCCCCCTGGGGGGTGATTTCTCGCTTTCTGTCTCTATGTCTCTCTCTGTCTTTCTGGTGAGTGCATGCACCCTATAGCAAAAACCTCTTCAAAAATGAATAAAGACATGTCTACGCAATTAAGTGAGGTAGGAAACATAGAAGGAGGAGGAGCTGGTTTTGAGAGGAGGGAAAGTGATGAGATCGTGGGAGACAAAGATTTGGAGGAGTCTGTGAAGTGTTCAGGGGGATATGTCCAAACGCATTGGATCAGCTGGTCTGGAGCTCAGAAGGAAGGTTCAGATTTGGAAGTTTCTGCAGGAAACTGATCCTTGCAGTTGTATAGACATGAGTGAGAACCACTATGAAAAGGCACAGTTCTGTGTGGGATGGGGGTGACACTACTGCCCACTAATTACGCTTCAGAAAAACTGTAAATATCCGTCCATGTCATATCTGCCATTCAGAGCCAAATGCTACGTTAGTAGTGAAAGTCACCCACAGCATTCTCAAGAACCTTAATGAGCTATAAGACAAAGAGGATGTTCTTTGGGGCCCCTGGAAACCCTCACCAAATCCAGACACATTCAGCTACTCCCCGCCTCTCTTGAGTCCAGAACCCTCCAATCATGATCTTGTCAGTTGGATTCCAGAGCTGTTCCAGTCAGACTCACCCTGAGAATGGGAGAACACTGAGTCTAGACTCAAAAGACCTAGAGGCAAATGTGTGGAGTCCAACTAGTATCTTTATAACTACAATAAGAACAGATCCTCGCTGATTTTTAGTGTTCTTATGTTTACGAGACTATCTCTGCCTACTCAATTTCTTTTTTTTTTAAAGGAAATTCTTTTTTTTTTTCCCCTTACAGGGCACGTGTGCTCGCCAGACAGACAGAGACAGAGAGACAGAAAGCAAGAAATCACCCCCCAGGGGGGATGGCCATGCCGCAATCCCTTCTCCTCTATTCTCCTCTCGGGATCTTGGGCATGCACACACACACGCCCAGCGTGAGTTTTAAGCCACCAGGTCCAGGACTCGAACAGTGGTCGACTACATGGGAGTCCAGCGACATAGCCATTACGCTAACTGCTGGTCCCATGCCCAGAATGTTTTTCAGGCTGGCAGAGCTGTGATTAAAGCTGTGGTTGGCCACATGGGAACTCAGCTCCCTTAACCACTAGGCTATGGGGCCAGCTCTCATATGATTTTTCAAAGAAAATCTTTATGAAGAAGACCAACCAATTAGAGAAATAAAATAATGTATTTTATTAAAAATTAAAAATTTACAAATATGCTGCCAAGCTCTTTAGAGCACCAGGCATAACCATACTCTCAGTGGTTAAGTGCAAGAATAAGACATGTTGGCATCTTCCATACTTTTATTTTTAAGAAGTTTTTGCCTTAGGGCACATACACTCACTGGAGAGAAAAAGAGAGACAGAGATAGAGAGAGGGAAAGTGAGAAATCACCCCCACGGGGGAATTTTTGGCCACGATGCAATCCCTTCTCCATCCTCCTCCTGGGATCTTGAGCACACTTGCCCAGCCTGATTTTCAAGCCACTGGGTTCAGGACTTGAACTGTGGTCAGCCACATGGGAATCCAGCAATATAACCACTACACCATCTGCTGACCCCCAGCATGTTCCATACTTTTTAATAGATACATTTTAATGAGAAAATTTTGCCAACATTGTTTTTCCCATGGAACATTAGATCCCTTTAAATTTTTTTATTATTTTACTGTAATAAGATATACAGAACATTTACATTTTATCCCTTTTAGGTTTACAATTAAGTGGTATTAAGTTCATTTAAATTGTCTATAACCATCACTACTTTTCTATTTCCAAAACTTATTTTGTTTTAATGTTATAATTTCTATGTACATTTAATTGTTGTACATCTTTATGGTGTATAACATGGTTTTTCAAAGCATGCATGCAGTGTGTCAAGGATATTGCCATATACATCATTTTCAACAAAGAATCTTACTTACTTTCTAGGTCTATTAAATGCTTTTTCCCTGACCCTTCCCAGCACCACCTCCCCTACCCCACCATCCTCCCATACAATCTCTGGTTTCTAAACTTTCCCTCCCCACTATTATAGCTTTGAATATTTCTTTATATCTTTATATTTTTGAATCTTTCAATTTCTGCCATAGAGTGCAGATATTTAGTATGTATATTGAACAGGGATATACAATGTTTGCCTTTCATAGTCTGGTTTATTTCACCTAGCATTACATCCTCTATGTTCATCCACTCTTTGTTGTTGTTGTTGTTGTTTGCTATAGGGTGCATGAACTCTCCAGAGAGAGATAGAAAAGGAAAGTAAGAAATCACTCCCCCAAAGGAGATGGCCATGGTGCAATCCCTTCTCCTCCATTCTCCTCTCAGGATTTTGGGCACACATGCATACATATTAGATATATTTTTCAAGTCTCTGGATCCAGGACTTGAATTACCCAGCTAGCCGTGTGAGATCCAGCTGCCTTAACTACCATGCCACCAGTTGGCTCAAATATATTCATTCACTTTGATTCAAATGACAGCATCTCACCATTCTTTACATCTGAGTAGTATCCCATAGTGCATATGTGCCACATTTTTTTCACTCTAGTTATCATTTTTGGGCACTTAAGTTGAACATGTTAGTGTACTAAAATTCTGCAGACCACATTGGAGGAAATACAGAATTAGACAATCCTTTCTGAAGGTTCTGGGATGAAAGTCCTATGACTGCTCACTCAATGTGAGTGATGCAGATCTGCTTGAGAGAAGAATTTCTATAAACCTGGCTCTGGCCTTTGGGAGCTGGGCTCAGAGAGGATCCCCACTGCAGAAAAGAAAGCATTAGTCATTTAGCTTATCTGCTCTACCCATCACTGAATAGCTTTAAGAAACCTTAACCTTCCCCCAGAGATCCTACAGCCTCTGAAAGACAAGAGATCTTTAGAGGAAAGCAATAGAGAAAGATCTTCTCACACCTGACATTAAAAAGGCAAAAGGAACCAAATCGCCCTGTTGGCACATCTTGGGAAGCCACCTAATAGAAGGCTTACTTATCAGGATCAGCTATTAGTCTAAAAGAAATATATCTACAAATACTCATGCAGACTATTTTAAAAACCAGAGCTGAGCTTGGGACCAAAGCACAATGGAAGTCCTTGGATTGGCTTCTTCCTGATCATCAATCCAAGAAGTGAATCCCAGGCCCAAACCAATCCTATAACACATAGGTCCAATATGGCTACTTCACAAGGGATGTGCTTTCCCCACTGCACTCAGGTGGCCCCAGAAATACGGATGCCCTATAAGAGTTGCAAGGGGCTACACTACAGTGCAGGAATAAAGTGGTCACTATCTCTACTTTGCTCATATCCCAGGGGCTTACCCAAATCATCTGCAGACACTTTCCCTACACATTGGCTTCCTGCATCTCTCTATGTCTACAACTTTCTCTAGCCACTGCTGTAAGATCTATAGAGTCAACATCCCTGAAATGACGTTTAGTGGTACTGGTAGCTAAAACTTCAGTGTCTTTATCCCTTAGTGAAACACTTATGAGCCCTGGTTGCCCACAAGAGTAATTTGCTCATGAAATTTTGTCTATTGGGGATGGCATAATGGCTATGTCACTGGACTCCCATATAGTCGATCTTGGTTAGAGTCCTAGACCTGGTGGCTTAAAACTCATGCCAGGTGCATGTGCGTGTGTGCCCAAAATCCTGAGAGGAGAAGGGAGAAGGGATTCTAGTGTGGCCATCCCCGCTGGAGGATGATTTCTCACTTTCCATCTCTCTGTCTCTGTCCCTCTGGTGAGCCCATGTGCCCTATAGAAAAAAAAATCTCTCTTAAAAAAATTCTGTCTATGGGTGTTCTTTATATCTTACTTATCCATTCTTCTCTGAGGCTCCTGGAATTAGTTCTCAGGTAAATCATTTGCATCCAAATGTTTATCTTGGGGCACCACTGGCCAATAGATGGAAGAAAGAGAACCACTTTGATTGAGGGATTCAAAGTTCAGGGCTCTCTCTTCTGACTGGAAAGTCTTGGGAGAAGGATTGAACCCTTTTACCTATATCATGTGACTGCAAAATTTCACTCATGAGCATAGTTACATGAAAACAGTATTTTTCTTGGCCAGAGAGATGTATGGTGACTGAGCAGAATTATGAAAATTTGGCATCAAGGCAGCCTGATGGCTAAGTCTGCTTTGACTTCATGCTCCATCACTCACACCTGGGAATATGACTTGGTCCTGTTCTCAATACTCAACACTGCATTCAGATATCACTAAGGAATCTCCACATTGTCACTTTATAGATGATCCCAGGACTCAAATTCGATTCCACATATAAGTAGCTCATCTCTCCTAGACAAGGAATAGAAAGTTAACTTGGTCCTTGTTACTCAAAAGGGAAGAATTAAAGAACACTGGCTAGATGCAATCAAGTCAACAGCATTTGAATGGACTATTACATAAATACACCATGTTAATCAAGATATGGACACATAGCACATAGAACTTCTAGGAGAGAAGGCAATAGAATGCAGGTGTTCAATCCTGTAATGTAGGTTGACTGAAAAGTTACCTAAGATGTGAACCAAGTAAAGATGGGCAGGAGGAGAAGGAGGAGTGTAGGGCGAATTCCAGAAGAAAGGCATGTTGGCCACCAAGGAAGCGAGATGTGTCAGAAGGGTGAGGGATCCTCCAAGGACTACAGTACTTGGGTGGAATGGTCTTTCTCATATGGGTATTGGGTGCAAGAGCTGTCTTTAGGGCTGGTGACAGCAGCAGGCCCTCTATCTCAGGGGCACTGGATTTAAGAGTTGCTTCTTGGTCAGGTGGGAGCAAGCAGGATCTCCCTTGCAGGCGTATTAGATTCAAATGCTGCCTCTGCCATCATCTGCTTGACTTTGGGGTATACCCAGCTTAAAAAGTCATTGGACTCAATCATCTCTTTAGTTCTCTATATTCCTATGATTGAGTCTGTGATTGTTACTGTACTTTTCAAACAATACGAACTTTAGTTTTTCAGTTTCTGAGATTTGCAGTTACTGCATTCAGCAAATATCTATTGAGTATCTACTAAATTCCAGAGACTATGCTAGGCTCTGAGGATTCAATGCTGAAAAGAATTGATGTGTTCCTGGCTCTCAGTGAGCTTACAATGTAGTAAAAGAGATAGAAAATCAAACAGAAATTACAAATCAGAGAAAATGCAGAGAGTTATGGGAGCATAAAGTGGGAATCTTAACACAGACTTCATATAAGACAGAAATGGAGGACATTGTCTCAAAGCCAAGAGCTAAAGAAACGATAGAGAATTAGCTAGGCAAAGCAACATGGGAGGTTAATTTTAGGCAAAGGACTTGAAACATTGAAAGACCTTAAGACAAAAGAGAATGGGTCAAATTCAAGAAGAAACTAATCAAAGTAATGATGGTGACTACAGTGCTAGAGAGGTAAGCACAGTTTGACTTATCTTGAGTGCTGGGGGAGCTTTAGAAGGATTTTAAGTAAGGATATAATATAACCAGTTTTGCCATTTAGAAAGATCATTTGGTTACAGTTGGAGAACAGGTTAGAAAGGACAAAAGGGGAAGGAAAAAGATTCCTAGGAGTCCATTGGGATGACAGTGCTGGACTACTGGTATGACGAAGTGATTGGAGAGACATGGGGGAGATAGTAAGAAGATGGACTCAATGGTATTGGATGTCTAGTTGTAAGTGGAGAAGCAAGTAGGAAGGACGTAATGATGATGCCCAGGTTGTGGGTGGACATAGACACAGACTGTTTGGGACCATTCACAGAAGGTGAATGGAGGAGTAGTATTAGAAAGTAATCAGGAGAGGGACCAGCAGGTGGCGTGGTGGTTAAGGTGCTGGACACTCCCACATGGCCGACCATGGTTCGAGTCCCAGACCTGGTGGCTTCCTTTCTCACTTTCCCTCTCTCTCTTTCCTCCTCTGTGTCTCTCTCTGGTCAAATTAAAATAAATGAATGAATAAATGAAATTAAATAAATAATTATTTTTTAAAAAAGAAAGTAGTAAGGAGATAAAAATGAATTCAGTTTGGAACACAATGAGTGTGAGATACCCAGGAGCCACTCAAGCAGAGATACCAAATGAGAGTCTGAGCTTGGAGGTAAAGACTCAGGAGTATCTAAATTGAAGACATGGGAATAGATGAAATGTTCCCAGATTATGTCAGACAGACCTGGTTTTAAATACCTGTCTCACCACTTATTAGTATGGTGACCTTGGGAAATTTAACTTTGCTATTCTAGTTTCTCATTTATACTACAGTATAATACTTCATAGGATACAGTGTTGGTTAATGTGACAATGCATGCAAATTACTTAACCTAGAGTCTAGATTATAGTAGAATCTAAGTAAATGCTAGATAATAATGCTATTATCATTGTTTTCAAGGTTGTTGTATTGATATTATTAAAAAAAAACAAGAAGTGCATCCTATAGAACTCTAAGATTCACAGTCATGTATGGTAGAAATAGAGGAAGAGAGGATTGAGAAGCAGCAGAACAAAATTAAGCAAACTCAGAAAGCATTACTCTACCCAAGGAGGGAGAGTATTTCAATGGTTATAGTCCAAATTACCAATAGAATCATCAAGATAAGAACTGAGAAGGGTGCCCTGAATTTAACCATAGGATGATCTCTGGTATCCTTATAAGGAAGTGTTTTAATGAGGTAGAGAGACAGAAGCAAAACTGCAAGGATTGAAGAGTAACTGGAGAGTGAGTAGAAATTAGTCTTTTATGAAACCCAACAGAGAATGAGAGGAGAGCAGAAGGAAGATCTGGATGGGCTGTGCGTCAAGTGAAAGTTTTTAAACTGGAAAGAGAGTCAAGTATCACTAATAGCTGTTAGGAAGGAGCCAGGAGACAAGGGAGGTGGGTATAAAAATGAAGTAGCAAGTGGGTAAGATTCTAAGCAGAGAAAGAATTGGTCTCAGTCAGAAAGAAGAATATCTCCCTTGCCGTGACAGAAAGGAAGGAGGAAAGAAGGGTGCACATGTAGATAAGATGAAGGGTTGGTGGCATGCAGTTGAAGGAGTCCCATTTTTGTCCATAAACCAGGAAACATAGTCATTGGGTTACTTCAAGAGGAGAAGGGGAATAGTCAGAAAAGATGGAGAGTATCAGACATCTCAAACTAGAAGAAATGGCTGACGAGGTAAACCACATGATTCCCAAGTAGCATTGATGCTCCCCATCCTCTTCGGCTGTCCAAATTCAAAGAAACCTGAACTAGATGCTCCAGATTAGCCTAGGCTCGGGCTTGATCTAGAATAAAGACAAGGAGGTGGCTAAAATGGTAGAGCACAGGTCTGATCTACTTGTGAGGAGAAGTGTTCAGCCACAAGCAACAAGAATGTAACCTAGAGTTCACATGAAGGTCAAAGAGAGGGAGAGATGTTGAAAATGTCTATAAACAGGTTATGATCAGAAAGATGAAGCTTAGATAAAGTAGATCATGAACCAAAGTCTCTGATGAATGTGTGAGGGTGCTTGGATCTCAGTGGTCCAGAAAAGAGGGAAGAGTCTACATCTGGCGCTGGAGGGAGGCTCCTACAAAAGGTGGAGAAGCAATGATGAGAAGTGTGTGTGGAGCAAAGACATGCTTCTGAGGTTCCTGGAGCAGCCTCCCCTGAGAGAACTACAGGGCAGTGGGGTGCTGGGAGGAGTTGAGATGGGGGTGGGGAGCTGTTCTAGCAACCAAGATGGATTGGATGGGAGGGAGAGGGCCGGTGGGTAAGCTGTACCTCTCTGTGGTTATATGTACTCTCATAAGAGTATAAATTCTTCCCAAAGAAGAATGAGAAGATGGAATTCCCCCTTGGGTCCCTGCAAACTAACAACTTCCGACGGTTCACTCCGGAGTCACTGGTGGAGATTGAGAAGCGAATCGCTGCCCTTGAGGTGGCAAAAAAAGCCAGAGTTAAGCACAGGTGGCAGAAGGACCCAGAAGACGAGAAGCTTCGGCCCCAGCTGGACTTGAAGGCCTGCAACCAGCTGCCCAAATTCTATGGCGAGCTCCCCGCAGAACTGATTGGGGAGCCCCTGGAGGATATCGACTCCTTCTACAGCACACACCGGGTAAGAGCTTCTAACAGAAATCTCTTCTCTTAGCTCATAGAGAGGAAGTCACAGTCCCACCCGATCCAGGGAGTCCTCCTGATTCCTGGGTGGCAATCTATTAAATGCTGCTATTTCATATGCGTGCGTGTGTGTGTGTGTGTGTGTGTGTGTGTGTGTACATGTGTGTGGTCTTCCAAAAAGTTCATGGAAAGTGTGTATTGTGAAAAACTTGCATATGGATTTCAAATTTGTCTTGCACTAAAATAAATTCATACTTTAATTTCATTTTCCACTCGTTTTTTGAAGTCCTCATGTATATACAAACACATATACATATTTTATATATGTATATATTATATGTATTATATATATGTATATATTATATGTATTATATGCTATTATATACATTATTTTATAATACACTTATATAGTATAGACATAATATATAGTATTATATGTATATATGTATGCATGATGTACAAGTACATATATAATATTGTACATATGTACACATATGACTGTGTATATGAATATATAGTATGTATACACATATATGTATAAATGTGTGTATCTGTGTGTGTGTATGTATGTGTGTGTGTATATATATATATATATATATATATATATATATATATGTATGTATGTTGCTGAAGAGAGAGGGAAAGTGAGATATCATCCTCCCAGGGAACAAGGTCACACTGCAACCCTTCTTCCCCACTCTCCTCTTGGGATTTTGGGCACACACATATATGCATGTGTGTACATATGCACATATATGAATATCCACAAACACATATGAATATACATTACATATACACATATTCATATGTATATGAATGTTCATGATATTTATGATAGAGGCTATTTAAACCCAATTCCCAAAAGTAGACAATTGCCACAGGTTTTTCAGGGAAAGCTGGTTTATCCCTTGGATGAACTCTGACCTAGGGCTTCCAGAAATATCGGTCTCTTTTCACTTGAAATCTTGAACCTAGAAGAGGAAATTGTGGGAGAAGAAGACAGAAAGCAGGATGATTTAAGGCAGTAATCCTGTGATCTTCGTAGGCCAGCAAGTGGCACTGAGGCTATGGTGGTTTGATCTCACATGTCTGACTTCATGGTTCGAGTCCTGGACCCAGCAACTTGAAAAGCATTCTGGGCATGTGTGTACGTCTGCCCAAAATCCCAAGAGGAGAATGGAGGAGAAGAGACTATGGTGTTGCCATCCCCCCTGGGTGGCGATTTCTCACTCCTCCACCTCCATCTCTGTCTCTTCCCAGCAAGTACATGTGCCCTATAGAGAAAAACAAAGAAAACAAAAATAGGATCTTAGAACCCCTGGAATCACAAAACCCTTTCAGGAGATTCACGAGGTCAAAACTACTTGGTAATAGTACTTAGATGTCATTTGGCTTTGTCTCCCACATTCTGTTATAAGCGTACTGTGATGGAGGCAGAGGATACCGCTGAGGGGGTGGCGATGTCATGTCTAACAGAGACTGGAATACATGCCTGTATACTCTTGTGTTGGAACACTTTCCAAGTTTTTAATTTCTAATACCGTGCACACGCGCACGTGCGTGTGTGTGTACTGATGAGTGGTCTTCCAAAAAGTTCATGGAAAGTGTGTATTGTGAAAAAATTGCATATGGATTTCAAATTTGTCTTGCACTAAAATAAATTGATACTTCAATTTCATTTTCCACTCATTTTTTGAAGTCCCCATGTATATACAGACACATATACATATTATATGTTGTTATATAAACACACACATATATTATCTAAGTCCCCTCATATATATAAACACACATCTGTGATGTATATGGACATACACATAGATATAATATGTAAATAAAATGTATATATGTATGTAAATACACACATTATGTATGTGTGTGCACATTACATGTGTACATATATGTATATACTCACGCACTTTAATTTTCAACAGAATATACACACATACGATATAAGCAAGAATATATCATCATAAGTAAAAGCTCTGTAGGGTCCTCAGTAATTGTTTGGAGTAATAATTTTTGAAATCATAAAGTTTGAGAACCACTACCTTAAACAAGAGTTGTCATATGACAATTATCTCAGATAGTATTTTATCTTAGATGTTTTTACACAGCCAAAAACAAAAATGATGAATGTATGTTTGGGACTTAAGAGGGATTAGGATCAGTCATCACGAATATGGTTTGTAAAGAAAATAAAATGGGGACCAGCAGTTAGCGTAATGGCTATGTCTCTGGACTCCCATGTAGTAGACCACGGTTCAAGTCCTGGACCCGGTGGCTTAAACTCACGCCATGCACGTGTGCATGAGTGCCCAAAATCCCTAGAGGAGAATGGAGGAGAAGGGATTGCGGCATGGGATTTCTCGCTTTCTATTTCTCTGTCTGTCTCTGTCTTTCTGGCGAGCTCACGTACCCAATAAGAAAAAAAACCTCTCCAAAACAAACAAAACAAAAAAAGGTGCCAGGATGTATTTCTCCTTCTTCTCCTCTGCCAAGAGCCCTCACCTCCTAAATACTCAGAGGAAGGAAATGAGAGGGTTTAAAACGCAGAGACCTAGGGGATGAAGGACAGAAGGAACATCACAGGACTGGAGGTGGTTCTCTAGTCAGGAGAGGAATTAAATGCCACAGAACCCCACCGTCCTGCTGCCGGCACCCTCCCCCCAGACATCACGCCTCTCACCAGCCCCACCAGGGTCCACAGCATTCTCGGTGGGTTCGTCTTGGTGCATGGTCAGCCATAGAGGGAATCTTGCTAGGGGTTGAGGGGTGTAGCTTGTAGTCTCTGATCTTCTCTAACTCTGTTCCATGGCTGTCACTGACCTGTGGTCCCCAACCCCTTCTTGAGTGTGAGCTTGAAATAATGCCACTCGCGCACAAAATCAAGATTGGGTAAGTGTTCTTGCTGCTCCCTGGAGGTCTGTTTTCCGTTTTGTTCTGTTTCATTGTAGACATTTATGGTGCTGAACAAAGGGAGGACCATTTCCCGGTTTAGTGCCACTCGGGCCCTGTGGCTATTCAGCCCTTTCAACCTGATCAGAAGAACGGCCATCAAAGTGTCTGTCCACTCGTATCCTTTGCACGGTTGCTTCTTCCACACGTTGGAACCAAGACTTTCTGACTGTCCAGTACCTCCTTTAAGTTAGCAACAGAGCCTTCTTCCAACTGAATCGTGAGATAAGAAAAAATCATTTGTGGCTTTAACGTGTGCAACACCCCAAAGCAGTCCCAAGACACAAGAGAGTGAGTGTTTATGCTACCCACAGGTGGGCTCAGGTGCACCCCGGGCTCATCTGGACATGCCCGTGAATGCATAAGTTGAAAAATGTCCTCTTTACTGGGAAGTTTTGCTGATGTCCCGGGGACATTCTTACCGCTGGTATGTAGCTTGCTGTCCCCACAACATAACGACCAGGAAGAGGGCCCTAGGGTTTCTTTGAGTAGAAGAGACAGGCCTGGGTGTTGCCCTGTGCTCTAGCCACATGGGGGCTGCTGTTTACTGGGAAAAAGAGCAGTAACTCCCAGAGGGTGAAGAGAAAAGACCATGTGACAGGCACAGATGGTCTCCATGGGACCTGTGTCCCATGGGGCACTGCCAACGTCCCCCAAAACTACAGAAGAGTAAAATGTTAGTAGCCCAAGATCCCCGCAGAAGGGCAAACATAATGATTAAAGACCTATTTTGCAAATGTCTGCATTATATTAATTGCTATAGGTGGGCCAAAAGCTGTCTTCAGGGTTTTTTATTGTCATCGTTGGTTTGTTGAGAGCAAGAGACTTTGGCTTGGTTTCCAAGGATCTTCCCTGGTGATCAAACAGGATGTTCCTAATCACTGATTTAGCCCTGCCTTCCAGGAGGTGGGTGTGCAAGAACCACCTCGCCTCCGTTGCCTGACCAATGACAGCCAGCCTCTTCTTAGGAGGTCCAGTGAAAAGGGGATCTCTTCCCACCCTCTGGGGCAGCTTGTTAGACTCCCAGGTAGTTAGTGAGCTGGGCCGCCTGCACAGAGGCTGCTGCACACTCACCGTGGAACTGCGCTGTTCTGTGAAGTTGTGTGACGTTTTCTCTTTCCATGTTTTGCCTTTCATGGCTGACCAGTAGCAATTGTACTTTCTTAGTTGAATCTTAGATTTCCAGATTCTACAAAAGGACATTTATGATAAGAGCAGGCTCCTATTTGCTAAATGCTTCCTAAGGTATAGAAGCCTGTGACGGAGCGATTTGCATTCCCTTTTTACAGATAGGGACACAGATGCTCCGAGGCATTAAGTACATTGTCCAGGGTTACACGGCTAGTTAAGACGTCCAAACGGCATCCTGTTTAGAGCAGTATCTGCAGTGAGGCAGTAGGCAGTTAATGGAAATGAATTAGAGTAATTATTCTCTCAGCGTGTCATGTCTATTTGGGTAGTTGTTGGTTTTTTTTTTTTAAATATATACAATTACAAAGAAATTATAAATAAAGAGAAACAGCAAACATACAAATTCCTCTCCATGGATCCTAGCTGAATTATTTCTAGAAAAGTAAGGAACAGCTCATTAGAAATAAAATCCCTTTAAGAGAACCAAGCAACCAGTGACTATTCTTTTCATCTTGAGATGTGATGAGTAGATAATTGCTTGGTGGAGTCACAGATGGACAAAAAGGTTGTGAAGGGCTAGCCTCCTCTCAATTGTGTGCGTTGATATATTGTATTTAAATCTCATAGATCGGGTGACTCCAGCCCCATAAGATCCTCTGCAAGGTGTGGAATTCTCTGGATCTTACTATTCATATTTCACTGAAATTATGATTCCAATCACATTTGCTATAAATGTTTTCATAAGTAATAGTACACATAAGGTATCATATTACTTTTCAAGATTTGCAAAATTGGAAATACGACTTTAATCCTTGGGTTAACATTTCCCCCCATGCGAACGTATTTTTTAATTTAATTTCAAGTCAGCTGGAAAATGTGGTTTAATTAATAGGATTTCCCTTTTCAGAATAGATTTGTTCCTCAGTAACTGTAAAACAAGGCACATTAAAGGCATAGCCAGCAAACTGAAATGGAAAACTCATTTCAAATACTTCGGCCTACATTGAAATAATGCAAGATGAGTGGTGTGCTCTCTCTGTAGGTCAAGCTTATCTTCAGGCTTTATTTTTCCTTAGAAGTATTGTTAGGAGCCCAGCAAAACCAGAGAAAAATGTCCAAGTGGAGAAATTTATCTGCAGGGTCTCTCCCACATTTTTTCCCAGCTATTTACCCCCTTCCAGAAGTCCTCACAAGGTTCCTTCCCCTTGCTGGTAATCCCTCTGCCCACTGTCTGCTGCTAAGGTTCCCCTCTCTGGCTACTCAGAGATCTCTACTTTAGCCTAATCCCATCTGGAACTTTTTCTCTGAACCAGTATGTCGCTGTCCTGTGCCAGCCAACCTCCCTTCTACCAGAAGTTCATCTCCTCAGTGTGATTGGTCTCCACTAAGTGAGGAAAACAAAGAGGTTAAACGAATTCCCATGAACGCCTGTACTTAACTTCACTCATCTCTAACTTCCCAGTATCTCTGTCTTTCAGATATAAAAAGACATTGCCAGATAAAATTGCAACCCCCCCCCCCCCCCCCGGGACAGTGAAATGAAAGCTTCAGAGTCATCAGACAGTTTGGAAAAGGAATTCTATTTCCTCTCATCTTCTCAGGGGCCTGTTATCAAATGGATCTGAGTTCACGTGTCAGCCCCATGGCTGACGGGCTGTGTGACCCTCAGCAAAGCTACTTAAGCTCTGTCTGCCCATTTTCTCAGCTCCAAAATGTACACAGTCCTCTCTCCCTGTAGGTTAGTATCGGGAACGGTGTGGACAAAGTGCCCGGCCCAGGTCGGGCACTCGGTAAATGTCAGCAGTTACCCCGTGACGAGGCCATAAAGCTGATGTGAGCTAAGAGTTACTGACTGCATCTCTCAGCACCGAAGGGCCTTTGACGACATCGGAGAAGCATGGTGACTCTCAGCTTTTCCTTAACCCAGGTCTTCCAGGTGGTTCACTCTGTTCATCACGGTCACTATTTTGGTCAACTGCGCGTGCATGACCCAAAATGAACTCCCAGAGGGTGTCGAGTGAGTAGACTTGCCGTCTGATGGTGGCTTTTCTGTCTGTCCTCTTCTCTCCCTCCCCCTGGCAGCCTTTAACTTCTATGTACCCTGCCTGGCCTCATTTGGGTAACGCTGAAGGCTGGCATTTCTTTTATGTTGGAATGGGTAGGTATTTTCTTCTGCAGACTTTGTTTTATAAACACACATACAATTTTCAGCTTCAGAGAGGTACAGATGAGTGGTTCTCAACCTTGACCGCCCCCTGGAATCTCTTGAGAGATATTTAACACAGTACTGCCAGAGCGTCCAATTTCATTGGTCAGAGTCCACGCAGCTGAGCGCCCCACTCTGTCCCCCTCCCTGCCCTGTTACACACACACACACACACACACACACACACACACTCGCTCATCTGCTGTAAGAACAGGAACACATGAATAAAGCTTGGGGAAGGACCACTCCCCCAAAATTGCAGGAGCAAAATGGAGACAGAGTTAAGAAAAGAGGTGCTGGAACTTATTCTGAAAATTACCCCCAAATGAAGCTGTTTAAGTTGTCATGGCACGAATGCTTCAAAGTAATCTCAGTATTCCTGAAGCTGCTCTATCTCCCTGGGTTAATGCACAGTTTCAGAAGGGGGAGCCTTTCCAAAAAAGACCTCACCAACTTGTCTGGCTCGGATCCCTCTACCCCAGCTTAAGACTGGCTTACCTTCAGGTATAATGACAGGATCTCTGCAAAACTTTCTCTTTTTTCAACTTTTTTTTTTTTGGTGACTCTAACAATAATACATGCCACAATAGAAAAATAGCTCTTTTTCTTTTTTCTTTTTTTTTTTTTTTCTGGAGAGGTTTTTGCTATAGGGCACTTGCACTCGCCAGAAAGACAGAGACAGAGAGAGAAAGTGAGAAATCACCCACCCAGTGGGGATGACCACACCACAATCCCTTCTCCTCCATTCTCTTCTCGGGATCTTGGGCACGCATGTATATGCACCCAGCAGGAGTTTAAGCCACCGGACCCAAACCATCGTCAACTACATGGGAGTCCAGTGACATAGCCACTATGCCAACTGCTGGTCCAAAAAAAAAATAGATCTTATTTCTATTAATAGGCTAAAGTAGAAAAATCGTGTAGTCATCTTAAGTGATGCTAAAAAAAAATCATTTAATAAAGTTCAATTTTTAATTCTCAGAAAATGGAAATAGAAGAGATTTGCCTCACTTTGATAAAGGACATTTTACTCGTTAAAAAGTAGCAAACGGGGATAGCTGGTGGCATGATGTTTAAGGCAGCCAGATCCCACAAGATCAACTGCATTGTTCAAGTCCCAGACTGGTGGCTTGAAAAACACTCTGGGTATGTGTGTATGCGTGCCCAAAATCCCAAGAGGAGAAGGGATGAGAAAGGATTGCAGTGTGGCCATGCCCCTTAGGGGCACTTTCTCACTTTCCCTCTCTCTCCATCTCTATCTGAACTCAGCAAATGCACACATCCTATTTAAAAAATATTTTTTTTAAGTAGCAAACATCAGGATGGCTCCATGGCCTGGTGATTAAAGCGGCTGGATCCCACACGGCCAAACTGTGGCTCAAATCCCAGATCCAGCAGCTTCAGAAACCCCCTAGGCACATGTGTGTGTGTACCTGAAATTCTGAAAGGAGGGAGAGAAGGAGAAGGGACTGCAGTGTGACCATTCCTCATGGGGGTGGGTGCTTTCTTTTCCCTCTGTCACCCTCTGATGAGTGCACATACCCTTTAGCAAGAAGAAAACTAACAAACATCATATTCAGTTGTAAATATACAAAGTTTTCCCTTTGAGATCAAAAGAAAAAAAAAGAAATGTCTGTTATCATCAGTTCAGTTTTGTAAAGGAGGATCTTGACAGCAAGGAAAAAAGTAATAAAGGTGCAAGAATAAGAAAAATACCAAAGGTGTTATAATGTACATCTAATAATATTGTGTACATCAAATATTCGACATAATCCAGAAAGTAACTATAATATTAGAACTAATAAGATAATATTGCATGGTAGAGGACCAGCAGTTGGCGTAACGGTTATGTCGCTGGACTCTCACATAGTCCACAGTTCGAGTCCTGGACCCAGTGGCTTAAACTCAAACAGGGCACATGTGCATGCATGCCCAAAAGCCCGAGGAGAATGGAGGAGAAGAGATTGTAGCCATCCCCCCCAGGGGGTGATTTCTCACTTTCTGTCTCTCTGTCTTTCTGGCAAGCATACACACCCTATAGTGAAAATCTCTTTTAAAAAATTGCATGGTAGCTGGATATAAATTAATAAAAACAAATCAATTATATATCTATATACTACTAACAAACAGAAAATAAAATAGTTATAAAAACTACCATTTTCACTAGCATTAAAAAATTCAAATTTAAAAATATCAAATATCTAGGAATAAGATGATCGAAGTATAAGTACAATCGCTACAAAGAAAAGTACAAGAGGTATTGAGTAAAATTTTAAAAAACTCAAAAAATAGAGAGATGCTATTATCGTTTCAGATTCAAGGTCTCAATATTGTAAAGACTCCCGAAAATTACTCATAAATGTAATGTGATTACCAATCAAAATCCCAATAAGCTGTTTTTGGGTCTTACTTGACAAATTTCCCTCTGAAATTTCTATAAAAATACAAAGAGAAAATTATAGTCAAGACACTTTAGAGGGAGAAAAGGCAGGAGAACTCGCTCTACTGGATACTGAGATTTTCTATAGAGCTCTAATCATTGACACAGTGCACCAGTGGTGCAAGATCAGTCAGACCACTGCAACAGAACACACAGCCCTCAAACACGCCGATGCGTATACATGTAATTCATGATCAGGGTGGAAGCACAGAGCAGCAGGGAAGGCCAATCTCCAATAAATGATGTTTAAAAATTAGGGATGCCAATGGAAAACGTACAGTTCCCACTGCAATCAGAATCGTTTCTAAATAGGTTAACACCTAACTTTCTTTGTGAAATGCAAAGATGTCCTTTTAGAAGGATACAAGGACAAAGGAAAATATCTTTAGGGCCTTTATTATTGAGATGCATGACACAAGAAGCACTAGCCACAGAGAGAAAGACGGGTACACATGCATATACCAAAATGAAGAATTTCTGCTCAGGGACAGGCAGATGGAATGGTGACTAAGGCGCTGAACTCCCACATGGTCGACCATGGTCCTACTCCTGAACCTTAGCAGCATGAAATTCATGCAGAGAGTGTATGCCTGCATGCCCCAAAGCCCAGGAGGAAAGTGGAGGAGAAGGGACTGTGGCATGGCCACCCTCCCTGGCGGATGATTTCTCACTTTGCCTTTCACTGTCTCTCTCTGTCTCTCTGGCAAGCACACGCACCCTATAGAAAACCCTCCCCCCACACACAAAAAAATTTTTCTCCTCATTAGAGAACAACTTCAAGAGAAATAAAATACAAGCCCACTGAATAGGAGATATCTGCAACACGCATACCCAGGGTCTTCAAAATGTTCATGGGAGATGCATGTTATAAAAGAATTAGGTGTGAATCTCATTTTTTTTCGTATCGAAATAAACTCACACTTTAGTTCTGTTTCTCCAACCCTTTGGTTTTATGTGTGTGTGTGTGTGTGTGTGTGGTTTTTGTTTGTTTGTTTTTAGAGGTTTTTGCTTTAAGGCGTGTGCATTCGTTGGAAAGAGAGAGAGACAGAGAGGGAAAATGAGAAATCACCTCCTGGGGTATGGCCATACCACAATCCCTTCTCCTCCATTCTGCCCCCCAGGATCTTAGGCATGCACATACATGTGCCTAGCATGACTTTCAAGTCACCAGGTCCTGGACTCAAACTGTGTGACTCTCACCATGTGAGAGTCCAGAGACATAACCCCTATGCCATCTGCTGAGTCCCATCCATAAACTTTCTGAAATTCTCTTTATGTAAAAAGTGCTTATATCCAGAGTAAGGAACACCTACAGAGTAATTAGAAAAGAGTCAGAGCAACTAGTTGCAAAATAAACAAGAAATTCAAACAGTCACTTCACAAAAGTAAAAACCCAGGGGACCAAAAGATAGCGTAATGGTTACATTGCTGGACTCCCGCATAGTCGATCGTGGTTCAAGTCCTGCACCCGGTGCCTTAAACCTCACATTAGGCGCGTGTGCATGCATGCCCAAGATCCCGAGAGGAGAATGAAGGAGAAGAGATTGTGGCATGGCCATCTCCCCGGGGGATAATTTCTCACTTTCTGTCTCTCTGTCTCTGTCTCTCCAGTGAGTGCACGTGCCCTATAGCAAAAATCTCTCAAGAAGAAAAAAAGCTTAAGAATACTTTGATATGTTTCTTGACTATTTGGATTTCTACTTTAAAAATAAATAGAGAGAGAGAGAGAGATTTTTGCTATAGGGTACATGCACTCACCAGAGAGACAGAAAGCAAGAAATCACCCCCCAGAAGGTATGGCCATGCCACAATCCATTCTCCATTCTCCTCTTGGAATCTTGAGCAGGCACGCACGTGTGCCTGGCATGAGTTTTAAACCTCCAGGTCTGGGACTCTAACCATGGTCAACTACGTGGGAGTCCAGTGACGTAACCATTCTGCCATCTGCTGGTCCCATATGAGGAACATGTTAAGGTGTGACAATACCAAGTACTGAGAAAGACATGGAGTCACAAAGACTCACAGACTGTCGGGGACGGTATAGGTTAGACAGCCTCTTCGAGAAGCAGTGGAAAGGTGAAGACATGCATTTGCTGTGTTTCTTTTTGTTTGTTTTTCTTCTTTCTTAGAATTATTTATTTAATTTTATTTATTTACTTACTTTTAATTTGACCAGAGAGAGAGAGAGAGAGAGAGAGGGAAAGTGAGAAAGAAAGACACCAGGTCCAGGACTCCAACCATGATCCACCATGTGAGAGTCCAACACTTTATCCACCAATGCCACCTGCCGGACCCCACTGTGTTCTTTTAATTATACTCTTAAGGACCCACACTGGACAGAAGTATGTACTCATGGGCACCAGAATACAGCTACAAGGAAGTCTGTGAGCATTGCCCACAGAAACCCCAAACTCAAAACCCCCAAAACATCCATCAATCTTTGACCCCATCCTGTATTTATTTTCTAAAGTAGGATGATGCACAGCAGTGAAAATGAGCAGACTTTAGTTCCACACGGAGCAAGGATGAGGCTCAAGGACACAATACTGAACCACACGTATACACAAAAAAGCCAGACACAAAAGATTATGTGTGATGACATTTATACGGAATTTGAAAACCAGCAAAACCAAACTATTTTGTTTAAGCATGCATACTTACCAGGTAAAAATATCTTAAAATATAAGAAAAAAGTGCCTGCAAATTGGGAGAGTAGGAACCCTTAGGGCAGAGCAGGGATCTCATAGATTATTGCTCTATTCTCCGCCCACAAGTATATATTTCTATTAAATGTGGGTATAATAAGAGTATAATAGAGAAATGCAGAGCAGAGAGGATGTAATTGGGAGGGCCTTGTAAAGTTCTTATAACATTCCATTTTGTGATCTGGATAGTGATTACACAAACAGCTATGGACTGAATTGTGCCCCTACTCCCCCAAATTTCTACGCTGAACCGCTAACCCCTCCATGTTATCATGGTGGAGATAGGACCTTTAAGGAGGTGGTTAAAGTTCATGAGGTCACAGAGTAGACCCCTCATCTATCTGATAGACAAGCCTAAGGGTAGTGCCCTTCTAAGAGGAAGAGACACCAGAGTTTTTACCCTGTATGTCAAGATACAGGGAGAAGGTGGTCATCCACAAGCCAGAGAGTGGGCCTTCACCACCTTCCAACTATGTTGGCCCCCCAATCTCAAACTTCTAGCCTCCAGAAAAAATGTCTGTAGTTTAAGCCACACGGTCTATGATATGAGGTTATGACCAGAGCCGTCTAACAGAACTAACAGCTAACATGTTCATTTTCTGAAAGAATTATTTTTTATTTAACTTTATTTGTCCATTTATTTTCATTTGACCAGAGAGAGACAGAGTGAGAGAGAGAAAGAGAGAGAAAGTGAGAAAGCAAGTCACCAGGTCTGGGACTTGAACCACGGCTGGCCATGTGGGAGTCCAGCGCCCTTAACCACTACGCCACCTGCTGGCCCCTCCTGTGCATGTTTAATATGCAAGTCGCTTGAAAAGCATCATTATTTTCAAAAATAAGCATTACCTAAAATGCAGAGCACTGAAAACTACCCATTGGAAGGTAGTAACTAGGTAAAGAAATCATAAAATCATCTTTCACATGGCTGAGCTCATATAACCTGTAAAATTTCTACCTCTCATCTGAACGTCAAATGCAAAATGTTTTTGCTTAAAATGAGTTATTTGAAAGTTCTGTGGGAACGCTGGTTAAATGCAGAAAAGAACTTGCACACGTTTTACCCCACCCTCTCCAAATGGCAATAAAATGACAGCAAAGGAACGAGAACAGTGTAAACACACAGGAAGAAAGGACAGCAGTGTCAAAACACTCTTGGAAGACCCACAGTGGGTGGATGTGTGGTAAATCACTTAGCAAACCAGGGCTTGTTAAGCCACAGAGCCTGCAGAGGGGAATGAAAATGAGATCAAGGCATTTTATCCCTACAAACTCCAGAGGTCCTGAAAATGCCACCGTGGTACAAAGAACAAAAAGTGGGAGCAGGAAGAGGAAGGGACTTGGGAGCAGAGCATGCTCACTCAGAGCTGCTTCTGTGCTGGCGAGAACTTAGCACAGATTGTTTAAAGTCGATAAATCAGGGACCAGCAGTTAGTGTAATGGCTATGTCGCTGGACTCCCATGTAGTCGATCACGGTTCGAGTCTCAGACCCGGTGGCTTAAACTCATGCCAGGCGCATAGACGTGCATGCCCAAGATCCCAAAAGGACAATGGAGGAGAAGGGATTGCGTGTGGTCATCGCCCCTGGGGGGTGATTTCTCGCTTCCTGTCTCTCTGTCTCTCTCTGTCTTTCTGGCAAGTGCACGCACCTTTTAGCAAAAACTTCTCCAAAAAAAAGTCGATAAATCAAGGAATGGTAAAATAATTATATTCAACATTACCAAGGTAAGCATGAAAAAGATACTGTTAAATATAATCAAATGGTGGGTAAAATGGAAGAGAAAGGAAAGAAAACTACCAAATGAAAAGAAGAGATATTGTTTAAATGAATAGCCTTCTAAGGGCAATGCATCACATAGTTTGAATTAAATTATGTATTTGATAATGATAAACACTTGCTTATAACACTAAAACAGAAATCAAGAACTCTTCCAGTTATCAGAAGAATTGTACACAAAAATACAAGCATATAAAACCTACCAGATAATGAAACATTTTGTAAACTATTAAATACATAACATAAAGAAATAGAAGCGAAGCTGAGTCAGCAAGTGGCATAGTGATTCAGTTGCTGAACTCCCACATGACCAACCACTGTTCGAGCTCTAGATCATGCAGCTTGAAAATCACTCTGGGCACGTGTGTATGCGTACCCAAAATTCTGAGAGGAAAATGGAAGAGAAGGGGTTGCAACGTGGTCATCGCCCTGGGGAATGATTTCTCAATCCCCCTCTCTCTGTCTCTGTTTCTTTCTCTCTGGTGAGCGTTCCTGCCCTATGGCAAAAACCTAAAAAAAGAAAAGGAAATTTAAGCAACCCAAGAATAAGCTAATCTGTCATGTCAATAAATATAAATGGATTTTACTCACCTATTTGACAAGTTCATAGTATATTACAAAGCAATATTCAACTCTATGTTGAATAAAAATACTACTCTTTAAAGGCTTAAAAGTGTGAAGTTCAAGCAAAGGCAAACAGAAAGAAAGCAGGAGCTATGATCTTAACACCAGAGAAAGTGGAATTTAGGTCAAAAAGCATTAAACAGGACAAAAATGACATTTTGTCATGCTAAACAATCCATAGCAATAATTAATAACCTTGCAATAAATCATGCAACAGTATTTATAATTCAGAAATTGGGAAATTTTAAGGGTAAACAGACCAAAACGCTATAGAAATAGAAAAGTTTAATTAATTTCTTTCAGCCTGTGACAGATAACAAAATAAATTCGAGAATATTTCACATTAATGTATTAGTAGACTCACTATTTCTAAAATATCAATATTGCCCTAATTAATCTATAGGTTGATGAAATCCCAATGAAAACCTCTCCAGCAGCTGTTTTGTAAAAACTGGATGAATAGGTTTTACTTGCATGACTGAGGCAAAAATTTATTGAATTATGATCCTATTGATAGACATTCATGTTGACCCTAATCAACACAACCCTTAAATTTTGCCATCACTATTAATCCTTCATGAATACCCTTACACACATGTTTGTACACAAAGTATGGGTAAATTCAAGAAATGAATTTCTAGAAGTGGAATTGCCAGGTTGAAGGGTTGTACAATTTTAATTTTGTACAAATTTAATTTTTGAGTTATTGCCTATTATCTGCCAAAGTTGTATCAATTCCCATTCTAATTATTAAATCTATTTCTTCTCATATTTGAATTAACTGAATTATTGACACAATTTCCTTCATATACATATTTTGAGAAAAGAGGGGGAAAAAAATCTACCTTTCGGATTCTACTCCTGGAAATGCGTGCAACAGACAGTGACTCATACTGAGGACCCCTCTGCCTGGAAATAATGAGTGTAGGTTTTATTAACTGGTAACAGCAGTTAGTTGTTTACTGTATTTCTGGAAGCCCAGAGGAAGTGAAGGAATTGTCCTTGAGTTGAGGACTCCAAAAATTGTGCCATGTATTTTTTAGGAAAAATTACAGTGTAACCAGTGAGGAATCAGAAGACAATCCTATTGCAATGTTCTTGATACAATCTTGTGGACCCACGTGGCTACCATTCCTTATCTTCCTTTATTCCCCTTGAAACATGAGCTTTGCAGATTACCTGCTGGTAGTGATAGTTCCCTGCCTGCCTGCTTATCTGTCTGCTTGTGGGAAGATACAGATATAGATACAGAGTCCAATTGTATAATCCCTTCTTGTTGTCAGAAAGAAACTAGAGATTGTGGGGGGCTAAAGTGGGGAAGAATATTCCAGATTCGGCCGCCTGGGGAGATTAAAAAAAAAAAAAAAAAAAAGTACAGAGGGGGGAAAGGTGCTAACAGTGGGCAAAACAGGATTTTCTTCCTCAGTGCGTGCCCTGGGGCTCACAGAGTCATTGAAGCCGTTCTTTGATGGCTCTAGGACACCTATGACTGACCATACAGAGATTCTGGAAAAACATCTGGCAAATGATAGCAATTTGGTTGCTGAGAATACCACAAGAGAAAGTGTTTTCTCACCTGGGGGACGGAGGGGATGTGTAAAATGAAGCTAAACCTATGGCAAGCTGGGAAACACGCCTGGCACTGCAGGCTTAAAGTATGGTTTGTGTCTTTTGAAATTTAGAGGGATGCTTCCATGGTGGTATACGTGCTTTACTGGACACTTTTTCAAAATCAGTGTCGTGTTTTGGAAGTTGGTCAAAATTTTATTTCATATTTTTACTGCTCTTTAGTATTCCGTAAAGATATTCTCCTGTATTTCCTTCTCAATACAGTTTTTTCTACCTACATTTAGTTATTTCATTCTCCTAGAACTTCCTTTTGTGTGTGTAAAGTATAAGATAGACTTCCAATATTTTCCCATGTGGATTATTCCAATGTCATATTTCTTTTTTTTAGAAAGAAATTTTTGCTATAGGGAGCATGCACTCACCAGAGAGACAGAGAGAGACAGAAAGACAGAAAGTGAGAAATCACCCCCCGGAGAGGATGGCCACACTGCAATCCCTTCTCCTCCATTCTTCTCTTGGAATTTTGAGCATGCATGCACACTCGCCTGGCATGAGTTTTAAGCCGATGGGTCTGGGACTCGAACCGTGGTCAACCACGTGGAAGTCCAGTGATGCAACCATTACACCATCTACTGCTCCCCTTATAGCACTTTTAATAGATCATCATCTCCTATGTGGTTTCTTCTACTGCTCAGTCAGGCACCAGATTCCCACGTCTACCCAGACGTGCTTCTCCAGCTATCAGTTCGTCACTCCCTGAGCCCAAACCTCACTGATTCAGATGCCTGAGAATAAAACCTGATTGATTCTTGTGCTCCTCTTTATTTATCTTCTTGAAAATGACCTCAGTTCTTTTTATTTCTTTGCTTTTTCCATGTCAATTTAAGGGACATGTTTTCAAGGTCTTTTCTCACAATTCTGTTAAAATGTTGATTGGAAATGGACAGAATTATTTTATTACCACAGAAAGAATCACTATGTGTATAATATGTAGCTTTCTTACATGTCAGCATGGCATCTCTTTAACTAATACAGGTCTTCTTATATATTTTTCCATATAATTTTATACTATCTTATAAAGGTATACTATAATTTCAGCTGATTCTTTATTGCTAAAATATCTTAATATTCTATATATTAAGTTTGCATCCAGCAGCTTTGCTGAGCTACTTAACAAGTTCCATTTCTCTATAGATTCTTTTGGACTTTCTATTTAGACAATTATGTCAACAGAAATAATGACGAACTTATTTCTTACTTTATGGCTGTTGTAGCACTCTTTTGGTTTTCCAGTCTTGTAGGATTGGCCTTGAATCTTCCGCACAGTGACTCAAAGCTGTAATGATATATTTCTTTTTAAATTTTCATTTAATAATCATGCATCTTTACAATGTACAATGTGGTTTTTCAAAACATATATGCAGTGTATGTCAATCAAGTCATTGATATTACTAGATATATCATTTCCAATAGGTAACTTTACATTCTTGTGTCTGTTAAATGTTTTCCTTTTTCCTGAGCCCTCTCCCTCCTGCCTTCTTCTATCCACCCCCTCCTATACAATGTCTGGTATCTACACTTGCCCTCCCTGCTATTATACCTTTGAATATTTCAATTTCTGCCATAGAGTGTAGACATTTGATATATATTGAACAGAGACATACAATATTTGTCTTTTATACTCTGGCTCATTTTGCTAAGCATTAAGTCTTCTATATTCAACTACTTCATACAGCTTCAAATAATAAAACTACTGATGGAAAACACAGGGGAAACTCTTGAAGACACTGGAGTAAGCAAAGACTTGCTAACTAAAACTCCCAAAACACAGGCAATAATCCCCAAAATAGACAAGTGAGACTACATCAAGCTGAAATGCTTTTGCCCAGCAAAGGAAATAATAGAATGAAGAGACTGTTCTCAGAATGGGAGAAAATATTTGCAAACTATGCTTCAGATAAGGGACTGATAACCAGAATGTATAGGGAACTCAAACAGTGCACTCACAAAAAATGAATAATCCTATTATAAAATTTAAAAATGAGCTGATAGACAACTCTCCAAGAAAGACATATAAATGGCCAAAAAGAATGTGAAAAAAAATGTTCTACATCTCTTATCATAAAAGAAATGTAAGCCAAAATGATAATAAAATACCATTTAATCCCAGTCAGAATGGCTATGATTAAATAAATAGAGAATGACAAATGCTGGCAAGGCTGTGGTGGAAAGGGAACCCTCCTACACTGTTGATGGGAATATAAATTAGTACAGCCACCATGGAAAACAATATGGAGACTCCTCAAAAACCTACAAACAGTACTACCTTATGACCCAGTAATACCACTACTGGGTATTTACCCAAAGGATAGGAAAACACTCCATTGGAAAGATACTTGCATGTCCATGTTTGCTGTGGCATTATTTACAATTGCTAAGACATGGAATCAACCTAAATACCCAAGAATGAGTGACTTAATTTTAAAAATGTGGCACATATACGTTATGGAATATTACTCAGGCATAAAAAACAGTAAGAGCCTATCATTTGATATGTCATCTTATCTTGATTAAAGAGTGTGCTTTTAATGTTTCATTATTATGATTTCTGTGGGAGTCTCATAGTTACTATCTATCAAGTTTAAAAAATTCCATTTCAGGTTTCAGTTTGTATTATGAATAGATACTAGTACTTCTATATTTTTAAATAGTTATTTATTTAACTTTATTTGTTATTATTCTTTTTTAATTTGATGAGAAAAGGAGGAGAGGAGAGAGAGAGAAAGTGAGAGAGCAAGCTGCCAGGTCTGAGACTCAAATAGTGATTGGCCCTGTGGGAGTCTAGCACATCAACCACTATACCACCAGCCAGCCCCAGTGTTTCTATATTTATTAAGGTTATCATGTTGTTTACATGTTAGATTATATTAATGAGTTAGTTAATCTATTTTTTAAAGAATTATTTATTTAATTTTATTTATTTATTTATTTATTTATTTATATTTTACCAAAGACTGACAGAGAGAGAGAGAGAACCTCTAGGTCTGGGACTCAAACTGTGGTTGGCCATGTGGAAGTTTAGCACCTTAACCACCAAGCCACCTGTTGACCCCACTGATCTATTTGTTAAGAATTATTTTATTTAACTTTATTTATTTGTTTTTAATTTGACTAGGGAAGGACAAAGTAAGAGTGAGAGAGAGAGAGAGAGAGATAAAGTGAGAAAGCAAGCCACCAGATCCAGGACTCAAACCACGGTTGGTCATGTGGGAGTCCAGCGCCCTTAACCACCATGCCGCCTGCTGGTCCCAATCTATTTTTAATGTTCCAGCTTGATCCTTTTGTTGGATTCAATTTGCTAGTATTTAATTTGGTCTGCTTTAGTAAATGAGGCTGGACTATAATCTTCTACTATAAATAGGGGTTTGCAAATGTGTCTTCTACTGAGTGATTTCCTGTTCTTTGGGTATATATCCAATAGTACAATTACTGGGACACGTAATAGTTCTATTTTTAGATTTTTGGGGAACCACTATACTGTTTATACAATGGCTATGCTAACTTACATTTCTGCCAGTAGTGTGCCAAAGTTCTCTTCTCTCTGCAACCTTGCCAGCACTTGTTATTATTGGTTTAATTATAGTCACTCTGACTAGCATTAGATGATATCTCATTACAGTTTTGATTTGCATTTCCCTCTGATAAGAGATATTGAACATAGTTAAAATGCTTTTCAGCCATTTGTATGTCTACCTTAGAGAACTGTCTGTTTGGATCGATTGTCATTTTGATTGATTATCTCTTTCCACGTGAGCTATTTGAGGACTTCCAGAACTATGTTGAATAGGCGACTTTCTGTGTTCTTAACAGCAGTGTGCATGCTTCAAGGACTAACTTCAGTGATTCTGGTTAGCATACAGTTAATAATGGGTAGTTTATCTTGCCTAATATATTGTCATCTGACAGTCATTTACATTCATTAAACTTGCATTTACCATAAGATTACAATTCACAAAAATCAATCATTTCAAAAGTGGTTCATTGAAGTTTAACAAGAATGAAAAAAATAGAAATAGAAATCCTACAACATGAAATAAGTTTACAGTATAAGTAATCATGGACTCTATTATAAATATAAAGCTTGAATCTGTCATGAGACTAGTGGGCAATGAATGTGGATTATCTTACAAAACCAGATAAAATAATATATATATATATACATATATATATATATATATATATATATATATATGTATATATATATATATATGAAAATAGGCATCATGACAATAAATAATGATCATTTTATTTTATTAGGCCAGTGGTCCTTTGGTCCTAGTACCCAGTTTATTACCTGTTAACATTTTTATCAAATAAAAATAGAAAGTTATGAAAGGTTCTATGTTATTTTCCAATAAAGCTTATTAATCTCACTTTTAAACCAATTGACTGTCTCTAGCACAAGAACAAAATTAAGTTTTCCAGTACAAAATTGTCAAAATATGATGTTAAAGATTGAGAAGACACAAAAACTACGGAGTCATCATACATCCTCTCAAAAACAGGCACAATTGCACTCTTGCTGGTAAGATATGAAACCAACTTCAAAAATCAATTGTGAATATTGTGGTTGGAAAGCATGTAAGGAAAATCATTGGCAGAATTCCTTTATCAGCGAGACTATCAGGTGGCGTGGTGGTTAAGGTGCTGGACATTCCCACATGGCTGACCATGGTTTGAGTCCCAGACCTGGTGGCTTGCTTTCTCACTTTCCCTCTCTCTCTCTCTCTGGTCAAATTTGAATAAATGATGAATAAATAAATTAATTAATTTAAAAATAATTCTTTTATCAGAACTGTTGTATTCCTTACAATGTAAGGAATTGCATTTAAAATCAAAACCTGTTATACATATCAACAGACATTTTACTTTATAGTTGAGCAAAATTATGAATAAATCCATTGTCAGCAGAAGCGTTCAGTGACTTTTTGTCCTAATTATCACACAGCTAATTTTAAAAGTAGAAATTTCTGGTTTAACTGAAGATGAGTCTAAAGAAAAACAAGATTAATCTTGAACTATGAAACAGATTTAAAAAGGCATGTTGACTTATACGCCAGTGTTGGTAGCACCGTTATTCACAATAACCAATACATAAACGCCCATTAACAGGTAAAGGAATAAACAAAATGTAGTATGAACAAAAGAATATTCTATTCTATGGCCTTAGAAATGAATGAAGTTCTGATACATGCCTCATCATGGATGAACTTAAATTTTAAAAAGCATGCCAAGTAAAGAACTCAGACTCAAAAGGATAAACATTGTATGATGCCTAGGATAGGCAAATTCATGGAGACAGAAAGTAAAATAGAGATGGTCATGGGGTAAATAATGGGAATTAGTGTGTCACGGGTACATTTCTGCCTAGAAGGTTGAGCATTCTGGAGATGGCTAGCAGTGATGGTTTCAGAACATTATAAACATCCTTAATACCCCTCAACTATATTCTTTAAAATGGTTAAGGTACTAAATTTTTATGCATATTTTAACCACAATTTTTTTTAAAAAGCTGAGGGACCAGCAGATGGCATAATGGTTATGTCACTGGACTCCCACGTAAGCGACCACGGTTTGAGTCCTGGTCCTGGCAGCTTGAAACTGACATTGGGTGCATGTGTGTGCATGCCCAAGATCCCAAGGGGAGAATGGGGAAGGGATTGTGGTGTGGCCATCCCCCATGGGGCATGATTTCCCACTTTATGTCTCTCTGTCTCTCTCTGTCTGGTGAGCACACATACTCTATAGCAAAAATCTCTCAAAAAAAAAGAAAAAGTTGATATGTTGAATTGACATTGAAGCAGCTCTAGTCACACAAAAAAGGCATCACTGTACGAATGGAAGACACTCCTTCCGAATGCCAGGACTTGTCTCATTCACAGAAAACAGCTGGGGGTCTCTAAGAGGCCTCTGGATCCTGATTTGCTGTTGAGTACCACAGTAGAAAACGTAGAAACAAACTGTGGTCATTCAGTGTATGTCTCCTCAGCCTATTGGGCTGAAAGGAAAAGTGGGTATGAAATGGTGTTCTCCCCATTGAATTGTTGTGGCTGGCAAACAAAAGTCTTCTGTGGCATTTTTATTGAAAAAAAAAAGAATGACTTTTTTGAAAAATTACCATTTCTTTGACTGTAAGTAATCCACTCAGGATTTTGAATAGTGTGGATCTTTGATTTCAAGGCTTAAATACCAGAATTTTTTTTGTTGTTTAATTTTCCAGAGGGCTCATACACTCACAAGAGACAGAGAGAGAAAGAGAGAGCAGCTTCCATGGAGACTGGCTACACCACAATTCCTTCTCCTCCATTTCTCCCGCCTTTCAGAATTTTGGACACATGTGTACACCACCCCAGCATGTTTCTCAAGTTATGTGAGGTTTCAAAACACACAGATGACCATGTAGGATCCGGCCACCTTAACCACCATGCCAACAGCTTACCCAAAACCAGGATTCTTAACGATTCAAAGTCAGGTTCCTACAACTGAGCAGCGGTATAAATGGCTCCGCGGGTGAGAGTTTCCCACACTCAATGACTTTCTTCATTCACCAGAAAAAAAACTTAGTAAAAATCAAATTGGGCACTTAAAAATTACATGCAAATGTACCAGTGAACATGAGAACCTAGGTTCCAAAGCCAAAGACCACCAAAGAGAGGAAGCCATGCCATTGGTTGCCATCGCCCAAGATGAGACATCCAACCTTCTAGTGTTCAGCTGCATGAAGCTGGGCCATGTGTCCTCTGGTGAAATGCTGAAAATAGTCTTTAGAGAGAACTCTCTCCATAATTTCTGAATCGATCTGAAAAGCCAGAAATATCTGTCAAAGCTTCCCAACAACCTATAATTCTGAGTTAAGATTTTCTAATTTAGAAAACATAAAAAGTGGGGGGGGGGGCAAGAAGGACATGGAAGTTGACAGCTCAAGCAGCTATGCAGCCAGATATAGATTTCTTCATGAGTGATTTCGAACACTGCTTCTCCTCTCCTAGCTGTGAAAATACACTATCCACTTTTTCATTTGATTTTTACTTTTATTTAAGATACACACATTCAGATTTCAAAGGCCATGTATTTCTTTAAGGATTCCAACAACAACAACAACAACAACAAAAAGCAACTTCCTATTCCTCATCACCTTATTATTAATCCCATCTTTTTAGAGATAACCACTTTCAGCTTCTTTACCTTTGTTATACCTCATCTCCAAAATATATGATGCTACTATTGCTTATTTTAGATGACTTTCTACTGGCTTCCTGCTATTGGGAAAAAAAAGTGGGGGGAGTGGGGTGTGAGAGAGAATTAGGACCATATGAATACACTCATTTCATCTCACCCTCACCTTCTCATTAGGGTTTTATTCTAATTTTTGGTTAGATCATCAGATATGTGCGTTACTAAATACATATATGATTATATAATAGCATTGCTAAGCAAATGCTATTCACAGCTATGTCATGTAATATACTTTGATTATGTTTCCCTTTTGCACAATGTCTTTCCTTTCTCTGGAGTTAATAAAGATTTTATTTCTTCATTCGCTCGGTTTTCTACATATTTATCCCAAATGTGTTCCCATACTCTTTTCCAGAGGTTTCATTCTTGCCTCAATTTATTTGAACATGTCAGGTTATCCATCAGTTTTTCTCTTTTATCAGAGAGGTCACGTGTGGTGTCCTTCAACTCCTGCCTCAACCTGAGCTGGATGTTCTTCAGGCTTGATGCAAAGCTCTTTTCGGGAAATTTTCCCTTCTCTTTACTATTTTAGATTCCTTTGGCCTCTCCCTTAGATCCCACTTCTTCCTCTTTACTGATTATTTTCTCATTTTTATGGAGCACATCCTCTAGTAACTTTCTTAGAAAGGTAGCTGGGAAGTTAACTTTCTGAAATTTTACCTATCTGTAATTACGTTATTCTAACCTTCATTTTGACAAATTAGATGGGAAAGAAATTCCATATTAGAAATTATTTTTCATCAGAATCTTTTCTTTCTTTTTATTTCTATTTCTTTTATACATTCAATCACATTACTTAGCTTATAAAGTGAATATTCCAACATGTATACATTTCTCACCAATCCAGTTCACCATATTAGAAAATTATCTTCAATAGATAATAATCCATTTCTTTGTCCTACAAATGCCTTGCCTCTCTATTTTCCTCCTTAGTATCCTTCCGAAGACTCTACTCCTTCAGAATCTTAAAGAGAACCTGCTGTGGTAGCTTGCTTGTCAGGTTGAGTCTACATAGGAGGCCTGGGTTCAATTCCTGGATCACCCTAAAAAGTTAGATTCAGTGGCATGTGCTTCCGGTTCCAACTCCTCAGGACCAGAAGCAGGAGGATCATGACACAGTGAGAATCATTTCTTTTTATAATTTTCCCCAAGCTATTTGCTATTTCCTTCTTTATTTCTTTCTAGATATCCTACTAATCAGACATGGCGCCCAGTGATCTGATTCTTTAGTTTACGTTTTTAATCACTTGTTCACTATTTCTGCTATTTCTTCCACTTTCTATGAGATTTTCTAACTTCATTTTCATCCTTCTACTAATATTTTATTTTTGCTATCATATTTTTGTTTCAAAAGTTCTGTTTTGTCCTTTGAATATTCTTTTTTTTTTTTTTTTGAGAGGTTTTTGCTTTTAGGGCACGTGCGCTCGCCAGACAGACAGAGACAGAGAGACAGAAAGCAGGAAATCACCCCCCAGGGGGGATGGCCACGCTGCAATCCCTTCTCCTCCATTCACCTCTCGGGATCTCGGGATCTTGGGCACGCACGCACACGCGCCCGGCGTGAGTTTAAGCCACCGGGTCCGGGACTCAAACCGCGGTTGATTACGTGGGAGTCCAGTGACATAGCCATTACACTAACTGCTGGTCCCTTGAATATTCTTTTGATAATCTCGTTTTTTATATTTGTTTTCTCCCACTCTTTACTCTCTAAAAATATTCATGATATTCATTTTTTCTCTTTTTTTCTCAAATTGTCTCTTTTTCTTTTCTTCTCTCTTTCTTTCTTTATCTTTTCTCTCTTTTTTTTTTTTCCCTTCCTGTTTGGTTGTTTGGGATTTGGGTGTTAAAATCATCCTTCAAATTCCTGATGTTCCTTGGCTAGCTGTTCACCTTTAAGTGTGGTATCGTGTGGGCTATAAATCTCATTGCCTTCTAAGAACATAGTGAGGGTTGTCTGTTTTTTCAGTATGTTAACTTTTCCTTTATGCAAGTGTTTCAGTATGTAACTCTCCCTCTTGTTCAACTATTAAGAAATATGCAATCTAATGCTACAGCAGAAGGCACAGTTCTTGACTGAATGAATAGTGCAACGTCGAGTCTAGAAAGGCCACCTACTCCTCGCAAAGACTGTTAAACAGTCCTTCAGCCTCACTTGCCACCCTTTCCCCAATCCCACTTCAGAGATATTTAGCATCTCTAAGTCATATGTGGTTCTAAAGTCCTACAGTGTAGCTTGGCTTGCTTTCAGGCACTTCCCACTCTCAGCTAGTGTTCAGCTTCTTAAGTCTGCTCTGTCAGTTACCACTCATCAGTCTGCACTCCAGGTCTCAAACTACTGTGGTTGTGTTCTCTGTATCTCTGTCCTGGTGGATTTATGTATTTTTAGTTTATTTTTTGAAAGTATTTATTATAGGGTATACCTCGGGAACTGCGGTAGTGTCTGATTCTTCTTTATTTATGTATCTTTTACTCTAATTAATTTATTTCTTTCATTAGCAAGCAAGCCAAAGAGACAGCACCTCCCCCTCACTTGGGACCAGCAGATGGCATAATGGTTATATTGCTGGACTCTCACATAGTTGACCAGTTCGTGTGCTGGACTTGGAGGCTTAAAACTCACGCATGCATGCCCAAAATCCCAAGAGGAGACTGGAAGAGAAGGGATTGCAGCATGCCCATCTCCCCGGTGGGAGGGGGGGGGGGGCAATATCTCACTTTCTGTCTCTGTCACTCTCTGTGTCTCTGGCAAGCCCATACACCCTGTAGCAAAAATCTCTCCAAAAAAGAAAAAAAGAGAGAGAGAGACAGCACCCCCAACAGGGTCTTTATGCTGCAATCCAACCCCAACAACAGCCAGTTCAGGCTCATGGGCTTCTAGCCTGGGCTCATAGGGTGCCACATGCCCAGCATACTCAAGAAGGTCTGGTTACAAACCTGGGTGCTTCCCATCTGGGTCAGCTCACGGAGTGTCACATTTTACTGCCGCACCATCAGGGACCTGTGTGACTCCTTTTAGTGCAAGTGACTAAAAGCTACAGAAGAAAAAGTGAATCAACATACAAGCAGGGACTAGCAGTTAGCATAATGGCTATGTCGCTGCACTCCCATGTAGTCGACTGTGGTTCGAGTCCCGGACCCGGTGGCTTAAAACTCATGCCGGACACGTGTTTATGCATGCCTAAGATCCCCGAGAGGAAAATGGAGGAGAAGGGATTGGGGCATGGCCATCCCCCTGGGGGGGTGACTTCTCTGTCTCTCTGTCTCTCTCTGTCTGGTGAGCACACGTACCCTATAGCAAAAACCTCTCAAAAAAAAAAATATATATATATACAAGCAAAATTCCCCTACGGTATCTGCCATGGCAAAATACTGATAGACTGACTTTTTATAACTACATCACAGCTGGTTGAATGATTATGCCTTTAAGAAAAATCCCCTTGTCTCTCATTTCAGAGAGGTTTCAGAAGTGATGAAGGTAAATATATGTTTTCTATCTACTGTACTTAATAAAAAATTTTCCTATTTTTAATAGCAGAGTATACGTTTATCATTTTATAACTTACAAAAAGATTGAATGTAAATAAGAAAGCATGGAAAGTTTAGCATATCCAAATTGTAATGCATGTACGATTTGTGTGTGCATCCGAATTCTTCGATCAGTGGTTCTCAAAGGGAGGCTCCCTGGGCCAACAGTATTACCATCAGCTGGGACTTGTTCTAAGTGCAAATTCTTGGTCCCTACCCCAAACCTACTGAATCAGAAACTCTGAGGGTGGAGCCCAGAGAGTTTATCTGTTTGAGGAAGGTCTCAGGTGGTTCTCATGCTTACTGGAGTTCAAGAACCACTGTTCTAGGTGATCAAGAGACTCTGAGTGTTTGAGAAACAGCACCCTCCTCCCAACCTCAGCTCTACATTTCAAACCCAACAGGGTACTCAGATGAATAAAAGAACTATTTTGAGATCATTTCCTTTCTTATGAAACATCTTGTTGAGAAAACATTTGCAGATTGAGATGTTTTCTTTTTCTTCCATAACAACTAGGCCAGGAACATGGGCCAGGCATGGTGTGAGAGAAAAGAATTCAGGAGAGGAGGGCTTAGCAGAGCCTTCTCCCTCGACCACATTTTCTACCATCGGCAGGTTGAGAGAGGAGCCTGCAGCTTCCCACAGGACAGGAAGCCTCGGGAGCCCCATGGAAAAGGAGAATCCTTATTCTTCCGCTGCCCTGTCAGCCGTCTCAGGCCACACACATCCTGCCCCACCCCACCCACTGTGTGGCTGCGTGGTAATCCTCATCCGCGTCTTGACTCCTCCCCCTACTTTCATCCTCTTCTCCTTAGAGATGTTCTTTGCATGCGTTCCATCGAAGCACTCACCTCTCCCTCCAGAAAGGAGAAAGGACCCTCCAAGCTCTCTTCATGGTACAGTTAACACTCCTCTTTAACCCCCTTCCCCAGGTACGTCTTCACTGTCATTTACACCTTTGAAGCTTTGATTAAGATACTGGCAAGAGGATTTTGTCTAAATGAGTTCACGTACCTGCGCGATCCTTGGAACTGGCTAGATTTTAGTGTCATTACCTTGGCGTGAGTATTTCTTGGGGCTAATTGGAGTGAGGTGTGTGTGTGTCTGTGCTCTCTGTGAGTATCAGGGAGTATCTAGGCTCATGCTCTCACGTGTTTCCTCATCTCAGTTCCTTCCTCATTTGAAATTGCATGGCCTGGGGTTTTGTTATTATGGTGCTTTTGGGGTCACTTTCCAGGGTTAGTCCCAGACCCACAGGGAGAAGTCAAAGACCTCAAATCTGTTAACTGGCTTGTCAGAGCAAGTGGGACAGGGCTTGGTGTTGTACCTGTCAGACATGGAGATCTTTCCCTGGGGAACCCGGCTGACCAAGCCCTCGTGTTCGGGCATCAATTCCTACCTGCACTCTGGACCACCGGATCTTAAGGCATCTCCTCAAGGGGCCTATTCTGAAAGAGATGAGAGTAATAAAGCCCTCACGGTGTCCGTCTATACATGGTACTACCATTCCATTCTCACTGTTCTGGGTCCTCCCTGGGCTCCCCTTACCCAAAGCTGTCCTTACTCATGCTGCAAGCTTTCCCAAGGCCCTCTCCTTGCAGAAATGCTGACGATTTATAATCCTACAGCTACGTCGGTGCCGCGATAGATCTCCGGGGGATCTCCGGGCTGCGGACGTTCAGAGTACTCAGGGCTTTGAAAACAGTCTCTGTGATACCAGGTGAGCTGCTTTAACTAGCACGTTTATCCAGTTCCCAAAGCCTAATGCCCATCTTTGATGTTTCTATAAGAATCTGCTAAGGTTTCAGGGCAAGGACTATTGTCTCCATTTAATAGACAAAGAAATGGGACCAGCAAATGGTGTAAAAGCAATGTCGCTGGACTCCCATGTAGTCGACCGTGGTTCGAGTCCCACACCCGGTGGCTTAAACTCATGCCGGGAGTGTGTGCTTGCGTGCCCAAGATCCTGAGAGGAGAATGGAGGAGAAGGGATTGCGGCGTGGCCATCCCCCTGGGAGGTGATTTCTTGCTTTCTGTCTCTATCTCTCTGTATTTCTGGTGACCACACGCGCCCTATAGCAAAAACCTCTCAAAAAAATGAGAGAGAGAGACAGAGAGAGACAGAGAAACTGAGGCACAGGGTGTGAAAAACATAAGCTCAAGTTCTCATCGCTAGTAAAAGGTAAAGTCTGACCTGGATGTCTAGCACCCTGATTTCCAGGGCAATGCTCTGCCCACGTACTACATGGTCTCAGCATTTTACTTTTTTTTTTTCCAAGAGGTTTTTGCTATAGGGTGTGTGCACTTGCCAGACAGAGACAGAGAGACAGAAAGTGAAAAATCACCCCCCAAGGGGGATGGCCACGCCGCAATCCCTTCTCCTCCATTCTCCTCTCGGGATCTTGGGCACGCACGCACACGCGCCCGGCGTGAGTTTTAAGCCACCGGGTCCGGGACGTGAACCACGATCGACTACATGGGAGTCCAGCGACATAGCCATTACGCTAACTGCTGGTCCCAGCATTGATAAGTGACAAGAGAGTCACATCTTCATTTCCCGCTCTAGTGGGATTCAGGCGAGCTCCTCAGCTGGATTCTCATCTATGCCTTAAACTAAAGGCCTGACCTTGGGAACCCAGAGGAAGGGTAAAAGCAGTCCTAGGCTCTGAGATAGCCTCACCATTGCCATAGTCTAAAGGTTTGAGTCCCAGCCCTGTCTTAGGATCCCCAAAGGAGAAAAGAATTAGGCAATTCTTGGATTACACACACAGCATTCAGAAGCAAAAGTAGCCCCTCAGCTCATTTTAGGGGGCCTCCAAGATCTCATGGTCACTAGTAGCCCAGTGACAATCTTCATCCCCATGAGGTTGATGGTGGGGATGGTCAGGCCAGCCACAAGGTGAACTGTCTGAAATAGGACTCGAACTTCCCCTGTGGTGGTGGATTATCTCCCCTTCAACTGACTCTGTCTCAAAATTTGTAAAATAGAAATAGCAATTCCAGAGTGAAAGTCCCTTTCTATCATTTCACGTCTGTTCTGTGGGGTAAAATAATCAGAGACTCATCGTCAACTTCCACTGGACCAAGTTCTTCACGAAGAAAGCTGCAGTTCTGCTCCTTGGTCCCTCTCTCATCTACTCTTCTTTTGGAAAACCCTGAGTCTTGTTTACAAGACCTGGCCTGTGCACACTCCCTATCCTGCCTCTCTCCCACTCCTGCCTCTGTCCTGAGTCTGCCTATAGTTCTGCAAATCCCCCATGCCCTTGCTCACCTCCCAGCCTTTTTCAGGATGTCTTTCCTCCTCTCGTTCAACTCATGCTTATTCTTCAGGGTTCTGCCAAGGTTCTACTTCCTACAGAAGACTCCTTGTTCTTTCCAAACTTCTGCACACACCACTGCACCCCTGAGTTCAGTCAAGAGCTTCTCTTCTGTGTGCCCACTGGCTCCACAGTGCTGTGGAGTTTCCCCTCAGTTGTCATGCCACCCCACTTCATGTCAATGCCCTAGCCATCCCTCAGCGCTCAGCCCAGGGGTTGACACGTGCAGTGCTCCACAGATTATGGCCCAGATAATAAGCCAAGGGTAGGTTTCTGAGACTGCTTTCCTGTCAGAGCTGCCTGTGAAGCTGTTCTTCCACAGGAGGTAGCACTTTCTCAGATTCTCTTCATTTCTGCCTAAGTGACTCAGTGTTTCTTCTAGTTTCATGCTCTTGCTAAGTTCCTCTCTCTGTGTCTTTGTGTCTCTGTCTCTGTCTCTCTCTTTATCTTTTGCTCTCTCTTTTTTCTTTTTTTTTATTCTTTTTTCTTTTTTTGGAGAGGTTTTTGCTATAGGGTGCATGCACTTGCCAGAAAGACAGAGAGAGACAGAGAGACAGAAAGCAAGAAATCATCCCCCAGGGGGGACGGTCATGCTGCAATCCCTCCTTCTCCATTCTCCTCTCGGGATCTGGGGCACACACGCACATGCACCTGGTGTGAGTTTAAGCCACTGGGTCTGGGACTCGAACTGCAGTCAACTACATGGGAGTCCAGTGACATAGCCATTACGCCAACTGCTGGTCCCTATTTTTCCTTTTTAATCACCAGAGAGAGAGAGAAAATGCCACAATTCTTTCCTCCATTCTCCATCTGGTCAGGATTTGGTGCGCACACACACAGACGTCAAATGTTTTTCAAGCCCCTGGGGCCAAGACTTGAAATGCAGTTGGCCATGTGGAGCCAGGCTCCTAACACACAGTAGGACGGGCTGTGGTCTCTCTATTTTTAGTCTATACTCCTTACACCTTGATCTCCCTACTCCCCCAATACACACACACACACACACACACACACACACACACGCGTGCACATGCAGAGTGAGGTTCATATGTCCCAAGTCTCGAGTGGCTCCAAGAATTGAGCTGAGAGCAGAAAGACAGATGTCAAATTGGAATGAAGACAGTCGCCTCGGTACTAGCACAGAGCGTGGAACACAGTAGACACTCAGTCATTACTGTTTTAGTTGAATTGCTAGTGTCAGAAATGTATTAGCCTTACAGTGATAAGAAACGCATTGCCTGGCTATCTCAGTTGCTTCCTCTTTATGATGAGGACAGTAGACCTTGCCTGCCTACCTGTCTCTCAGGATAATGACAAGGCTCAGATAAGAAACTGGGCTTAGAACGTCCCTGGAGTTTTAAAATATTTCATGCCCCTGTGTAGTGAGAGGGAGGCTGGGGGAGTTGCAGGTGTGTGCTCCGTATGCACTGCCTCATCCGTGTATACCACTGTCATGTCCTCACAGGGCTGAAGGTCATCGTGGGGGCCTTGATCCACTCAGTGAGGAAGCTGGCCGACGTGACTATCCTCACCGTCTTCTGCTTGAGTGTCTTTGCCTTGGTGGGCCTGCAGCTCTTCAAGGGCAACCTCAAGAATAAATGTGCCAGGAATTTCACAGTTCTCAATGAGACGGCCAGTTATTCATCCCATGAAAATTGTGAGTGGACTTTCTGTGACAGAGAGGAAGGTCTATGTGGGACCTTGGGACCATATAGACATAGAGACAAGGAGTGGGAAGCCCTTCACATCACATTCATTTTTGAAAATGTTTCTCCTTCTGAAATGCTTCTCTTGGGTTATGCTTATATTTTGGGTTCCCTTCCTCTTTCTTCTTACTCTTTTGGGTCCCTTTTGTGAGGAAATGAGCTATAAATCCATGGGTAAGTCATTCAGCCTTTAAGAGCTTGAGAACTGAAGTCACTGCTCAGCCCTTCTCTTCTCAGATGTGACTTTACAGCTTCCAGGTAACCCGCTGATTGCATATAGTCAAGGGAGTTCACCTTACTCAGACAGAAGATGGAAGTGTTGCCTTTGTCACATGGGTTTGGGTTGAGGATTCAGAACCATCTGTGAAGCTTTTGTTTTTTTTTCCTTTCTTTGGCAGATTCCTACTTTAATAAGCCAGGCACTTCTGAGCCTTTGTTGTGTGGCAATGCATCTGAAGCGGGGTGAGTAGCCAACCATGACAAAGCACCAAAGCCCCACATCGTTCTTCACCTCATCCTCAGCATTTTCCGGGCAGAGACTGGATCGCAGGTCCTAAGAAGGTGTAGACATGAATATGTCATGGCTCTTGCTATCCGAAATCTCCCTGGGAAGGACTGTATAAGTTAGCTTTTGCCGTGTAACAAATGACCTCGCGATTTTATGACTTAAAATAGCAAACATTGAGCTGGTTCTGTGGTCTGGTAGTTAAGGCAGTTGATCTGGCATGGCTGACCACACAGTTTGAGACTCAGCTCAGGCAGCTTGAGAAACACACTGGGCATGCCCAGAACGCTGAAAAGAGGGAGAGATGAAGGAGAAGGGGTAAGAAAATAGACTTCATCACTGATGGAAGGAACTGAAAGGGATGTAGCTAGGGAGGTGGTGGTGGAGTTATAGACATTTTTGTAAATAATCTACTCCCGCAAGCAACTAGTATTTATTAAACATGTGTCAAATTTAATAATACAGCTAACTCTATCATACAGATTTCATTATCCTCACAAAGCAAACAAAACACATGCACCAGACTTTGCAATTTCAGCTTCTCACAGAGACCACACACACAGTGGAGTGGTCCAGGTGGGAACCATGGCAACCGAGAGTCCGTGCCCCATCCAAAGATGACAGTCACTGCTCAGTCAGTTTTCAGCTGCCACGTGGAACTGTGGGTCCACTGTCCCCAGCTATTCCAACTTTTCAATGACAGACTGGAAATGTAGATTTTTATGAGAAATCGCCCAGTGATAAGTATTGGTTACCGATTCCAAAGTGTGTCTACATATTGTGGGGCCAAGCAAAATATTTCTGCAAGTCAAGGTCGGCTGATAAGTTCCTAGTTTGCCATCTCTCATTCACATGCAGAAAGATGCCACACTGTAGAGTACGTGTGCTATGTTGAAGGCTCCCTGGACCAGGAGAGAGAGGGAGGTGATGGTGTGAGGCAAAGGAGAAGGTCCGATGGCGGGGGCTTCCTGGAGGTGGTGCCTGAGGGGACTGTTCAAGGGCAAGTAGGATGTCCAGGCTGAATGGTCTGGATGGAGGCCATTCGGGTGGCAGAACAGAGTGTGAGACAAAGCTAAGGAATGAGGACTCCTGAGCTCTGCCTGCTGCTTTGGCTACTGGAGTGAGATGTGAACACAAAGAATTCAGGCAATGGATCAGAAAGGCTCATCTCTCCCAGCTCCATGGCTAGAAACTCAGAGCTCAGAGGGCCTCCACTCTCTGAGGAGCTGACGGCCCCACATTGCCCAAGTGGGGCCACATGAGACCAGTAAGAGGCTCCATCTTAATCAGCTCACTATGAAAATAATTTTAGACAGAGCTGAGGGGTGGGGACTAACAGGAGAATTTGGTTAATGTCAGGCTCCTTGGCTTTTTCCTTCACAAACGCACTTGGCTTTTTGTTCTTTGGCTCGGGTAGAGGGTTGTTTTGATGTTAGCTTTCATTTGCTTTTGACTTAAATATAAACCAAAGATACCCTCAATCTCCTTTTCCTGTCTACATGATGACATTTCTCAAGGCAAGGGCTCCAGGGCAGGCTAAACACTTTTCACAATAAAGTTGTAGGGTCCACACCTTTGCTCCCCCAAAACTCAGGTTCCAGAGAGGCCAGGCCTCCTGCTGGACAGGTGTGGACTAGGCCATGAAGGAATTGATTGGACTGGGATGACAGAGAGAGGCCATCTCGGGGTGATGACAGAGTGAGAGCGGGTGACGTGTCTGTGAATGCCAAGCCAGGTCCTGTGCTTGGCTGCAGGGAAGCCAGACTGAATCTTAAGCAAAGGCTGCACTGCCCAATGGCCGTGGGAGAAAAGCGTGGAGTCTTCAATGTAGGATGGGCACTAGAAAGTACTGAGTAATTTCCATATATATTACTCCACTCCCTCCTTTTGGCCATTTCCAAGATTAAAAACAGCAAGAATTTTCATTTTCCTTTTATGTATAATATTTACTGTGCTGAAGGCACTGTGCTAGAGGTTTTGCACAGAAGTCTCACACAGTCCTCAGAGCAGTTAGCTGCTGATTCATTGAAGTTAGTCATTGGTACAATGGCTTCAATGGGGTTCTACAGAAGGCAGGGAAATAAGGCTGTCTTCAGAATTCATTAGGGCAGCTGAGGGAGAACAAAGCCTTTAAATGTGGGTCTACAGAGGGACTAGTGGTTGGCGTAATGGCTATGTCGCTGGATTCCCATGTAGTCGACTGCAGTTCGAGTCCCGGACCCGGTGGCTTACACTCACACCAGGTGCATGTGCATGCGTGCCCAAGATCCCAAGAGGAGAATGGAGGAGAAGGAATTGCTGCGTGGCCATCTCCCCTGGGGGGGGGGGGGGGTGATTTCTCACTCTCTGTCTCTCTGTCTTTCTGGTGAGCACACGTGCCCTATAGCTAAAACCTCTCCAAAAAAAAAAAAAATGCAAGTCTACAGAATTAGGGAACTCACAAATCTCCAGTCTAGGTGGAGATAGAATTGAAATTGATTATAAGTAATTTATTGGAGTTCTAATCAATTGTATGGGTCCCGGGGTTGTGTATTCACATGGATGTCGGCAGTAAAAAGAGCCCTAGAGGTTGGTGCTGGAAGAATCCTAGGAGTAAAAGAATTAGGTACTAAGACAAGGCTCAGTGTTTCCTTGACCAGGTCATGCCCACTGGCATGGATAAGAGCACCTCAGGTGCCCTGTTCTGGGAGATAGTTCATGACAGCAACTCAACTCCAGTTATGAGAGAGAAAGAAGAGAGCCCAGCTCTGTTCACCATGACACTCAACAAGCAGTCATCTTTAACCTGGCCTTCCTTCACAGTTCATTCACAGGAAGAGGCTGGGCTGACTCAAGAATTGGACTGCTTAATGGTTGTATTTCTCCTTTTTTTAGAAAGAGAGAATTTTTTGTTGCTATAGGGCACATTTGCTCACTGGAGAGACAGAGAGACAAAAAGCAAGAATCACCCCCTGGGGGTAGGGTGGCCAGGCTGCCATCCCTTCTCCTCCATTCTCCTCCCAGGATTTTGGGCATGCACGCACACGCACCCAGCATGAGTTTTAAGCCACCAAGTCTGGGACTTGAACCACAGTCAACTACAGAGGAGTACAGCAACATAGCCATTATGCCATCTGCTGGCCCCTCAATTTCTCCTTTTAAGTAAATATGTTGGCATCTGTGTGGTGTTGGGCAACTGACATCTCTCTGAGCCCCAGCTCCCTCACGTGTGCAGAAGGACTGTTGAGATGATGAAGCCATATTGATTGCCAAGCTCTTGGGGAAGGAGGCATACAGTAAGTCCTCATAAGTGGAACGTGTTATTTTCATCAAAGAGATTTCAAAAAGTTTATAGAAAAATGGAATTAAGGTACAAATTTATTTTGGCACAGAAAATTTTTAAATCTAGGCATAGTTTTTTCATAATACACATTTCCTGTGAACATGTTGAAAACCCCCTATAATTAGTCTTGGCTAATGAGAGTTCTCCTTTTTTTTTAAAGAGATTTTTGCTATAGGGCATGTGTGCTCACCAGAGAGATAGAGAGAGGAAGAGAGACAGAGAGAGAAAGCGAGAAATCACCCCCCTCCCAGGGGTTGGCCATGCTGCAATATCTTCTCCTCCATTCTCCTCCTGGGATTTTGGACATGCACACACAGGTACCCACTGTGAGTTTTAAGCTGCCAGGTCCAGGACTCAAACCAACTACATGGGAGTCCAGTGACATAACCATTACACCGTCTGCTGGTCCTGGGAGTTCTCCTTTGAGAGATGACTCTGCAGGCAGTCTCAACAGGTGTCAAATCTACATCATTGCTACTGATTCCCTTCCCTAGTGAGGACTGGTGAGAACATCACGTCTGAGGAGTCAGCTGCTTCCTCCAGCCACTCCCCTATGCAGGAAACTCTGACGTGCAAATATTTGCATCCCCATTTCATGGAGGAGAGAAACTGAGATTTAACAGAATAAAAAGTCTCAGATCATCAGCTAATAAGAGGAAGGCAGACCTGGAACTTCGATCTCTGACTTCAATCCCTATCGTCTTCCTAAAGCCCCAGGCTGCCTTGCCCCCCAAAAACAGGGCTGTGCAGTAAATATCCTTCTTTGTTCTTGCTGCAGCCACTGCCCTGAAGGGTATATCTGCATTAAAACTTCTGACAACCCAGATTTTAACTACACCAGCTTTGATTCCTTTCCTTGGGCTTTCCTCTCCCTGTTCCGCCTCATGACACAGGATTCCTGGGAACGCCTCTACCAGCAGGTACTGTTCTGCATGTGCCTGTGCAAGTTTGTTTGGAGGCTGGTGGGTCAACTTCATAGGTGCATTTCTCTTGGAGGGTCCTGACTTAACTTCAGGGGCCCATGTGCTAGGGATACAGGTCTCTTCTTTCCCTTGCATCTGCAGACCCTGAGAGCGTCTGGGAAAATCTATATGGTCTTTTTTGTGCTTGTCATTTTCCTGGGATCTTTCTACCTGGTCAACTTGATCTTGGCTGTGGTCACCATGGCATATGAGGAGCAGAATCAGGCGACCATTGATGAAATTAAAGCAAAAGAAAAGAATTTCCAAGAGGCCCTCGAGGTGATCCGGAAAGAGCAGGAGGTTTGTAGGGGTGTGGGGGAGAAAGAAACTTTGTGAAGTCAATTCCAGGTGGTGCATTCTTTTTTTTTAAAGGGCATCCTATTTTAATTTTTAATAGCTGAGGGCAGAGGTCTGGACCAGCCACTTAGATTAAGGCTGCTATTCTAAGGAACTGTAGGGAATTTATCGTACCTAAGGGGCTTAAGTCAAGTTTCTTTATTAAATAAATAAATACCTGTATGAGGATACTAGTGCAAGTAATTTATTGAATGAGTTCTCCCAGGAAAGTGAGGAAAAAGGATGGGGTAGAGTGTGGTGGTGTCACCTGGAGATAGCTTCAGCCTGATCCCATTGGAGACCCTGGTGTGTGACTTGCACACACACACAGTCAGCCCCACTTTAAGACAGGAAGGTTGGTGTTTTTTATCTTGTAGCTGAGCCAGGGGAGGCAGCTAAGGAACTTTTTTGCAGAACGCTGTAGGAGGGCTCCACTCTTGGCCACCACACAGGCAGCTGGGACTGCATGGGCTGATCTGATGAAAGGGGCTGGGTGGAGCACCCACAGAGTCTACTACAGCATCTGGAGGAGGGAGGTGACCCTGAGGCATATCTTCATCCCATCACCACCCAGGCCCTAACCCTGGACCTTCTCTGCTTTGGATGCCTCACCTCTGTGACCCCTCATTTATGCTAAACCCAAGCAGTAGCATTGACTGGGGCTGCTTTTCTCTCTTCTCAGGTGCTGGCCGCACTGGGGATTGAAACAGCCTCTCTCCACTCCCCCAACACGTCACCTTTAACCTCCAAAACTGCCAGTGAGAAAAGGCCCAGAGTGAAGCCAAGAGTGTCAGAGGGCTCTACAGATGACAACAAATCACTCCAATCCGAGCCTTACAACCAGCGCAGGATGGTAAGGGGGCTCCGGTTGCTGCTCTGAACGGTGTCTACCTTTGCAGCTTCAGTGAACAATGGCGTCAACTGGGAGGAGGTTTGGAGCAGGGAGAGAGATGGAGAAATGGAGATTAGGAGGATAGTTTAGTCATGAAGACACCCTTCCCCACAGCAGCCCAGACTAGGATGGGGCATTATGGATGGGGGGAAAGGAAAGGACTTTTCTAGGGGATTGGAATCAACAAGATTGGGATTGGGGGAAGTGGAAAAATGAGAGGGGATTCCCAGATGACTCCCAGATTTCAGGATGGGTAATTAGATAAGTGACATTTCTTTCTTTTCTTTTTTTTTTTTTTTTTTTTTGGGGGGGGGGGGCAGGTTTTTGCTATAGGGGATGTGCATTTGCAGGAGAGACAGAGAGACAGAAAGTGAGAAATCATCCCCACCCCCAGAGGGGATGGCCACGCCACATTCCCTTCTCCTCCATTCTCCTCTTGCGATCTTGGGCACACACGCACATGCTCCAGGCATGAAATTCAAGCCACCGGATCAGGACTCAAAAGGTGATCGACTATGTTCAGCGACGTAACCATTACGCCATCTCCTGGTCTCTATAGGTGGCATTTTTAAGACAGCAGCACAGGAGGAAGGACTCAGGCTTGTAGGAAATGTGGGGAGTCCATACTGGATACGCTAGTCTGTGGAGGTGTCTGTGGACATCAAAGATCAGTTTCTCTCTAACACCCTAATCTAGAGCTCTGGAGAGGAAGGGAAGGCATAGAGGGTCCTTGTCCGAAGTGCTGAAATCATCCACAAGCTCCTTTCCGACTCATGCCTCAGACTCTGTAGTTCAAACTGACACCTGCTGCAGACACCCAATGTCCCAGGACCCAACTCTATGACACAATTCCTCCTGGAGATGACTTCAGTTCTTCACCTGACCTTGAAAAAATCTTCCCTCATCTTAACTTTCTGCCTCCCACTCCAAGATTTCCATTCCAATGTCTCTCACCAAGTTCCCTCACACCCCTTCCCTGGTCCTTGTACCCCAAATAGCCTTTTCTATTGGGGTGAGAAATAATATCTCCTTTGAGGGAGGGTCCTTCCCACACTAATATTATTTTTTCTGATTTCCTGCCCCTGACTTTTCTCAGTGCATTTTCCTGGGCTCACCTAAAGGATGCTCTGCATCTTTTGCAACTCCATCTCGCCAACCACAAGATATGTACATGTCCATACACAGACACACCTACATGCACACTGGCCTCAACCACACGCCCACACTGCAGCATTTTGTGTGTGTGTCTGCCCTTCTCGTCCTTGCTCTGTCTATTTTGAGCAGCACCTGGCATGCACAGGGCACAATTCAGCACAGTTCACACACAGGAGATTTGACTAGAGCTCTGACAATCACAAAATAGGATGAATCACAGCTTCCATGGAAATGTCCGTGACACTCAGAATTGGGCTTTAATTTCTCCCATTCAGCCAGACCCACATAGATCAACACCTGGACATTGAATAATTATTTGGTGTGCATAGTCGTTTTTCCAGCTAGGTATGTCTTCAAAGGGAAAGTAAAAGAGAACTTTCATTTGGGTGGAGGAGGAAGATATAAAAATCAGTTATATGTTCAATATTAAATTAGAGATGTGTACTTGGTTTTGTTTTTTTTTTGTTTGTTTTTTTGTTTTTTTGTTTGTTTGTTTTTTGGGTTTTTTTTTTTTTTTTGAGAGGTTTTTGCTATAGGGCATATGTGCTCACCAGAAAGACAGAAAGAGAAAGAAAGCAAGAAATCACCCCCCCCCCCCAGGGGAGATGGCCATGCCGCAATCCCTTCTCCTCCATTCTCCTCTTGGGATCTTGGGCACGCACGTACACGTGCCTGGCATGAGTTTAAGCCACCGAATCTGAGACTTGAACCGCGGTCGAGTGTATGGGAGTCTAGTGACATAGCCATTACGCCATCTGCTGGTCCCTGCACTTAGTATTGGGAATAGAGGAGGAAACTTCCAAAACAGGGGAATAGATATGTATCAGGAAAGGCTTCCTGGAGGTGGAAATAATTGGGATAATAGTGAAGAGTGTGTAGGGGGCTCCTCCAATAACTGAAGACTTGGGGAACCTTAATAAGGAGAGTTTTCAGGGAGAAGAACTTGTATGTACAAAATCAGAGAGACTTGGTTTGAGTACTTCTTTAATATTAACTGATTTATTGGAGCCCATTCAAGAACCTATCTCCTTTTTCTCTTCCAAAATATGTTCATCTGGTAAATGGGCAGTTTATATATAAAACCATTTTCTGACCAACAGCACTGAGATAGAGATTGGGAGTAAGACACAGAAGAGACATAGTAGAGGTTTCTAGGAACCCAGAGGAGACAAGTTGGCCTGCTTGGATGATGCATTTCAAGGCAGTTTTAATGCTGAAATGCAGAGGTCATTGTCCACCATTTGTCAAACAGGTTAATTCTGAAATAATTGGTGGCCAAGGAGGCACTGGCTGTCAAACACAGGACCCAGGTTTTCTTCTGTATCTTCATCAGTTTGTTTGGTGCCCAAATACAAATAACTCAGTCTTCTCCTCTTTAATATGGATTTGCTAATTCTGCTCGTTTGATTCAAAAGTGGTAAGGACGAACTTTTATGAGTTTTGCCATGCCTGGACATGTATTCTCGGCAGAGAGTGCTCTATTTATAATACTGGACTTGCAATGATCATTGCTGAACAGGACTGGGCTTCAAATCATCAAGAAAAGACACATCAGGGGCCAGACAATGGCATAGTGGTTACATCACTGGACTCCCACTTGGTCAACCATCATTCGAATCCCAGACCCAGTGACTTGAGAATCATGCTGGGTGCATGTGCATGCATGCTCAAGATCCTAGGAGGAAAAGGGAGGAGAAGGGATTGTGGCATGTGCATCCCTATGTGGAGTGATTTCTCACCTTCCCTCTCACTGTCTCTATCTCTCTCTCTCTCTCTCTCTCTCTCTCTCTCTCTCTCTCTCTCTCTCTCTCCCCCCCCCCCCCGGCCAGTGCATGCACCCTAAGACAAAGAGCTCTTGGGGAAAAAAAAGAAAAGATACTTCATTTTGGGGGGATAGAGGATAAGCAAGGAGGACTCTACTTGGCAAAATGTCCACTCTAGCAGTTTAGAAAATAGAAGGAATTAAGGGAGAAAGAGAGAAGAATTGAGCAGTTTGATCAAAGTTTGGTGGGAAGTCAATGTTTATATTTTAGAAATAGCGTATACAACCTAAGGACAGAATTGGCAGCTTATTATAGCCAGATTCCCACAGTGGTTGTAGGAACTAGCTAACCCAGTATGCTACCTCTCCAAGACCCCTGGAACTATTAATTAGCTCTTTTGCTCTGGCAACTGTAAGGCACATCGTTCCCTCAGTGGAAGATTTTGATGGGAAATGTTTATTGATTTGGAGGAATGGCATTATTCTTCCAGGAAATCAGGCAGCATCTCTTCCTTCAGTCTCTTCATTGTTGACTGTTCAGAACTTGCCTCTAGGGATCCTGGCAGCTCATTACACAAGAAAGCTCTTGTCTCCTCCTTTGCCACAGAACTTTCACACTCTTACAGACTGAAGCTAATAAATTGTACAACCAAATTGTCAGACAACAAGTGCGCTCATTCATTCAACAACCACTACCTAGCATGTTCTGGCAGTGGTGAGCAAAACAGTCTCCTTAGGTCACGACTTTGCATGTGGAGGAGGGAACTTCAGACAGCTTTGTCTATCCGTTGGCACACAGTTACCTGTCCAAGTGACAAGGTTATCCTCTGATATACTCTTGGCCATAATGATCTATTGGCTCAATAAACACCCTATAATCTCTCTCCTGGTCTTTCCTCGGTATGTCTAGACTATCATTTTTCTCCTATCTCCTTCCCATGTCTACCTAGACCAACCCTTAAATCTACACCTTTATTTAGCTACTGAGGTCATGAGATTAAGGGCAGGGGAATGGGAATGGACAGAGAGAAATGTTGAGTTTTAGACTTGCCAGAGGACCAATTTCTCTTCCTGTCGGGCAATGCCCAGTCTTTCCTAGGGCTCACCTCTGGGAGACGCAGGGCTAGCCATGGCAGTGTGTTCCACTTCCGGGCCCCTGGCCGAGACGTCTCTTTCTCTGATGGGGTCACAGATGATGGAGATTTTCCTAGAGACCATGAAAACCATCGGGACTCCCTGTTGCTGGGTGGAAGTGTTGGTCGGCAAGTCCTCCCCCCTCAGAGCCCACTGCTTCAACCTCGCAATCCTGGTTCTGGGCAAGGAGAAGATGGACATCCTACGATAGCCATTAGTGAGCTTGCACCTGCAGCCACTGAAGTCTCGGTGAGTTTGTGATGTTCCAGACTCTCAGGGTGCCTTCCAGACAGAGCTGTTGGGACAAGAAGCCCAAAATGTCACTGATACACATTTCCTTTAGCCATAGTTCTGTCTAACATCTTCTATTCTACTTCCTTTTCCCAGACAGAGCAGGTGAGTCTCAGAGAGAGAGATCGAACTTGGCTGAAGTCACACGAGTTTCCTTGTTTATTCAGCAGTACAGCAGTGCAGATTATTTTCCATTTGACCTCACGTTTCTTCTCAGTGTTCTCTGCTTTCACTCATCATCGTTGCTTTAGAGACAGGTCTGCTTACTTCCTGGAAGAGTATTGGAACAACCAAAGGCCTTCCCTTTCTGCCTGTGATTCCATGCTAACTACTCCAGGCTCGGCAGATGAGGCCCAGAGAAATTAAGGGAAGTACCTAGGATAGATCTTAGCATGTTCAAAGTACCCCTTGTTTCACACACAGAAGAAATAATTTGTCAAAATGTACAAGTTAGACAACACTAACTAACTGACCAGCACTCTCTAAAAGAATAATCACAAAGCTTGATGGCAAACTGGGGACTCATTGCATTGGAAGCTGTGACTGAATTTGAACTCTCCCTCCAGTTTCAGTAATAATCATTCTAGGTTGTTTTGTGTGTGAGTGTTTTTTTTTTTCTTTATGTGCCCTCTCTGGCTAGCCAGATACACAGCAATTTGCAAACAGACTTGTAAAGAGTCAATTACATGGTTCTACTGACTCAGATGAGTCTTACGGAGTTTCCTAGATCAATCTCTGATTGGATGCCCTGGAATTCAGGTTCCCAGTGAGAAACAGATGAACCACTTGAGTCAGCTCCGGAAACTGAAAAGGGGCAGTGAAGCACCTAGAGACTTGCAACAGCAGGGACTGTCGAATGTCTAGACTGAAGGGGTGAAGGGAAAGACCAGAAGTCAAACCCAGCAGGAGCTGCAGTGTGTGTCAGAGGCTGCATGGCAGAAAGTGTGACCTCAGGTAGAGGATTCCACCCCAGAGCCCCTCTCTTTCCATCCTCTGATGTCCTATCTGTGCCTCCCATTGGCTACCTGACCAGAACCAGTGAGGGAGGTTGATGCATTCTGTACAGGTCACCCTTCCCCGGCACACAGCAGGGCAAAGAAGATGAAGAGCAGGTCTCCAGGGCAAACAGAGACTGACCAATGCAGAGTCCCAAAGTCAAAGTCAGCCAGCAAGGCTCTCTGGGATGCCCTTGAGCACTCTAGAAAATGTTTTATTCAAGACATTTTATGCCACTTATGTGATAAGTCCCTCGCCTTCTTTTATCTGTTACTAGATATCCTGACCTTGATCCATGCTAGTCAAAAATTTTGGAGAGCTTGTGATTAACTCTTTAAGCTCTTCCATGCTGTGTGGACCTGGGTTTCAGGATCAGCTATGTTGTTTGCCAACCGAGTTACCCTTAGCAAGTCCCTTCTAATTTTGTAAAAAGGTTTCTAATCATTTGGATGGTTCAACAGAGTACTGAAGTGCCTAATTTATGTAAATATGTCTGAAAATTAGTACGTGTTATCAATTAGTATTGTTTGCTGAGTCTTTATGGTTGGAAACTTTCTAAACTTTATTTGTATTTAAGATTCATCATATACCAATAAGCTCTATCTGTGGTAGGTGGTCAATAAATACTTTTTGAAATTTGGACTATACATAGTTTGGGTTGAATCAACTATTATGGCTTTGAACTCCCGAAGTCCAGGGTATGTGTGTGACTATAATGATGGGCTGGCATAGAACCCGGACAGAATGTGTCCAGCACAGGTCCACAGAGGGAAGTTTCAAAAATATTGTGTCAGACAATGTTTTAGTCTGCTCAAGTCCCTTTAACAGAATTCCATAGACTGAGTGACTTATGAACAACAGAAATTTATTGTTCATGTTCTGGAATCTTGGAAGTTCAAGATCAAGGCACCTACAGATTCAATATATGGTAAGAGCTCATTTCTTGATTCACAAGTGGTGACTTTTTGCTGTGTACCCACACAATGGAAGAGGCAAGGCAGTACTTTAGTGTCTCTTTTATAAGCCTACTTTTATGACTTTTACACTCCCCATAGTTCCTACCTCCAAATACCATCATACTAGGTGTTAGGACTTCAACCCATGTGTTTTGGGCAGGACACAAACATTCAGTTTATTGCAAACAACTAATGGCTGGACAATCAGGACATACCATGCTCCATGCAGGAAGATAGATTGTGTGAAACTGGAACTGCAATGCATGTTGGGTAGAAAAGGAGAAAGAAGTTCAGGAAAATCCAGTGTAAAGTAGGAATTCAATATAAACATCACACGTGTTGCCCAGAGAAAATCTCATGCCGACTGTGTATTCCCCTACTTCTGTGACTTTCACCTCCCTTTGGTGAAAACTCCAAAGACCTTTGAGGCAGCCCCATCCCCACCCTGGTGCCCAGGTTCTGTCCTAGGGCAGGAGTGTGTAGAGCTTCAGGTGACTCCAGGTCACTCTATTAGCTACCAACCTTAGCTCTGGTTCCATCCCAACTCCATGTTCTCCTAGTCCTTGTGCCTGAGCTCCTAAGACTGTGTGACCTTGGAACTCCATTAGCTTCTCCATGCCTCAGATTTCTCCTGTAAAAGAGTGAAAAGTGCTTATTTTTCAGTGTTTGGTGAGGAGAGCCCCCGTTCAAGCACCAATCTCATTTCTCCAAGCCTGACTGCAGAAGATCATGGCTTCGCTGAGCAGCTCCAAACCATACGAGACTGTCCAATAGGAGGCTGAATGATCCATCTTTGCCACTGAAGACTTCAGATTGGAAGAGTGTCCTGACTCTGTTTGTGTTTCAGCAGGCATTTGATGCAGGGCAGAAGAAGACTTTCTTGTCAGCAGAATACTTGAATGAACCTTTCCGAGCCCAAAGAGCAATGAGCGTTGTCAGCATCATGACCTCCATCCTTGAAGGTAAGAGCTACGAATTGGAATGTCCATCTGCTATGCTCTAATGAATCCCCATGTGAGCCCCAGAAGGAATAGAGGGCCATCATTGAGTCCTGAGATCCTAAATACTCTTCCTTCTTCTGCCCTGGGACCCATTATCCTTGATCAATGTCCTCCTTCATGTACATAATTTTTCATAAACAAAAGAATCCAATGAACAAAATGCTCTGTTCATCTCTTATTCAAGTTAGCATCGGTTGTAAAAGTATTTACAAAACTAGATCTTAAAAAGAGATGTGGCAGGCACAAAAGAATTTCAGGCTACTTTTCAAGAAAGGTGTGCAAGAAATTTAACAGTCTTTGATTTCCTAGCGTGGCACAATTATCCTAATGTTTTTCATGACTATAACTTGCACAGTTGTATCTTAATGTTTCTCTCAATCCCCATTATGCTGAACACTGGATGACAATTTAGGCAAATTAATCAGTCAATTTAACTAAATTATTGTCAGTTCGGGTTTCTGCCAGTCAAGTGGGAATCCTCTCAGTCTCCTCAGTTTCTGAGTTCCACTTACTTGTACCTCGCCAAGGGGTGGGGGAAGAGTAGCACTGGGTCACAGTCACCTATCTACACATGTTCCCACAGAGCATGACTGCCTCCTCCTCACCCTGAGTGTTAGGTCTGTTTTGTTGTTGTTTGTTTGTTTGTTTTTTGCCAGAGGGCATGTGTGCTCACCAGAGAGAGACGGGGGGCCGGGGAGGGAGGGAGAAAGCACCCCCAAATGAACCATGGTCCCACCTAGAAAGAGGAAGCAAAGTGAGACCGAAGAGGGAATGTTTGAGTTCTCCAACATTTAGAGTCAGGAAAGGAAGAAGGAGACAGGAACAAGAAAAGAAGAAGCAGTCACTGATAGAAGAGAAAAACCAAGACATAGTGGTGTCCCGGTAGTAAACAGACACCAGGTTTCAAAGAACATGATCAAGTCTGTTCAACTCTGTGAGTTGAACAAGGTGAGGACTGGAAATCGACCATTAGAATTTGGAAGGGGTGAAAGCCTGATTTCAAGTGCCGTGGAGAGAAAAGAGGTGAGAAAAGAGGTGAGCAAGCAAAAAAACACTGAGCGTAGAAAATGCTTCCAAGGACTTTCACTGTTAAAGGGGAAATCAATGAAGAAGAATGTGGGGTCCAGGAAGACCTCATTCAAAGTTGAGATATAATTAAGGCAGATGAGAATGGTCCAGAAGAAAATGAAGGGGGTGACACAGGCCTAGAGTGGATGAGAGAGAAAGGGCCACCGCATGAATGGGACAGGCAAAACATGTTCTGTACCCTCACAAGGCGGCATGAAGGTAGAATATGGAGTCAACTTGCAAATACATGGGAGACTGAGTGGTAGGAAGAAGAGGACTCTTTTCTGAGTTATTCTGTACTCTGAGTGAAATAACAGGGAGCTAGTGCATCAGTAGAAAGCAAGGAGTGCAGAGTAACAGTTGGAGGTTGGGGAGAGAGGAGGAAGTGAGAAATAGCAGGAAGACTAGAGAGACTAGAAGAGCGGACCAAAATGTTGAAACTAGCAAGATTTCTTGGCAGGGACAAGCTGAGACTCATGCCTGTCTAGTAAGATGAGGAAGCATACTTATGTACATATTTCCAGCCAGGGGGGCAGCAGATGCAGAGTAGTCTGCACCTTGGGTTAGTCAGAGTTGGCAAGTACAATGGAGGAGAAGGGTAAAGGAATTCAGGAGTAGAGAGACAGAAGTGAAATCTAAGCTGGGTGAGTCAAGTAAGAACATGACATAGGACATGAGCAGTAAAAATGTATAGTCAATGGTTTGAAGGACTAGATGGGGACAGAGCCTGGATTGGAGTCACAGGATTAAAGGAGCTCAAAAAGGAGGGCACAGCAACCAGGCAGTAGAAGGGCTAAAGCTGAGATGTTGAACATGGTAGTTATTAGCAAGGACAAGTCCTAGGGGATGACAAGGGTTGGGATCCAAGTTCATACATGGCTGATAATTGTCATTGATCACACCTATAATGCAGAACTCGAGGAAGCTGAACAGAGGTGCCCACCCTGCTTGACTACCTTGGCTCAGAAGTATCTGATCTGGGATTGCTGCCCCACGTGGGTGAAACTCAAGACAATTCTCTTTGAGTTTGTGACGGACCCCTTCGCGGAGCTCACCATCACCTTGTGCATCGTGGTGAACACAGTCTTCATGGCTATGGAGCACCACGGCATGAGCCCGGCCTTCGACACCATGCTCCAGATAGGCAACATTGTGAGTGCTCTGGTGGCTGCACACACTGTCAGGGGGAGGGGCGTGGAGGTGGAGAGCATGCCCTCGTTTGTCTCTGTGTTGACCTGGTTAACTGAGACCAGAGCAGCAGTGCAGGACATAGGGGACACTGGTTCAGGAAGCGAAGGCTGGTGGGAACTGCTTTTGCCCAAGAGAACCCCAAGCTGGAAGCAGTTAGTTCTCCTTTACAGAATGTAGAACAGTCCCTTGAATTCACTGGGCTCATTTGCCTCTACCTTGCAATGAGGATGAATGTTACATTCTCATCTAAAGACAGTCTGCAGATTTGTAAGGTGCCTTCCAGCTTAATTACTTTTATGACTGCAATTAATAGTGGCTATTATTTCCAATGCTGTCTCCTAAAGATACAAAGAGTGGGGGAACGAAGAGGAAGCCAGTGGGAGGGAGGGAACATGGAAACACCTTGGCTGTTAGAACAGCAGCTGCAGGGAACCAGAACGTTCCCTTTGCCAACTCGTTTAGACCTGACACTCCTCTAAATTTTCTCCCATTATTTTTTGGTATTGTTTGCTTTTAACAAGATACAGCCCGTATTGGATTTACTACCTGCTGAATAAAGTGCTTTAACTCAGAGGAAGAGTAACTGTCCCCAGCTTTGCCCCATGCACAGAAATAATAATAATAGCTGACTCCATTTAAATCCTTTTCAAATCATTGCCTTTGACCCCTACTATTACTGCCAGAAGAGCTAGGATATCTTCAACTTCATCATCATTACAGTGAGCCGTATGGATATTCCTTATGGGTGATCTCATTTTGTTTCTATAACCCTGTACAGTAGGTACTGTTAATAACCCCTGTCAAAGATAGAAAAATTGATGTCACAATTTCTCTTGGAGACTCGGGGAAACTCACACCCAGACCCAAGGAAGCTCACCCCTGGGCATGGACACTACCTTTACTCAAGGACAGACATCATCTCTGGAGCTTCTTCTAGACTATCTCATTTTATTTTTAACAATAATCCTATACAGTGGCTGTGATTAATACCTGCTTTTAAAGTGGAAAATCTGAGATCCAGAAGATGAAATAACTTGTCTGGTATCACAGAGGTGAATCAGGGGTAGCACTGGAATTCGAATGTGAGCAGGCCAGTTCCCAAGTCCACATTTCATCACCCACAGCTAACACTTCCTGATACTGGCTACTATGTGTGTGTGAGAATGTAGGAGAGAGTAGATGTGTGTGTGCATGCACACATGTGAACACATGACAAGCAGGAAGTAGGAAGGGGCAAGATCCTGCCTCTGTGTCCACAGGGTTCATTTCAACCTCATCCTGGTAGATATGGTCAGCTCTTTTTCTACCAATCAGTTCTTCTGCTCAACCCTGCACAGGCTGCAGACTTGGGGATGGGGTGTCCAGAGGGTTACTCTTCCCTATGACACCCCCACATACACACACATGCACAATCCTGGGATGTGAAAGGGACTGCAGCAGGTTCCAGACCACTGTGGAATCACTGTGCCTTATGTTTTAGTAACATATAGGCTACGAGGTCATATTCTATTTAAAGCCGATATAAGAAGAGAAACCGGAAAGAGAGGGAAATGCTTATTTCTAAGAAGTCAACTGAAGACCACAGAAGGCCTTCTGGAATAAACTTTTGAACTCACTCTCTCATTTCACAGTTGGAGAAGTTGAGCCAAGAGAGACACTTTTCACTGCAACAGAGCACAGTGCCATTTTTTTTAAATTTAATTTTATTTTATTTTTAATTTGCTATACGGCACAGGCACACACCCAAGAGAGAGAGAGAGAAAGTGAGAAAGCAAGCCACTAGGTCCAGGACTCAAACCAAGGTCAATCACGTGGGAATCCAGCACATTAACCACCATGCCACCTGCTGGCTCTGTAGTGCCATTTTGAAAAAAGAAAGAAAGAAGAAAGAAAAGAAAAGAAAAGAAAAGAAAAGAAAAGAAAAGAAAAGAAAAGAAAAGAAAAGAAAAGAAAAGAAAAGAAAAAAGAAAAGAAAAGAAAAGAAGAAAAGGAAAGGAAAGGAAAGGAAAGGAAAGGAAAGGAAAGGAAAGGAAGGAAGGAAGGAAGGAGAGAGGGAGGGAGGAGGGAAGAAGGAAGGAAGGAAGGAAGGAAGGAAGGAAGGAAGGAAGGAAGGAAGGAAGGAGAGGAGAGAGAGAGAGAGAAGAGAAAAGAAAAGAAAAGAAAAGAAAAGAAAAGAAAAGAAAAGAAAAGAAAAGAAAAGAAAAGAAAAAAACAAAAGGAAGGAAGGAAGGAAAAGGAAAAGGAAAAGGAAAAGGAAAGAAAGAGGGAAGAGAGAGAGAGAGAAATAAAGGAAGGAAGGAAGGGAAGGAGGAAGGAAGGAAGGAAGGAAGGAAGGAAGGAAGGAAGGAAGGAAGGAAGGAAGGAAGGGAAAGAAAGAAAGGAAAGGAAAGGAAGGAAGAGAGAGAGGAAGGAAGGAAGGAAGGAAGGAAGGAAGGAAGGAAGAAGAGAGAAGGAAAGAGAGAGAGAGAAAGAAAACAAAAGGAAGAGAAAAACAGACGTGTTTGCTACCTATGATAAACCAAGTGCCTTAGGAGTGTTATCTCAGCATCACAAGGATGCTGTAAGGTTATCATCACCCTCACATCGCATATGAGAGCACTAAGACCCAGCAAGGTTAAGTATCCCCAGGGGTGCACAGCTGGTGAGGGTGGAACCAGGATTGACCTAGGTCTAAGACACAGGACCCCAACTCCAGCCCCACCACACACACTGACTTGGCTGCGGATAGTGCTCATAGCTGCTCTTCAAATTACACAGATGAAATCTCGTGGCATTAGGCGAGTCACCTAAACTTTCTTCTCTGTAAGAAGATGCAATTACCTGTTTCCAGGCCGGTAGAAGGCTTTGATGAGGACACGTGAGGATAAAGGGCCTGGTCCTAGTCCTCATCTCTCTGTGTCAGAATTCTGTCCTATTTAAGACAAAGACATCGGAGCTGAAAAAAGCCTTACAGACAATGTGCTACTGTTCTTGATAATCACTATCATTTATTGATGACATTGATACACTCTGCCAGGCCCTTTGCCAAGAAGTGCCCATGCACAGCTCGTTTTATACCCACTGTCCCGAGGAGGGAGGTGAGGTCCAGACACAATGCATCTCTTGTCCAACTTGATGCAAACCAGGAAAGGGCTAAGTTGGGATTTTTATCTAGGTCTGTGTTGGTCCAAAACCCATGCTTTTTTCACCACTGAACCAGGCTGACTCTTCATTGACATAGCGAGATAATAACAACTACCTAACAATTATCTACTCACCCCGCTCCTATCCCCCTGCATGTGGAAAAACTGAACGGTGGGCTCTAACGCACATTTCCATATCTCTCTTCTGCCACATTGATTGTTCCCATCTCCAATCCTCAGGAGCTCAGATTATATAGAATCTGAATAAAACCAAGAACACGGGGTTTGCTATTTTGTAACCTAGGTATTTTTTTTCCTATTTTTGTCATCGCCTCCTAATTTCACAGATTGCATTATGATGAAGATTTGTTTCCGTCCACAGGTCTTTACTGTATTTTTTACTGCTGAAATGGTCTTCAAAATCATTGCCTTCGACCCTTACTATTACTTCCAGAAGAGGTGGAATATCTTTGACTGCATCATCGTTACCGTGAGCCTGATAGAGCTTGGCTCTGCGTCCAAGAAAGGGAGCATGTCTGTGCTGCGGACCTTCCGCTTGGTAATGTCTTCCCTTGGAGACTCAGGGAAGCCCTCACCAGATCTAGGGGTGCTCAGCCCTGGACACAGTTCCCCATTCTTCGCCTGTTCTTGTTGGAGGGAGGCAGGGCATGGCTCCTGGAACCCTGAGGTCTGGTTCTCTGGTCCTAACTTTTCCCAGACTCAACTGGGGTCGCTCTGGGCCTTTGCCCTCTCATCTGTACCATTCTGAGTACTGTCCCATTCTCTTTATTTTTGCCCATAGTATCTTGTGCTTTCTTTCTTTCTTTTGAAGAGGTTTATTTTGCTATAGGGGGCACGCGTTCACCAGAAAGAGAGACAGAAAGCAAGAAATCATCTCCCAGGGGAGATGGCCACACCGCAATCCCTTTTCCTCCATTCTCCTCTCAAGATCTTGGGCATGCACATACACACGCACCCAGCATAAGTTTAAGCCACTAGGTCTGGAACTCGAACTGTGGTCAACTACATGGGAGTCCAATGACATAGACATTACACCAACTGCTGGTTCCATTGCTTTCTTTTTTAAGTTATTTATTTAATTTTATTTATTATTATCATTTTTTAATTTGACCGGAGAGAACAAGAGGGAGAGATAGAGGAAACATGAGAAAGCAAGCCTCCAGGTCCAGAACTTGAACCATGGTTGGCCATGTGGGAGTCCAGTGCCTTAACCACCACACCACCTGCCAGCCCCACTGTTCTGTTCTCATCCTAGCAGGTATTATCTACTGGGCACAATGTACCAGGCACAGTGCTAACCCCTGACATGGCATACCTCATTTTATGTCCACAAAAACCCTGAGAGACATTTGCTTTTAATAGCCACATATGTAAATGAGAAAAACTGAGACAGAGAATAGTGAAATGATGATCCCAAAGTGAACGGCAGATTTGGTTCCGAAAACCCAGATGACTTACCTCCAGGGTCCCCACTGTTTCCTTCCTCGAAGAGGTTATTCTCAGATTCCTGACACCCCAAATCATGGCCTCAATGTCTCTTGCACCCTCACAACTGCCTTCCACTAGCCTCACATGTGGGCTGTTCTCCAAACTCAGCCCAAGGATGCCCTCTACAGGAGAAGTTCCCCTGTTCAGGTGGCTGGTGCCCCATTGCCTGAAGGCCACCCACTTTTACCACAGCAGCATTTATTAGCCAAATCTGTCAGAGTCTCAGGAGGAGAGTCTTGGGGTCATTGCAGCCTCCCAAGTCCACAGGTCATCTGGAGGAAGCGACATTTGACATACTCTTGAAAGTAGACAAGAGGTTTGAAAAACGACATCATGCTGGGTAAAGTCTCTTCACAATCTAAATTCCTGACCGAAACGTGATAGATTCATGATTCCCTACCACATCCAACTGCATGCTTTCTTGAGGTCTATTCCACGGCCCTCATGACCTGGCTTTTTCTTTCTTTCTTTTTCTTTTTTATTACCTTTTCTTTCTTTCTTTCTCTTTCTTTCCTTTCTTTTCCTTTCTTTCTTTCCTTCTTCCTTCCTTCTCTTCTTTTTCTTCCTTCCTTCCTTCCTTTCTTCCTTCCTTCCTTTTCTTCTTTCTTTTTCCTTCTTCCTTTATTTTTCTTTCTTTCCTTTCTTCTTCTTTCTCCCTTTCTTTCTTTCTTTCTTTTTCTTTCTTCCTTTTCTTCTCTTTCTCTCTCTCTCTCTCTCTCTCTCTCTCTTCTCTCTCTCTCTCTCCTTCCTTCCTTCCTTCCTTCTTTCCTTCTTTCTTTCTTTCTTTCTTTCTTTCTTTCTTTCTTTCTTTCTTTCTTTCTTTCTCTTCCCTTATTGCTAGAGGGCATGTGCACTCACCAGAAACAGAGAGACAGAGGGAGAGAGAGAAAGCACCCCCCAATGGAGCATAGTCATAACCCAATCCCTTCTCCTCCATTTCTCCATCCTGTTGGGATTTGGGACATGCATACATGCACCCAGCATGTTTTTTCAAGCACCCTAGAGCCAGGATTCGAGCCGTGATCAGTCACGTGGTATCGAGCTTCCTTCACCCCCAGGCTATGGAGCTGGCCCTGACTTTTTGATTTTTTTTTTTTTTTCTTTTTTTGGAGAGGTTTTTGCTATAGGGCGCGTGCGCTCGCCAGACAGACAGAGAGAGACAGAGAGATAGAAAGCAGGAAATCACCCCCCAGGGGGGATGGCCACGCCGCAATCCCTTCTCCTCCATTCTCCTCTCGGGATCTTGGGCACGCACGCACACGCGCCCGGCGTGAGTTTAAGCCGCCGGGTCCGGGACTCGAACCGCGGTCGACTACGTGGGAGTCCAGCGACATAGCCATTACGCTAACTGCTGGTCCCTTGATTTTTGTATTTGGAAAAATCCTACCTTGGATTTGAAGACAAACACTTCCCTCTGCCATACCTGCACCTAATCTGTGTGCATTCCTGAAGGAAAAATCACATAACCCAGCTGGTCGGTTTCATAATTTTAAGTAACTAACTTGACTTTCCAGGATAGTTTTAGATTTTCAGAAAAACTGAGCAGATAGTGCAGAGCTCCCATATACCCACCTCCCCACCCCTCTGCAAGACACAGAGATATGCAAAGCTTGCTTCATTAGTTAACATCTTGTGTTAGTATAATACGTTGGCCATGCGTAGCTCTTCAGTGGTTTCCCCGTGCTCTGACACTAAAATCCAGAGCCTTATTATGGTTCACAGAGTTCTGTATAATCAGACCCTGGCCATCTAGACAAGCAATCTCCTCTTGCCCTCTTTACTCCAGCTAGAGGTCTCCTCTTCACACATAATAGAACTTATTGTGGGTTTCAGCCTTTATACCTTAATCCCCTCTGCCAGAAATGCTAAACTTCCCCTCTTCGCTTGGCTCATTATTCTTCATTTTTGAGTTCAACTCACATGTCATCTCCCCAGAGAGGACCTCACTATCTAAAGTGGAATTCTGTCATCAAATTAACCTGTTTTCTGCTATTTACAATTATCCTGATAATCTGTGAGACAAGAGCTAGTTTTCCTCTTTACCATTCTATCCCAAAGGCCTAGCACCACCAGAATGTAATTAGGGACACAATATTGTTAATTGACTGAAGGAAGGAAAGAAAGAAGGGGGTAAAGATGAAAAAGAAAGAGGAAATAAAAATTCCATGTCTTCTTTCTTGCTTTTTCCTTCCTCCAAAATAGTATCAGTTCTCTTTTTTTTTTCTTTTTGAGATGGATTTTTTTTTTAACTATAGGGCGTGTGCACTCACCAGAGAGACAGAGAGAGCCAGAAAAACAGAAAGCAAGAAATCACCCACCAGGGAAGATGGTCATGCTGCAATCCCTCCTCCTGCATTTCCCTCTTGGCATTTGGGCACGCATGCCTGGCGTGAGATTTTTAAGCCACCGAGGCCGGGATTCAAATCATGGTCGACCATGTAGGAGTCCAGCAACGTAAGCATTACACTACCTGCTGGTCCACATCACTTCTCTATTTTATCATTTAAACCTTGATCCTTTTGCCCATTGGTCTATTCTTGCACCATGATCACACTGACTTCATTACTGCAGGTTTGAACATGGCTGTGTTTGTAAGGCAAGTCATCCACCCTGATTTCCTTCTTCAAGAATATCTTCGCCCTCACACTTTCATATTCATTTTAGAATCAGCTTCCTAAATTACTTAACCACAAACACACAAAACTTGTTTATTTCCAGTTGTGAATGCAATCATCTATAGGTCAGTTGGGGAAGAAATGTAACTTTTACATATGTAGTCTTCTTATCTATAAAGATAATGTACTCTCCATTTATTTTAGTCTTTCCAAAAAATGTTATAATTTTTCCATAGAGATTTTATCATTTTCTCCATAAGAATCTCACATATGTATTTTTTAATAAACTTTCCCACTTTTTTTTTTTTTTTTTTTTTTTTTTTTTTTTTTTTGCTATAGGGTGCTTGTGTTAGCCAGAGAGAGACAGAGTGAGAGAGAGGGAAAGTGAAAACTCACCCCTCAGGAGGGTTGGCCATGCCACAATCCCTTCTCCTCCAGTCTCCTCGGGGGATTTTGGGCACACGCACACACACCCAGCATGATTTTTAAGCCTCCATGTCCAGAACTAGAACCGCTTATCTAACCACGTGGGATCCAGTGCCCAAACCTCCAGGCCACCTCCTGGTCCAACTTTCTTCATAAATAGCATTTTGATATTTTATATTTTTAATCCAGAAATCTCTATTAATTCTAATAAGTATTTTAAATTTTGAACACAATTATATGCGCAAATAATAAGTTTTGTTTCTTCTTTTCTAATTCTCGTAACATTTGGTTCTTTTTACTACATTATTGTGCTGGTTAGGACATTCAGTACACTGTTGAAAAGAAGTGTTAATAGCAGGCATCTTTGCCATTTTCCTGATTGCAAAGAGAATGCTTTCAATATTTCACCACGTCTGACATTTGTGGAAGGCTTTTCTCTTTTTTTTTAAAGATAAAAACCTTTATCAGTAAGGGAAGTTCTCTTGTGTTAAAAATATTTATCATGAATGGATGTTTGATTTGAACAGAAAATTGTTCTGTATGTATTAAAGTAATCATGTGATCTTTTTTTCCCTTTAATGTGTTAAAGTAGTGAATTATATTAATTGATTTCCTAATGTTAAAACAGCTTTACATTCCTGGAATAAATCCAACTTAATCATGATGCATTTTTTAATACATTGGAAGATTCTGTTTTCTAATAATCTGAGATTTTTATATTCATATTGATGAGTTGTATTTGAGCTGTAATTTTTCTTAGTTGCATTGTCCTTGCCATATTTTAGTATTATCATATCATGGTGATGATAACTTCCATAAAGAGAGAAGAGTTCTCTTTTCTCTTTTCTATACTCAGTCTTTGAGTAAAATTGGGATTGTTTTTTTTTTCTTGTGGAGCTAGTAGAATTCACTAGTGAAGCCATCTCAAAGTCAAAATTTTCACTATAGATTTAATTTTCTTTTTCTCTGTCATTTATTTATTCATTTTTACATTTTCCCACAAACGTTTACTTTACATATCAAACATTTTTGCTCATATTCCATAGTTCTTGACCATTAATAAACGACTTTTGAAATTTAAAAACACTGAATTTTAAAGACAATGTTCAAAATATTTGTTATAATTTTGTGACTTTATAAAAACAGACAGTATGGCTTTAAATATTTTTGAGAAAATATTTACATGTCAACTACTCAAACTGTCAAGAAGCAAACACACAGCACACAATTTACACATAAACCTTCTCAGTTTGGCCCTGCATACCAAATCTTCTGTGATATACCATCTGCTAGCAAAGATCAGTCTCTTTTTCTTTCTTCAAAGTCTTCCTCAAGATTATTCTATGGTTGTGGCTACTCTTTTGCAATCACTACCAATTACAATACTGGGCTAGAAGAGTCCAGGTTATTTCATGGTATGAATTCTTTCATATAGCTTCTCTAATCCTCTCTGCCAGGCAAAACTATTTATGGTCCCAGACCATCTTTCCAGAAGCTTCTTTTGGATTACTTTAGATCTACCTTAGTTCCACAGTTTTCTGGTTTGATCTTCAGATATGACATTCCAGTCAAAGCCCTGTCCAATAACGAGTATTTCCAAGTTCTGATTCAAGGCAACAGGTATTACTGAACTTACGCAAAAAAACATTCTGCCACAAAGTAAGAATACTCCCAAATATTTGCCAATTCCAGAGGGGTCAGGAAGGGAAAAAAGTTTATATTTCCATTTAAAGAAACAAACAGAGCGAAAAAAACATTTTAACAAATTGCTGAAACAATCAACGGCTCAAAAGAAAGCAAAATCCTTAAATTGTGAAAACAAAGCATAGTAAAGAAAAAGGCAGCAATATTTCACTCAAAAGTCATAAAATTCTATTTCATGAGTTCAGTCTTATGTAATTAATCTTTCTTCTGTTGAATTTGCAGCGTTATTGTGGTCTGATCTTTCTGGGGTTTTTTTTAATTTACATTTTTTAAATACATTCAATCACATTATTTGGCTTACAAGGTGATCATTTCAATATCTGAACATTTCTCCCCAGTCCAGTTGATCAAAATATAACAACACTACCTCCCTGTCTCAACAATGCTGTCTCCGTATCCCTCCTCCAAATGTTTTTCCCGGGGCCCCACTCCTCCACATACACCACATCTGGCATTCACACCCATCTTTTGTGTTTGTACATCCTTTAACCCGTCAGTTTCAGTTATAAAGTGCAGACACTCGGTATATATTAAGTGGGGACAAACAGTGTCTCTCCTTCATAGCCTGGCTTGCTTCACTCAGCATAAATCTTCCATATTCTTCCACTTTCTGTCAAAAGCCAGGGTTTTGTTGGTTTTTATGGCTGAATAGTATTCCACAGAGTTTGTGTGCCACAGTTTTTTAATCCATTCATCCGTATGGGGGCATTTGGGTTGGTTTCATGTCTTAGCAATCGTGAAAAGTGCTGCAATAAACATCAATGTGCAAGCACTTTTCCAATGAAGAATTCTTCTGTCCTTTGGGTAGATGCCAAGGAATGGGATTGCTGGATCATATGGTAGTTCTATTTGTAAAATTTTGAGGAATCTCCAAATTGTTCTCCATAGTGGTTGGACTAATTTACATTCCCACCAGCAGTGTAAGAGAGTTCCCCTTTCAACACACCGCGCCAACACTTATCATTTTTTTTTTTTTTTGGAGAGGTTTTTGCTATAGGGCGCGTGCGCTCGCCAGACAGACAGAGAGAGACAGAGAGATAGAAAGCGAGAAATCACCCCCCAAGGGGGATGGCCACGCCGCAATCCCTTCTCCTCCATTCTCCTCTCGGGATCTTGGGCACGCACGCACACGCGCCCGGCGTGAGTTTAAGCCACCGGGTCCGAGACTCGAACCGTGGTCGACTACGTGGGAGTCCAGCGACATAGCCATTACGCTAACTGCTGGTCCCTCATTTTTTGTTTTTTTCATCTTAGACATTCTGACTGGGGTTAGGTGATATCTCATTGTTGTTTTGATCTGCATTTCCCTTACGATGAGGGATGTTGAGCATTTTTCATATGCCTTCTGGCTATTCGTATGTCATCTTTAGTGGGTGTTTTAAATCCTGGAAGTTAACATTCAACATTATTATTGATATTTCATGTCCCTAGCATAAAGTTGGTCATTTTCTTGGTTGCTTTTTGTTCTTTTATTTCTGTCTGTGTGTGTTTAGTTTTCCTGGTAAAGTACTCCTTTCAAAATTTCTTGAAGAGCTGGTCTGGCGTTGGTAAATTCTTTCAGGTTTTGTTTATCTGAGAATGTTTTTCTCTTTTCTTCCCATATGAAGGATAATCTTGCTGGGTATAGTATTCTTGGTTGAAACTGTTTTTTCACTTAATATTTTAAATATATGTTCCCATTATTTCCTCTCTTGCATTGTTTCCGATGAGAAGTCTGATGTTAGTCTGATAGGATAACCTGTATAAGTAACATTTCTCTCTTGCCAATTTTAGTATCTTGTCTTTGTCCATGGATGTTGCCAATCTGGCTATGATGTGCCTTGGAGAAGATCTTTTTGGGTTAATTCTATTAGAGGTCTCTTGTATTTCCTGGGCCTGGATATGTGAATGCCTCTCTAGATTTGGAAAGTTTTCTTTCAGGATTTCATAGAATAGATTATCAAAGACCTTATTAGTTTTTTCTCCTTCTGGGATACCAGTTATCCAGATGTTTGGGCACTTAATGGTATCTATTATTTCTTTATTCTCATTTGTTTTAGTTATTTTCTCAGGTTTTTTTTTGTTTTTTGTTTTTTTGGTTTTTCTAGGTCAGATGTTTTGCCTTCGACATCCTAAATTCCATCTTCTGCATGAACTAATCTGCTTTTAATACTTTTGAGGAAGTTTTTTATTTCCTATATTGCAGCCTTCATCTCTAACAGCTCCATTTGATTCTTCTTTATGTTGTGTATTTCTGTTTTCAGATAGTGCAAGAACTTCCTCACCTCCTGGAACTCATTGTCTCTCTTCTCCTGAATCTTCTAGAGTTCATTGTCTCTCAGCTCTTGTATCTCATTTAGTTTTGTCACTATGAATATTCTGAATTCTCTGTCAGACATTTCCACGAGTTCCATTGTACTGTCTGTGGATTGTTCTTTTCACTTAGGGGAGAGAAATTTTATTGGTTTCTCATATTTCTTGTGCCTCTGAGGTGGTTTCTGGTCATTCTGTGACAAATTCTCTCTACTGGATTTTGCAATGTGGTATCCACAGAAAGAGGTTATGAGTTCAAATTTATAAAAAGAAGTTTCTTCTTTAAAGCACAAGGTTCAATAGGCATTGAGGATTTCAGTGACTCTAAAAGTATTCAGATACTTGGCTACTGTGCACCTAGGCCTGTCTAGACACTCGGTATGTGGAGACTGAAGAGCAGAGTGGGAAAGTACAGTTAAATTTTTTTTTCTAAAAATTTTCCTTCTTATCTAAATTTTCAAGTTTATTGGCATAAAGTTGTATCTACTGTGCTCTTATCTTTTAAGGACCTATATCACCTGTACTTATGTCTCCTTTTTTATTTCTTAATAATAATGACTTGTGCTTTCTCTCATGATTTTTCATTAGTCTTGCCAAAGATCATAAATTCAATTAGTTTTTTCAAAGAAACAACTTTTAATCTGTTGATCCTCTCTACATCCTTGATGTTTTAACTGAAATATTTTCAGTTAATATTGCAGCTTATCTTAATTACATCCTTCATTTTACATATTTTTTTCTACCATCTTAGGATAGAATTTTCTGTGTGTTTTATTTTCAAAAATATTCATTTAAGACTTCTAAGAACTACTCTAAGATGTATAATTTTCCTTATTCTTTGGTCCTAAATATTTTCTCTTTTTTTCATCATTATTGTATTTTTATTATTATTTTATTTCATTGTTTTATAAATTCAATTACCTTTTATTAGCTTACAAAGTGAATATTTCACTATGTGAACATTTCTCCCTAGTCCAGTTGGTTAAACTATAAAATATCTCCAACAGATAAATATTTTCTAATTTCAACTTTGATTTGTTCTTTGACTCAAAGGTTAATCAGAGCATGGTTCTTAATTTTTAAACATATGTGATGTTTCTAGATATCTTATGCCATTGAATTCTAACATAATTGTGTTATAGTCAGAGAATATATCCTGTATGATTTTAATACTTTGAAATTTATTGATAATTTATTTTTAGTTCAGTATATTGAAAATGTTCCTTATGTACTTGAATATATCTTTTGCAGTTGTAGGGCACAATACTCTGCATGTATCCACGAGATAGATAAAGTTTATTATATCCAATGACTAGTCTATATATTTACTTATTGTCTTATGCTTGTTCAAGAAATTACAGAGAGAGATTGATGTATAAAAATATCTCTCACTATGATTATGGCATGGTCTATTTCTCATATGTTTCTGTCTTGAAGCTATGTTATTAAGTGCATATATATTTTAAATTGTTACGTCTTCCCAGTAGTGTGAAACATTTACCATTAAAACTGACCTTCTTAATCTTTTGACATGTTATTGCCTTAAGAAAAATCTTTTACCTGATGTTGGTTAAATTACTCTGTTCTCTTTGGTTTAGAATTTGCCAGTTTTTTCATTTGTTTGTGTTTTGGGGTTTTTGTTGTTGTTGTTGTTGTTTTTGTTTGTTTTTTTGGAGAGGTTTTTGCTATAGGGCGCGTGTGCTCGCCAGACAGACAGAGAGAGACAGAGAGACAGAAAGCGAGAAATCACCCCCCAGAGGGGATGGTCATGCCGCAATCCCTTCTCCTCCATTCTCCTCTCGGGATCTTGGGCACGCACTCACATGCACCCGGCTTGAGTTTTAAGCCACCGGGTCTGGGACACAAACCCCGGTCGACTACGTGGGAGTCCAGCGACATAGCCATTACGCTAACTGCTGGTCCCTTGGGTTTTTATTTTTTTATTATTTTCTTAATTTTATTTACTTATTTATTTTATTCATTCATTTATTTTTTAAATTGACCAGAGAGAGAGAGAGAAAGAGTAAGAGAGAGAAAGTGAGAAAGCAAGCCACCAGGTCCGGGACTCGAACCGTGGTCAGCCATGTGAGAGTGTCCAGCACCTTAACCACCATGCCACCTGCTGGTCCCATTTTTTTTTGAGACGTTTTTGCTTTAGAGAACATGTGCTCACCAGAGAGACAGAGAGACAAAAAGCAAGAAATCACCCAAAAAAATCAGGAGGGATGGCCACACTGCAATCCCTTCTACTCTTTCCTCCTCTCAGGATTTTGGGCATGTATGCACAAGTGCCCAGCGTGAGTTTCAAACCACTGGGTCCAAGACTGAACTACAGTCAACTGTGTGGGAGTCCAGCTATGTAACCATTGAGTTTCAAACCACTGGGTCCAAGACTTGAACTACAGTCAACTGCGTGGGAGTCCAGCTATGTAACCATTGTGCCATTTGCTGGTCCCTGCCAGATGTTTTTTATTTGTCCTTTTATTTATGGTCTTTGTGTATTCTGAGAGTTTGTATATATCTCTTACAGTCAGATTTTATATTCTCATTCAGTTATAACAATCTGATTTTTTTACTTTTAGCCAAAGCATTTTGTTTTTGTGAATACTGATATATTTGAGTGTATTTATTTTAAAAAATTTAGATTCTATCATTGTACATCCCTATAGTGTACAGTATGGTTTTTCAATATATGCATGTTAATACATGATACTCAAAACAAGGATATTAGCATATAAATCATCTCAACAGAGAACTTTACATTCTTTTTTCTGTTAAACATCTCTTCTCTTGGGAACCAGCAGTTAGCGTAATGGCTATGTCGATGGACTCCCACGTAGTCGACCGCGGTTTGCGTCCTGGACCCGGTGGCTTAAAACTCACGCCAGGCGCGTGTGCGTGTGTGCCCAAGATCCCGAGAGGAGAATGGAGGAGAAGGGATTGCGGCGTGACCATCCCCCCTGGGGGTTGATTTCTCGCTTTCTGTCTCTATGTCTCTCTCTGTCTGTCTGGCGAGTGCACACGCCCTATAGTGAAAACCTCTCCAAAAAAAAAATCTCTTCCCTTTGCCCCTCCCACCTCTTCTCTACATCTACTCCCCTCCCTATAGTCCTGGTGTCTTATAGTACTATCCTATCTTTAGCTCGTTTGATTTCTGCCAGAGAGTAGACATTCAGTGCATATTGAGCAAGGATATGAAGGACATACAATGTGTGTCTTTTAAGAGTCTGGTTTATTTCACTTAACATTAAGTCTTTTATAGTCATCCACTTTGAGTCAAATGATAGGGTCTCATTGTGCCTTACAGCTGAGGAATATTTCATAGTGTATATGTGCCACAGTTTTCCAATTCCATCATCAGTTCTTGGGCACTTAGGTTGGTTCCTTGTCTTAGCAATTGTGAATAATACTACAATAAGCATGGATGTGCAGGTGTCTCTCTGACTATTTTCCTATCCTTTGAATAAATACCAAGGAGTGGGATTACTGAGTAATTACTAAATACGGTAATTCTATTTGTAGGTTTTTGAAGAATGTCCATGTTGTTTCCCACAGTGGCTGTACTAATTTACATTCCCACCGATGGTGTAGGAGGGCTCTCTTTTTACCACAGCCTGGCCAGCACTTTGTCTTTATTTTTTTTATCATAACCATTCTGACTGGGGTTAAATAGTATCTCACTGTAGTTTTGATTTGCATTTCTCTTATTATAAGGGAGGTTGAACTTTTTCTTATGCATTTTGTCTATTCATGTATCTTCCTTGGAAAGTTATATTTCTATCATCAGATTTTGAGCTTTCTATTTGTTTTGCCTGTTCTCTTCCCACCCCTACCTTTCACTCCCATCTCTCTCTCTCTTCCCCTTTCTTTTTTCTTTCTTTTTGCTTTATTTTCTTTTTTTAAACTTTTTTTTTGAAAGATCTTTTGCTATAGGGCACAAGTGCTTGCCAAAGAGACAGAGAGAGACAAAGAGATAAAAAGCAAGAAACTACCACCCCCCACCCCACCCCGGGAGAGGGGGGATGGCCATGCTGCAGTCTCTTTACCTCCATTCTCCTCCTGGTATCTTGGGCGCATACACACCTAGCATGAGTTTGAAGCCACCAGGGACTCAAACCACTGTGAGCCATGTGAGAGTCCAGCAACATAACCACTACAACATCTGCTGGCCCCTTGCTTTATCTTCAATTGTTTATTTTTCCTTGTGTCATTTCTCCCCTTTACTGATTTGGAAACTAAATACTGCTTTTATTCTTTGAGCGGTTATCTTATCAGTTACAGAATATGTAGTTAATTTGAAGGGAAAAAAAGCTAAAAGTATTACACTCCTTCATAGCATTTATTTTTTTAACTCACCAAGCCTTTATCTTTTTGATTTTTTATTAACATGTAATAGTTGTACACATTTATGAGGTATGTTGTGATTTTTTAGCATAAGCATACATTGTGTAGAGATTAAATCCAACTGATTAGTACATGCATCATCTCAAGCATTTGTCAGTACTTTATGTTATGAACATTCCAAATCCTCTTTCTTAGTTCCTCTAAGATATATGGTAAATTGTTGTTAACTACATTCACCCCACTGTGTTTTATAACACTGAGAGTTGTTCCTCTTAACTATCTATAATATTGTTTCTATTAATCAACATTCTTCTATTCCACCCTTCCCTTCCCATCCTTCCCAGTTTTGTTCTCATTCTTCATTTCTCTACTTCTCCAAGGTCATTTTTTTTTCCACTTTGGGAATTGATTGAGAATATCAGGTATTTCTCATCCTGTGCTTTGCTTATTTCACTTAGTGTAATGTCTTCCTGACTTTCTCATTTAACCTCTAATAGCAAGATTTCATTCTTTTGAATGGCTAAATAGTATTTCATTGTGCACAAACACACACACACACACACACACACACATTTTCTTTTCATTAAGTCAACTTTCATTTTGGTTATCCTTTCCCAACTTATCACACTACTTTGATTTTATCTTGCTTTCACATTTTTTTTCACCATTCAATAATAAATAATGCTAGCTATTGTACAAATAATCCTCTAAATGTAGTAGGTCAACCTAATAACGTAAATATAGTCTAATGAAAGCCAGGCAGCTCTATGGGAAACTCCTTCAAGAAGTGACTTTGCCACATGAGAAGAAGGCCCCTACAGCCTTCAAGGTTTGCCTCCTACTTGTGGAAAAAAAGGAAAGCAAATGTTTGTTTTAAGTTTGAAGCCCTCAAAGGCTTCTTCAGTAAGGGCTCACAGTTTATTTTGCCATGTAAGTTTCTGAACATCATCTATTCATTGATTCTCTCCTAAGCTGCGTCAAATCTGATGTGAAACTCCTTCGTAAGTTTTTCAATTTAAGTAATATATTTTATTTCTAGAAGCTCCTTTATTTAAAAAAATATTTTCTAATTATAGGTTCTTGTTCTCTGGACATATCTTCAAGCTTTTATTTTATGTCTTTACACATATCATATTTAATTTACTGTTGTCCCTGGCTAATAATTTTATTTTTTTAAGAAATCAAACAGCTGTTTTCATATCCTTGATTTCTCCTGGATCTCACTCCCAGCACCTCATGCTTTCTATTTTTATTCGTTTGTTGTTTGTTTACTGCAATTCTTAGACATTTAGAGGGAATGCTTTTGAGACTTGGATGAAGGCAGGTTCCTCCATAGAGTATTTGCATTTATTTCTGAAGGATGATTTGTAAGATTGCTTTAAATTAAATTCTCAGCTTGAAATTCCAGGTGATGTGAATTCCAAGTGAGATCCGCTGAGTGAGTACCACTATGTAGTTTCAAATTCTTAGTGTCAACCTCCCCCCTGGCCACACCTACATACATGCATTTGCTGTCTAGCATCACAATTTTCCTTGCCTTCTCCTGGGCTTGTACCTAATCTGTCCTTACATGGAGGGTATGTTCTTTAGGGTCTAGTTATTTTTTTCTTTTTTTAAGAATTATTTTATTTATTAATACTTTTCATATACATTCAATTATTGTTTATCATTACAGCTTAAAAAATGAATGTTCCCAGCATGAATGCACTGTATAATTGTCCAGTTAAAGATATTCTCATACATATTATCATGAACAGATAATTTTTCACTTTTGTGTCCCTTAAATGTTTTGCATCTTTCTTTCCCCCCCTCATTCCCTTCCTCTCACCCTTCCCTATTTCCCACTCTTCTCCCACACTGTCTTTAATATCTGCACTTGGTCTCCATCTTTTATGGCTTTCAATCTTCCCATTTCCATTAGAGTGCCAACATTTAGTATATATTAAGTTGGGACATAAAATGCCTCTCTTTCATAGTCTGGCTTGCTTCACTTAACAGTAAAATCTTCCATAATTGTCCACTTTCTATCAAATGCCAAGGTCTTATTGTTTTCTATGGCTGAATAGTATGACATAGTGTATATATGCCACACTTTCCATTCATTCATCTGTTCTTGGACATTTGGGGTTGGTTCCATGTCTTAGCAATTGTAAATAATGCCACAATAAACATGCACGTGAAAGTACTTTTCCAACTGAGTGTATTCCTATCCTTTGAGTAGATACCCAGGAATGGAATTGCTGTATCAAATGGTAGCTCTATTTGTAGGTCTTTGAGGACCCTCCACATTGTTCTCCACAGTGGCTGTACTAATTTACATTCCTACCAACAGTATAAGAAAGTTCTCTTTTCACCACAGCCTCACCAGCACTTCACTTTTTATTTTTTTAATCTTAGCCATTCTGGCTGGAGTTGGATGATATCTCATTGTGATTTTGCTTGGTAAGAGGGGTTGAGCATTTTTTCATATCCTTTTTGGCTGTTGGTATGTCTTCCTTAGAGAGTTGCGTGTTCACCTCATGTCCATCTTTGAACTGGGTTGATTTTATTTTTAATACAGTAAGCTGCTTGAGTTCCCTGTATATTCTGGTTATCAGTCTTTTATCTGAGATATAGTTTGTAAACATATTCTCCCATTCTAAGGGTTGCCGATTCGCCCTACTTATTGCTTCTTTTACTGAGCAGCAGCTTTGTAACCTGATGTAATCTCACTTGTCTATTTTTGGTATCATTGGCTGTGCTTTAGGGGTCTTATTTAAGAAGTCTGCCTGTTCTGATGTTTCCAAGAGTTTCCCCAGTAGTTTTATAGTTTGAGATCTTATGTTTAAATCTTTGATTTATTTTGAATTGATGTTTGTTAATGGTGAGAGATAAGAGTCCAGTTTCATCTTTCTGTAAGTGTATACCCAGTTTTCCCAGCACCATTTGCTAAAGAGATTTTTTTATCCCCACTTGATTGACTGTCGCCCTTTGTCAAAAGCCAGTTGGCTGTATGTTTTGTTTTGTTCTTTTCCTGTGGTCTCTATTCTGTTTCATTGGTCCACATGCCTGTTTTTGTGTCAATACCATGCTGTTTTGATTAGCACAGCTTTGTAATATGTTTAGGGCTAGGGAGTGAGATGCCTCCTACTCTACTCTTATGCTGTATTACTTTGGCAATACTGGGTCTTTTATGATTCCAAGTGAATTACATGATCTTTTTCCTAAACTTGTGAAAAATATCTGTGGTAACTTGATTGGGATTGTATTAAATTTTTGGATTAATTTGGGTAGGATTGACATTGACTATATTAATTCTCCCAGTCCAGGAACATGGGAAGTCTTTCCACTTTATGCCATTTTCAATTTCGTTTTTTACTTTTTCATAGTTTTCCTTGTAGAGGTCATTGACTACTTTGGGTAGGCTTATTCCTAGATTGTTCCTAGGTATCTTATTTCTTTTGTGGCCATCATAAATGGAATTTCTTTCTTCAGGTCTCCGTAGTCTGTTCACTGTTGATGTATAGAAATGCTATAGATTTTTGTATGTTGATTTTGTATCCTGTCACTTTACTGTATTCATTTATCACTTCTAGGACATTTGTGTGTGTGTGTGTGTGTGTGTGTGTGTGTGTGTGTGTAGGGGGATTCTTTTGGTCTTTCTATGTATATAATCATGTCATCTGCAAGTAGAGATAATATCACTTTTTTGTTTTTCTTACTTGAATGCTTTTAATTTTACTCTCTTGTCTAATTGCATTGGCTAGGACTTCCAGTACTATGTTGAAAAGAAAAGGAGAAATTGCGCAGCCTTGTTTTGTTTCAGTTTTTAGTAAAAAAGCTTTCAGCTTTTCCCCATTCAGTATGATGTTAGCTAAAGGTTTTTCATGGATGGCTTTTACTGTGTTGAGAAATGTTCCTTCTATGCTGATTTTGCTGAGTGTCTTAATCATGAAGGAATGTTGTATTTTCTCAAATGATTTTTCTGCATCAATTGATATGATCATATGATTTTTATCCTTCTTTCTGTTAATATGGTGTATTACATGTATAGTTTTGCATATGGTATACCATCTTTGCATCCCTGGAGTTAAGTCTACCTGGTTGTGGTGTATAATATTTTTAATGTGTCGTTGTATATGATTTGCTAGTACCTTGTTGAAAATTTTTGCATCTATATTCATCAGAGATATTGATCTGTAGTTTTCTTTTTTTTGTTATATTCTTGTCTGTTTTGAGGATGAGGGTGATGGAGGCTTCATAAAATAAATTTGGGCAGGTTCTTTCGGTTTGGATCTTTAGAAATAGTTTAAGTAGAATGGAGCATGACTTTTCTTTTAAAATTTTGTAGAATTCAGAAGTGAAACCATTGGGACCTGGGCTTTTCTTTGTTTGGAGGTTATTTATCACTGACTTGATTTCATTGCTTGTTATTGGTCAATTCAGACTTTCTGTCTTCCTAATTCAGTTTTGGTAACTTATATGTGCCCAAAACTTGTCCATCTCATCCAGATTTTCTTGTTTGTTGATGTATAGTTGCTCATAGTACCCTCTAATGATGTTTTGTATTTCTGTTATATCTGTTGTAATATTGCCTATTATGTTGCAAATTTGATTACCTGTTTCCTTTCTCTTTTTTTAACTAGTCTAGCTAGTGGTGTATCAATTTCATTTCTTCTCAAAGACCAGCTTTTTGTTTTGTTTATTTTCCATATAGTTCATTTATTCTCTGTTTCATTTATTTCTGCATGAATATTTATGATTTCTTCCTCCTGGCATTTTTCAGGTTTTTGTTTTGTTATTAGATTGTCTTTTCTCCACCTTTCCATTTTTTTCTTATGTGCACTAATTGCTATGTCCTTCTCCCCTATGACAGCTTTTGCTGTGTCCCATAGATCATGAAACTCATTCTTGTTGGTTTCAATGAATCTTCTGATTTCAGTCTTCATTTCTTCCATGGTTGTGAAGTCACTCAGGAGTAGGTTATTTAGTTTCCAGATGTTTGTGTGTTTTCTATGGAGTTTTCTGAAATTAAATTCCAGTTTAATTCCATTATGGTCAGAGAAGATGCTGGATATAGTTTCTATGCCTTTGAATTTGTAAAGGCTTGTTTTGTGCCCTATCATGTCTTCAAAAAGGTTCAATGGGGGAGGGGGCAGTGAAAATATATATTTTGTGTTTGTTGGGTAGAAAGTTTTACCAATGTCGGTGAAGTCCATTTCATTATGGTGTCATTTAGATCATGCATCTCTTTGCTTATTTTTTGTCTAGATGACCTGTCCAAAGGAGAGAGTGGTACTGAGATTCTGTTATCTACTGTTATATCTTCTTGGTGGACTAACCCTTTTAGTACTACATAATATCCTTCTTTGTCTCTTCTTACAGTTTTTGCCTTAAAGCCTATTTTGTCTGATATCAGTATCATGACTCCAGCATTTTTTAAATTTCATTTGCATGAAATATCTTTTCCAGCCCTTCACTTTTAGTCTATGTATGTCTTTATCCATGAGGTGCATTTCTTGTAGGCAGAAAATAGAGAGTTTATATTTTGGTTTTGGTTTATGGTTTTGGGGGGTTTTATTTAGACAGTCTGTGTGTTTTGATTGGAGAATGTAATTTATTAGCATACAATGTTATTATCAGTATTTGCAAATGTGCCCCTGTCATTTTGTTAGCCATTTTCTTGGGATTTTTGTTGTTGTTGTTCTCTTCTTTCTGTCTCTCTTTAGTTTTCCTATTACAGTACTTCAGTACTTTGTGAAGAGCTGGTCTAGTATTGGTGAGTTCTTTCAGTATTTGTTTGCTGAGAAAGATTTTATTTGTTCTTCCCATTTGAAGGATAATCTCGCTGGATATAGCATTCTTGGTTGAAATGGTTTTATTTTTAGTATTTTGAACATGTCTTCCCACTTTTTTCTTGCCTGCATTGTTTTGGTCGAAAGGTCTGTTAGCCTAGTAAGATAACCTTTGTAAGTGGCTTAACATTTCTCTCTCTTGCCACTTTTAGAATCTTGTCTTTATCTGTGATTTTTACCAATCTGGCTATGATGTGCCATGGAGAGGATCTTCTTATGTTGATTCTATTTGGAGTCCTTTGTATTTATTGGGTCTGGATGTCTGAATGTTTCTCTAGATTTGGGAAGTTTTCTGCAAGTATTTCATGGAATAGATCTATGCCCTTGTCTGATTCTTCACCTTCTGGAATACCTATTATTTAGATATTTGGGCATTTAATTGTGTCTAGTATTTACTATATGTTGTACTCATTTTTAAAAATTATGTTTTGGTGGTTTTATCTAAGTCAAAGGTTTTGCTTACAGCTCAGAGATTCTGTCTTCTGCATGGTCCAGTCTGCTATTGATGCTTTTGAAGGAGGTCTTGTTTTCCAGTATTGCTGTCTTCATCTCTAGAAGTTCTGATTGATTCTCTTTTTTTAAGAATTATTTTATTTAACTTTATTCATTTATTTTAATTTGACCAGAGAGGGAGAAAGAGAGAAAGTGAGAAAGCAAGCCTCTAGGTCCAGGACTCAAACCACAGTCAACCATGTGGAAGTCCAGTGCCCTTAACCACCATGCCACCTGCCACCTCCATGACTGGTTCTTTTTATGGTGTCTATCTCCTCCTTCAAATCCTGGAAAGACTTCCTCATCTCTGTCACCATGAATATTCTGAACTCTATTTCTGACATTTCTACAAATTCTTCTGTGCTGTCTATGGTTGAAGAAGAGTCTCTCTGTTCCATTCAGGAAGAGATGTTTCCTTATTTTCCCATATTTCTTGTTCCTCTGCACTGGTTTCTAGCCATCTAATGGATTATACACGTCTTCCTACTTTTCTGGTGTTGATTCTATAGTCTCAGGAGGGAAGAAGAGCTCTACTTCTCAGTTAGAGGGCCACGTTTCTCACTCAGAGTAGTGTGTATATGGCCAGCTCTCGGTGTTGATTCTTTTCCCAGTCTCTCCAGGACCAGGTACACTTGGGACTGAGCTGGAGAGTTTCAACTGGGGCATGGAGTAAGAGTTATGTACTGTGTGGTTCCAAAAACTATGAAATCTCAAAATATTCCTGGATGAGCAAAAGGTGGCTAGATGTCTAAGGTGGTCTTTCAACCTCAGGTGGTCTCACTGACTGCAGCTGCTCCCTGCTCCAGTGCAGGCTCTGGGAGTAATGGTGGAGAAGGGATGTGGGAGGATCCAGTCCAGGCTTTACCTCGGGCAGTCAAAAGTCAGAGGGAGGCCTGAAGCAGTCTTCCTGCCTCAGTGGATCTCACTGACTACAGTTTCTCCCTGCTCCAGGGCACAAGCTCTTGGGGCAATGATGGCAAATGGGATGTGGAAGGACCCAGTCCAGGACGTACCTGGGCCAGTCAGAAGGCAGTGGGAGGTCTGAGCCAGGCTTCCTGGCTCCTTTGGCCTGACTGCCTTGGATCTAGTCATAATGTGTTGAAAGGGGGAGAAATTTCTGTTAGATGTCCTCCCACTGGCATGCCTGGACTGTGTTTCATGTTCCTCATACCTCATGAGACTATTGAAACTTACACGCAGAGAACCAGCAGGTGGTGTGGTGGTTAAGGACACTGGACTCCCACATGGCTGACTGAGGTTGAAATCCTTGACCTGGCAGCTTGGTTTCTCACTTGCCCTCTCCCTCTCTCTTGCTCTGTCTTTCTCTGGTCAAATTAAAATAAATAAATAAAATTAAATAAGATAATTATTTTAAAAAAGAAAAAACTTACACTCAGAATCACTCGGTTTTGCAAATGTCTTCAGAGAAAAAGCTGAGTGAAGCAAGCCAGGCGATGAAGGAGAGACATCGTATGTCCCCACTCAATATATACCTAGTGTCTGCACTCTATAACTGAAACTGATTGACTAAAGAATATAGAGACATAGTAAATGGATGTGAATGCCTGATATAGTGTGTGTGAAAGAGCAGTCTGAGGAAGGACATTTAGAAGAAAAATAGAGAGGCACAGCATTAATGGGACAAAGAAATGTGGTATTATCTGTTGAAGATAATTTTATAGTTTTATCAACTGGACTAGGGAAAAAATGTTCACATGTTGAAATATTCACTTTGTAAGCTAAATAACATGATTGAATGTATAAAAGAAAATGAAATTTAATTTTTTTTTAAAAATGGAGAAACATACATTTTTTAATGCTGATACATCTTTATGCATGAAGTTTTGCTCTTTTGTGAGACTTATCATATTGGACTACAATGAAGACATTTTTGAGCCTTCATCTTTCTCAGTAACTAGACCATTGGTTCCATGAGGGCAGGTGTCCACATACTTTCTTCCACACACCTCACTGGCTAGCACAGTGCTAGGTACATGTGCAGCTAGTGTTCAATAAGGTAGGTAGATTAATTGGTCAATTAAATGAACAGATGAATCTGGGTCCATTAAATTAGAGTTACTTTCAATTTCAGAGTTAGTGTTGTCCACTGAGAAATGCACTAAGAAATGGTTGGCCAATATCCATGACATACAGTGGTGACTTCTCTTCAGATCAAAAGTAAGCCTGTTCTCATTAATTTGTGACCCCCATCATACCCAACCTCACCACCAAAAAATAGGCCCACACTCAGGAGGGATCAGGCCTAGCCTATAGAATGGAGTAAAGATGGCAAGATCCCCAATGTAGTATAAGTACCCTAGCTTTGTCACCATAAAGACACTTAGCAACTATCTAAGGCTGATCTCTTTTATTGAGTCAGGGAAGAGGATTTTTGCTATGAGGCACGTGCACTTGCCAGAGAGACAAAAGACAAGAAATCACCGCCAGGGGTTGACCATGCTGCAACCCCTTCTCCTCCATTCTCCTCTCAGGATTTTACCCACATATACACACACACCTGGCATGAGCTTCAGGCCTCCAGGTCCAGGACTCAAACCACAGTCAGCCATGTGGGAGTCTAGTGACATAACCATTATGCCACCTGCTGGTCCCAAGGCCGATCATTTTCTAAGTAACTTATAATATAGGAAGAAAGATCTCTGAAAACCACTTTCAGGGAGTACCTCATCTTAATGGAATGAGCTGCCTTGTGTTTTTCCCAGACCTTTGGTTTCCAGTCAAGATTTTAGAGGGAAGGTGATGAAAACAACCACATGCCCTGACATAGTCTCTGTTTGTCTACAGCTGCGAGTCTTCAAGCTGGCCAAGTCCTGGCCAACCTTAAACACACTCATCAAGATCATCGGGAATTCAGTGGGGGCACTGGGGAATCTCACTATCATCCTGGCCATCATCGTCTTTATCTTCGCTCTGGTTGGCAAGCAGCTCCTTGGGGAAAACTATTGCAAGAAGCGGAAGGTCATCGCCAATCCCAATGAAGACTGGCCCCGCTGGCACATGCACGACTTCTTCCACTCATTCCTCATTGTCTTCCGGATCCTCTGTGGAGAGTGGATTGAGAACATGTGGGCCTGTATGGAAGTTGGCCAACAATCCATATGCCTCATCCTTTTCCTCACTGTGATGGTGCTGGGGAACCTAGTGGTGAGTAGTGAGCCCCACTGGGAGCCCTGTCTCATAGGCCACAGAGGAAGCTTCTGAGTTACCCTAAAATACTTTGATGTTGCATATTTTTATGTCTGCATTATATCTGTCTGAAGACTGGCCTACATCGTGTAGGACACATTATAAAAAGTATATGTTGAGAGGCTGTCTGACTTGCAGGAATTAACACAAATGATAGGAAAGGAAAGATGTGGTATAGAATTCCAGCTCTACCATTTCCAAACAGGGTATACCAGGACGAGAGACTCAATCTTCCCAAGCTCTAATTTCCTTAAAAATCAAGAAAATAATGCTGACTCATGGGCTTCCTGGGAGAATTAAATTACAGGAGATGGCATACGCAAATTGCCTAATGCAGTGTCTGGGCCACAGCAGGAACTCAATAAATGGTAGCTATTTGGTTTTTGAAGAAAAGATTTCCTTCCCCTCTCTAGGGAAGCCCAGAAGATATTCTTCTTCCAAGGAGTAAGAGTTTAGTATTTTTCCAAGTTGCATGAGGCTTAGCTAGGAGCAGGAGGGACAAGATGAAAAAGAGGAGCTGGATCATTGATGACCCCCTGCTACAATAAGAAAATGTACTCACAGGTTTTGGGAAGCTCTTCTGGAGACCTTTATGCCAATTAGCCCTGGTACCCCTTCTCTGTGCCAGCCTGCTCATCTCCTCTGCGTATCTCCTCCCACTCTCTCTGTGGGCCTTCTTCACCCCCCAGCAGCTGTGGGCTTCAAGGGGTACTACTTCCCAGAAGCCACCTTTCTTATACCCGGGGAGTCAGCTAACTTGGATTCTTTTTCCATAATAAATTAATAAGAAGTTAATAACCCAAGGGACAGGGTGAAGCAACAAATCCAGATTCTCTGAAGTCTTTCCCACTTGGTTCCTGATGTTGGATGTGGCAAGGAGATACGCCCAGGATTGTAAAATGAGGAATACAACCAAGAGCTTTGGCAGATAAGGGTGGCCTCAGGGCAGGCTCATGCCTATCCTCCCTGTTGTCCCTTTGCTCAGCAGGGTGATCCTCCATTATGGTGGAGAATGTGCTTCCAAGCCTCGTCCACCTGAGGCAGGTCACTCTGGGATATCCCCAAGGCTCCTCTCAGCTGCTCTCAGAAGGGCCAGAGAGGCCCAGGCTGTGGCTGTCCCACCATCCGGCTTGTTGACATGGCGGGCCAAGGTGGAGCTCAGCTCACTGGTCAATCTTCTCTTCCATCCTCCCATGACTTCTCTTCAGGTGCTCAATCTGTTCATTGCCCTGCTGCTGAATTCTTTCAGTGCTGACAACCTCGCAGCCCCAGATGACGATGGAGAGGTGAACAACCTGCAGCTGGCCCTGGCGCGCATCCAGGTGTTTGGCCGTGGAGTCAGGCAATCCCTTCGCAGCTTCTTCAGCAGACCCTGCCCACTTCCCTGGCCCAAGGCAGAGCCCCAGTTGGTGGTGAAACTTCCACTAGCCAGCTCCAAAGCCAAGAACCACATTGCTGCTAACACTGCTGTGGGGAGTCCTGGAGGGCCCCCAGCTCCCAGGGACCCCACGGATGAACACAGTGACTTCATCACCAACCCCAGCGTGTGGGTCTCTGTGCCCATTGCTGAGGGTGAATCTGATCTTGATGATTTGGAGGATGATGATGAAGAGGATGCGCAGAGCTCCCAGCAGGAAAGGATACCCACGGGGCAGGTAGGAGTTCTCCCCATGGAACAGCCACAAGACCCAGGGAGGGGCCTCAGGGCTAAATGGCCCAGAGCAGAAGGAAACTGATGATGAGGTTTTCCAACATTGGGCTGGCAGAGCCTTGAAAAGCCCCCGGCACCTCGGCATCGACCTTGACAGTTTAAACAATGCCAAGCTTTCCAGAGGAGGAGGCATTTGGGCAGAGCTTGGAAGAAAGAGGCAGAATTTCTGGGGTAAGCAAACAGGGGCAGGAGAAGCAGATGAGCCCCAAGCCACTCTGAGGTGCTTAAGGATTATCATTCACATAGCTGCCCCCTTCCCTCTGCCCAGACCAAGCTCTGTGTGAGAGGCTGATGTGGTTCCTCCAAGAAAAAGAGGTTGTCCAGGACCAAGGCTCACTGTCTTTTCACCAGCACCTCAAGTCCTGACTATACTGTGGCTTGTCTAGCTAGCTTTTCCCAACAAGCAATGTTCTAGGGAAATGATGCTTAATTCCTTTTTGGCACCAAAGAATGTAAAGCACATTTAAGGGAGCCAGGCAGCACTGTGAGGCTGACCTACATGGGGAGGTTTAAGTTCACATCCAGAGATCTGAGTACACTGGATACATGAGTGCCCATGATCCAGAGCTGGCTGAAGCTGGGGTGAATCAAACCATTAAGACCTAATGGAAGGGACCAGCAGTTGGCGTAATGGCTATGTCGCTGGACTCCCACGTAGTCGACCGTGGTTCGAGTCCTGGACCCGGTGGCTTCAACTCACGCCGGGCGCATGAGCGTGCGTGCCCAAGATCCCAAGAGGAGAATGGAGGAGAAGGGAGGAGAAGGGATTGCAGCATGGCCAAGGGGCTGGGAGATGATTTCTCGCTTTCTGTCTCTCTATCTCTCTCTGTCTGTCTGGCGAGTGCACAAGCCCTATAGCAAAAGAAAAACCTCTCAAAAAAAAAAAAAAAAAGACCTGATGGAAGTACTGTCTCTCTGTCTCTGTCTCTCTGTCTCAGTCATGGAAGAAATAAATAAATAATAAAGCACATCTAAGCCGTTTAATATGTATATGAGGAGACCTCAAAGCTTTTATGGAAAAATGATATCCAAGTATGAGTTTATTTTGGCACACAAAAATTTTTTTTAATCTATGCCTAGTTTTTATTTTCATAATATGCATTTTCTATGAACTTTTTGAAGACCTTCTTCATATCTGTCTCTGTTTCTCTCCCTTTACATACACATGTACGTATTTAATTTGCTAGAGGCATATGCAACCACCAGAGAAACACAAAGAGGGAAAGTGAGAAAGTCGCCCCCGTGAGGGATGGCCACACCACAATCCTTTCTCCTCCATTTCTTCTTTTGGGATTTTGGGTGTATATGCACACATACCCAGCATGTTTTTCAAGCCACCTGGCCCAGGACTTGAACAGAGCAATAGGCCATGTGGGATCCAGCTGTCTTAACCACCATACCACAAGCTGGTCCTTTTTTTTTTTTTCTTTTTTTAAGACAGGGTCTTGCTATGGTGCCTATGCCAGTCTTGAACTTGTGATCCTCCTGCCTCAGCCTCTCCGGGTCAATGAGATCACGTGTGCACGCCACCACGCCTGGCATGATCGTATATTTTTAAATACTTTGCACAGTCCCTTTCTACTTTGCACTGGAATACATCCCTCGTTAACCTCTTCTCAATGACTCAGGGCACAATGTAGGCGGGCAGGGATCCCTGGGGGGCTCCAGAGACACACAGGGCTGCCAGCCAGGCCGCTAAGTGGCCTCAGACAGCTGCGCTTTCAACCCGCAGCTCTTCCATCGCCATTTCCCCTGCAGCTGTCACTTCTCTTGTGTCCCAGCAGCTGCTGTTATCAGTGACCATTTTTTACATGCCTTTGTCTGGGTGACAGCTGAGAGTAGGGCGTCACCATCCCCAGACTAAAGGACATGAACTCTAGGACGCTATCTGCCACTCAGAAGCATTTTCAGCTACTTTGGGGTTCTTGGGGGACTCCAGATGGCCAAGTTCATTAGCAGTCTCTCTTTTGGACAAGTAACGCTGGTCACAGCTACCATCGATCGATCCGAGCACCTCGCACAGGGTATGTTATGAGCCTGACCATATTTAGTCATCAAAATAACATAATGAGATAGAGCTTGCCTTCTCACTACTTCACACGGGGAAAAGGAAGAGCAGAGAGGTTAAATAACTTGTTTCAGGTCACACAGCTTGCAAGTAGAAAAACCAGGAGTTAAACACAGGTCGATCTGCCCAGAGTCTTCATGCTCACGTCACACAGGGTTGGTTAGTTGCACAGAGGAGGTTCTTGGCTCTGGCAGCCTGGGATATACAAGATGCCTTCTAATTTAGACGTAATCTACTAAGGGTGGGTCCAAATGCCCAGCTGGGACCCTCTCTCCCTTTCAGGAGCAGCTACAGCAAGTTGAAAGGTGTGAGGACCAGCCCGGGAGATCAGGCTCGGGAACATCGTCTGAGGACCTGGCTCCGTACCTAGGGGAGAGGAAAGACGAGGCTGCTCCTCAGGGCCCTGCAGAGGTAGGTATGTGAGCTTCCTGGAAAGGTCAGCCATCTGAACATTGACCAGTGAGCTGGCGGGAGCTGGAGGGTAGGGGCGGGGCAGAGCATTCCAGACTGCACTCAATCAGGTCCACCTCGTTTCTCATCCTGGGAATTCAAGTCCCTCCCTCCCTCCGGTTGATCCTCATGATTTCAGCTTTCCCCACTCCATCCTACTAGCTCACCCCAGGCTGCTTGTAGGGGTGGGGAGAAGAGATTCTACAAGCTTTAGAGCTACAGCCAGGTCCTCGGCCTTTCCAACCTTCATCCATGAACCTGAATGGTAATGCCTTACTCGGGAGAACTATTTAAAGATTTGAGAATTAGTATGAGATGCTGCTTGTCAAATGTTTAGCTCTTGGCTGTAGTAGAGGAAGCACCCAGAAGAATGACAGCCAAGAGAAAAGGAAACAAAAGACAATACACAAAGAAAGGCAAATCTCTTTCAGAGCCAGCAGATAAAGTGGAGGCGCTGGGGATGAGGAAGTCGAACCTGGGGCTGCCTCCCACCTCCCCGCCACCCCCATTCTTTTGTCCACATCATTTTCTCTAGCCAAAAACAGACCAGGGCTGGGAGAGGCTGTCTGTGAGTAAGCAGTGATCTGACAGCCTTCCCAAGAGTGAGCAGGAAGTCTCAGACTTCAGGTATGCCTTATAAAAAATAAATAAATAAGCACTTCGTGGTTTCACTTACACATTTTTTTTTTTGTGGGGGGAGGTTTTTGCTATAGGGAGCCTGCGCTCTCCAGAAAGAACAGAGAGACAGAGAGACAGAAGGAGAGAAATCACACTCCCCCCCGGGGGGATGGCCACGCCGCAATCCCTTCTCCTCCATTCTCCTCTCGGGATCTTGGGCACGCACGCACATGCGCCCGGCATGAGTTTAAGCCACCGAGTCCAGGACTCAAACTGAGGTCAGCTACATGGAAGTCCAGCGACATAGCCATTACTCTAACTGCTGGTCCCTCACTTACAAATTTTTGAAGAAAACAAGTGGCAGGGCCGGCAGATGGTATAGTGGCTGGGGCACTGGAGTCCTACATGGCTGAGCATGGTTCGAGTCCAGGACCTGGCAGCTTGCTTTCTCACTTTCCCTCTTTCTTTCTGTGTCTCTCTCTGTTCAAATTAGGATAAATAAATAATAATGCTGAATAAAATTAAAAAAAAAAAAAAAACAGAAAGCAAGTGGCATGGGAAAAATTATCTATAAAGTAAGCTGCTTTTTTTTTAACACCACTGTATAAAAAAGTCAAGAATTTATTTTGACACGGAGCCACTGAGGCCTGACTACGTGCCAAGCACTGGGTTAGGCAGAGCTAAGGAAGACAGCATTCATCCCGAAGTTATCAAGCCCTTCAGCTTGAGGAATGTCAGCTACTGGCACTGTGCCCCAGGCAAGGCTGACCCCAGCAGGGTAAGATAAGCGAGTGGGCCGAGATGGATGGGGTAAGCACGAGCCACTTGGTTCCCACTGGGTAAGAGTTGTCATGTGAATTCGTGTTTTCCCGCTAAGGACTCCCTGGCTAGTTTTCCTTCCTCGGAATATTCTCAGTGCAGGACTTCTGGGTGTTGGCTTTGTTTTTGTTTTCTTGTCCATGACCCTGGAGAGGCAGGGAGGGGCCTTCCATGACAGACAGGCACGCACCCTACCATTTGGGCCCATTAGCCAAGCTATCAGGTTTACTCGGATGCGAGCAGCTTCAACTCCTAATTGAATTCATCTGGAGACATGCCGTAGCCGGGGCTGCCAGGAGGGCAGCAGGGCCCCTGCAGCATTGCTCCGTGATTAAATATTCAAACCCAGTGAATGCTGAGAGTCTTTATGGGCATAATTACGGTGTCTCGGGCCATTGCCAGCTCTCCATCAGGGGCCTGGAGGTTTAGGGCTCTGGAGCTCCACAGAGAACATCAGTGTTCCGGGCCTCAGCTGGCCTGGCCCCAAACACATGAGGGGAGCTGTGGGAGGGCCGGCAGCGAGGCCAGGCTCTGAGGCGGCCTCCCTGCACCTAGGGGCTTTCAGCCAGTCAGAACAGCAGGGACCATGTGTAGATTCTCTAGCCCCTCAGAGAGCTGGTTCACTGCCCTGGGCTTCTGCCCTGCAGGGAGTGGATGACACGAGTTCCTCAGAGGGCAGCACAGTGGACTGCCCAGATCCTGAAGAGATCCTGAGGAAGATACCTGAGCTGGCCGACGACCTGGAAGAACCAGATGACTGTTTCTCAGAAGGTAAAACAGCAGCCCTGGGCCTCCTCACGGTGACGTTTCTCAGGGCCAGAGTACAGTTCGGCAAACACTCGCCTGGGCCCCTCTGTGTCCGCGGTCCTGGTCTCGGGTCTACAGGAGACAGATCCACAGGGCCCCTCACTGCCTCACTCCTAGGCTTGAGGACACCAGTGTCAGCACAAAACTGCAACTCTAGCAGTCTAGTTGTGATATCTGCGTCTTGTACTTGTCAACCATGGCAGTCACAGACCTTCCTCGTCACCCTCAAAACCACCTCCCGAAGCTAGATGCCAGCCCTTTGAAGTTTGAAAAGAGAAGAGGGAGTCCCTCCATAAGCACCACCATAAACTCTATCTTTTGAGTAACTGTTTTTTAATTGCCAGAGGGTGTGCATGCTATCCAGAGAGAATCAGAGAGACAGAAAGAGAAAGCACCCTCCAATGGGCATGATCATGCCATAATCCCTTCTTCATTTCTCCATCCTGTTGGGATTGGAGCATGCAAGCACACACGTCCAACATGGTTTTTTGTTTGTTTGTTTTATTTTTGATCCACTTTCTTTTTTTTTTTCTTTTCTTTAAATTTATTTTTTTACATTAATTCACTATACATCATTACAGCACACAAAATGAATTTTCCATCCAGAATACACTGTATATTGGCTCATTCAAGCACATCAACATACGTGTTATCAACAAATAATTTTCCATTTCTTATGTCTTGTATATTTTGCCTTTTTTTTTTTTTTTTTTTTTTTGCCATCGTTGATTCCCTATCCCTCACCCTCTGCCATGTCCCACCCTCCTCCCACATTGTCTCTGGTATCCATGGTTGCTTTCTATGCCTTTCCCCCCCCCATTTAATTGATTTGCTAATGAACTTAATTAGTCTAAATATTTGCAATAGCAAGTGCAGCTGATATATACATATACATGAACCCAAGTCTGACTTTAGGCATAAACCTCAGTGAGTAGAATGAGCGTACTATAAAGTAGTACCTAGCTGGGGCTATATAGCATATTGCAGTATGTTTTTTAAGCCACCAAGGGTGGGCTTTAAACCATGCTCAGCCATATGGGATCCGGCTTCCTCAGCACCAGGCTATGAAGCCAGTCTAATCTCTGCAGCTACAAGAACTGGGAAGACCAAGAAAGTCCCTCCTCCCACGCCCTAGGTGGAGAAGGGAGTTTGGGTGATGAGCTGGGGCCGGGTGGTCCTGCTTTGCCTCGGCTCCAAGACAGGAAGAGGATATGGCAGGGCCAGCCCCAGAAAGGGGAACCCTTCTCTGTTGTGTAAATCATAAAAGGCTGAGCCTACATCTTATGCCTTTTTCCTCAGTGTTGAGAACAGTGAGGTACATTATGTTCTCAATAAACATTTGCGTGACAAACAAATGGTTCATACTATGAAGATAATTGTGGTCTCAATCATTTAAAAAGTAGAAAGAAAAAGAAGAGAAAAAAAAAAGGAGCACCACTTACTGAGCTTCTAGCTTCACTGGACCCTAAGCTGTGCTGGTCTAGACCCTGGCTGGACTCGGCTGCAACCAGTTATGTAAGAGCCCTTGGGTGTAGTGTGAGCTCAGGGTGTAGCCCCTCTGACATCACCAGGCCATGCCCCATGGCTTGTCAGGGCTTCAAGAGGTACCAGTGTTCCCTGCTATCATCTATAAAAAGAATATATATATATATATATATATATATATATATATATATATATATACACACATATATATATATATGTGTGTGTGTGTGTGTGTGTGTGTGTGTGTGTGTAATTTGTAAAAGCATTCTTTTCTAGAGGGCTGGTGAATGGGTTTCCCAGCACAGGGGTTTCTCAGTAGGACTAAAGCAGAAGTGATCCCTTTTGCCCAATAAGACATCACCCACCATTCGTCACCTCTCCTCACAGGCTGCATTCGCCTCTGTCCCTGCTGTGAAGTGAATACTACCAAAGCTCCCTGGGCCGTGGGCTGGCAGGTGCGCAAGACCTGCTACCGCATCGTGGAGCACAGCTGGTTTGAGAGCTTCATCATCTTCATGATTCTCCTCAGCAGTGGGTCTCTGGTAAGAGGAAGCAGAGTTCCTTCTCCAAAGTCCCTCAGTATAAGATCTCTTGAAATCCCAAAGCCCTGAGCCTGCATCAGTGGGCTGCCTGACGCCTCGGCTGAGAGTCCCCAACCTGTAGGTAGAAAGAGACTACAGCCCAGTGTGAGGGCTCTTCTTAGCAGTGGGGGTGGAAGGTGCACACATGCCCAGGTCATGACCTACTCAACCTGCCTGCAGGTAATTCAAGCAGTGAGTATGCATTGCATTTTATAGATTAGGATACTGAGACCCAAAAGGTCAGTAGAAAAGCCTAACTTTGCCCTCATTTTATTCCCAAGGCCCTGGTTTTCCACCTGCTAACCTCCAAACTGTGCTGGCCCTCTCTATAGGCCTACTGCAAAGAGGACGGTCTTTCCTTGTCTTATAAACTACTTGCAAATGCTATTATTCCTTCAAAGTTCACAAAAATCACTGCAACAGCACTTCTCAAAATGTAGTCACCTGGAGAGCTTGTTAAAATGCAGATTCTGATTCCTTAGGCCTGGGGTGGGGTTGGGGGTGGGGCACATGCATTCCCAGCAAGCTCCTGGGTGATGTTGATGCTGTTCTCCACAAACCACACTCTGAATTAACAAGGCCTCACTGGAATGGAGATTCCGAGCTGGGAGACACTTCCTCAGCCCCTAACTGAATGCCAGGCTTTGCAGAACAAGGAAGTTGCTCTCCATCCTGTGGCTTAGGCTCACCACACAATCTCATCCACTCACCCCAAAAGGCCGAGGTAAATGCAGACACCAGAAGAAGCAGATCCCCAGCAGGCCACATTTTATAGACAAGAAAGTGGAAACCCTAAGACAAGAATGAACCTGAGCAGGGTCCTAGCTAATTAGTTCAAGGACTGGCACTGGGACCCCACTCTCCTAATCCATGGCCACCCGATGTTTCCACTTGAGTTGCTTCTCATGTGACATTCACCCCCTAAAAAAACTCTGCTAAATACCTAGGCATTCACTTAAATACCAAATTTCCCAGGAAGGGTGTCAAAACTGCACAGTGTGGGAACCTCAGCCCTAAGGAGGAGCAAAGGGAAGGGCGCCATCTGAGAGCTGAGAGGAAAACTAGGGTGACGATGACTCAAAACCAAAGGAGACAAGAGTCGCAGGGGTGTCCGTCATCCTGGGTCCCGTGGAGAGAGAGCGGCAGCATCCGAAAGTGGCCACTGCCCTAGCGCAGGGAGGTGATTGCCATCTGGTCTGTAGTAACCTCTCAGCACGGCACAGACACCAAGCTAGAGGACAAGAGGTGACTGGGCTGTCCTTCCTCCACACCTGCCCATCGTGCCCCCCTGCACAAACATCATAACCACGCTGGCTTGGTCAGGTGCACTCCTCGTCGTCTCGTTGGTTCACGTCTCTCCCTATGGGCTTTCTCGCCTCATGTCTCTCCTCCACTCTCTCTGCTCTTTTCCTTCTCTCTCTTCTCCCCTTCCCCTCACACCCCTGCCCTCACTTCTCCCATTCCCAGTCAGGAGCTCAGATCCTGCAACAGCTGCTCCAGCCCCAGCCTGGCTCCCTGGCAGCTCTCTCCTCCATTCCGATCTCCTTCCCCATGGGACTAAACAGGCTGGTGCCAAATTTAGGATACTGTATGCTTTTACTTGAGTACTTTTGAAAAATAGCATGAGTTTTCATCTGACAAAGTATGGCGGGGGGAGGGAACCTTGGAGATTATAGGGAAAAAGGCAAAGAAAAAAAATCACCCATTATCCTATCACTCATAGAGAAGCTCACTTTGAAAACATTTTGGTATACCTTCTTCCCATCTTTCTTATGCATGGAATACATAGATGTTACAAAAATAAAAGCCCCATTTATGCCTTCCCTAATTTCTCAGTATATTTTCCCAGTAAATCTTCTCAGACGTGAAGGCCACCACAAACTTATTCTATCCGGAGGCAAGAGGGACAGCCTTGTAAACCCACATGTCAGTCCTTACTGACCAAGGCTCCCTCAGGAAGGGATCGAACCTGCAAAGCATTCCCCAGTGGGAGGTAGTTCCCTTTAGCCCAGCAAAGCCCTAAGGAAAAGGGGCATCTGTGAGCTGTGAGCAGCCAGTGTTCCCAATGGCTGAAGGCTAGGGGCCTTGGCCCCTTAAAAAGGACCTGGGTGGGCACCAGCAGTGTCCCATGTCCTTAGGATAAGTTCTTAAAGGCACAATTGCTGCGTTTCCAAAATGTCTGAGTCGTGTTACCAAATCTGGCTTCCCAAAAGACTGACCTGATTTTCACACCCACCAGTCACTTAGAAGAATAGCATTGTCCCCACAGCCACACCAAACTGGGGTAGACCCCGTTCTTTGTCACCTTCACCAGCCTGATCAAGGAAAGACAGTGTCTCCTTTTCATTGGAATTTCCTTGATTACCAGTACGACAGAACACTCTTTTTCAGAGGTTTGTGGGTGATACTTTCGTTTTTGTGAACTGCCCGAGAACATCTTTTGATGCTTTTATTTTTAAACCAAGTCACTGTCAGCATCCTTTTGGTTCACTTCCAAAATCCAATTTGAGAAGGTTCCTTTCTCACTTGCGTTCAGCAGCCCTGCGAAGTATTAACAGGGCTGTATGTCCCCATCGGCCCCAAGGAAGTCGTGGTTTACATCTCACAGTGCCTCCTCCACTCTCTCACCTTACCTCCTAGAGCAGAGAAAACATGGACAGGCCGGCTACTGAAGCCATCCCCGGAGCTGTGGGCAGGGCTGCCTGGGTCCTTCCCTGTCTGCCTGTGCCCTAGGCCGTGGGTCTGGGTCAGCTGCCCCTCTACTCTCTTCCTTCCAGGCGTTTGAAGACTATTACCTGGACCAGAAGCCCACCGTGAAAGCTCTGCTGGAGTACACCGACAGGGTGTTCACCTTCATCTTCGTGCTGGAGATGCTGCTCAAGTGGGTGGCCTACGGCTTCCAAAAGTACTTCACCAGCGCCTGGTGCTGGCTCGACTTCCTCATTGTGAATGTGAGTGGCTCGGTGGGCCCACGTGGGGTTTGGGGTCCTCACCTCTGACTGATGACTTGTACAAATGAAGCTCAGAGACCTGGCTCTCCAGGTGCACTCCAGAGAAGAGCACTTAGCAAGGAGTCTGAGAACAGCCCTGCACGCCATGAGTGGTAGGAACCAGGCAGTCCATGACTGGGACGTAGTGGGAAGCCTCTGGTAAGTCCTCCGTTCTTAGGCCTCTCTTCAGAAAGACCACTCCAGTCCTCCGCGTTTTCACATCCCAAGCAAGGAGACACCAGAGGCTCTCAAGCCTCTCATGACTTGCATCTCCTGACTGGGCTTCTGGGCCTTTGAGAGCTCTCTGCAAGCACAGAGAATCTGCTCACCTGCTGATGTTGGGATTCTCAGTCCCGGCTGCTCCTTAGAATGCTCTGGGGATCTCTTAATACAATGAAGAAGCACCGCTATCCCAGAGATTCTGATCTTACAGTCTTGGGTAAGCATCAGTATTTTGTAAAAGCTGCCAGGCGTTTCCCATGTACGACCATCACTGAGGACCACTGAGTTTATTACACTGGCTCCCCTTGGGTGGCACTGCAAAAGGCAGAAGTTCTCCTTGGAAAGATGATGAGCTGGAGCTCATGTGTTCAGACTCACAGTAACCTGAAGCCACTAACTCCTGCCTTAGGGAATTTACCAAGTGACTCCCACTCTTTTTATTTTATTTCATTTATTTTACAATTAAAGTATGAATTTATTTTAGTACAAAAACTTTTTGAAATTCATACATAACTTTCTCATTACACATATTTCCGTGAGCTTTTTTTTTCTGAAATTTTTTTTTTAATTCACAGTCAACCACATGGAAGTCCAGCGCCCTTAACCACCTCACCATCTGCCAGTCTCTCAAGTCAACATTTTTTTTTTTTTGAGAGGTTTTTGCTATAGGGCGTGTGCGCTCGCCAGACAGACAGAGAGAGACAGAGAGATAGAAAGCAGGAAATCACCCCCAGGGGGGATGGCCACGCCGCAATCCCTTCTCCTCCATTCTCCTCTCGGGATCTTGGGCATGCACGCACACGCGCCCGGCGTGAGTTTTAAGCCACCAGGTCCAGGAAGCGAACCGCAGTCAACTACACGGGAGTCCAGTGACATAGCCATTACGCTAACTGCTGGTCCCTCAAGTCAACATTTTTTAAAAATTATTTATGCCTCCCACTCTTTATACCTGTGATTTCCCAGTCATTTCTCCCTCGTCTCAACTACTACGTTGTTGTCTCTGTCTGTAGAGGGTTTTGCCCACTACCCTCTGGGTTGGTAGCATGGCTACCTGAGTTATTTGTTCACTGGTGCATAGCTGAAGGTTCCTGCGAGCAGGGTGAGGCGTGTACTGTGTTCATCTCTGCCTCCCCAACTGCAGCAGCCAGCAGCACCAAGGTCTACACGTCGGAGGTGTTAGGAGACATGTCTGTATTTGGTGCTTGCCTCCTGAAGCTGGATGGGGGCCAGTACAGAACATTCTGTCCACCTCCCGTGTTGGCAGGTCCTCCACAGCAGGCCTGTGCATTCAATTCTCTGCTTTCCTGGTGCCAAGGAACTAGCAGCACCAGGCCACTCTACCACAGGATTAGCTGTGAGGCCTGAAATCTGAGTCACAGGTGAGGATTTTGCATGTATAAAATGGTTATTCAGAAAGGAAGGCAAGGGTTTAGAGGCACCGTCACTCCTGCCTCTGCGAGTCTCTCTCATTTCAATCCTGATCACCTCATGTAGTCACCCACTCATTTCATCCATCCTCCCACTAATTCTTCCTTCCAACCATCTATCCTTCCTTCTACATGTCATTCCTTCCATCTCTCCAGCCATTAACTCTTCCTTTTTTACGTCCTCTCAGACATCCATCCACCTTTACTTCTTCCTTCTGTCTGCTACTAGTTCTCCCTCTCCATCCACCCATTCTTTTCTTCTTTCCCTCTTCCTCTCTACCCACCCATGTATCTCAAGCTTTCTTCCATCTATTCATCAATTGGTCCATAACCTTTATATATTTCTGTCTTTTTCTTTTCTTTTTTAGAGAGAGAAATGTTTCACTATAGGGCACGTGCACTTGCCAGAGACACAGAGAGAGAAAGTTAGGAATCATCCCCCAGGGAGATGGCCATGCAGCATCCCTTCTCCTCCGTTCTCCTCTCGGGGTCTTGGGCACATACACACACGTACCCGGTGTGAGTTTTAAGTCTCCGGGTCCAGGACGTGAATTACAGTTAAATATGTGGGAGTCCAGTAATGTAACCATTTCGTCATCTGTTGGTCCCTCTGTCTTTTTTTCATTGCCAGAGAGCAGTGATCTTCCAGAGAGAAAGAGAGCACCTTCCAGTGGGGCATGGTCACACCACAATCCTTTTTCTTCCATTTCTCCTTCCTGTCAGGATGTTGATCACCCTCACTTCCAGCATTTTTTTAAGCTGCCGGGACCAGGACTCAAACCACAGTCAACCATATGAGATCTGGTTCCCAGTACACTGTGCTATGGAGTTGGCCCTTCTTTCTATTTTTTTATTCAGCTTTCTATGCAGCTACCCGATCATCTAATCTTCTCTATTCACTCTTTCATGAATCTTCCAACCAAGCATCCCCCTACTCATTCATCCTTATTCATTCATTCTTTCATCTTTTCATTCTTCCTTTAACCCACCCATCTAGCCTTTTCTTCCACTCATCTGTCCATTCATCCTTTCACTTCCATTCATCCACTCACCTATCCAATGACCCTTCCAAATATTTACTAATTTCTTCCATTCATTTATGAGGGGGGGGGGGTTAAAAGTTCATTGAAAATGTGTACTTTGAAAAAGAAACTGTCCATGTTTTGCAAAGTTGTTTCCACCAAAATAACTCATATTTTATTTCCATTTCCCACAAACTTCCTGAAGTCCTCTCATATTCTACCTAACTCTCGCCATCTTTCAATTCAGCCACCCATCATTTTACTCAGTTTTCCATCCTTCTCCCATCCATCCACTATTCCCTACTTTTGTACTTTTTTCTTTCTCATTTATTTCTTGCATCACTTCATTGAACTCTCTGTTCATTTTGTATCCCTTAATCCATCCTTTTATCCCATCACCCTATAACTTTCCACTCAGCTGTTTTCCTTCTTTCTTTCCTTTCTTCCATCCATCTCAACATGTTTCTGTCCTTTCTTCCATTGGTTAAATGTTTTATTTATAACTGCTGAATACAGGATGATCTTATAAAGTGCTCTGGGAGAAACAGAAGCAAAAAATAAATGTTTCCTATCTCCGGGAGTTTACACTGTAGTTTTCTAGGAGACAAGACACACAGAGGGAAATAAATATATTATAAAATCAAATGCACTGAGTACCACTGGAGAAAATTAAAGTCCTGGGGACAAAAAGACATGAGCCTTTTTTCACTCAGGGGGTGGGATGGCTGAGACAGTTTCATATCAGAGACGGCAATAAATGTAGGGCATAGAAATGACCAGGAGCAAAGATGTGTGAAGAAGAGTGGGGAAGGCCAATCTTAGTTAAAGAATAATCTTGATGAAGGGCACAGACACAAATGCATTCAGGGAGTGATTAGCTTTAGGTGGAATATATGGGTGAAATGTGAGACAATAGGTCGTAGCCATATAATTCATGCTAAGGAGTCTGAGACGTATCCTGAGGTTGATAAAGTATCTGAGAAGGCTGAGAATAGAGGAGAGACATGATCATAATGAGATTTGCAGTGGAGAATGAATGGGATGGATGCAATTCTGGAGCCTAGAGACCAGATGGGATGCTAGGGGCAGGAGCTGTGAGAGTGGATGGGCTTGGGTAGATGGACTTGAGTAGAGGTGCCAGCCCCTGTCTACCCTAGCTGCAGATTTTTCACAGGAGGCCGTCTTCCCAAGGGCTAAGCAAAAGACTGTCCCCAGACTTCCTTTCCCTTAGCCAGCCAAATAGCTAGGGGACTCTGGCTGGTGTCTGGAGCCTTACATGAATAAACAGAGGGGATTCTTTCCATTCTAGTTCTTTGTCCTGGTGGAATAAACCACCCACTGAGAGAATGGGCATTGTTTGAAGTTCTAGCACCCAAGTGTCAACCTCTTCCTTTCTGAAGTTACTATTTACATCCCCAGCTAGCTGCCAAGATAAGTGAAGCCCAAGTTCAGCCCACAATTTGTGACACAGCTGAGATCTCACAAGGTTGTATACATGCTCTACATGGTCGGTACCTACCTGGCTCAAATCTATACATGGTACCTCCCTAGTACCCTCCAAGTTCCTGGAAAGGATGACAATCTGTGTCCTTTGCAATCCTTGAACAAACCACCACTTCAAGAAAACTGACAGACTAACAGGGGCTTACAAATCAATCATCGTATCTCAGATACCTGAGCTAGAGCTCAAGCTAGAGCTCAAGAAGCCATGCAGTCACTATTATTGAGGAACTGCAGAGCTCTAAGGACTTTGAGATTCTTCCATTTACAAAAAGTAAAAAGCACTAGTCCAGAGCATTGGCTCAAGGTCATAAAAAAAAGCAGAGACTGAGAGAGAACTAGACCCAACTCAGACCAGGATTCTTTCTACTCAACTTTTCTGAACAAATACAATTGAGAATAACTTCCTATCCCTTGAAATAGACTTTCAGCATGGCATCATGAAGGAACATTGTCTCTCCAAGTCAGTTGAACTTTCAGTGTTGTTGGGGCCTGGCTGGTGTCCCTAGAGGGGAAAAGGAGGAGTTGACTTAATACACTGAGAGCTTGGTCACTGATACACCAGGAGGTGGCAAAGGGGGAGTTTTTGTAGCCCAAAGCTTCAAATAACTGATGAATAAAATCTTTAGTACAAGAGAAGGAACCAAATAAACTTTTTCTAGACCTCTCCTTGAAGTTGAGAATAAGCTGGGCTCTGGGATGATTGCTTAGGCAGACAGGTGAGCAGAGATTTCCTGGCTCTTTCTACTAAGACCACCTTCCTGGAGCCCTAGGGTGATACTTTTACCCTCTTTCTGCACCCAGATCTCACTGACAAGCCTCATAGCAAAGATCCTGGAATATTCTGATATGGCTTCCATCAAAGCGCTTCGGACCCTCCGTGCCCTGAGGCCACTGCGGGCTCTGTCTCGATTTGAAGGCATGCGGGTAAGAGCTATCTCAAAACTTCTCTGATCTGCAACAGTGGGTAACATTTATCCTTTTACGCCCTGCCTGCCACTGACCCTGAGTTCCAGGCCCCACCTTCAAAGGGTCAGCTCTGGGTCTTCACTTCCTGCTCTGACTACAGTGATGCAACACATCCTAACTCTCTTAGCTCCCATTCGAGTTTCTTCGTCTTCCCTTGTCACTCATAAATATCACAACTATCAGGACTCAGACCTTGTTCTTGCCCTTAGTAAAATGATCCTTGATTCATGGCTCCACAGACACTTCTTATCCCAGTCTCCCAACTCTGCCTCTTGTTCTGATTGCCAACATCACTAGAACACCCCACCATCTTCCCATGACAAATGAATTTTTCCTCTAATACTCTGGTTAAATATAGTGACATCATCAGCTCAGCACCTTAGCTACCACCCACTGGAATGCTTCTTCTCTCCAACCCAACACCACCATCAGGTCCTGTGGATTTTCCCCTTCCATCCACACTTTTCCTTATCCATCACTGTCAGTCTCCAGCTTACCCTCACTGCCTCCCTCAGGATAAAATGCTCATAGCCTGAGCTTTATCTCAGCAAGAGTTGGGGGGATGACTGCAATTGTTCCCCCCCCCCTTCTATTCTTCATCATGTTAATTACAAAAGCTTCCCAGGGCATAAAGTAGGGTTTAACTTTGTTCCTCCACCCTTGGCTCAAAGCAGTCATCATGGCTTCAAAAACAAAAGTAGATTTTTTTAAATTAAACTGTACCTTTACAAATAGGAGAAGCTGAAGGCTGAAATCATTTGAAATTTATTTTATTTTGTATACAGATTCTTGCTTGCTGATTTACAAATGAGCCAGTGTGCGAATATGGATTTAGGTTTTCATTGATTCTTGACCAAACGTACTTCAAATTATATTCTGTGTGTTGTATTTAAGAGGAATAAAGCAAGCTTCTAGAAGTCTGTTTGTGCAAATATCACACACCCACTCACACCCCTAAATAAGTACGTATGTGCTTATAAAACCAACCATTTTCTCAATCCTGAGGGAAGACTAAAACCTGCCCTAAATGAAGTTTAGAGAAGAAGGTCTAAATCCATCTTTCACTGCCGAGTATCTCTCAGCCTTCTGACTCTGAATTATTGCACTAATTAACTCCTCTTGCTGCTTCCAAAGGCCACTGGCACATGAAGCAGCCTGACTGAATGTAAGAAGGAGTAGAACCCAGCAAGGAGGAGGAGAGGAATTGGGGAATTCCATGTTCTTTTCTATTTCCCATCAGGTGGTGGTGGATGCCCTGGTGGGTGCCATCCCATCCATCATGAATGTCCTCCTTGTCTGCCTCATTTTCTGGCTCATCTTCAGCATCATGGGCGTGAATCTCTTCGCTGGGAAATTTTGGAAATGCATCAATACCACCAGTGAAGATTTTTCTCTTGTCCCTTTGACAATTGTGGATAACTATTCTGACTGTGAGATTCAAAACTATACTGGCAAGTTCTTCTGGGTCAATGTGAAGGTCAACTTCGATAACGTGGCAATGGGTTACCTTGCACTTCTTCAAGTGGTAAGTCACCCATGAGCTCAACCATATCTCTTCCTTTGACTGCTCAATAAGATGGAAGGTCTGGAGTATCCCAAAAGACACTAGGTAGAGATGTTGACAGGATTAGCAGTCAGTGTGAATCAAGGTCACTTTCTTTTTTTTTTTTTTTTTTTTTTTTTTTTTTTTGGCTAGGATTATTTTTAATAATTAATTTATTTATTTTTCTTTTTTTTAACATTAATATGCTATACATCATTACAGTATACAAAATGAATTTTCCATCCAAAATACACTGTCTGTTGGCTCAATGAAGCACATCAACATACATGTTATCAACAAACAATTTTCCATTTCTTATGTCTTATATATTTTGTTGTTTTTTGTTTTTGTTTTTGTTTTTTTTTTGCCATCCTTGATTCCCTATCCCTAACCCTCTGCCCTGTCCAACCCTCCTCCCATTGTCTCTGGTATCCATGATTGCTTTCTATGCCCTTCCCCCCCCCCCATTTAATTGATTTGCTAATAAACTTAATTTGTCTAAATATTTGCAATAGCGAGCACAGCTGATATATACATACACAAGTATTTGATGACCACAGTAAGCTATATAGCCCCAGCTAGGTACTATTTTATAGTATGTTCATTCTACTCACTGAGGTTTATGCCTAAAACCAAGGTCACTTTCTATTCCTACGGACTATACCAAGAAGCCTGAGGGCCTTACTTAATAAGTGTGCTCTCACGGTGCTGTAATTAGACAAATGTAAGCAACTACAGTAGAATAAAGGGATGGGCCTACCATGTCTTGGATCAGGTAATGACTTAGAACACACTGCCTATATAAAATAGACATGGTATTGACATGTGTTCAATCTTCTATTTCTGTATCATCGCCTGGATGGAAGTGAGTTATGTCTAACTAGGTCTGCTTAATGATAGATAATGTTGATGATGATGATGATAGTCAAAGACATTCATACTGGGAACCAGCAGTTAGCGTAATGGCTATCGCTGGACTCCCACATAGTCGACCGCAGTTCGCGTCCTGGACCCAGTGGCTTAAAACTCACGCTGGGCGCGTGTGCATGCGTGCCCAAGATCCCGAGAGGAGAACGGAAGAGAAGGGATTGTGGCGTGACCATCCCCCCTGGGGGGTGATTTCTCGCTTTCTATCTCTCTGTCTCTCTCTGTCTGTCTGGCGAGCGCACGCGCCCTATAGCGAAAACCTCTCAAAAAAAAAAAAAAAAACATTCATACTTTCTTCTTCCTCATTCATTTATCTCTTCTCTTCATCCATTTGTTCATTCAGTCCTTTATTCGTTCACGCATTTATACATCTGCCATACACTTACTCATGAGTTTCTTCCTGTTTTCTAATATTTCATGCATTAGTTCAACAAATACGAGGGTGCTTTGTATAGTTCATGGGAAAATTGAATCAAATATATGAGTTTATTTTGATCCAAACAATGTTTGAAATCCATGCATAGTTTTTCCTTTATACCCATTTTCCATGACCTTTTGAACATCCCTCATAATCCCTGAGTAGCAACGGTGTGCCAGGCACTGTGCTTAACCCAGAAGATACAGTCCAAATTAGCTCCAGGTGCTGATGCTATATGAGGAAAACAGATAAGTGAATCACAACAGTCCATCAAGTACAGGCCTAGGAGTCTAAGATCTGAGGTACTGCTTATGCCCTGCACATGCTGAAGTGCACATCCAGTTTCCAGACCTCAAGAATGCTAAAACTGGGGCTGGGAGGTAGCATGGTAGTTAAAGGCACTGGACTCCCACATGGTCAATCATGGTTCAAGTCCCAAGTCTGGCAACTTGCTTTCTCACTTTCTCTCTCTCCCTCTGTCTTTCTCTGGTCAAATTAGAAAATAATAATAATAAATAAAGTTAAATAAAATAATTCTTTAAAAAAAATGAATGATAAAAAGGCTGAGAGAGAAATAGGGAGGTATTCTATTCCCACTTACCATTTACAGATAAGGAACTTTCTCATTCTAACACTATGTGCATCAGATGGGGAAGTGGTTGAGAAAATGGCGGCCATAGGAGGAGGAGCCTTGCTCAAAGGCACAAAGTAGCCTCGCAGAAATTAGTATAGAGCTAGTTGTCTAAGCACCCAGTTCAGCAACACTCTGGAAAACGCCAGGTCTTTAATGCCACTGTATTCTGAAATAGCCACATTTGGGATGGCTTTAAATCATGTGAGATTAGTCATATCACCCCAAGGAATGTTTCTTCCTTTTTGCCCAAGCCTATTCTTCAAGACCTTGACCATCCAGCCCTCTCGCACTGGGCCGCCATTGCTTGGGAAGAGGCTGGTGCAAATCAATGTGCAGATACTGAGTTGTCTCTGCTCCTTGTTTCCAGGCAACCTTTAAAGGCTGGATGGACATCATGTATGCGGCTGTTGATTCCCGAGGGGTGAGTCTCAGCCCACTCTGCCCACAGCCCTCCCCTCCATGTGTCCTGCCCATATCAATCTATATTTTAAATCAAATGAGATGGCCTCAGAACTAGACGAGGCGATCACCCAGCAGCCTCACAATATCCCTCCCTGTGGCAGTGTCCAGCTGGCCATCTGTTGGATGTTTAAGCCTGTTCCCCTTCCATGCTTACTCTCCAGGCTTCTCTAGCTCTTCCTCTGTGCAGAAATCATCAGATAACCTCTACAGGGCAGTGTGCATGGGGCCACTCTCTGAATGGGGAAGGAGCAAGGGTGGTGGCTAGGAAAAAAAAAAAGGGTATTGGAAGAAATGAGACAGAATTTTATGGACTAAGATGAGAACAAGGTTGGGGAGATAGTGGTGGACACAGACCCCTTCCTACTGTGGCAGACACTGCGGATTCCCTGCCCTATACCCCCTCTGCCCTCCTCTATGCTAACTTGCATGCTGCATTTTTGACTCTATTGAAGACTTTCTTCAGAGTTAGCCCAGCAGCCCCACCCCCCTAAAGATGGGAAATTTAATATCCTCAGAGGCAACCATTTTAGGAGTCTGTAGATAAATGCTCCAGCTTCCCTGTACCTTCATGATGCAATCCTGAAGGGTTTTCTATTGGGTTATCAGAAGAACCCGACAGGATGAGCACCAGTTGCCCACAATGGCATCTGCTTCACAATACCCCGTTCATTAGCTTTCCTCCTGTTTCTGCTTATTCTTCCCCATTTCCTCTTCCTGCTTCCTGGGACTACCTCTCCTGTAAATTACCCACACCCAGATCATGTTTTCAGGGGGAGCTTTTAAGGTGAACCCTAATTAAGACACCTACCATTATTCTCATAACCTTGTCTGGTCACAGGTCAACTTACAGCCCAAGTGGGAGGACAATGTGTACATGTACTTATACTTCGTCATCTTCATCATTTTTGGTGGCTTCTTCACATTGAATCTCTTTGTTGGGGTCATAATTGACAACTTCAATCAACAGAAAAAAAAGATAAGTGGGGCTTGAATGCTTCTGCTGTAGCAGCGAATCCTGTACCCTGGCCAGCTCTAGCCTCATGACTAAAGCCAACACAACTCACAGCACTTCACATCTGACAGAGCCGAGCTGTGGCCTTTCACGCAAGTGTTCCCTCTTTGCCCCTCACTGTACCCTCTCTGGTATCTGGGGCTGCTGCTATTGCTAGAGCTGCATTTCTCTCAGGGTCAGTAATGTGGTTTCCACACACACAGCTCGCTCCAATTTCCCATCCTCTTTCCCAAAGTGGGTCTCCCCAGATGGAACCAGGGGCATTAGGTATATCCTAGGTGACCCCCAGGAAGAGAAAAGGCTCAGCCCTTGATGGTCTATTTTAGGGATCTGGTCTCCTTCGGGGCTGAGTCAGGACACCTTAGGAAGGGCCAAAGCCCCATGTTGGCAGAATTCCAACACTTCTTGGGATGTAGAGAAAGACTCTTGTCTCCATGGAGACCGACTCTGATTAATAGGAACCTAATCCCAGATCACCTCTCCTATTTATAATAAAATATGAGGGCATTAAAGGCATAAAATGCCCTTACACTATACTTTCATTTAATACCCTCCCATTACCTTTGAGATAGACAGGATGTGTTTTTAGATTTATGCAAACTGAGAGCCAGAGAGAAAAGGAGTGACATAGCACATCATAAAAGCCTGGGTTTTGCCTTCCTGACTCAATCACCAGCTAAGTAGGTGATGCTGGCACTGTCTTAAACCTCTCTGAGTCTCAGTTTTCTATTTAGCTGGTTTAATAAGACCTACTCTCAGGATTATGGTGAGTAGATAAAATCCTGTACAAAAAGCACCTAATTTAGGACTGAGCACACAATAGGCACTAAGTATTACTATTATAAAATAGAGTATATATCTAGTGGGGAAGGCTTCCCACCTATAAAGATCTGCAACCAGGTTCTGAACAGGGGAAAAGAGCTGGACAGGTCTATGGAAGCCCCAGGAAACTCAGCCAGACAGTACTGACCAGGTTCATCAAAGGGGGCTTTGAGACCATTCAAGCCATCCTTTCTCCTATTTACAGATAAGGAAACGGAGGCTTGGAGACTGGCCATATTAAATAAGAGAGAAATGATTCAGTGATCTAGCTGAAGAAAGACACTCCACCCTCTGACCCTATGCCCAGAATTCTCAACATGGCCTCACCCAAGGCTCACATACCCACTGGACCTGCCCCTGCCTCCACCCCACCACAATGCCCTAGGAAGCCCTCTGTGTCTACACATTGTCTGAAATCTCTTCAACCTCATGTCTCAGCCCATTTCTCTAGCAACTAATTTACACAAACATGCTGATGGAAAAGCTTTCAAATGATGTCAGAAAGTGAAAGATGAAGGGTTGAATGAAAGAATTCCAAAGGGTTCCTAAAGGAAACGAATATCTTGGGACCAGATGGTATAATGGTTACGTTCCTGGACTCCCATGTAGTCTACCACAGTTTGAGCCCTAGACCTGGTGGCTTAAAACTCACACTGGGCACGTGTGCATGTGTGCCCAGACTCCCAATAGGAAATTAAAGGAGAAGGGATGTGGCAAGGCCAACCCTCCAGAGCGGTGATTTCTCACTTTCTGTCTGTCTGTCTTTCAGCCAAGTACATGTGCCCTATAGCAAAAACCTCTTTTAAAAAATAAATAAATAAATAAAACTAATACCCAATCCTAAGGGAGGGAAACATCCTCAATGGTTGAATTTCACAGCAGAGGACAGTGTCACTTAGCCTCAAGAGAACCAATCAAAAGTCCATCGGAGACAGGACCCAGGAACAAGGCAATACCTATCCTCAGATTCTCCTCTCCAGAAAGAGCTTAAGGGTCTGTGGCCAACCATCTTTGCTCCAGAGGCCCTGAGGGAAGTTCTTGCCCCTCTTGAAGGGGCTGTGACTCTAGAAGCCCAAGGAATTCAACTAAAATGAGCAGGCTGGATCCAAGGCTCAGATTTGACCCAATGTACTTTTTCCTTGAGTCCTACTCCCAAATTCTCACCACTTTCTGTCCAGGCAGCATCTCTGGGCTCCTGGAGAATAGTAGCCAGCTTTGCTTCAGAGATCCAGGTTGGGAGGCAGACATGAAACTCAATCCCTCTGTTCTGTCTTTGGTTGTGGCACCTAGGCAAGACACTTCTTGACCCCAGGCTGGGCATGTGTTTCTGCAGAGGAAGTGAGAAGGTTGAGATGGTTATTCCTCTCCAGTGTGCTCTGATTTTTGTATCCCCGGGCATTCCTATTGCTTTAATAACAGCAATGTGGCTATTTTCTGTACTTAGGGGGCCAAGACATCTTCATGACAGAGGAGCAGAAGAAGTACTACAATGCCATGAAGAAGCTGGGTTCCAAGAAGCCCCAGAAGCCCATCCCACGGCCCCTGGTGAGCCTTAGAGCATCCCTCTACTAGAGCATGTCTGTGAATTCATCCTAACAGCCTAGCTTGTGCAGACTGGGTGCCTGACCAATGCTGCCTGTAAAGGAGACCTGTGTGATGAGAATTCCCAGGTCCAAGGAACAAGCATTCTAAAACAAGCAGCTCTGGTCCTTTGGGAATGAACATATCTTCTGCAGATGCTCAAAATATGCTAGTTTGAGAAGTACTGAGTTCCCAACAGTTCAAAGTTTAGGAATAGAAACAGATTTGGCTAGGGACCAGCAGTTAGCATAATGACTATATCGCTGGACTCCCATGTAGTCGACCACAGTTCAAGTCCCAGACCCAGTGGCTTAAACTCACACCGGGCACGTGTGCATGCATGCCCAAGATCCTGAGAGGAGAATGGAGGAGAAGGGATTGAGGCGTGGCCATCCCCCGGGAGGATGATTTCTCTGTCTCTCTCTGTCTTTCTGGTGAGTGCACGCACCCTATAGCAAAAAACACATCTCAAAAAAAGAAGAAAGAAAGAAAAGAAACAGATTTGGCTAAGGGTCATTAGAGCCCATAAATAAAATGTTTGTGTGATTAGGTTACAATAGATCCCCCAGACCAATCGTATATTTCACTCCATGCCTATAGGTAGACTACATGGAAAATAGCCAAGAACCAACTCCCAAAGGGATCCAAGATACAGTCATGGTCATGGTCACATGGCCCAACAGGAACCAAAATTACCCTACTCCAGAATTTTAAATTGGCCAAAAGTTAGAAACAGACTACACTTTAACACTTTTTTCATAAGGAACACACAAGACACACCTTTATTCTTCCATTGAGTGCAGTGTCCAAAGCATACATGATAGCACCTAGGTTATTCTCAGCCTTCTTCCAGAAGATGGGAAACATCAAACCTCTGGGTATTCCGTGATGGCACTCCTACTCAAAGTGGATGAACAGGTTTGGGAGGGAAAGTGTTGACATGCTAGAAATTACAACGGACCCTCTTCAGAGAATTTCTGAACCATTCACTCCAGTGAATGAAATTGGCATGTTGCCCCTTTTGTAAGTTTTCTGTGGCTAAGATGCAGCCTTTATGAAAAAAAAAACAAAACAAAAAAAAAAAACTAGAAATACTGCCCATGACACAATGCCATGAGCCCTTTCCCATCCAAGGACAAAACCTGAAGACCTTCAACAAAGGAATAGCCCTTTCCCTAAATTAATTAGGAAGACCTACCTCATTCATTCTCAACAAAGCATTGAGATTTGTAAATCAAGGCATGATACTTACAAAAATCACTCCAAACTTTATTTAGTACAAAGTCTTGAAAACATTTAGAAGAGGGGGAAAAATATGGCTTTGTCATCTTTATTTGGAAACAGTGATCATAAATCTGCTACTACTCTAAATACTGGGAAGAAGTATTACATTGGAAAGTAACAGGAGGGAGAAACCTCTGTCAGGACAGAGGTTTCCTTCCAAATCCCCAGAAGATCATGATACCTGGGCTCAAGTGAACCTGAGAAAAAGTCTATAAAGCTCATTGAGAAGGACCAGTAGATGACATAATGGTTACATCACTGGATTCCCACATAGTCAACTGCAGTTCGAGTCCTGGACCTGGTAGCTTAAAATTTATGCAGGGCGGGTGTGTGTGTGCCCAAAATCCCAAGAGGAGAATGGAAAAGAAGGATTGCTGTGTGGCCATCCCCCTGGGGTGTGATTTCTCACTTTCTATCTCTCTGTCTCTCTCTGTCTCTCCAGTGAGCTCATGCCCCCTATAGCAAAAATCTCTCTCTCTAGAAAAAAAAAAAAAAAAGCCCATTGAGAAGTCCTTCTTCAACAAGTCCAGTAGGGAGGAACAGTCTCAAAAAAATTTTTTTAAGAATTATTTATTTAATTTTATTCATTATTTTTTTTAACTTGACCAGAGAAAGAGAGAAAGGGGAAGTGAGAAAACAAACTGCCAGGTCCAGGATTCAAACTATGGTCAGCCATGAGGGAGAGTCCAACACTTTAACCACCACGCCACCTCCAAATTTAAAATGTAGGTGAGAAGCTAAGCCCAGCCAGGATTCAAGTCAGGGCAAGGGGGAAAAGATCCTGTGTCTTACTGAGAAACTAGCAGCTGAGTCCATGTTGACCTTTCCTGGTGACTGGACCACACTTGAAATCACATTTGAACCAGATGCCAAGAAGCACTATGCTAAAGGCAACCCTTGACAAAATCAAAGGTTTTTGCCACCCTCTCCCACACACCACTCAATCTCTCTGTGACTTCTTATCTTTTATTTTGTTCTGGTTTTAAATCTACTATAGCTTGCATTCACTTGCCTGAGAGATTGGGGGGTGGAGGAAGGAGGAGTGAGAAAGAACTCCCAGAAGAAATGGCCAAGCCACAATACCTTCTCCTGCATTGTCCTTTTGGGATTTGGGGCATGCGTGCACATATGCGCAGCATATTTTACAAACCACAGGATCCAGGACTCAAACCACACAGTCATCAAGGTTGGTATCCAGGCACACCAACCACCATGCCACTGGATGACCTGACATCCTGTCTTTTCCTGTCTCATCAACCAATCCCACAGGGGGCCGTAGCTTCCTTCTCTCAAGGAGGTCAATGTCCCTAGGACAGAATGAGCTTGTGTCAAAAAGGACCCTGGAGAGGGTCTCCAAATACAAAGGTATGAACCTAATATTGGAATACCAGGGACCACCATAAAAAAGTGGGAATTGATGATTGGGCAAGATGACCTACAATCGTTCCTAGTTAAGTCAAAACCAAGGTCCTCCAAAGGTGGCACTGGAGGAGATACTTCACATGAGGAGAGAACATGAAACCTCATACCCCAACTCTGTTTCTGAGATTCTCCACCCATCTGGGCCACTACCATGTCTGCCTTAGTAGAAAAGTATTTCCCCTTTCTATTTCAGTCCAAAAATATGGAGAACACTATTTTCTTTGTTTCCTAATCTAGTATAGCTGAAGCAAGACTAGAACTTTTTTTGTTTGGAGAAGTTTTTGCTATAGGGTGTGCGAGGTCACCCGAAAGACAGAGAGAGACAAAGAGACAGAAAAGGAGAAATCAGCCCCCAGGGGGGATGGCCACACCATAATCCTTTCTCCTCCATTCTCCTCTCAGGATCTTGGGCATGCACGCACACATGCCCAGCATGAGTTTAAGCCACCAGGTCCAGGACTCAAACCGTGGTCGACTATATGGGAGTCCAGCAACATAGCCATTATACTAACTGCTGGTCCCAAGACTAGAACATTTAAATAAAACTTGGAAGTCTTAGGGATGCCAACAGGGAATCCAGCAGTGTACAGTCCAAGCAGCAACTGCATATGGCCACTCTCCAGGGCCTATGGGCCTTGTCCCATCTTAGCTCTTGGTCTGCTTCAATGTGGTGGGCTATACCTTGGCATCCACCTACCCAGCAGCACAAGCCTGATTATCTGCCCTCCTCAAAGTCCAGAACCAAGAAAGAAACCCAAGGAAAAAATAAAAGAAACCCTCACTACCATCTAAGACTCACCTTCCCAGCCCATTCCTTTTCACCAGATTGCTGACACTGGAATATTCAGCTTCTCCCTTAGATTCCCCAACAGTTCAAACTGGTCAGATAAGCAGAGCATTGGCACAGAAGTTCTGGCCTGTGTGGGTGCCATTTTATGGCAGAACTAACTGGGACCACATGAGGATCTCCAACACACACACACACACACACACACACACACACACACACACACACGTCTTGGTTGAGGTATGGTTAACTCGGAGCTGTTCATTCTGCCTTCCATTCATTCAACTTGCTGAGCATCTATCTCATGCCAGGCACTATGCAGACACTAAGGTTAGAGCAGTGAGCAAGACCAACAACGTTCAAACCCTCAAGGAGATGACAGCCCATTGACAGAGACAACTAATTGGCAAAAAATCACTAATATATTAACTCATGAGCCAAGAAAAAATGTGATGAAAAGAAAAGGATGTTAGGTCTGAGCCTTGAAGAATCTAGGAGTTGGGCAAACGAGACAAATAACAGCCCAAAAGGCAAGAAAAGAACCAACATAAGGCATGGTGGAAACCAAGAAAGGAGAGTTTCAAGGTGGAGGGGTAGAGAATGTCAAACAAGTGTCCTGGGATTTAACGTCATGGAGATAATTAGTGACCTCATCCAGAACCATTTAATGGCAAGGTAGGGGCAAAAGCTCTGTTAGAGAGAGTTGAGTAATCAGGCTGGCAGATGGTGTGGTGGTTAAGGGCACTGGACTCCCACGTGGCTGACTCTGGTTTGAGTCCTGGACCTGGCGGCTTGCTTTCCCTCTCTCTCTCTCTCTCTTTCTCTCTCTCACTCTGTTCCTCTCTGGTCACATTAAAATAAACAAATAAAATTAAATAAAAATAACTTTTAAAAAAGAGAGGGTTGAGGAATGAATGAGAGACTGTGATTGATCACAACTCTTTCAAAAAAATTTATCTGTAAAAGTAGAGAGAAATTCACAGAAGTAGCAAAGATTAGGAATCACCCACAGGGACATGAAAGATGCCTAGGAAAATAGCCAAAGATGGGCCAGTGTGGCCACGAACCTCATTCATCAGGGATGAAACAGAATAACTAAGAATTTGGTAAGTGGCAGTAATGAGGGGACGAAGGTGAGCTAGTTAGATGAAACAAGCTTCAAAAGAGGAAGGAATTTTATTAGACATAGGAGGAGCAAAGGCCCAGAAGGGATAGTAGAGATCTAGGAGGTCCTCAAGCCTGACTTCTAGCTGTGGGATATGTGGGTGGGAAAGAATTATGGTCTCTGAGTAGGAGAAAATGATAGCATATGAAGGCAGGTGAACTCCATAGAGATTTAGAGAAGAGTTTGAGAGAAGGTAAGAAGTGGAAAATGAAGTCAAAGACTTACAGAGCAGTAAGATGTTATCTAACAAGAAAGAATAAAGGACCATACACTAGTAACTTTTTAAAAACCTCATTTTAAAAAAAAAGATGTAAATGATCTCTTGGTCATTTAGACCACTCTGCCTCTCCCCAAGAATGTGCACAACTAAGACCTAAACGTATGCCCTGAGCCAGCATTGCTTAGACATCAGCACAGTCCCAGAAATAGAGAACGTTTCTATTAGGTTGTCAGAAAAATCATGACGTATTTTTCTATGTAAAAAGATGTTATGACTTTTCCAACAACCCAACAGAAATGAGTTGCACCATCGCACACTTGACTTTACCCTCAGCAAAATGGCTCAAATCTACAACTCTGCAAGCAGTTCTTGAACTCTTGCTATGTTCAGGATACTACAGGAACACAAAGTTGAGTAGGCCCTTGGTGCAGTCCTCCAAGAGCTCATTGTCTTGTAGAGAACAGCAGCATATGTGAGATGCTAAAACTCACAACTGACTGTAAAGCTGAGAGAGCCAAAGAGGCAACGCAGTATGGTGTAACGTGATTGAGGAAAACTCCTGGAAGTGGGGCTTAAGACAGATAAATCATTCAAGACCATTAGAGTAGAGACAGCCAAGAGTGAGGACTGAAAGGGCATCAACAATAAAGGGAAGAATATGGGCCAGGACAAATGAAATGCCTGATGACTCCAAAGGGCCAGGAGAAGTGATGAGGACTTGAACTGGGATGATGAGGTGAATCATTTTTGAAGAAGTAAGTACAAGATGTGGCTTGTTTTTGATGTGGAGTGTGAGGGAAACAAAAGAGACACACATGTAAAACTTATCTGTGGAGAAACCAGTTCCTGTAGGTGCTTTCTTTATATTGGCCAAAAGGCCCTGATACCATATCTCTTATTCTCCTCAGAACAAATACCAGGGCTTCATCTTTGACATCGTGACCAAACAAGCTTTTGACATCACCATCATGGTCCTCATCTGTCTCAACATGATCACCATGATGGTGGAGACTGATGAGCAGAGTGAAGAAAAGACAAGAGTCCTTGGCAAAATCAACCAGTTCTTTGTGGCTGTCTTCACGGGCGAGTGTGTCATGAAGATGTTCGCCTTGAGGCATTATTATTTTACCAATGGCTGGAATGTGTTTGACTTCATTGTGGTGATCCTCTCCATTGGGAGTAAGTAAACAGCCATGTGATAGGCATGCCTAGCCTCTGTTTAGGGTTTTGTTTGTTTGTTTTCTTGGTTTGTTTTGTTGTTGGTGGTGGTGGTGGTGGTGGTCTTTCAAAGTCCCAGGGATACCAACCAACTTTTTAAGACACACTAGTATGTATTAGACGAGCTCAGTATTTGCAACCTTCTAAGAGCAGTGGATTTAAAATGCCCCCCCCCCAATGAGATGAAGAGGTTCCATTGCCTTTTCTATATTGTCATGAAGTGGTTTCAAGCACCTATTGTGTGCATAGCCCATTGCTCCACTTCTAGGGCTAACAAACAACCATCACTCCTTCTGAGAACCTAAGACTGTAAGATGATAAAGTTTCCAGTGGGCCTTGCCGTTAAGATCTTCAAAGCAAGAGGGTGTGGATGAGGTAATACGAGGGGAGTCATAAAATGCTTTCTGGAAAATGAGGTGGCTATCAACAGAGTTAACAACTAAGAGAAGTTTGTTCACAGAGAATCCATAAGTGAAGGGTCTGAAGCTGAATCTCTATATAACTGCCCTCTTAGGGAATATGAGTGATAGAAAGGTAAAGAAGCCAATGCCTAGAGGACAATGTTGCTAAAGCCCAGTTGGGGTGCCATTGAATGGCAGGCCTACCATTTTGGGTCCAATGGTGTTCAGAGAAGATTCATAGTCAGAGGCTAATGTGGGGAACAGAACCACTGTGACTGGTACTCGCTGAGTGCGGAGCACTGGGCTTTGCTTCATGAACCTTCACAGCAGTCCTGTGAAGGACATATTATTATCCTCATTTTATCATTGAAACTTGAACTTCAGAGATTAAAAAAGTTACTCTAGGTCACAGTTTCTAAGGGATGGAGGTGAGTTTAGACTAGACTCTCTTCTAATGACGAGCCATCTCCCATCAACAACCAAAAGACTGTCCCTGTGGTTTTGGCAAAGTTCAGCCCTATAAAGGCCAAATCCCAGCTTACGAGCTGTATTTTGCATTATAGATATACCTTGATGGGTATATGCCAACCCACTTATTTCTCATGTCATGCCATAGCTGTAGATTTAATTTTCCATTGATTTACTATCAAGAGCTAATAGCATCTAAATACAGCTTGGCAGCATTTAATCAACCCCACCCCCACCCCCTCAGTGCTGAAACGTAGCCTTGAATTGCATTTACTTGTCTAGAGAGTTTAAATTTAGTTTTTGTTTTGGTTTTGTTCAGTTTTGCTGTTGCTGCTGGTGTGTGTGTGTGTGTGGTGTGTGTGTGTGTGTGTGTGTGTTTAAACCTTTTGATTGAGGTATGAAAGACACACCAAAGCTATACATATTTCAGGTATATGATAAGATAAGTTTGGAGATAATTATATACCCATGAAACCACCACCACAATGTCATAAACATATCGATCACCTCCAAAAGTTTCCTTCATCCCTAGTTATTCACTCATTTATTCATCCATTCATTTAAGAAGTCCTAAAAGCACTTACGATAAGATCTACCCTCTTAGCAACATCTTACACGTACAGCATAGTATCGTTAACTCTAGGTACTGTGCGGCACAGTAGATAGCTGGGGATCTTCACCTTGTACAAGGTGAATGTGATACCTTGTACAACTGAAACTTTGCGATCTATAACAAGCACCTTCCTGTCCCTTTACCTCCCCAGCCCTTGAAAACCATCGTTCTACTCTCTGCTTTTATGAGTTTTGACTATTTTAGATACTTCATATAAGTAAGATTATGTAGTAGTTGTTTTCCTGTGTTTTGTTTGTTTCACTTAGCGTAATGGGAATTTTTGTTGGTTGGTCAGGGTGGATTTGTTTTTGTTTTGGGGGAGGTTTTTGGCCTTCCAAAGTGAGAGATTCTAAAGGCCATTTTGATTTGGAGAAGGGGGCTCATTTATGTAACTTCACATATCACTAATATAGAAATAAAATATACCCTAAGTGCTTAGTTTTGCGTGAGGGCAACTCAGCCACCAATTCCCTAGACCAATCCACTGGGCAGAAATCCCTTCTAGAGATGGTTGGTAAACAAAGAGAGGTACCCACCTGTGGATCTTTCTTTTTTTTTTTTTTTTTTTTTTTTTTGGAGAGGTTTTTTGCTATAGGGCGCGTGCGCTCGCCAGACAGACAGAGAGAGACAGAGAGATAGAAAGCAGGAAATCACCCCCCAGGGGGGATGGCCACGCCGCAATCCCTTCTCCTCCATTCTCCTCTCGGGATCTTGGGCACGCACGCACACGCGCCCGGCGTGAGTTTAAGCCGCCGGGTCCGGGACGCGAACCGCGGTCGACTACGTGGGAGTCCAGCGACATAGTCATTACGCTAACTGCTGGTCCCTATGGATCTTTCTGTTCCCCCTCCCCACCTTTGCTTCTTCCTTTCCATCAACAAGGCTGGTATTGAATATCCAGTTGTTACAAGTATGAAGACTCATTCTCCCTTGAAATAGGACCCTGAGAAAATTAAATTAAGATATAGACCAGTTGTCCAACCAATAACTCTAGATTATGTAGACGTGTACTGCACCCCACACTACGGAAAGACGCCCCAGTTAAACTGGACTATAAGAAAGGGCTGTAGGCCAGCTGAAGTAGCATGTGTTCTGTGCTGCTCCTTGGCAGACAGAAGCCACATAGGAGACCTGCATTTGATTACCAGCCCACCCTAAAAAGTCAGGTGCAATAACACATACCTGTAGTCCTAGCTACTCAGGAGGCTGAGGGAAGACCTTGTCTAATAAAACACAAAAATACCACACACAAGCACATATACACATAAATAAATTTAAAAGAAAGAAGGGACTTTAAGAAATATTTTCCAGTGAAAAACTATAACTATTTCCCAAGTCCTTCTCATTTCCAATTCACTATTGTGACCATCCATATGTATCTGACAAAGAACAGGTACTAGAAAATGTCCAAGGGGATCTGGAACAAAAGCTAGCTACTAGATCCCTCGCCATCTGTCCTGAGAAATTTGGACTCCCCTTAACAAAAGGCCTTTCTTTGTCTTTAGTAAAGGTTTTTGTCCCAGTAGGACTCTGCAGGTCCCCATGACCAAGCTTTAAAAGATTTCGAATAAGACATCATAGAAAAAGACATAAACATTTTTCATGTCTCCAACCTTGTTCATAGTTGATGTTGAGGGCAGTAACGGACCCTTAAAAAGCCCATTCCCAGGTCCTAATATAAAGTTCATACACAGCTGGAAATGAAAAAAAAAAAAATTAAAGCCATTATGCAGACAGCTGGCCATTCAAAGCCGTTCTGCTTTAGCTGTCAGCAAGTTTCCCGACTTTTCAGTCACCCTTATAATTAATTCCAGGCTCTATACAATTATCCCAAGGACCATGTGCCAGGAACTGAGTCAATCTTCACAGTAGGAGATAGGGAGATGAATCACAGGGGGTCCTCGCCTTTACCAAGCACAGGACCAGAGTGAAGGGAAAGGCTACAGTCTCAGGGATGAGCAGAGTCTATGTCACAGATGAAAACGGACAACAGACTGTGGGCATGTGGAATATGCTGTAGTACCTTCCACTGAACTAGGCCGCAACCATGGAGATGGACTAGGAGGACATTCCGGTAGAGGGAAACATAAGAAGATGGTAGGAAGGGTAGATTTACTTGAGGGAGAAAGAGTTTATGCAATGGATGTTTACTAAGCCCCTACTTTGTGTCAAACATCTTGCTGGGCTCAGAGGCCCAGACTCCTTGAAAAAAAATGATCAGTTGGAGGTCCATGTCAAATGAAATGAGGGAGTGTGATCCCAGCTAACTTTGTCAGGGCTCATGGTTGGAGGTACTAATTAGATCATTTTCATTCCCCCTTTCCACCACTTCTTTTAAAGGCCTGGCATTTTCTGCAATTCTGAAGTCACTTGAAAATTACTTCTCCCCGACGCTCTTCCGCGTCATCCGCCTGGCCCGCATCGGCCGCATCCTCAGACTGATCCGAGCAGCCAAGGGGATCCGCACGCTGCTCTTCGCCCTCATGATGTCCCTGCCTGCCCTCTTCAACATCGGCCTGCTGCTCTTCCTCGTCATGTTCATCTACTCCATCTTCGGCATGTCCAGCTTTCCCCACGTGAGGAAGGAGGCCGGCATCGACGACATGTTCAACTTCCAGACCTTCGCCAACAGCATGCTGTGCCTCTTCCAGATCACCACGTCGGCCGGCTGGGATGGCCTCCTCAGCCCCATCCTCAACACGGGGCCCCCCTACTGTGACCCCAATCTCCCCAATGGCAGTGGCTCTCGGGGCGACTGCGGGAGCCCGGCCGTGGGCATCCTCTTCTTCACCACCTACATCATCATCTCCTTCCTCATCGTGGTCAACATGTACATTGCAGTGATTCTGGAGAACTTCAATGTGGCCACGGAGGAGAGCACCGAGCCCTTGAGTGAGGATGACTTCGACATGTTCTATGAGACCTGGGAGAAGTTCGACCCCGAGGCCACTCAGTTTATAACATTTTCTGCCCTCTCAGACTTTGCAGACACTCTCTCTGGCCCCCTAAGAATCCCCAAACCAAATAGGAATATATTAATCCAGATGGACCTGCCGTTAGTCCCCGGAGATAAGATCCACTGCTTGGACATCCTTTTTGCCTTCACCAAGCATGTGCTGGGGGAATCTGGGGAGCTGGATTCACTGAAGGCAAATATAGAGGAGAAGTTTATGGCAACGAATCTTTCAAAAGCATCTTATGAACCAATAGCAACCACCCTCCGTTGGAAACAAGAAGACATCTCAGCCACTGTCATTCAAAAGGCCTACAGGAGCTATGTGCGGCACCGCTCCTTCACACTGTCCAGCCCTCCGGGGGTACCCACAGCTGAGGAGGAGGCCATGTCACATCCAGACGAAGGCTTTGTTGCATTCATGCCAAATGAAAATTACGTGCTCCCAGACAAATCCGAAACTGCATCTGCCACATCCTTCCCACCATCCTACGACAGTGTCACTAGAGGCCTCAGCGACAGAGTCAACCTGAGCACATCTAGCTCAATGCAAAATGAAGACGAAGGCCCCAGTAAAGAGGTGACTGCCCCTGGGTCTTAGTGAGGACACTGTAGCATGGACATCCCAGTTCCAATGTGTCCTTCTGCTCCATGATAACTCTTCAACCTCACCAACGCGTGCCCTGGTCACACTGTCAGAACGGGGCCTGAAATGCAGTTGGTGTCCACCTTTGAAAAATCTTCCACATACCAACAGGAGTAAGAAGCCTAGAGCTTCTCTACTGTGACTTCCCTTCTGAATTTCAAGATCATGGGTTCTTTTTACTTTCCAGAAAATATCCTTGGTCCTTTTATTTTGGTTATGACTAGACATTGTATTTACCAAGACAAATTTCTCAGGACCAGAACTTCCAAAGCTAGGTAGTGAGGACATTGCTGAAAATCCAGGAGGTCTTCTGGGAAACAACCATAGAGATTGGCAGTGCTATTTAGGATTTTTGCATGACTGCATGTTGAGAGCTGCTGGTACACGCTCCAGCTGTGGTCTATGTCATGAAAGGCCTTCGAAATATCCATTAAAATTAATATTTCTAAAGGTATGGCAAGACCGATGTTATATCTTACGGCATTGTTTCTTTTTCTTGATTGTGGGATACTCACATGTGTAATGAATCACTTCTCCCTCCCTTTCAGGATCCCTGACATTTTGCAGTTTGAGTGTTTGTTTGTGTGAGTCGGAAGCCAGATGGAGCAAGAAAGAGCACTATCCTGGGAACTGGGGAGGCTGGTTCCGATCCTGACTCTTGTGCTTATTGCTTGACTGTCCAGGACCAAGCTCTTTCCTCTCTGAACCTTAGATCCCCCATTTGTAAAACTGGTGGGAGTGTGGGAACAGAGAATGGGTGCTTCCTGCGGCCCTCACAGTTCATGTTGTAGAACTGGATGATGCCCTGACCCATTAAGTATGGGGAAAATATTATTTCTTGTGAGGTCACAATGGCCGGATCTTTCTGCTGTGTTACTAAAGAAACAGCTTTTGGATACATTCCAGGGCCTGGTTCTCATCTCACAACCAGACTTGAAGGAGAAAAGTTTCACATTCCCCTGGATCTGGCGCCCCATAATTAATATAATCAAAAGGAAAAAGACATTTTGAAAAGATGATCTGGTAGATAAAAGATATGGGCAGTAGCTTCTTTTACTCATCCTACAAATGTTATTATGTATTATGGAGTGGGTGCTACTCCAAGAACAAGGGATGAAATAGGAGTTCAGTCCCAAAGTGAACTGAATTCATGCAGTGAATAGAGTCAGGGTTATTGGAAGAGTATATTTAGGCCAAAGGCACATTTACAAAGCAGAAAGACTGATCTGCTTTACATGTACTACAGATACATATTTTCTGTGATCTTTCTCTCCCTTCTGTGTCACTGTTGGCCCATCAGAGGCCAAAGAGGCTTTCAAGATGCTAGTTGGAGTTGGTCAACACCCACAGATACAAGTTAATAAGATGATGCTGGGATAGCAGAGAGCACATAGCCATCCCGGAACACATTGGCGATTCTCTGGATAACTCTATCAAAAGGTGTGTTAAGCCAAATGGCTGTTTGTCCTTAATGCCGGAAAACATAGACATGAGGGGTCTTCAAAAAAGTTAATGGAAAATGCAACAAAAAAGCATGAATTTCAAATTTTTTTGCACCAAAATGTATTCATACTTCGATTCTATTTTTCTATGAACTTTGTGAAGTCCCCTCATATTGACTATGCAGCCTCTTCAACATCTAAATGCTATATGGTCAATGAAAAAGCTATCAGGTGAGACTAGCCCAAGTGTTCATAAGACAGCTAGATGGACAAAGAGTATAGGTCCTGATTTATTTGTACAATGTTCCGTGAGAGAATTAAATGTACTCAGCCTCCAAACTAATTTTATTAAATAGATGTTATTATTCTTAATGGTATTTTTTATGACATCTTTTGCCCCATGTTGTGAGTTGAATTGTCTCCTTTAAAAGATATGTTGAAGTCCTAACCCATGGTACCTATTTGGAAATAGGGTCTTTACAGATGTAATTGATTTAAGATGGGGTCATACTGAATTAAGATGGACCTTAATCCAATATCTGGTATTATTATAATATGAGGGAAACTTGAACCTAGGCACACAAAAGGAGAATACCATATGAAAACACATACACACACACACACACACACACACACACACAGGACATCTATATGAATACAGAGGCAGAAATTGGGTTGATATCACCACAAGTCAAAGAATGGCAAGGATTGCTGGTAACCACCAGAACATAGAAGGAGGCAAGAAAGGCAAAGACTCTCCCTGGGAGACTTCATAGAGAGCATGAAGGAGGCCTTAGGGAGGCCCCAAAAGGAGGGACCAGGACAGCTGGTCAGTGAAGATGGGAAGCACTTGGAAGGCTTAAGACAGCAGCTATTTACTTATCACTATAGAAATATAGTGATATAGAAATATGTCATTATACCTGTGCATACCAACTTACATTAGCCATGGTTGCAAGAGAAAGAAATCCAACCCAAATGAGTTGATGGGAGGGAAACAATTTTACTTACTAAATGTAATGATACAGCTGGATGCCAATATATTTATTTTAGACCTCCAGCTTTCAGAAAATGTAAGAGAATAAATGTCTGTTATTACAAGCCACATAGTTTGTGGCAATTTGTTATAGTGGCCCTAGAAAACTAATAGACCCCACATTTTTTCCCACACAGATGCATTTCCCCAATTTTAAAGAACTATTGGAAAAGGAATGCAGCAAATCATCTTGCAAAATATATCTTGTATTACAACAAGCATTCGATTCAAATGTAAGATTATCTCTTGAAAGTTTCACTAAATCCAGTTTCAAAGTTCTCCTAGTCATTCAATTACAAGGTAGGAAGCAGGGGATCAAAACTGAGAGATCCAGGGCAAATGGAAAGCCAGAACTACCTTCTCAACGTCATACACAGAAGATGGCACTGGAATCTCTCTGGACCAGAATAAAAATAACTTAGCACTGAATGGAGATAAGAGACAGAGCAATGGTGTAGACTGCATGAATATCTGCAACGAGCAGGTTTTTAAAAATATGACTTTGCCGTAAACAATAACTTTCTATGCCATTAAACTATATAACACAGAGATGGGGATGGCAAAGTATACTCAAGAACATTTAGTCGCCTGACCTTGAGACAAAGGTGAAGTCACTTTCCTAAGTGCTAAGAATGCGAGACAGATCCCAGTATAGAACTGAATGCAGACCAAAGGTTTTTCAAAAATTAATATGGCAATTTCAAGGTTGCCAGTAGTGACAGGGTAGGTTATATGAATCACTTTCCCCATACTAAAAACATTGAAAATGATGATTGAGTACTAGACAACAGTAATATGTAAGTTGAGAGGAAAGCTTTAATGTTATCCAGAAGGGAAGTGAAAGTTATATTATTTCCAGACTTTGGCAAGTTAAGAATGTATGCAATACTACTGCATGGTGCCTGAAGCCACATGAAAGGCCCAGGTTCAGATCCCAGTCCATACTTAACAGACTGGGTGGCAGGTGCCTATGGTTCTGACAAAAAGCTGGGACATAAGGATTACAACATCAAGGCCCTGTCTCTTCCTCTCCCTTTCCCTCTCCCTTCCTCTCTCCTTATCTCTACTTATCTGTATCATTTTAAAAGAAAAAGAAAAAAATATGCATTACTTAATTACTAGGATGTCTACTAATTAAACAGAAACAGAGTATATAATTCCTAAACTAGGACAGAGGAAAATATGCTAATAAATCATTAGCCAATCAAAAAGTAAAATAAGAAAAAGGATAAGAGAGAAATAAAGATCAATTGGAATATATAGAAAAGACAAAGTAATGTAGTATATTTGAACACAAATACATCAGTAATTACATTAAATGTAAATGCGCTAAATGCTCCAGAAAATAGACAAAGAATGTCAGGTAGAATTTTAAAAATTTAAATAAATGATGTTTACAGACACTCTTAAAACATAAGATTACTAAAAGGGTAAAAGTAAAAGGATGAAAAAATATATATCATGTAAATGTTAACTGAGAAGCTACAAAACAGATATTCAAGTACTTATGGAACATTTACAAAAATAATCTATATATATGGCCATAGAATAAGATTTTAAAAGTCTTCATGGAATTTAAAGCATATGTTTTCAGACTATAAAACAATTCAGCAGATAATCATTAGCAAAAGCAAGCAGATACAAGCATACATATGGACTCTTAATATATGGCCAAGATAGGATAACATAGACCTAATGACAAGATGGTCTTCCTCTAAATGGAATCAAGACATTGCGTTTTCATAGGGAAAAGAAAACAATTAGACTTCTACATAAAACCATACTCAAAAATCAATTCCAGATGTACCTAACTGTGAAAGGCAAATCTATAAAGCTTTTAGAAGGGAATAGAGAAAAAGATCTACATAACCACAGGATGGTTAGACTAATAAATCTAACTACATTAAAATCTAGAACATGGGGCCAGCAGATGGCTTAATGGTACGTCATTGGACTCCTACATGGTCAACTGCTATTCGAGTCCCAGACCCAATAGCTTAAAAATCACACTGGTGCATGTGTGTGTGTGTGTGTGTGTGTGTGTGTGTGTGTTTGTGTGTCCAATATCCCAGAAGGAGGAAGGAAAAGTGACTGCAGTATAGCCATTTCCCCTAGGAGGTGATCTCTCACTTTCTTTCTCACTTATTCAGTCTCTCTCTCCTGTAAGCACACTGCCCTATGGCAAAACTTCTAAAAAAAATTTTCTTAAGCTAGAATATCAGGGCCAGCAAGTTACGTGCTGACTAAGGCAATGGATTTCCACATGGCTGACTATGATTTGATCCTGGACCTAGTAGCTTGAAAATCATACTGGAAACCTGTGTGTGCATACCCAAAATCCCAAGAGGAGAATGGAGGAAAAAAGATTGCAACATGATTTCTCATTTTCTCTCTCACTGTCTCTCACTGTCTGTCTCTCTCCAACAAGCACACACACTTTGTGGCAAAAACATTTAAAAAAATAAAACTAGAATATCAATTCATTCAATTATACCATTAAAAGTGTAAAAAAGGCAAGTTAGAAAATGGAAGAAAATATTTAAAATTTTATCCAACAAAAGTCTAATACAGGAGATTTTCATTAACATCTACAAATTAATAGAAAATAGACAACACGATAGAATAAATGGCAAAAAAAAAAACTTGGGGAGGCTTTTTACAAAAGAGGAAATCTGAATAACCAATAAGCATATAGAAGGATACACATCCTAATTAGTAATCAGGAAAATGTAAATTAAAATCACAGTGAAATACCACCACACCTCTATCGGATCTACGAAAATTGTGGAAATCTAACAAATATCAAGTGTTGGCAAAGATGGGGAGCAACGGGAACTCTCGTGCACTGCAGGAGAGAGTATTCATTTGCATAGCTATTCTGGAAAACAGTTTAATTTTACCTAGAGTTGAAGATAAACAAACCCAGGACTTGGGTTTTCTGCTCTAGGTATGAAACCTTAAACCCATGTGCGTATGCTCTAGGGAACATGTACAAGATTTCTTATCAGTATTACTCATAATGGACCCAATTAGAAACAACCCAATATCCATTAGCAGTAGAATAATTTAATAAATTATGGAGTTTTTGATGTAATTATATGAAGTAATGAGAATGGATGAGAAATAGCCTTATGTAAATCTCTAAGTGAATCTTACAAGCATAATATTGAGTGAAAGAGCCCAGACACAAAACTATGTCTACTATATGATTATACGAGGCTCAGAAACAGCAAAATCAAACTATATTGTTTAGGAATGAGTAAAAAAAAGCAAGGATTGATTATCATAAAAATCAGGGTAGAGGTTACCAGTAGAGGGAAGGAGAGGTTGATAATGTTATAATTACTCACTTAGGTGGTTCTCTTTATGAGTATTGTCTTCATAACTAGGAGTTAAGTTAAACATATTTATCTAATACATTTTCTGTGTATGTCTTCTATCTCATAATTAAAAGAAAAAGAAAAGAAACTAAGTTTAAATTGCTTAGCTTAGAGTTCCATCCTCTTCACAGAAGTAGTTACTATCTGCCTCTCTCAATTGTGGCATTTATAGCTTGGACTTGGATTATAAGAGCTGTTGTAAAGGGAGGAGTAAGAGTTCATTAGAGGATTATAAAACAAGGAAATTCTAGTGAAAGGGGATAACAACTGCAAAAGACACGGGAGATGTGAAAGTGGGTGAAGAGTTTGTGGAAATACCACCATGCTATTGTGAAGGGAGTATAGCAGAGAACGTGCAACTGGGTAGAATATGCTCGCTCACAGCAGAGACAAAGTTTTGTCTCTTGGGACCAGTAGATGGCATAATGGCTATGTCACTGGACTCCCATGTAGTTGACCGCGGTTAGAGTCCTGGACCCAGTGGCTTAAACTCATGCCAGGCATGTGTGCGTGCATGCCCAAGATCCCGAGAGGAGAATGGAGGAGAAGGGATTGTGGTGCGGCCATCCCCTCTGGGGGGTGATTTCTCACTTTCTGCCTGTCTCTCTGTGTCTTTCTGGTGAGCGCATGCGCCCTATAGCAAAAACCTCTCAAAAAATAAAGTTTTGTTTCTCAGAATTATTTTGGATGGTCATGGGCAACAGCAAAACATCTAAAAATCTGCCTGGCACAAGGCACCAATCAATTAGCAAGGACTGACCATATTGTTAAAGCAGACTTCTGGAGGCTGCCTGCTGTGCAAGTATTAACCCTTTAGTTGTTGCACTGTGGGGAAGTTTGAAGGGAGGCCCCAAAGAAGGGACCAGGACAGTTGGTCAGTGAAGATGGGAAGCCCTTTGAAGGCTTAAGACAGCAGCCATTTACTTATCACTATAGAAATATGTCATTATACCTATGCATACCAACTCATATTAGCCATGATTGCAATTGAAAGAAATCCAACCCAAATTAGTTGATGGGAGTGTCACTACTAAAGGTAGTGACACAGCTGGATTCTGGCATAAGTGAATTCAGGAGCTCGAATGATGTCATCAAGATATCATCTCTCTTTGGGGACCAGAGGCTAGTGTAATGATTACATCGCTAGACTCCCACATAGTCGACTGTGGTTCGCGTCCCAGACCCAGAAGCTTAAAACTCACACCAGGTACGTGTACATGTGTACCCAAAATTCCAAGAGGAGAATGGAGGAGAAGGGATTGTGGTGTGGCCATCCCCCCTGGGGGTGATTTCTCACTTTCTGTCTCTCTGTCTCTCCCTGTCTTTACAGTGAGCACAAGCACCTTACAGCAAAAATCTCTCTTTAAAAAAAAAAAGATATAATTTCTCTCTCTCGACTCTGCTTTCTTTTACGTTGACTCTATTCCTAGGCAAGCAAGCTTTCCCCATGTGGTGGCCAGGTCTACCCTGCAAGTCATTAATATCTGTGGTCTCAGAAACGAAACTAGCATTTTACCAACTTGTTAGAGCTTGCTGGGTTGTGGTCCTTCCATCTAGACTCGGACTTTGATGCCAATTCCTTAAGTAATAGACCTCTTGCCCTCTCCACCTCCTGCCCTCAGCCAAATGGTCTCCACTGGGCCTCAGTCAACCATTGTGCAAAAGATATGGTTGAAACATTGTTGGGTGTGGAGGCACAGTTTGCCTGCCCCCTACTCCAGTCTATACCTCAGTAGACGGCTCTTTAAATTAGGATTTTCTTTGCCTTACAGGCACTTCAGGGACAGGCCCCTGCTTGGCAGATAGGGGAAGGGAATGTCACGCTTTCCCAACTCCCCTTGTTACCTCCATCCCTGTGTTTCCAACCAATGATGTACTGGTAAGTCAGCTCTTTTCGAGAAAAAGAGATCCCTGATATGTAGCATTTTCTGATTTATTTGGTGTATATGCTCCTACCATGCCCCCATGTGATGCTACTAGTGTGACATCCTTAATGGAAGAATTGGGGAGAGGTGTGCACAGTTGACTTGAATTTGTAATAGCTTGTTCTAACACGCCACCATGTCTAGCTCCCCTGCCCTTTCTCCACTATTCTTAGAAAACTCAAACAGAACCAGCAGTTAGCGTAATGGCTATGTCACTGGACTCCCTCATAGTCGACCGCGGTTCGCGTCCCGGACCCGGTGGCTTAAAACTCACTCCGGGCACGTGTGCGTGTGTGCCCAAGATCCCGAGAGGAGAATGGAGGAGAAGGGATTGCGGCGTGACCATCCCCCCTGGGGGTTGATTTCTCACTCTCTGTCTCTATGTCTCTCTCTGTCTGTCTGGTGAGCGCACGCGCCCTATAGCAAAAACCTCTCTAAAAAAAAAAAAAGTTCGGATCCTGGCCCCAGTGACATAAAAAAATAATAATAAAAAAAATTTTAAAAAACATGTCAGATTTAGGTATCAGTTTCTGCATCAGTCAGTGTTATTCGGTTATAAGCAACAATGTGGGGGCACCCGGTGGCATGGAGATCAAGGCGGCTGGATTCCACATCCAACTGACTGTGCAGCTAGAGTCTCAGACCTGACAACTTGATAAACATGCTGTGTGTGTGCGCATACATGTGCCTTAAAAAAATCTAGGGAGGAAAGGGCCAGCAGGTGGCATGGTGGTTAAGGCACTAGACACCCATATGGCCAATTGTGGCTCAAGGCTTGGACCTGCCTGCTTGAAAATCATTCTGGGCATATGTGTATGCATGCCTAAAATCTCAGGAGGAAAATGGAGAAGAGATTGTAGTCTGGCCATCCCCTCTGGAGGATGATTTCCCACTTTCCTTCTCACTATCTCTGTGTCTCTCCAGCAAGCACCCACACCCATGGCAAAAATTAAAAAAAAAAAAATCCAGAGAGTAGAATGGAGGGGAAAGGATTGCAGGGTAGTCATCTTCCCTGGGGTGAGGGTGTGCTTTCTCATTTTCTCTCTTGGGTTCCATCTCTCGGGCTAAGTGCACATGCCCTATGGCAAATTAACTTAAAAGAGAGAAAGATCAAAAAAGAAAAAGGAAGGAAGGAAGGAAGGAAGGAAGGAAGGAAGGAAGGAAGGAAGGAAGGAAAGAAGGAAGGAAGGAAGGAAGGAAGGAAGGAAGGAAGGAAGGAAGGAAGGAAGAAAGAAGAAAAGAAAAGAAAAAGAAAGAGAAAGAAAGAAAGAGAAATAAGAAAGAAAAAAGAAAGGGAGAAAAAGGAAAAAGGAAAAAAAAGAAAGAGAGAGAAAAAGAAACCAATTCAAATATAAAAGGAATTTACCAAGATGTTATGGGTAAGCTCAAAGAATGGAAGAAAATTCTGAATGAGGGAAGAAAGTAGCCAAGGCTGAATAGGCAATTCGTACCAATAGACAAGCTCTTCAGGGGACCAGGACTAACCAGTCCCAGCTTCCACCACCACCCTCAATCCCCACCCCATGTGTCCAGTCCGGAGTCAAATTTCAGGTAGAGAAAATATGATTGGCGCAGCTCTAGTGAAAGAAAGATGGAGCATTTTAATTGATAGGTCCAACAAGATCACCTGTAATTACCTCCTCTCCACCCTACACCTCCCAGAAAATAATAAGGCACTGTTACCAAAAGGAGGAAGGAGACTGACAAGGCCAAAGTTTCCCATGAGGATTGCAAGTTCAGGTTAAATTCATGTTTTGTAAAGGTCTCTCTGGCCACAATGACAAGTAATAGAGAAGCTGAACTTGGGCATAGGAAAATCAGATAGGAAGTTGTACCCAGTGGAGACCTGAGCTATGGATTTTTTAGTTTCTCAAATTGAGAGCAAAAGTCACTAAAGTCTGCTCAGAGAGAACTCCCACAACATGGGCCAGGATGTCCGTTGTCTCATCTTCATCTGTGGTGAGAGGACCGACTGCTTTTCCTCCAGATCAATGCTCCATAGACCCAAATGTGCGCAATGGACTTGCTCCAGAAAAATCATTGATTCACTCCCTGATGTGGAAGTACATTTGAGGTGTGTCCTCCTCAGGAGCCCAGACAAATCATCACCCAGTGAGTTCAGGCAGCAAAAGTCAGGATTTTGCCTGTGGTTGTCAAATATGGACCCAGAAAGTTCATGTCTACAGTTAACCCTTTAAAATACCAGTTATGAAAACAGAATCAACAACAACAAATCTTGGTCAGTCTGATTCTCTGTACAAAGATAACAAATTCTAAAGGCATGAGCATAAAGAAAAGTGATCTTTTTTCCCCTGACCAGAACTGAGTTAATTGATTATTAGCAATGTGACTGCTCCTGCTTCCTGCTTACAGATTTAATTGCATTATAAAGCAATATAAAGGCGTGTGTGTGCGTGTGTGTGTGCCTGTTGAATAATGATGCTTCTTGGAGTTACAACCAGAAACCCCAGAACCACTTGGAAGTTAAAGATGTCTGTAAATGATCCACGCAGAAACACTAAATTCATCAGCTAAGTACTATGGCATTCTGGACCAATCTGTGGATGAGAAGCCGGAAGGTCCCAACTTAATTCCAAGCCTTCTGCTGTTCACATCACAACTTCTTTAAGCAACTTTCTTTCTCTATATAATGGGAGTAAAGATTTCTGCCCTGCCAAACCTAACAAAGAGGTTCAAGAATGCTTTGTAAGAATTAATGAGAACAAGAGTTCTGTGGCATATGTTTATTATACTGGACTAGTATGGAATTCACAGTTTTGCAACAGAATTCTGCCAATTAGAACTTTACCCAAAAGTTGTCAGGGTGCCTTTTTCTGGCACACATGTTTTGCAATGAAATTCTTTATCAGATATGAAATGTGCAAGTGAGTGCTTAACACCCTACTCCTAATGGAGCAGAACAGTAGAACCTTCAAAATGCCACTCATTCCCTGAGGAAGAGGCAGTGAGGCTGGAACCCTTCCTACAACACTCCCCCTTCTGAAAACATTCCCTGAACTCTACTTCCTTCCCTTCTCCCTCTCTGTGAACACCTCCTCCTTTGGCCACTCTTAAACATCAGTGGACTCTAGCATTAAAAGCCACACCTCCCCGTGATCTGTGTCCTGGATCCAACACCTCCAGGCTGCATCTTCCTGAATATCCCCAAAGCATTGAAACTCACTCCCCCTTCTCTTAAACAGCTTTCATTATCCTCTGCCCCTTTCAAGTAGCCACTCGCCTCTCAGTGGCACTCAGAGTCCACCCAGGATTGCTGCCTTTCCATACACTCCAACCATTGCTAGGGACTGTGGCCACCACCTCAATTCATCCTCTGGTGGCCCATATTGTCACCGCTCTGACCCAGTCTTGCCTTCTCTCTCGACTGTTTGATTACTTCCTCACACTGCCTAGAAATACACTGAGCTTTACAACCTCCACTGTAATTCAGTGACATAGGTGCTGTCCTCTCCACCGTGGATATGGGTCCATGGATGGATGGCCACTCTAACCATGACCAAGCTTGTTTCTAGCTGATCCCAAATAGCTACAAAGCAGAGGGTGCTGGCACTTCTTTGCTGCCCACTGGGGGTTACTTTGTAGTTCACACAGAGTTGGTCAGCCATGGCTCTGTTTTGCCCCTTGTGATTAGACAATAACTCCCCTTGGTCCCTACCCACATCCTCCTCGAAGAAGAGCACTTAATAGGCCAACCAGGCATTTTCCTTAGCATTACTTCTAAGTAGTCTCATGCTAAGAGATGCCCTTTTTGCCTAGAAGAAATAGGAAGATAAAAGAAAAGAAAAGAAAATGGGGCCAGCAGGTGGTGTGGTTGTTAAGAGCACTGGACTTCCACTTGGCCAACTGCAGTTTGAGTCCCGGACCCGGTGGCTTGCTTTCTCGTGAGCTCTCTCTCTCTCTCTTTCCCTCTCTGGTCAAATTTAAATGAATAAATAAAGTTAAATAAAATAATTCTTTAAAAAAGAGAGAGAAAAAAAAAAACTAGAAAGCCCATTCTGCCACAATGTACACCAAAGTAGTCCTCACAAAGGGCAATGCTGCTATCTGTACCCCAGTGAGTAGACAGGTGCTGGTGAGTAACACTGTCCTCTGTGATCACACACGAAGGAGCATCTAGTTATATTCATGGTTCCTCCCAGACTCACTCAGCATTTTGAAAGTCAGGACAGAGGATAGCTCCTTCAAAACCCACTGTGGGCAACCATAACCGAATCCTATTTCAACCCCGTATGCAAACTACTAGTGCCTTGTGCCGCACTCCTCACTTTATCTGACTTCAGATACAACTATGCAGGTTTTCCATCTTGGCTTTCTCCAAAGCCACTGGGCATTTCTCCACACAGGAACAAAAATCTAGAAGAGTAAAGGGAAGCAGGAGATGGTGACACTGTGGAAAACAACCCTCTACCAATGCAAAACAAGAATTGGAAGACAAATGCCCTATCCCTCTTAGTGAGTTCCTCAGAGAATCCTCAGCAAGTCTGAGCCCTAGCTGTAGTGCCAGCCTTTATTTTATTTTATTTTATTTTATTTTATTTTATTATGTTAAATTTTGTCAAAGGGCATATGTGCTTGCTGGAGACAGAGAGAGAGGGGGCAGAGAGAAAGCACCTAAACAGGTATATCACTGTCCCTTCTCCGCTACTCCTCCCTCCTTTTGGGACTTTAGGAATACATGAACATGTGTCTGGCGTGTTTTTCTTTTCTTTCTTTTTGTTTTCCTTTTTTTTTTTTTCATAGAGTGCATGTGCATAGCAGAGAAAGAAAGGGAAAGTGAGAAATCAACTCCCCCAGAGGGCAATGGCCACACTGCAATTCCTTTTCCTCCATTCTCCTCCTGAGATCTTGGGCACATATGCATGCGCACATACCCAATGTGATTTTCAAGGCCACTAGGTCTGGTCAGCCAATGTGAGAGTCCAGCACCTTAATCACCATGCCACCTGATGGCCCCATCCTGGTATGTTTTTCAAGCCTGTAGGTCTGGGACTCAAATCACACAGTCAGCTATGTGGGATCCAGCTCCCTTAACCACCAAGCCATGGGCTAGTATGTAGGGCTAGGCTTTCACACACCTGAAAGGAATGATTCCTTAACATTTATACCCTAGGCAACTGCCAACTCACCCAAGTCCCTACTGCACCCCATTTCTCACAGCACTAATCAGCTTCTATGGGATCTTGTCCTTTCCCTGGTTCACTCTCCCTGTGTCTTCCCTTTTGCTCCCTAGTGTCATCGCCCAAATAAACAACCTGCCTCCAAATCCTTGTCTCAACTGCTGCTTTGGGAGACCTGAATTAAGAGAAATCCCCAGGGGCTAACAGGTGGCATGGTGGTTAATGTACTGGACTCCTATATGGTTGACCGTGGTTCAAGTCCCAGACCTGGCAGCTTGCTTTCTCACTCCCTCTGTGTGTGTGTGTGTCTCTTTCTCTGGTAAAACTGAATAATAATTAATTCATTAATTAATTTAATTAAATAAAGAATTATTTTTTAAAAAAATAAATATATAAAAAAGACAAATCCCCAGAAGATCCTCTGCCAAGATTTAGGAATCCATTTTTCCATGCTTTCCGTATGCCCCTCACTCTCTCTGCAAACTTGCTATAAATGGCTCCTGAATAAAGGTCAGTGGGAAGGAAGTCACTCCCTCTGGGTTATTTAAGGTGTTGAAGGGTTCCACCCTGAAGTGATGTTGCCATCTCTGGTGCCTGCCCAACATCCACCTGCTTCTGACAGGTGAGGCAGATGAAACTCCTCTCTCTATCCTCTCTAAGTACTACTAAAGACTTCGATTGTGGTGGTAACTGCCTTGGGACCAAGTGGACCTTCACCGCCTCTTACAACTGCTTTGTATTAATTAAGAGCTCATGTTCTAGATTCTCACAGAATCTTGTAAACTGATAAGGTTCCCAACAAGTCCACAACCCCCTAGGGACCCTTTTCCATCAGTTTATTGTACTGGACTACCTTGGCATGCATAGCTTACCACAGGAATCAGAAAACTGGGACTTAACCCAGAAGTTGTCATGCTACCTCTACCTGGCACACATGATGCTAAGTTGTTGTGGCCTTCACAACAGTAGCTTAACAAGTAGTGCAGTTTGTGCAATTCAGAGCAGCAGATGACAGCAGGAGAAGCTCTTTGGCTTCCCTCAGTGGTCTACTTCATAAAAGAAGTCAGTGGGAAACAAATGTTCTCCCCTGAACACCAAAAAATAAGGGGTCAAACTTCATTTCAGTGGCATCTAAGTGTAGACTGTGAGGTCCACCAACCTCACACAATGTTCTCTTTTGGACAGAGAATCCACCATGTTTTACAAAGCTCTAAATATACATATGAACCTCTTTGAGGATGATAAGGAGCATTTCTAAATGTCCTTATCCTGCCAGTTGAAAGATGTTCTACAGCAACTAGTTCTCAAAATCCCTCCCCAGATTGTTCCCATACCATTAACAGACTATGATGAGTTTCTCCCACAACACATTGCCATGATGGGGAGAGAACTGTGATGTTAGTGGACCAGCAAGAGCCAATGTCAAATCAGAATTGGATGTGCAAGAGATTCATTGGGGAAGATGTTTATAAAGAATAAAAGAGAGGGACCAGCGAATGACATAATGGTTACATCAACCATGGGTCAAGTCCTGGACCTGGTGGCTTAAAACACACACCAGGAGCATGTGCATGTGTGCCCAAAGTCCTGAGAGGAGAATGGAGGAGAAGGGATTGTGGTGTGGCCATTCCCTCTTGGGGTGATTTCTTGCTTTCTGTCTCTCACTGTCTCTCCAGTGAGCACACACACTCTGTAGCAAAAATCTCCCTTAAAAAAAAAAATAGAAGAATAAAAGGGGCGGTTGTGGAGAGAGGCCAATCTGAGCAAACATGGTGACCTTTAGAGACACATGCAGAAACGTGGTTCATGAGCTGTTATTTGCAGGGCGATAAAAGCAATTAACATATGAATACACTAGCTGTGTACTGTTGTTGATACTGCAGAGCAGTATCAGGCTAAAGGTCACCATTTTGCTCAGATTGGCCACTCTCCACAGGAGGTAGTAGAGAGAATCTCAAACTGATGCAGAAATGATATCTGCAAAGATAAAGGAGGCAGGGATAGAGGGCAAGATTCTCAAAGACAAGCATTGATAGGCCAACCAGTTACTGCTCTTACTAGAACATTAAGCATTCTCATGTTAAGAGATGGCCTTTCTGCCCAGAAGAAAGAAACATAATGATAGATAAGCAAAGCACAGCTAGCTGTGAGAAAGTCTCAGCTAGGTTGATGGGCAGTCCCAGAATAAACACCACCCTGTGCAGCAGTTCTTGCCGGGCAACAACAGCCAACTCCAGTACCCCGCTGTCTTTAGTCATTGGTGGCAGCAGCACAAGAAAACATCGCTTCCGTGTGAACACTGAAGTAGATCTTGAAGGTGCCACCAGTGGATCCCACCAGAACAGAGGCTCAGTAAGACCCTGAGCATCCTCAGCCCTCTTTGGCCAGAAAAACTGTTTTCCAATTAGATCTAGCTACCCCTCCCTAAGCGCCCACAGTCATCCTGTGATGCCTCCAATGCTATAGAGCAGTGTTTCTGAAGCAGAGCTTTCATTCCAGAAACTTCTTTTTTTTTAAGAATTATTTTAGGGATGTAGGTGGCATGGTGGTTAAAGGCGCTGGACTCCCACATGGCTGACTGTGGTTCGAGTCCTGGACCTGGTGACTTGCTTTCTCACTTTTGCTCTCTCTCTCTCTGTCTGTCTGATCAAACTGGAATATAATAATAATAATAATAATGTTAAATAAAATTATTCTTTTTAAAATAATTATTTCATTTTAATTTATTTAGTTTAATTTGACCAGAGAGAGACAGAGCAAGAAAGAGAGGGAAAGTGAGAAAGCAAGCCATCAGGTCTGGGATTCAAACCACAGTTGGTCAAGTGGGAGTCCAGCATTCCCAACCACCACGCCACCTGCCAGCCCCTCAACAAACTTCTACACAATAATTTTGACCCTCTCAAATGAGTGCCTCAGGAGCAGACTTCTCCTTCCCCATCTGCAGAAATTATGCCTTCCCCTATAGTCTACGCAAGTGAGGAATACAGGGAAGCAAGCAAGGTGTGCTAGACTGTCGGGGTTTAGCTTTGACTGGGGTGGGTTAGTTGAGACTCGTATATAGGAAGGCAACACAGGTGATTAGGGACAAAAATTAGACTGAGACTTTATTGTTCTTTAGAATGTTTTCATGGCCCCGTCACTAGACACAAAACGTAAGGAGGCATTCATTCTCAAATGCTGATCTTGTGCTAGGGTGAACCTGAGAGTTAGTGCCTCCTTAAATTTTGCACTCTGGCAACTCCTTGGTTCATCCTAGTCCTGGACCTCATGGTGACTCTTCCTAATCCCGTAGTAAACTCTGGGGTATCATCATCAGTAACAGGCTGAGGTTATACTCCACTATTCTTTAACATCATGGCCTCTGGTTCACTGTCCCCATCCCTTTCCCTGTCCTCAGTGGGTAGGTTCAGAGTGGTTCATCCAACACACACTGAGTTCCTTGACTGCTTCACATCCAATGATCATTTCCCATTTGTGTGGTCATTACTATTAACTCCACCAATCTCATAATTTGGACAACTAGCCCCTCTTCAGGACACTTACGCTATTACCTACACCTAGGTGAGTTTTCAAAGACTTTAGATCTTCCCCCTTCTGACTTTGCATAACTCCTATGGGCGCATGTGCGTGCGTGCCCAAGATCCCGAGAGGAAAATGGAGGAGAAGGGATTGCGGCGCGGCCATCCCCTCTGGGGGGTGATTTCTCACTTTCTGTCTCTCTGTCTCTCTCTGTCTTTCTGGCAAGCGCATGCGCCCTATAGCAAAAACCCCTCAAAAAAAAATCCAGTTTGTATTTTTCCAACACTTGCACTGTCAAAGTCATTATGCTTCATCCCCAGAAACACCTTCACCAGCCAGCAAAACCTTCCTTAAAGTCCTAGTGTCAGTCCATCGGGGCTCCCTTGCCCAGTTCCTTGCTTAGGACCTCCGACTCTACCTAGTTATATCTGCTTCCTGTAGTTGTTACCTTTGTGAAAACTCATTGTCTCTTTTTTATCTTTCCATTTATCTGGTTAACAACTTAATACTAGTTAACAATCATTTATATTAAATTATAAATATTAAGGGACCAGGAGAAGGCATCGTGGTTACATTACTGGACTCCCACATGGCCAACCACAGTTTGAGTCCCAGATCTGGTGGCTTGAAACTCATGCCAGGTGTATGTGCGTGCCCAAGATCCCAAGTTGAGAATGAAGGAGGAGAGATTACAGTGTGGCCATCTCCCGGGGAGTGATTTCTCACTTTCACTCTCTCTGTCTCTGTCTCTCTCTCTCCCTAGTGAGTGTTTATGCCCTAAGGCATAAACCTCTACAGAAAAAAAAATTTAACTATTAAAATAAAAAGTAGATGGGGCCAGGAGGTGCGTGGTGGTTGGGAACACTGGACTCCCACATGGCCGATCAAGGTTTGAGTCCCGGACCTAGAAGATTGCTTTCTCACTTTCTCTCTCTCTCTCTCTTCTCTCTCTCTCTCTCTCTCTGTCTCTCTATCCTTCTCTGGTCAAATGAAAATAAATAAATAAATACATAAATACATAACACAAAATAAAATAATTCTTTTTTTTTTTTTTGGAGAGGTTTTTTTTGCTATAGGGCGCGTGCGCTCGCCAGACAGACAGAGAGAGACATAGAGACAGAAAGCGAGAAATCACCCCCCAGGGGGGATGGTCACGCCGCAATCCCTTCTCCTCCATTCTCCTCTCGGGATCTTGGGCACGCACGCACACGCGCCCGGCGTGAGTTGTAAGCCACCGGGTCCGAGACGCGAACCGCGGTCGACTACGTGGGAGTCCAGCGACATAGCCATTACGCTAACTGCTGGTTCCCAAAATAAAATAATTCTTAAAAAATAAATCAATAGTAGAGACTTCTAGCATCAGCTTGGAGATGGAAAGAGCATTGTTCCCTCTCTCACACCAAACAGGAGGCGGCTAGAAATGAATAAATTTCCTTAACTCCATGAAAAAACTGAGATCACAAGACAAATAACTAATCAGAATCTGAAGAGAGACAGGTGCCTGGAGGAAGAAACAGACCTGAGCATTTCTTACCTGCTGAATGCCATGTAAGCTTGTGAAAAGATTAAACTAGAAATCTGTAATGACTTGTAAAGGACGAGGGTGTGGTAGCGTGAGAGTGCACAGCTCTTGGAGAGCGAGGAGACGCATAAATAGAGGAGTTCACATCTTCTGGCAGCTTTGTTCACGTCAGGAACTCCACCCGGCTCGCAAAGCAAAGATTGGGAAGAATCTTTATCAAGCTCCCTCCTCAGTGCTGCCCGGGGAAGGGCAGCAGTCATTGCCAAAGCTGCCCAGACAGACCCAGGTTCCCCATGGTCCCTGCCTCCCCTGAGGAACAAAAGCCTTCAAATCGAAAAAAAATCACTGATACATAATTAAAAAATAAAGAAAAGAAAAGAAGTACAGTGAAAACCCACTGCAGCCAGAGGAGACCCAAACAAAATAAAACGAAACGGAAAAACAAAAAATCCTGAGGGGCGAGGAACAGGAGTACACGCAAGGCCCAACATTATCTAGAGAAGCAGGAACATTTTTGGAGGGCACACTTCCAAGAGATAGACTCGTAATGTAAGTTGAGTAGCCCTAATCTAAAAATACGAAATCCAAAATGCTCCAAAATCCAAAACTTGTGGGGCACTTCTGGACACACACTTAAAAAATAAGTAAAACACAGTGCACCTTTTAATCAAAATGCAGCATCAAGATGAAGACGGAATGCCTGCAGCCATTGCTTGTTGCTGCTGTTTTTTTTTTAAAAAAAAGTACTATTTCCAGGACTCGAACCGCAGTTGGCCATGTGGGATCCCGACACCTTAACCTTCACGCCACCAGTGGGCACTCTTGTTGCTGTTGTTTAACAACTAACTCGAGTAGTCTGGTGATGCTACTGTGCTGCTTAGCTACTCTGAATATTTTTTCGTTGTATTAATGGTATGTCATACTTTTTGCTGTTAAGTCCTTATTAAAAGTGTCAGAAAATTACTCCTTATTGAAAGCATACAAATTCGGAGTCAAAAATGATGGTGATGCCCAACAACCACAGGTTGTCCGCGTGGGTGGCTAAAATAGTGACCCCTTGGCTTTCTGCTGGTTCAATGTACACCAACCTTTGATGTGCATAAAATCATTAAAATATTGTACAGTCATGTACCCACTTCCCACCAGTCTCCAAGCCACACGCTCACCTCCCACTGGCACCTGTGCCACCCACCACTCCAGGGCTGCAACCTCAGCACACACCCTCTGCTCAGCACCCCCACCCTCGCCCCCTGCTCGGCTCAGTGCCCAGCTGCACCTGGACCAGGCAGGTCAGGGGAAGTCAAGGAAACATGGCCACTGATTGAGCAGAGGGCCTACCCCTGCGGCCCCCATATCCACAGGTACTGGGTCAGTAGCCACTGCCTGTGAGCAACCCCTGCAGAGAGGAGAATCAGGCTGGACCTCCAGGGGGCAGTAGTGAGTAGGCAGGAAGTTCTAGATTGCATGGCTTCTGCTTGCAAAAGCAGAGAGGAGTCAACAACTGGAGCTGCTGACGAACTAACCTGGAGACCTAACCTCTGCCTCCCTAATTTCCCTTCTAGAGGAGACAATGAAAGAGAGTAACTTCTGAAACTCTGAACCTTGGTCTACCACTATGGATTCCAGCAATCCCACCCTTCGAAGAATAAGGAAACTGGCACAGGGTTAATACATATCATAGGGAAGCATGAGAGCAAGCAGCTCGGGGGGTGGCGCGGGGGTTGAATATTTTACCCTTCTGCCACCCCAAGCTGGCAAGAGAGTTACATCTTCCTGCAGTCTGACAAGCAGGGGGACCTTTGCCTGCAATCAGGTTTCCACAGCCCGGAGAGAACAGGGGATTCAAAAGAGAGCACACCAACACCAAAAAAGAGTGAGGAATTTGGACACTACCCCTTGTCCAGGAGGACTGCCCTCTACCTCCCATCAATCTCACGTCCAGAGGAATGGTTACTCAATCCAATCGATGGTTATTCTCACCGCTGTTCCTCTAGATCTCACTGAACTGTGACACACAGGGGCTAAATATCCGGCCACTTTACTGGATCCATTTATCACTGGATTCTTTTGCATTTTCTACATAGATAATATCTTCTGTAAATAGAAATAATTTCACTTCTTCTTTTCCTATCCGAATGCCTTTATTCTAGTCTCTTCTCTGATTGCATTGGCTAGGACTTCCAGGACTGTGTTGAAAAGCAGTGGGGAAGGTGGGCAGCCTTGTCTTGTTCCAATTTTCAGTGGAAAAGCTGAACACTTCCAGTATGACGTCAGATACGGGTTTGTCACCTGATTTGTATTGTGTTAAGGAACATTCTTGTATGTCAGTTTTGCTGGCAGTCTTATTCATGAAGGGATGTTGTATTTTATCAAGTGCTTTTTCTGTGTTGGTTTGTATGATCATACAGTTTTTATTTTTCCTTATGTTCATGTGCTGTATTACATTTATTGTTGAACCCCTTTAGCATCCCTGGAATAAAGCCTCCCTGGTCATGGTATATAATCATTTTAATGTGATATAAGACACAACTTATTAGTACCTTGTTGAGACTTTTTGCATCTGTATTCATCAGGGATATTGGTCTGTAGTTTTCTTTTTTTGTTATGTTGCTGTCTGTTTTGGGGGCATCATAGAATGAATTTAGAAAGATTCCTTCCTTTGGATCCTTAGAAATCATTTGAGGAGGATGGGACCAGCAGATGGCATGACGGTTACTTATTTGGACTCGCACATGGTTGACTGCAGTTCAAGTCCTGGACCCGGTGGCTTAAAACTCATGCCAAGCATATGTGCGTGTGTGCCCAAAATCCCAAGAGAATGATGGAGAAGGCATTGCAGTATAGCCATCCCTCCCAAGGGGTGATTTCTTACTTTCTGTCTCTCTGTCTCTCTGGCAAGTGCATGCACCCTATAGCAAAATCTCTCTCTAAAAAAGGAAAAAAAATAGTTTGAGGAGAATTGGAGTTAGTTCCTCTAAAAGTTTTGTAGAATTCAGAAGTAAAGCCTCGGGACCTGGGCTTTTCTTTTTGGGAGACTATTACTGATTCAATCTCACTACTTATTATTGGTATATTCAGGCTATTTCTTCCTGGTTCAACCTTGGTAAATTATATGTGTTCAGAAATTTGTCCTTGTTTGTTGGCATATAATCCCTCATAGTATTCTCTTATGATCTTTTGTATATCTGTTTTGCCTTTTGTAGTATTGCCTGAGAAAGACAGTGAAAGGAAAGTGAGAAATCATACACCGGGGGGGGGGGGGGGGGGGGGGGAGGCAGTGCAGGGAGATGGCCATGCCACAATCTCCTCTCTTCCATTCTTCTCTTCTGGATTTTGGGCATTCATGCACATGCACCCAGTGTGATTTTCAAGCCACTACGTCAGGACTTGAACCATACTCAGCCATGTGAGAGTCCAGTGCTTTAACCATCCTGCCACTTACAAGCTCATCCACAACACTTTTAAAGAAGAACTAACCTTAAATCTCCTCAAACTATTTCTAGAGATCCAAGGAGAAAGAACCCACCCAAACTTATTCTATAAAACCTCCATTGTCTTGATCCCAAAAGCAGACAAGGACGTAACGAAAAGGAAAACACAGACCAATATACCTGATAAATATAGACATGAAAATCCTCAAAAAGAACTTCCTTTTGGCCAGAACCACCATCGTCCAGTAATTAACCAAAATGATTAACACAAAGGGGAAGAGGAGAGGCACCTGATATATGTTCTCTAGGCCTTTTAGAGAACGTGGAGTAGTTCCTTTGGCAACATACATGGGAATCTACAAGAAATATGATATTATAGACATTAAGGGAATGGGTACTGTTCAAAAAGGAATGCCCCACAAATGTTACCGTGGCAAAACTGGAAGAGTCCACAATGTTACCCAGCATGCTGTCGGCATTGTTGTAAACAAACAAGTTAGGGCAAGATTCTTGCCAAGAGAATTAATGTGAGTATTGAGCATATTAAGCATTCTAAGAGCAGAGACAGCTTCCTAAAATTTGTGAAGGAAAATGAGCAGAAAAAAAAGGAAGCCAAAGAGAAAGGGACCTGGGTTCAACTAAAGCACCCCCGGAGAAGCACACTTTGTGAGAACCAGTGGAAAGGAGCCTGAGCTACTGGAACCTATTCTCTATGAACTCATGGCATGATGGGTGTTAAAAATAAACTAATCTATGGTCTATGAAAAAAAAATCATCAAAAAGATATCAGCAAATCATATCCAACAACACATTAAAAAGATTATATGCCATGACCAAGTAGGCTTTATCCCAGGGAAGTATAGGTGGTACAATATATGCAAAACAATAAATGTAATATATCACATTAGGAAAGATGAAAACTTTATCATATCATATAGAATCAACTGATTCAGAAAAGCATTTGATAAAATACAACATCCCTTTCATGATTAAAATTCTCAGCAAAATTGGCATAGAATGGACATCTAGCAACACAGTAAAATGTATATATGGCAAACCTGTAGCTAACATCATATTGAATGGGGAAAACCTGAAATCTTTCCACTGAAAACTGGAACAAGACAAGGTTGCCCACTTTCTCCACTCCTTTTCAACATAGTACTGGAAGTCCTAGTCAATGCAGTCAGACAAAAGAGCAAACTAAAAGGTATTCAAATAGGAAAAGAAATGAAATTGTCTCTATTTACAGATGACATGATTATATTACATAGAAAATCCAAAAGAATCTATAAAACAAGCAGATGAACATACAAAAATTCCTAGAAGTGATAAATGAATTCAGTGAAGTGGCACTGATGCACAATTGGTATATGAAAATCAATAGCTTTATTTTTTTTAAGATTTTTTTCCATAAGATACATGCACTCACTGGAGACACAGAGCGACAAAGGGAGAGGGAAAGTGAGAAATCACCTCCTGGAGGAGATGGCCATGCTGTAATCCCTTCTCATCCATGCCCAGAGTAATTTGCAAGGTCCAGACTCAAATCATGGCCAGCCATGTGCGAATCCAGCTCTTTAAACACCTCTCGACACCTGCTGGCCCCAATATATAGCATTTTTATACACCAACAATGAACAGAGCTAGAACTGAAGAAAGTAATTCTATTTACAATAGCCATACACACATACACACACACACACACACACACACACACACACACAAAATACCTAGGAATAAACCTAACCAAAGAGGTAAAAGACCTCCATAATTAAAACTATGAAAAAAGAAATTGGCATATGATGCCCAAAAAAATGGAAAGACATCCCATGTTCTTGGATTGGAAGAATCAATATAATCAACATGTCAATCCTACCCAAATTAATTTACAAGTTCAGTGTGATTCTGATTAAATTACTAGTGACATTCATCATGGAAGTAGGAAAAAAATTATAAAATTTTTCTGGATTTATAACCATGCCCTGAATAGTGATACTATGCAAAAAGAATAAAGTAGAAAACATCTCATCTCAAAACATATTACAAAGCTGTGATAATCAAAACAGCATGGTAATAACACAAAACAGACACAGAGACCAAAATGGAACAAAATAGAGAATCTAGAAATATCCCAAAACATATACCCAACTAATTGTTGACAAAGGCCACAAGACAATCCGGGGGGGGGGGGGGGGGGGATCTCCTCTGCAAATAGTGCTGAAAGAACTGGACATTCAACTGCATAAAAATGAAATTGGACCCCTATCTCTCATAATTAACAAAAATCAATTCAAAATGGTTCAAAGGTCTAGATGTAAAGCTTTGAACTATAAAACTATTGGTGGAAAACACAGGAGAAATACTTGGAGATATTGGAGTAGGCAAAGATATCCTAAATAAAACTCTTAAAGCACAGACAACAATTCCAAAAATAGACAGGTGGGATTACATTAAGCTAGAAAGCACAGCAAAGGAAATAATAATTAGAGTGAAGAGACAACTCACATAATGGGAGAAAATATTTGCAAACTATGTTTTGGATAAGAGACTGATAACCAGAATATATAGGGAAGTCAAGCAGCTCACTCAGAGAAACATGAATAATCAGATTTTTTTGAGAGAGAGATTTTTGCTGTAGGGCGCATACACTCGCTGGAGAGACAAAGAGAGACAGAAAGCAAGAAATCACTCCCCCAAGAAGGATAGCCACATTGTAATTCCTTCTCCTCTATTCTCCTCTCAGGATTCTGGGCAGGCAGGCATGCATGCCCAGCATGAATTTCAAGCTGCCAGATCTAGGACTCGAACCGTGGTCAACTATGTGGGAGTCCACCAATGTAAACATTATGCCATCTGCTGGTCCTGAATAATCTAATTTTAAAATGGGCAAAATGGGGCCAGCCGGTGGCATGGTTGTTTAGGCTTTGGATTCCCATATGGCCAACCATGGTTCGAGTCCCAGACTCAGTGGTATGAAAATCACAACAAACAAATAGGTAAAATAATAAATAAAGGGTTTTTTTAAAAAGCTAATAAAAAATAGGCAAGTAAGCTGAACAGACAACTCTCTTAAAAAGGCAGATAAATGGCCAAAAAAAAATGTTTAACATCTCTTATCATAAGAGAAATGCAAAGCAAAACCATAATGGTATTTAACTCTAGTCAGAATGTCTATGATCAAAAAACAAAGGAATGACAACTGCTGGCAAACTGTTGTAAAAAGGGAACCTTCTTACACTGTTGGTGGGAACATAAATTAGTACAATCACTATAGAAAACAATATAGAAGTTCCTCAAAAAATCACAAATAGAACCACTATATGACACAGTAATATCATTCGTGGGTATTTACCCTAAAGATAGGAAAACACTCCATCGGAAAGGCACTTGCACATACATGGTTTTTTGCAGCATTGTTTACAATTGTTAAGACGTGGAATCAAACTAAATACCCAAGAATGGATGACTGGATTAAAAAAATGTGTCACATATACACTATGAAATACTACTCCGCCATACCAACAAGAGAGAAAGATCCTGTCATTTGATACAAAGTGGTTGAATATAGATGATGTAATGCTAAGCAAAACAAGACTATTAAAATCAGACTTTGTGTGTTCTCACCCAATATATACCAAACATCTGCACTCTATGGCAGAAATTGAAAAGCTAGAAGATATACCAGCTTGGAGGGAAGTGTAGATACCAGAGATTGTATAGGAGGAGATGGAGAGTGGGAGGTGGAAGGGAGGGGCTCAAATAAAAAACATAAAAAAAATTTAACAGACACAAAAATAGAACATTATCTGTTGAGGATGATGTATATGGTAATATTGGTCATCAGAAAAGTCATGATGTATTTTTTCCTATGTTTCTCTTCTTTTAAAAAAAATTTTATTTAACTTTGTTTGTTTGTTTGTTTGTTTGTTTAAATTTGACCGGAGAGGGACAGAGTGAGAGAGAGAGAGAAAGTGAGAAAGCAAGCCACCAGGTCTGGAACTCAAACCACAGTCAACCATGTGGGAGTCCAGCGCGGTTAACAACCACACTACCTGCTGGCTCTCTCTGTGTTTTTCTATGCAAAAATCCATCATGACTTTTCCGACAGCCCAGTATCTTTGACTTGATTGATACGTACTATAAGCATGCATTGAAAAAAACATATTATATATTGTAAAGATGTACAATGACTAAACATAAATTTTAAAATAATGTATAAAATTAACTTCAGGTTATATGTATAAGGTATATATGAAACAAATGAATTTTGTGTTTAGACTTGGGTATCATCCCAAAGATATCTTATAAGCAAATATTCCAAATGCGAAAGATCTGAAATCCAAAACACTCTGGTCCCAAGATAAGGATACTTAACCTGTACTTGCCTAAGCTGAGGTTAAATCAATACATCAAAGACTATTTCCCTCCCTGGCTGTCTACTACCATGCTAACAAGTGTCATGTAAAAATAACAATGGAAAACAACTGAGAGATTTGCAAGAAATTAATTCCCTCTGAAGAATGGTACAAAAGAAAGACAAAAAACCAAGTGGAGATCAACCTCCAAATCCTGCTCAACTACTAGCTAGATTAACACAAACCCTCAGTTAAGGACAGCAGAAGGAAATGTGTGTTCATATCTAAGCATAAAAACATTTATCCAAGTGTCTACTGACATATACAACATGTTTCCAGCTTTCAACAAAAATAATTGTGAGTTTTACAAAATGGTATGATAAAAAATGGTCTGATGAGAAAAAGCAACAATCAGAACAGAATTCACATGTTATACAGAAATTTGGAATTATCAGAGAAGGAATTTAAAATAAGTATAGGAGGTCAGTCCCATAGCATAGTGGTTAAGCACTGTACATAGGGAGTCTAATCCCACATCATAGACTGGTTCAAATCCCAGATCCAGCAGCTTGAAACATATCCTGGGCAAATGTGTGTGCATGCTTAGTATCCTGATGGGAAGAAGGATTGGAAGAAAGGGGACTGCATTGTGACCAAGCCCCATTGGAAATCTCTCTCTCTAGCATACGCACATAACCTTTGGCAAATAAACAAAGAAAAGATGTAAGAGAATATGTTAATGATTCTAATGGAAAAGATGGAGAACATGCAAGATCAGACTGATCATTTCAGCAGAAGTGGAAACTATAAGAAAGAATCAAATGGAAATACCAGAAATCAAAAACACAATAACAACAAAGACTATCGTCAACTGATGGATCGGTAGGTTCAAATCAGTTGAAAAGAGAATCAGTGACTTTGAAGATAAACCAACAGAAATTACCCCAACTGAAGCATTAGAAGTAACTCTAACAGCTCACTTGATTGGTTGACTACAACTTGGGTTCAACCATGGCCTACATATAACAATGTTGAGTTGCCAGAACTCCCTATCATGTGCAACCTTACATCAACCTTTTCCAATATTCCCTTCAAGATAGCCAAAGGACATTGCCTAAGGCACTGACAAATACATTATTGAGAGGAGAAGAAGCATCTTTGAAAAGCTCTGTAGTGGCTTTCTTCTCTACTCCAGGTGTAATGACAGCATATGCTGTCATTAGCTCTCTGATTTTAGTGGGGTGACAGAATCTCAGATGCATGAAGACCAAAAAGGCAGTCTGTAACTACCTTAATTAAAGGATAAGGTGAGTGTACTTTCATGATAATAGAATGCAGGGGAGAAGAAACAATTGAAAAATTTTGAAACATCGGACTCTTTGAGGATGGCTAATTGATCACAGAACCTTACAAATAAAATACACTTGATCTGTTTAACATGAAAAACTCCAGATTTTGTAGCCAGAGACACAATTTCCACCACTTCAATAAAGAGTCACAGCCTGGGGCTGGCAGGTGGTGTGGTTGTTAAGGGCGCTGGACTCCCCATGGCTGACCACGGTTCGAGTCCCAGACCTAGTGGCTTGCTTTCTCACTTTCTCTCTCTCTTTCTCTCTCATTCTGTCCCTCTCTGGTCAAATTGAAATAAATAAATATAAGATTAAATAAAATAATTCTTTTTTTTTTAAATAAAAAAGAAGAGTCACAGCCTCTTACTCAGTTTACAAACCTTAACCAGTTCACAGACTGAGATCCCTTTGACTGAAAGGGAGACAATTTCCCCCTTGAAAAAAAAAAAAGAATCTGTAGAAATTCCATAAGTATATACTGTAAATCTTCCCCTGGCTTCCATAAGTATATTCTTAAAAGTTTCAAAGACACTTGCAACCATTTACCATAGTAACAGTGCACTGAAGGAAAGGAAATACACAGACCTTTAAAAGATTAAAAGACCTTGACTCTGAATTGACACTAATTCTTAAATTACCTAAATGCTACTCTGGTCTAAGGGCAAAAGTATTGGGAGCAGGGCAGTTATGGGAGGGGGGTGTCACATGATAAATGGAGCGAACTATGGCCCAACTTCGAATCACAATGGGCCCAGTAGGTCCACTGACACACTATATAGTTAGTAGATCTGAATCTGTATAGTACAATACAGCCACCACTGGCAACCTGTGGCTATTAAAACGTAAAATTCCATTATCACATTATCACCAAAAGCTTTATTATATAGCACAGGTTGCCAACCCATTACCTGAGCCAAATCTGGCCTGTAACATGTTTTTGTTGATTTGTTTTTACAACCTGTGAGCCAAGAATGGTTTATATCTCTCTTTTATTTTATTTTATTTTTTTTTTTAGAGATTTTTGCTATAGGGCACATGCACTCACCAGAAAGAGAGAGAAAGAAAGAAAGCAAAAAAATCACCCCCCCCCAGGGGGGATGGCCATGCCACAATCCCTTCTCTTCCATTCTCTCGGGATCTTGGGCACACACGCACATGCGCCTGGGCGTGAGTTTAAGCCACCGGGTCCAGGACTCGAACTGTGGTCAACTACAAGGGAGTTCAGCGACATAGCCATTTTGCCAACTACTGATCCCGAAACTATTAATCTTGCAAGTGCTTGTCCCTTCATGTCAATGAAGGAAAAGATCACCCGAAGCAGTTCACTCTTACCTGGCATGGCTAACAATGCACCTACACACACAGTTTTGTTGCAGGACTATTTAAACTCCACAACAGGACCAGTCTGTGGCCTGGTGGTAAAGGTGGCTGGATCCCACATGGTTGACCACATGGTTTGAGTCCTAGACCTGGAGGCTTGAAAAACACACCTGGGCTCTGGTATATGAGTGCCAATAATCCCTACAGGAGGGAGAAATGGAGGAGAAGACATTGTAGCGTGACCGATCCCCAAAACGGTGCTTTCTCTCTCTCTCTCTCTCTCTCTCTCTCTCTCTCTCTCTCTCTCTCTCTCTCTCTCCAGTGAGTTCATGTGCCCTCTGGCAAAAATTTTAAAACAAAATAATCCAGAATTTAAAAAAAACCTCTGCAATAATAATTTTTAAAATGCATATTTATGAAAGAAAAATGATAAAATATATTTCATTAAAATTTAAACCTCCTGTTCTGCAGAATACACTGTTATTAAAATGAAAAGACAAGCCACAGACTGGAAGAAAATATAAAAAGTGGACAAGAGGTCTGAATAGAAACTTTACCTTCCCCAAAAAATGGATATAGACTAATGAATAGGTACACAGAAAGATATTCTGCAGCATTAGTCATTAGGGAAATGCAATTAAAACCACAATGATATGCCACTATACATTTTGCTAAAAAAATTTTTTTGAGCTATTTTTGCTATAAGGCATATGTACTCACCAGAAAGACAGAGAAAGAGACAGAGAGACAAAACAAGAAATCACCCCCCCGGGGGGATGGCCATGCTACAATCCCTTCTTCTCCATTCTCCTCTTGGGATCTTGGGCATGCACGCACACACACATGCCTGGCGTGAGTTTAAGCCACTGGGTCCGGGACTCAAACCATGGTCGACTTCATGGGAGTCTGGCGACAGAGCCATTATGCCAACTGCTGGTCCCACACCTTGCTAAAATTTTAAACAATAGCCATTATGCCAACTGCTGGTCCCACACCTTGCTAAAATTTTAAACAATCAGCCAAACCAAGTGTTGGGGAGATGTAAAGGAAGTAGAACTTCTCCTGTTGGTGTGAACGGTGCAATCCCTTTGGAAACGTTTTATCATTTCTTTAGAAACTAAAAGGATGTCTACCATATGATCTAGCATTTCATTCCTAAATATTTACCCAAGAGAAAAGAAAGCATATGTTCATACAAAGACTTGTACATGACTGTTCACAGCGGCTTTATTTATAACTAAAAACTAGAAACAGGGCCAGGTGGTAACAGAGTGGTATTGCAACCAGACCCACATGGGAAAGGCCCAAAAGTCCTGAATTCCTGTCTTGGGACCTCTCTGAGCATGCTAGGCGCACACGCACCTGTGTTCCCAGCTGGCTGAGACGGTGTGATGAAGACACTGTTGAGGGTCTCTCTCTGTCTTTCAGAAGAAATAAGTAAATTAATTAAAAATAAAAACTAGAAACAAAACAAATGTCCATCAGCAGGTGAAAAGATAAACAAATTATGATATAACCATACAACAGAATACTGTTCAATAATAAAAAGGAATGAACTAGTAATACATAAAACAATGTGAGGCTCCCATCCAAGTACTAATCAGGCCTGATCCTGCTCAGCTTTGAAGAATATGGAAGGTTTAATATTAAGTGAAGCAAGCCAGACTATGAAAGATAGGCATTGTATGTCCCCACTTAATATATACCAAATGTTAGGGCCTGCAGGTGGCACAGTGGTTAGGGCATTGAACTCCCATGTGGCCAGCCACGTTCGAGTCCTAAACCTGGACATGTGTGTGTGTGTATATACATATATATATATATATATATATATATATATATAGAGAGAGAGAGAGAGAGAGAGAGAGAGAGAAAGTGCATATCAAATGTCTTAACTCTATGGCAGAAATGAAAGATTGGAAGGTATAACAGCAAGGAGGGCAAATGAGGATACTAAAAACAGTATAGAGTGGGTAATGAAGCAGGGAGAATCAGGGAAAACAAACATTCAACAGGGAAAAAAAATGAGGGGTCAGCAGATGGCATAATGGTTACGTCACTGGACTTCCAAGAGGTCGACTGTGGTTCAAGTCCTGGGCCCAGCAACTAAAAATCCACTCTGGGTGTGTGTGTATGCATGCCCGAAATCCCAAGAGGAGAATGGAGGAGAAGGTATTAAGGTGTGGCCATCCTGGCGGGGCGCGGCGGGAGTGATTTCTCGCTTTCTGTCTCCCTGGCAAGTGCACACACCCTATAGCAAAATTCTCTTTTAAAAGAAAAAGAAAAAGAAACAAAAATGCAGTTATCTGTTGATAATATACATGGTAATAACTATGACTTGACTGACATGCACTGTATTCATGCTGAGAAATACCATTTTGTATGCTATAAAGATGTATAGTAATTAAATACAAACTTTTAAATTATGTTTGACAAAAAAGCAACAACTTGGGGCCAGCCTATAGACTAGTGAGTAAAGAATTCAGACCCCACACAGTCAACCATGGGTTGTTTTGTTTTTGCATTTATTTATTTATTTATCTATTTACTTGTTGTGATTTTCTCTTTTTTATTTATTTATTTACATTCATTCACTGTATATCATTACAGCAGACAAAATGAATTTTCCCACCCAGAACACACTGTATACTGCCGCAATCCAAGATATTACCATACACATCATTTGCAAGCTGCTGGGTCCAGGACTTGAATCACAGTCAGTCATGTGAGAATCCAGCACCTTAATCACCATCCCACCTGCTGGCCCTAGTCAACCACAATTTAAATCCTACCCTAGGGTGGCTTGAGAAACATACTGAATGGGTGTGCATGGGTGCCCAGAATCATAACAGGATGGAGAAATGGAAGAGAAGGGAATGTGGTGATCGTGTCCCATTGGGAGTGCTTTCTTCCTCTCTATCTTTGTTTTTACCACTGGTAAGTACACCCACCCTCAATTTAAAAAAAAAAAAAAAGATAAGGGATCAGCACATAGCATCACTGGATTCCCACATGGCTGGTTGGGGTTGCAGTCCTGGCCTTGGTGGTTTTAAAATCACGCCCAGTGCGTGTGTGTGCATGCCCAAGATCCTGAGAGGAGATGGAAGAGAAGGGATTGCGGTACAGCCATCCTCCCTGGGGAGCGATTTCTCACTTTCCCTCTCACTGTCTCTGTCTCTGTCTCTCTCCCTCTCTGGGGAGCACACACACCCTACAGCAAAAAACCTCTTTAAAAAAAAAAAAAAAAAAAAAAGATAAATCCTAAAATAACTATACAAAGAACAGACCAAAGAGAGAGAGAGAGGTGTTACCCCATTTACATAAAACTCCAGAATAATTCAGACTAATCTGCGGTGACAGCAGCAGATCAGTGGTTGCTTGGTGATGCGGGTGGGGGTGTGGAGAAGAAAGAGAGGAGGATTGCAAAGGGGCCCGAGGAAACTTCTGGAGGTAATGGATATGTGCACTATCTTAACAGTGATAATAACTACATGTCAAAACTTACCAAATTGTATTCTTCAATAGTACTGTATGTAAATGACACCAAAAGTGTATAAAGAGAGCTCATGAAAATAGCTATGATCCAAGGATCAAAGTTTCAGCTGTCTATCCACATGCAGCAAACCTGCTCTGAAACGTCACGGGATTTTTTGAGAATAATCACTAATTTGCTCATGCATTTGTAGGTCAGGGATCTCGGCGGATTTCAGGGTCATTCATTCAGCTGCATTCAGCTGGCGGTGGGGATGAGCTGGAAGGTTCTAGAAGGTTTCACTCCCATGGTGGCCTCTCAGTGCTCTTTCACACTGACCCCATGTCCATGTGGTGATCTCGAGCTTCCTCACAGCATGGTGGTCAGAATTTCCACGTGGTGGTTGACTTCCAAGTGTGTGTGTCAAGAAATAAAAGGAGGGACCAGCAGTTGGCGAAATGGCTACGTCGCTGGACTCCCACGTAGTCAACCACGGTTCAAGTCCCAGACCCGGTGGCTTAAAGTCACACCGGGGGCATGTGCGTGCGTGCCCAAGATTCTAAAAGAGAATGGAGGAGAAGGGATTGCGGCGTGGCCATCCCCCCAGGGCAATGATTTCTCGCTTTCTGTCTCTCTGTCTCTCTCTATCTTTCTGGCAAGCACATGCACCCTATAGCAAAAACTTCTCAAAAAAAAAAAAGAAAGAAAGAAAGAAAAGGATAAACTGTAGATCTCTTAAGGTACAATCTCAAAAGGTCCACACCATCACTTTGGTTTCTTCCTCTTAGTCAAAGTATGTCACAGGGACAACTCAGATTCAAGAGGTGACAAAATGCACTACACCACCTCCTCCTGGGCTTCAGCAAAGCGTTTGCAGCCATTTTAATCAACCACCGTCAGGAAGCCACTGTAGCTGCTACGTATTGCCTCTTTATACCCATAAATCTAGTCACAGGTCACTGAAATACTAACCTAAAAAGTCCAACATCTCCCCCACCATGCCTGCCAGGAGGAACAGCCAAAGGGAGTGGGAGTTGGTGTCAGCTTTTACCCTGCTGTGCAAATCTCCTGCCACCCCATCTCATTGGCAGAGCCTACGTTCAAATCCAGAACTCTACCTGCAAGGAAGTCTGGGAAATCTAGTTGCTCACCTTCTGGCTCGTGCACAGAAAGGTACGCTAGAAGGACGCTGCCGTGGAAGCTGAGTGCCACTCTGGATCATGTCCATCACCGCAGTGACCGGGATGGTGTCAGAAGCTCAGGTCAGCCCCGTAGCCTCATGGCTAGGGGAGTGCAATCCACATGGCTGACCATGGTTCAAGTCCCAGCCTGGTGGCTTGGAAAGCACATTGGGCATATGTATACGCATGTCCAAAATCCCAACAGGATGAAGAAATGGAGAAAGGATTGCGGCATGACCACACTTCATTGGAGGGTGCTTTCTTCCTTTTTCTTCCTCTCTCTGTTTCTCTCTCTCTGATGAGCACGTGTGTTCTCCAGTAGTTGTTTTTTTTTTTTTTTTTAATTTTTTGGAGAGATTTTTTGCTATAGGGCACATGCACTCGCCAGAAAGACAGAGAGACAGAAAGTGAGAAATCGCCCCCCAGGGGGGATGGTCACGCTGCAATCCCTTCTCCTCCATTCTCCTCTCAGGATCTTGGGCACGCACGCACACGCACCCAGCATGAGTTTAAGCCACCAGGTCCTGGACTTGAACCGCAGTCAACCACATGGGAGTCCAGTGACATAGCCATTACGCCAACTGCTGGTCTCCTAAGATTTTTTTAAAGGGGGGAAGAAGAAGCATTAAACCGCTTAATTTTGCTTCTTAGAGTGGTCCAGCAGGCATGCGGCAGACACATGAGCCACAAGGCAGATGGAGGGCCACTTCCTACAGCCCTCTCCCCCCACGTGTGGCTTGGCTACCACGAAAAAGAAGGCATGCCTACTGGACAGTCACCTACCTGGAAGGGGCATCCCAGTCGGGGCCCTAGAGTTTGAATAAAGCGATTAGAGCTGAGGTCTGGACCGTAGAGATGGGTAACAGCTACTCAGTAGGAACTTCCAAAAGAGTAAAAAGTTGTGCCTTGGGACCAGCAGAGGGCATAATGGTTACATCACAGGATTCCCACATAGTTGACCACGGTTCAAGTCCTGGACGTGGCGGCTTAAAACTCACACTGGGTGCTTGTGCGTACGTGCCCAAGATCCCAGGAGGAGAATGGAGGAGAAGGGATTGTGGTGTGACCATCCCCCTCTGTCTCTCTCTCTGTCTCTTTGGCGAGCACACGCACCCTACAGCAAAAATCTCTCTCTAGAAAAGAAGAAAGAGGTCGTGCCTTGTGTTCACTCTGCTCTTCCCCTGAAAGGATCCCTTGATCAGAGCCTGGGGCTGGTGGTGTCCCAGGGGAAGTCACTTCCCTGGGAAGTGTGACGCATCTGGTCCCCAACTGTCCTTTCCCAGAATGGGAGCCACAGGGATACTGTTTTCCGCAGCCTTCGGAAATCAGACAGCTGTCTCCATCAGTAGATAAGCCGATCATCACAGGGCCACACTCCACAGCACACATGTGGGGTGCCAGGTCTCCAGACCTCCCCCAGGGACCCCTGCAACAGCCAGCACAGGTCGCTGTCCTTCCCCGGGGCCTGTCTCCCAGCTCCGGGGCGGTGAGGGGGCTGGAGTGTTTGACGGCTCGCCCTGGCAGCCCGGATGCTCTGTGCAGTGAGAGTGGGAGGCAGCTCTTCTGTGCTCCTGTCAGCGTTCACTTGAGAAGCCTGCACTCAGCCCCTGCCTCTTATCTCCTTCAGAAGCTGATACACTTGCAGACGAGAGGCAGCTTTTGTCAGTCGCTGCCAGTTCTGAGTGTTTTCTGGCCCAAAGCATTGACTTCCAGTGGAAAAAAAAAAAAAAAAAAAAAAAAAAAAAGAAGTCTTCTGAATTCCCTTGTCAGGTCTGGCACCTTGGCTCATTCACTTCTCTTAGGAGTGGGCAGGTGGCTGGGGCAGGCAGGGACACCAGGACTGTGGGCGTTCGGATGCAGAGCTGGGAGCCATCACACTCAGGAAGGGCAGGGCCGTAGGAAAGGCCGCGACCCTCTCCCTGCGTGCTTCCTGCTTCACTGCAGAGACATTCTCGCTGAATTTAGAGGTGCAGCAGCCGCAGGATTTCAGGGTCCCATGGCTGTTCTCTGACAGACGGGGAAACCGAGGCCAGGAGCAGTCTCCCAGTTAGTCTGCGAAGCACTGGGGCTTCCGTCGATGGCTCTGCAGACTCCCTGCTCAGTCCTCTTACTGTATCTGTGATTTTTTTATTTATTTTTTTTTTTAGGATGCTATAGATTCTGGGGAAGAAAAAGAACTTTGCAGAAAGCTCAGGAGTCTCCTAAATGTGGGCCAGCTTCTCATTCACTGCCTGCCTGCCTTCTCTACCACGGAGGTCCTGGGGAGAAATTATCTGACCAAGAATTTAAAAAGCGGTCTTTTGTTTCAAAAATTCACAATGCGTGTTTCTGGTCAGTGAACACCTCTAGGTCAGACTTACATCCAGAGCAGCAGAGATTGGACACCTGAAGTCCAAGGAATGTTCCAGAATAGCAGCGCTGACCATGGCTCTATGAGAGCCTCTGCCACTTCTTGTCCCTCTTCTACCGACCCAGCCACCCACTAACACAATCTGGAAGGAAGTGCCATCTCTTTCAAAAAGGTAAAAATGCCTTCCTTGGGGGACCAGCAGTTAACGTAATGGCCATGTCGCTGGACTCCCATGTAGTCGACCGCGGTTCGCATCCCAGACCTGTGGCTTAAAACTCACACCGGGCGCATGTGCGTGCGTGCCCAAGATCCCGAGAGGAGGTGGAGGAGAAGGGATTGCGGCGTGACCATCCCCCCTGGGGGGTGATTTCTCGCTTTCTGTCTCTCTCTGTCTGTCTGGTGAGCGCACGCGTCATATAGCAAAAACCTCTCAAAAAAAAAAAAAAAAAGCCTTCCTTTTGATTTTTTGAATTTTTATTTATTGACATTTTCATTTAGATGCAGATGAATTCATTCTTTCTGGTGGGCAGTTCAGAGCCATGGTCAGGATGCTGGCAAGCCACCCCCTACCGGCCCCCCTCCCCCCTCCGCAGTCCTTTCTAGTCAGCCCCACCTCCCTCCACTCCCAACCCCTGGCAACCCCTGATCCATTTCCTGTCCCTTCCGTTTCGCCTTCTTCAGATGCCGTATTAGTGAAATCACACAGTACATGTAACCTTTTGAGGTTGCTTTATTTCACATAACATACCATAGTTAAGATTCATCCATGTCGGGTATATCAATAAAAATGCTTATTAAAGGTATAAAAATAAAACTCTGATGGAAACTCAGTGCCCAACCATGATTCCCACCCAGAGGGAGCCTCCAGCTCTGAGTGCAGATCACCAGCAAATCTATAACCAACATCACCTGCCCTGTCCTCAGTCCCATCCCTGTCTCCAGCCCTGCCTGCTTGTCACAACACACAGCCTGCCCAGAGCCCCAAACTCCCAGCCCCCCCATCAGCACTTACCTGATTCTGATCCTAGTTCACATGGCCACAGAATCCTCATGCAACTGCTCGACTGTAAACCAGAAGAGAAAAATCCATAGGCCTGCAGGGCCAGCCAGGTAATATTCAAAAGCATCACAAGGAATGGCAGGGACCAAAGGGCGTCCGAGAACATATGTCTCAGCTAAATTCACCCCCATGACTAGACACTGCATCTGCGCCCTTCCACAAACATACACCTGTGTGGGCCAGCCTCATAGCACAATAATTAGGTGCTATGCAGAGGAAGCCAGATTCCACATGGCCAACCAGGGTTGGAGTTCTGGCCCCAGCAGCTTGAAATCCTTGCTGGGCAAACACACACATACCCAGGATCCTAACAGAATGGAGAATTGAAGGAAAAAGGATGTGGCATGACCAGGCCCCATTAGGAGATGCGCTCTCTCTCTCTCTCTCTCTCTCTCTCTCTTTCTCATGCATGCACACAGGCACCTACACCTTCTGGTATATATATATTTTTCAGAAAAGTCATGACACATTTTTTACATAAATAAATACATCATGACTTTTCTGACAACTATATGTGTGTGTGTGTGTGTGTGCGTGTATAATCACACACACAAACACCTGTGAACTGAATGCAAGTGCCAAGACTCTGAATCTGCAGACTCTGAACCTCTCTCTTCCTGACCCCCTTACTCACCTCCATCACTGCGTTGATGTGAAATAGGACAGAACACAGCGTAACCTTGTAACCTTTATGAAGGTGGCAAAATCAAGGTGACCAGATGTCCCCAGTGGAATGGGATGGAACATGGGGAAGCAGGTGTACCCTGTGTGGTTGTGGGGGACTTCTGTGGAGCATGCTCCGAGCAGACAGGGCTGTCAGAAAGGCTGACTGAGTGGAGGCTGGTGTCCAGGAGAACCACCCAGTCATGGCAGGCCGATGCTCCTCATCCCACAGAGCTCAGACCCAGGGGTTCCAGGTGCACAGAATGTGTCTTTGGCTCTTCTTCTGCACTGCACCCCCCAAGAACACCCCCACATACATATGCAACTGTGGGGAGAGGACAGGCTGTGGGTAGAGGGCAGGCCACAGGGAATGGCCCACAGTCTCACTTGGGACCTTCCAGCTGCCAGGCCCGAGGCTGCAGATGGCTTTCTCTGTGCTCCTTCTTTCTGAGAGCTGCCTTTGCCTTACCCCAGATGCAGCGTCCCCCCAGGAGCAGCCCACTGCCACAACTGGCTGAGGGGGAGGGACAAAAGGCTACTAGCTCACCTCTGACCTCAAATTGGGACAGCTCCACAGAATCATCCCATCTCCAGAGCCTCACAACCATGTTCAAGTGCGGCCTCCTCTGCCCACACTCTCTGCTCACAGCCTTCCTCTGCACACCAGAGACCTCTCGCGTGCAATTCTCCATCTCAGAGCCTCTCTTGGGGGTTCGAACTGAAGGCAAAGGGTGACGAGGCTTTCCATAGTATCATTGTCCAATTCAATTCAATCTGGAAAATGTTATTCCTTTATTTTTTTTTCCTATAGGGTGTTGTACTCGCTGGAGACAGAGTCAGAGACAGAGAGAGAAAGAGAGAAGCCACCCCGCCCCCCACAGGGAGGATGCCTACACTGCAATCCCGTCTTCATTCTCTTCCTGGGACTTCGGGCATGCATGCACACATGCCAGGCATGTTCCCCGAGTCGCAGAGTCGGGGACTCCAATATGCAGGTGGTCATGTGGGATCCAGCCGCCTTAACCTCCCCTCACCTGCTGACCCTCATTCTCTTTTGGAAACACTCCCTGTAGGTTATTTCATGTGTTCCTCTCAACAACTCAGTGAGATGGGTAAATAATTATTCCACTTTATGCAGGAGTAAAGAAGGGTCCCGAACGGGTGTGGGTCTGGTTCAGGGTCACACAAACTACACGTGATAAATCGGATCTAGGCATCTGACCCCCCACGCCTTGACCTCTAGGCCAGAGCTGAGGGGCGAGGAACAGCAGACGAGGGCAGTAAAAGCAGCAGCAGGCTGACGTGCACAGGTGTGTGTCACACAGTAGGGCACCATGCACATTCCAGGTCAGTAGAGATTTTTGTCTATTTTCTCTCAACTCTCCAGCAGATGGCAGTAGCGAGTCTTGAGGAAGTGGCAGCTCTTCGTTTGCAAACAGACATCATTTGGACTGGCTGGACCGGCAGGGCAAGCGTGGTGTGTGTCTGACCTGGGCCGAGGGTCCGTGTAGGCGACTCCAGGTGCTCCCCACCTGGCAGCGGTCCCTCACATCAAAGCATGAGCCTGTCCGTCATCGAGACACAGAGGTCACCATCACCCTGTACCTGCAGGTGGTGTTTTCACCCTAGACCTTGAATATAGTTTTCTTCTCAGCCCCTCCTGAGATAGAGGGTCCCAGCTGCTCAGAAATGCGAAATTAAGCAAGAATGCTGACAACTCATGAGGGTAGCATTTGATAACTACTTAAAATTACCTGAGAGAGGAGGCTGGCAGGGGGCATGGTGGTTGAGGGCACTGGACTCCCACATCGCTGATCGCGGCTCGAGTCCTGGACCTGGCAGCTTGCTTCCTCATTTTCTCTCTCTCTCTCACTCACTCTGTCCCCCTCTGGTCAAATTTAATTAATTAATTAATGAGTTAATTATTTTTTTAAAAGATTATCTGAGAGAACTTTCTCCCCAATACAGTGGATCGAAGCCGTCTCTTGGAACGTCACTAAAATGACGGAGACATTTAAACCCTACAAGGACACAACGGGTAGAAAAAGAGCCAAAGGCAACAGGCCCACCGCTCTTTGGAAGTCTGAGCCATAACTGCCTTGGCAAAGCCGAGGTGGCTAAATTCAGAGTGCCTGCAGAAGGGGAGGTACCCACTCTTTTGAAGTTTTTGCCTCAAAACTGTGGAAAGTTCCAGGACTTAAGACACGGAGTACCCTTGGAAGTGGGCAGGAGGGGTAAGGGTAAAAACAGGAGAGCTGGCAAATGGTTTGTACAAGGAGTAATTGGGCTCCCGTCCCTCCCCACCCAGCACGGTGTGGCTGCAAATGGCAGAGTCCTGGCCCATTCAGACAAAGGGGGAGAGGAGGCAAGCTGGCCCCGGCTCTGCGGGTCGCTGTCATCGGGACCACTGTCTCTGCGGATCTCTGGCCTTATCTTCACGGCTGAGAGGGTCTGTCAGCTCCACGCAGCAGCAGGAAGAAAGGGGCAGAGGGAAGAGAGCAGATGCTTCCCAGAAACCAGCCCTCCTGGCAGGGGGAAGCTTGCCCACCACAGAGCTCCCTGGGCACACCAGGGACTGCAGTCGGAGAGGCACATACCAAGCTTCACAGCCTCCATGGGAGAGGTGGGCGAGGAGAAAGACGGGGCAATGAAGGTGGGAGGGCAGCCCCTCTCCAGGTGGGCAGGGTGGGTGGGGGGTGGCTGGGCAGGTGCCCTGCACCGGCGGCTTTCCCCTGGGCTGGTCGGTTTCTCTGTGTGGGAGTCCCCAACCCCCTGCCTAGTGGGCACGTGCCTGGACAAGCCAGAGTTCCGACACCCCACACGAGCGGGGAACCAGGGTCTGGCAGACCCCCTTACTTTCAGTAAGGCTCCTCCCTCCTGTCCCACTGGGTCAGATGCCCCCCTCCAGACCCCAGAGAGAGGCTGAATGCAGGGAGGACTGCCTCTACTGGGGACAGCTGGGGCCTCTGCCTGGGACGGCTGGGGCCACATCGCTGGGTCTGCTGGCCTTTGCGTGGGCTTCCCACCAGGCCTTCCATTTTCAGCTCCAGTCTTCCGGAAGAGTGGGTACCTCCCCTCCTACCTTGTAGGACACCTCGTTCTGATCATTTGTGCATTCTGAGACCCAAAGCCACTTGCTGCTTCACCCACCTCCACCTCAGGCATTCGCAGAGTGGAGAGAAGACAAACAGCAAAGCAGTGACTACCCTTCCACACTCGCCATCTTCAGTCTCGCCTCCCGCCCACCTCTTGGGGAAGGCACCGTCCAGAACACCCTGCAGCTGGCAGAAGCAGAGACCCAGCTGCCCACCCCACATGGGGAGAACACAAACGCAGAGTGTTGAGAGAGCCACCCAAGAAAAAGGATGAACTCCAGAACGATGCCCATTTGTACAAATGAAAAGCACAAATACACAAATGGTCAATAAACCACGAAAAAGTGCTCAGTTTCATTAGTCACCAGGGAGACGCCGATGAAAACCACAACCTGAAACCTCTGCACACCCGCTCCAGTGGTTACAATGACAATGACAACATTTCCCAGGGCTGGAGGATGCAGAGGACGAAGCAGAACACTCATACGGTCCCTGCTGGTGGTACGGATGTTGGTAGAACCACTTCAGAAAACTGCAGCGATGCCTACTAAAAATGAATACAGGAACCAGCAGATGGCGTAATGGCTATGTCGCTGGACTCCCATGTAGTCGACCGCGGTTCGCATCCTGGACCCGGTGGCTTAGACTCACGTCGGGCGTGTGTGCGTGCGTGCCCAAGATCCCGAGAGGAGAATGGTGGAGAAGGGATTGCGGTGTGGCCATTCTCCCCAGGGGGTGATTCTCACTTTCTGTCTCTCTGTCTCTCTGTCTGTCGCAAGCATATGCGCCCTATAGCAAAAAACTCTCCAAAAAAAGAAAAAATTGAAAGAAGCATGTATGTGGCCAGCAGGTGGTGTGGAGGTTAAGGCTTTTAGATCCCACATAACTGACTGTATGGTTCAAATCCAGGACTCGGCGGCTTGAAAAACATGCTGGCTGTGTGTGCGTGCGTGCCCCACAGCCCAGGAGGAGAATGGAGGAGAAGGGAGTGCACTGTGGCCACCCCCCACCCCCCAGGGACTGATTTCTCCCTGTACTCTGTCTCTCTCTCTGTCTGGCAAACGCACGTGTCCTACAGCAAAATGACAACAACGAAGGAGAAGAACCAGACATTCTTTGCTGAGAATCGCCTTGGTTTCCTGACCCAACAGTGCTTGAGCGGATCCCCAGGGCTCGTCTCCCATCCCAGCTCGTCACCCAGAGCCAGTCCTCAGCCACCCCCTCTCAGTGCCCCGAGGACCACTCCGAGGGCCCCCTACCCCCCAAGTGCTCCAGTTCCGTGCAGCCGCCACCACTACGTCGCCTTGGATACCTGCCACAGTGACCAGGTCCCCCTCACAGGTGTGCCAGAGCTACCACCAGGACGTGGAGACTTCCGTCAGCTGCCATCCACCTACGGCTGCCTTCCATGTCCTGCTGTTGGACCGCCTTGACAGAGTTCTGAGGGTCTTTGCCAAATTCTTTCTTCACCGAGCTCGCGAGGAAGGGGCACGGGGGAGAGACTGATGAAGCGGCAGCATGGACGAGGTGGCCACATCTTCCTTCAAAACGTCGAGACAACAGACCAGTGAAGACTGGGAGAGCGGGATGGATGCAACGGAGTGTGCGTGGCACTTGGGGACACATGGGCCGCTCTCTGCTGGGATCCACACATGGGCCCTTGACGAGAATCCTCCCCACGTGTGACTTCACTGAGATCCATTTTACCTGCATGGGCTGGTGAGATCCATTAAAGAATTAGGTGACCATAGGGAACCAGCAGTTAGCGTAATGGCTATGTCGCTGGACTCCCACGTAGTCGACCGCGGTTCAAGTCCCGGACCCAGTGGCTTAAAACTCACGCCGGGTGCGTGTGCGTGCGTGCCCAAGATCCCGAGAGGAGAATGGAGGAGAAGGGATTGCGGCGTGACCATCCCCCCTGGGGGGTGATTTCTCGCTTTCTGTCTCTCTGTCTGTCTCTGTCTGTCTGGCGAGCGCACGCGCCCTATAGCGAAAACCTCTCCAAAAAAAAAGAAAGGATTAGGTGACCATGGACCCAACTTGGCCACAATGAGAGCCCCGAATCTGGCATGGCAGCATATCCGCGTGACAAGGACATGCTGGGAGACAGCGGGAACGGGAGCTGAGCCTGAGGCTACCTTCCCTGGAGCCACGGGGTCACTTTCCTGCTCACCACTGCGGTGCATGCCTGTCGGATTTCTTTTACGTTTCCTATAAATTGTACCAAGACACCCACATGTGTCTTTTCATTTGTCCTATTCCTTCAAAGACAGAAATCTAGTACAAAAGAAAAAAAGGAAAAAGAGGGGACCAGCAGGTGGCGTGGTGGTTACGGCGCTGGACACTCCCACATGGCCGATCATGGTTCGAGTCCCTGACCTGGTGGCTTACTTTCTCACCCTCTCTCTCTGTGTATCTCTCTCTGTTCAAATTAAAAATAAATAAATGAGGGAACCAGCAGTTAGCGTAATGGCTATGTCGCTGGACTCCCACGTAGTCGACCGCGGTTCGCGTCCCGGACCCGGTGGCTTAAAACTCACGCTGGGTGCGTGTGCATGCATGCCCAAGATCCTGAGAGGAGAATGGAGGAGAAGGGATTGCGGCGTGACCATCCCCCCTGGGGGGTGATTTCTCGCTTTCTGTCTCTATGTCTCTCTCTGTCTGTCTGGCGAGCGCACGCGCCCTATAGCAAAAACCTCTCAAAAAATAAATAAATAAATAAATAAATAAATGAATAACTAAAAATTAAATAAATAATTCTTTAAGGAAAAGAAAAAAGAAAAGGAATACCCATGTTCACCAAAATTAACTTACTGGAATGTCTGGAGCTGAAATATTCATAACCCCAAATGAGAAACTACCCATAGGGACCAGCAGTTAGCGTAATGGTCATGTAGCTGGACTCCCATGTAGCCGACTGCGGTTCACGTCCCAGACCCGGCGGCTTAAAACTCACGCCACGCGCATGTGCGTGCGTGCCCAAGATCCCGAGAGGAGAATGGAGGAGAAGGGATTGCGGCGTGGCCATCCCCCCTGGGGAGTGATTTCTCGCTTTCTGTCTCTCTGTCTCTCTGTCTGTCTGGCTAGCGCACGCAAAAACCTCTTTTTAAAAAAGGGTGTGTGCATAGACCAGACCTACCTGATCCGTTAGAGAGGGCGCCTGTGTGGGGAGGGAAAGGACCACGGGCAGTGGTGGCCACGGGAAGAGACGGTGCCCAGGAGAGGTCTCGCTCGGATGTCAGTGACAATGTGCTTAGCCCAGCTCTGAACCCGAGGCATTGGGGTGGGAGAGGGCAGTGCAATAAAGGAAACACTCGTTTCAAAAACCCTTTTATTGGGGATCAGCAGGTGGTGTGGTGGTTAAGGTGCTGGACATTCCCACATGGCCGACCATGGTTCGAGTCCTGGACCTGGTGGCTTGCTTTCTCACTCTCTCTGTCTCTCTCTCTGTGTGTGTGTGTGTGTGTGTCTCTAGTCAAATTAAAATAAATGAATGCATAAATAAAAATTAAATAAATAATCCTAAAAAATGTTTTTAAAAAACCTTTTCTTGTTCTCCGCCTGCTGGCTGTGTGTTTCTCTTACTGCTTTAATTCAAGAGTCAAGAGGGTCTGGAGAAGAGAAGGGAATTTCTAAGCTCAGGCGAGCGGTCCTTGTAGGGGTGGCGCTCTGGCCCTTCACTGCACTCTGTGACCCCTCTCAGACCACCAGGAGTGTTTTTATGACTCACTTCCTCAGCTCGGAACTCTGATTCCACCTCCGCCCCTGCGCTGTCCTCTCCGCACCCCGCTCCCCCACCTCCACCCCTGCGCTGTCCTCTCTGCACCCCGCTCCGGTATAAACCCCGGGCGCAGCACCTGCTGGCAACATCCATTCGCCCAGCCCTGAGGAGGGAAGCGAAACCGCCACCTCTGCTAGAGAGAGAAGGGGCAGAGGGTCTCTAATCCCCACCTCCTGCAGCTCCTGTTCTAGCCCCGTCTCCTGCGTGGCCCAATGACCGTTTGCAAATTTGAATCTTCATTCTGGGGCCCAAAGCCAAAGGTGGAAGGTCTCGAGGAGAGTGGGACCTTCCTGCCAGGGCACTCTACTCGCGCGTAGTAGGTGTGCGCTCAGGAAGACTTCGGCAACCGGAGCTGGAACGTGGACGATGCCTGCACTTCTCACTCTGGTCGCTAGTGGGAGCTGCTGGCCAACCTGAAGCCCGTCAGCGGCCAGAGGCGAGCGAGCTTTGGTCCATCTGTCTGTCCCCCAGACACCCAACCAGAGTCCGAATCCGAGTCCTGCGTCCCGACCTCCCTGGAGCTACTTTCTTCCTGATTCTGTCCTACACGCGCGGGCAGCCCCTCTGTATAAATACAAGGCACCAGTGAACCCTGGAGCCCCCTCCCCACGTTCCAGGGAAACATAAACTTCCCCCGCCTTTCAAAATAAATCCGAAGAACGGACAAGGTAGGTCCCAGCCTCTGGGCTCGCAAACCCAGCATCTCGGTGCCCTCTGAGTCCCCAGAACCCATATTGCCCCTCAAGAACAGTTCTTTATTTTAAGAATGATTTATTTAGTTTTATTTAGCATTATCATTATTTTCTTATTTGCTACAGGGCACACAAGCTCACCAGAGAGAGACAGAAAGAGACAGAGAGAGATAGTGAGAAAGCAAGCCACCAGGTCTGGGACTCAAAGCATGGTCGGCCGTGCAGGAGTCCAGCACCTTAACCACCATGCCACCTGCCACCTCGCCCTCACCTGTGCTTTTTTTTTTTTTTTTTTTTTTTTGAGAGGTTTTTGCTATAGGGCACGTGTGCTCGGCAGAAAGAGAGAGAGACAGAGAGACAGAAAGCGAGAAATCACCCCCCAGGGGGGATGGCCACGCCGCAATCCCTTCTTCTCCATTCTCCTCTCAGGATCTTGGGCACACATGCACACGCTCCTGGCGTGAGTTTAAGCCACTGGGTCCAGGACTCGAACAGCGGTTGGCTACATGGGAGTCCAGGGACATAGCCATTACGCTAACTGCTGGTCCCTTGCCTGTGTTTCTTTGATGACTCCGGGTGGGGGGCCAGAATAAGGGATGCTCCTGTGATGGTATTTGGGCAGGAAGGACACTGTCCCTTCTGGCATCACTGGCCTGTGGGCAAAACGGGTGGCTGGTTTTGTTTAAACAAGGAGAATTGTGTTCCCATGGGCTCTGCGTGATTCCCCGCAGGTCCCCCTGGGTGTGTGAGCATCTGTGTGTTTGTCACAGCTGTCTCGGGTGAATGCATGCCTCTGTGTGAGACAGAGTACCTGTCACTCTCAGTGTCCGTGTGATTCTCCGTCTCTGGGTGTCAAGACGCAGGATGACAGTGGCTCAAGAGAGTGAATGTGTGAGTGTGTGTGTGTGTGTGTGTGTGCACGCGTGCATGGATATTTCCATGTCTGCTGATGGCGTGCTTGCTTCTGGGTCCGGGTCTGGGCCTCTGGCAGCACACGCGTGTCGGTGTCCACGAAGGCGTCTCCCGCTGTGCAGATTCCGGGGCTGCGAGTGTGCGCGTGCCAGTCTCTGTGTCAGTGTGTCAATGGCTGTGTGTCTGAGTCGTGTGGGTGTCGCTGAGTTTGTCGGTGTGTCTGCCTCGATGTCAGTGTGTCACTGATGTGTCTGTACGTGTCTGTGTGGGCGTCTGTGTCAGTGCGTGTCTGTCTCAGTGTGCAAGCGTATGTCTGTGTCAGCGCAGGTGTGGGTACAGCGGGATGTGTGTGCTTGCGGGTGTGTGCACGAATGTGCCCACGTGGGCGGGTGTCGGTGCAGGACTCCAAGTGAGGCTGTGCGCGCTACTCCGGGGAGAGCCGGGGTGCGCCGGTGTCTGTCGTGTGCCTGTCCGCGTTCGCGTGGGTGGCTATCCGTGGCGAAGCGTCCCCGGGTCGGTGCATGTGTACCCCAGCGCGTGCCTGCGTCTGGGTGTCTGTCTGTCCGCGCCCGCGTGGGCGACTGTCTGTGGCGGGGCGCCCCGGGTCAGCGCGCGGGTGTGCGCCCCCGCGGGGGCCGGCGCGTTCACCCCGGGAGCGGGCGGAGCGCCACGTGCGGAGCCCAGGGCGCGTCGCTCTGGGGCGGAGCCAGCCCGGGGCCCCGAGCCCCAGGCCGAGCCCAGGCGGGGCCCGCCCCCGACCCCGCCCCCAGCCCGAGCCCGCGCCGCCCGCCGAGCCCGGGAGCCGGAGCCGAGCCGCGGAGCCGAGACGGCGGCGGCGCCCGTGGGATGCGGGCATCGCGCCCCCGGGGCCGCCGAGCCTGAGCCCATTGCCCCGAGCCGCGCGCCGAGCCGAGTCCGCGCCCGGCCGCAGCCGCCCACCCCGGGGCCGGGCCGGGGACCAGCAGGTAAGCGAGCGCCCCGTGCCCCGCAGCCCTGGCCGGGCCAGAGCCCCCGCTGCCTGCCGCCGCCCAACTTTGCTCCCCGAGGGCCAGCGCCTCCAGCCCCTGCGCGCCCTCCCTGCCCCAGGTCGGCCGGGTCGCTCTCTCCGCCGGCAGCGCCCCCTTAGGTGGGAGGGAGAGAGCTCGGGGCGCAGATCGGCCCGGCTGGGGGGTTCCCCCGGGGGGGCGTCTCTAATCGCGGTGCGCCCCCCTCCCGTTCCCTTTCCTTCCGGGTTTCCCTGTGCGCTGTCGAGGGCCGGGGGAGGGGGTGCCGCGGCCCCCGCTTCCCGGGCATCCCTGGCGCAGACTGGGGAGGGTCCAGGATTGGGACCCGGATTCCCGAGGCCGGAGACCCCAAGGTCAGAGCAGCGACTGGGCGCGCAGTGAATGCGAACGTGGTTTCTGAGAGCCGGGACTGATGGAGCAGGGCTGGGAATGGGGGAGAAGGCCAAGCACCCTCTTTCCCTGGGCCTTGCGGGGAGAGGGGACTGTGCGCTGGGGCTCTCCTCTCTGTGGGACGAGATCTCTGTGCGCCCTGACATGGGAGAGAGGCATTTCTGTGTGCTCTAACCGGGTAAAGATCCACGGTGAGTTCTCTCTCGGAGCCCTCGGACCAAGAAGAAATCTTTCTGTCGCCCCAAGGGGCCAAATCGCGGCTCTCTGCTGTCTGTGTGCCCTGGAGGCGGAGAGACCTCTGTGCGCCGAGACTGGGGAGAGTTCTCTGCCCTCCTTGCTATGACCTGGACAAAAACACGTGCTTTGACCGGAAGGAGGCAGCTGCCCACCCCGGTGTTATTTGATCGTCCGTGGTGTCGGTGGTGTCGCCCTGGGAGGAAGTGCAGGTGCCTAGTTGTGTGGAGGGGCTGAGAACTGGTGGGGGTGGAAGCGCTGAGAGTCGTAGTGATGGTGACAAGGAGCATGGGGACAGGCCTGGCTGTAGGCCTGCTTCCCCAACACCTGCTGGAGGGCAGAGAGTGGCGGAATCCGGAAGCCTTGGCTGAGGCTGGTCAGGACTCTTCTAGCTCCTTGAGGCCAGCCTGGGGCCCTCTGAGACCCGGGAGCGCGTGCCATTTCCCAGCTGAGTCCTGGCCTCCTGCGTAGGCCCCTCAGCCTAGACAAGACCTGTGGGTGGGCACACCACATGACACCCGCCACTCCCCCGGTGCCAGGTCCCACCATCCTTCAGGACCTAGAGGGACCCAGAGCACCGCGAGGCTGGCCACTAGGAGCCCTGACCTTGGCACTGCCTTCTGCTCCACCTCCTGGACCTCACCTGTCCCAGCTAGAATTGAGTAGGAGCGCTAAGGGGGATGGCGAAATGAGGGCAGGACAGGCTGCTGTCATAGGAGCAGGGGGACTGCCAGGAGCTGGAATACAGATTCCTTGTAAGAATGCCCACTCATGCTGAAAAACAAAAGCCTCATTTGACCGTTTTTTCAAGAAATATTTATTAATTTTTATTTATTTATTATTTTAAATTTGACCAGAGAAAAACACCGAAAGGGAGAGAGGGAAAGAGAGAGAAAGCAAGCTGCCGGGTCCGGGACTCGAACCGTGACCTGCCATGTGGGAGTCCAGCGCCTCAATCACCATACCACCTGCTGGCCCCAAACCCTCATTAGACTTTTAATCTAATCCTGTCATCCCCACAGTATGGTACGAGTGGGGAGACCAAGGCCCAGAGGAGAGTCAAGGACTTATCCAAGGTCATCCAGAGAGAGAGTGGGTTGGGGGAACTATTCAGGCTGAAAAGCCCTTGAGATCTACTTCCTTTCATCCTAGAACGGACCACAGGGGACCTGAGCACAAGGGGAGCTGGCCCTGGGGTGGCAAGAACTGGCATGAGCTGCTGCTGTGTTCTGGGGTGCTCAGCCCCAGCTCCATGTCGTGCTCAGAGCTCTGGGAGAAGTCCAGGGTTGACTCACTCGGCCTGAACACCGAGCTCGGAGGAGTGGTGGGAAGCTCCAGAGACAGCTGGGGATGGGGGAGCAGGGGTGTTGGGTGCCCCAGCATTCTAACGGGAAGGAAGTCCCGAGGGCAGCCTAGGACAGTGGTAAATGGCGACCTGTGTTCTAGTCACAGGAGACTGGCTCCTGGGAACCTTCCAGAAGGTTATTGGAAGGGTGTGTATGATAGAGCAAGCCCACCCAAAGAAGGGGTGATAAACTGGCCAGGAGAGTCGAGAGTATTTTCCTAACAAAAACAGCTTTCCACCTGGGTTTTGAAGGATGAATAGGAGTTTCCCAGGTGAGGACTGTGTGGACCTGGCGACCAGGACCAGTACATACGACAGCAGAGTTGTGAAACAGCGCGGTTATTCTTTGTGTGATCGGTTGGATGTCACTCGGAGAAACGGGTGGAGTTAAAGCCAAGGCCGCAGTCACGGGGCCCCTCGTGAGCTCTGCTCAGGAATTGGGAATTCTGTAATCCTCAGTAATGGTACTAAAAATAGCTAACTGCCACCGGGCACTTTCTGCAGGCTACCCATGGCACCGAACACTTCCCAAGGCTCATCTCACTGGGTCGCTGCATCACCCCTGGCCGTCAGGACCACGATGGGCATCTTGCACATGGTGGATCCGGAGATCCGGGCTAGTGAAGTAGCTCGCCCACTGTCCCACATCCTCTGAACAGTAGGATGTGAGTGTGAACACAGGTGTCACGGTATCCGCTCTGTGCTGTACAGTCTCCCAGTGTAGACCATGTGCCATCGAAGTCATTCAGCTGAAGACGCGACAGGCAGGCCACTGCGGGTAGTGGGCCCATGGCCTTCCACCTTCCTTCCCCCGTTAGGGGCTGTGCTGCTCTCCCACCCTGGCTTCAATGGCTCACTCAGTGCGCCCTGGAGAGGGGCTCAGGCGGATCAAGTTTGGGTTGGCAAGCTTTGCTGAAGAGCAAAGGAGACATGGTATGTGTCAGGGCTTGGGTTTGAACCGATAGTGCTTCCGGGAACAGGTGTCCACCTCCAGCAGGTCGCAGAGGGAAGGGGCCAGGAAAGAAACATGTTCGGGAAGGAGCTCTGGGCTAGAGGTGGAAAGGCCGTTGTGGTCGGAGCCAGGGCAGCGCAGTGGGTGGCCCGGCAAGGGTGGCTTTCGGTCCCCGCAACGTCGTCGTCACTTGGAAAGCTTTCAGTAAAAGTACGGGTGCTCAGGCTCCACCCCCAGACATGCTCATTCATTTGGTTCTGGCATCGGACCTGGGCATCCGTCGCCTCGAAAACAGCCTGGTGATTCGAATGTGGTGTCGAGAATGAGAGGGAAGCGGGTTGAGTCAGGAGCCCAGAGACAGGAGCAATCTGCTCCTCTGGGAGGAGCAGCCAGAGAGACGGAGGACAGCCAGGCAGAGGGCGAGACATTGCGCTTGCAGACAAGGGGAGTCCCCTGCTTCTTCCTGCAGAGAGACAAGAAAACCCCTTCTGAGAAGTGCATGGATAGAATTAAAAAAAAAAAAAGAATGAATAATTTAAAAAGAACCGTCCATTAGATGGAACAACAGTCAAGGAGGCCGGTGACCTTGGCGAGAGAAATGCCACTCAGTGCCCACAGCCTACGGTGCCCAGCCCAGATGGGTTCTTGTTGAACAAATGAATGATTTGGTGGGAATGGAAGCCAGTCTGGAGTGGGTAGGGGAGTGAGCAGGAGATGAGGATGTGGAGACAGCAAGTGTAGACAGCTCTTTCAAAGAGTTTGATGGTTGAAGAGGGAGGAGAGAGATGGGGGAAGCCAGCCAGGGGTGACTTGAAGGGAGAGCCCGAGGTGGACATTGGGCGGGTGCATCTACACAGTGCACCTGTGTTCTAGGGCTTGTGGGGGGATTGCTTTTCTGTCCGAGTGAGAAGCCGGAGATCGGGGAGTTATAACTGAGCCCGGGAGTGTGCAGTTCTTACTCTGGTGGGCCAGCCAGGGATGCCCGGGGCCAAAGGACTTCCTGTGAATCTCTGAGAGGGGGATTTCGATGGCAAGACCAGCTCTTCTTCCTGGGGATAGCATAGGGGAGGGAGGGATATTGAGGCATGAAGGATGTTTAGAGAGCCTCATTTAGGGACAGGAGGAGGTTGTGTAGAGCAGGTATCCAGGGTGACAGCTTTGGAGGAGAGGAAAGGAGCTGGGGTGGGAGTCCTACAGCTAAGTGCACCAAGAAGGCAGAGCAAAGAAGGCAAAGCCAGCGGGCAGCCGTGAGCAGGGGTTGGTCACCCGGGGAGCAGAGCCACTACGGGGATGACCAGCTGCGAGAGAGCCCAGGACTGGACACCCCCTGCCTCCTTCCAGCCCAGGTCTAAGGCAGAATGTAGTCTGAGGTGGGTGTGGGGGATGCCCAGATAAGACATTCAGCACCTACTGGGTGCCATGGAAGGTTCTAGAAGGTGTACAAGACAAGACATGACAACTGTTCACATGAGGTTAGCATTCTGGTGGGGAAAGACAGACCAGACTGCACAGACAGACACAGAAGATGGGGGTAGCCAGAGACCAGTGCTTCGAGGGACATCAAACAGGACAATGTGGTGGGGGCGCGGGGACAGCTCCAGACTGGCTGGTCGGGAGGCCTCTTGAGGGGAGACACTGAACTGACGGGGAAAGAACCTTTGAGAGGGAACTGCAAGAGCAAAGGCCCTGAGGCAGGGACACGCCGCGGGTCGGCTGCGATGGCTGGGGTGAGGGAAGGGTTTGGGTAAGAGGTCCTGGCCTCTCGGTGGCCTGCCCCCTCAGGCTGCCCCCGGGGTTCTGCACGGCTCTCACCACTCGCCTTGGACTGGCAGCAGTTCCTGGGGATGAGACTATTTTTAGACACAACTCTCCTCTTCATGGGCATAAAACATACCGTGTCTTTTTAAGATGATCAATATGGAATGATGTTATTTATAGACACCCCCCACGTCAATTCCTGGAACTTGGGACCCCCAAATCGGGGGGAGTCCAAAGTCCAGGATTTGTGGGGGCAGGCCCACGGCGGGCACGTCATGGGAGCCATCTGACTTACAGATTCTTAGAAACTTAAGTTCCTCTGCCGGGCCTGCCCTCGCCCCTTCCCTCCACAGTCCAGCCATGGCTGCTGGGAGCCAGGGGCCCAGAGCGTCCCTGACAACTTCATTTCCCAGTGGGGTACCTGATGCGCCTCCCGCCCCAACAGAAAATGCAGCCATGACCGTGGGAGCCCATGTCTGATGAGACAGTTTGCCATCCCCTCTTACCCACTGCTCTCTGTGTTTGCTACTCTGGCCGGGCAGAGAAGGGTACCAAGGGCCTTCTGGTTCCTCCCATGGGCCAGAGAGACAGTGCAAGGGACACTGTCCCAGGGCAGGGACAGTGCAAGACGGAAATCAGGGGCTCAGCCCACCCGTGGGAGGTCAGCAAGGCCCAGGGCAGTCAGAGGAGGCTGCCTGGAGGAGGCAGGATTAGAGCCCAGCTATGGAGAATGCCAGAATTTGGAGAGGGGAAAGGGGAATCGGAGCACATCTCTGAGCCTCAGCCTGTTGTTGGGAAAGGATGTTTATGCGCTGAGGCTTGAGTTTTCTCCTCTTCGTTTTTTTTTTTTTTTTTTTCTCCTGATTAAATCTCCCAGGGAGGCAGTGGAAAGTCAAGGCCCCACAGGGGTATTAGCAGAGCAGAGGGATGGAGCTGCTCTGGAGAGGCGTCTGTACGGGCCCAGGCCCTGCCGGCCTCTCTGGCCCTCGGAGCGCACTCTGTCCTGGGCACCGGCACCGAGGGCTCCTGCTGCCCTCCAGCCTGCACCCCCCAGGCTCAAGATCAAGTGCAGATGCACGAGGAGCCCAGCCGGGGCCTCACCCCTGCCCGGGGATTCCCGTGCTGGGAATGGATCTTCAACGGTAGGAAGGCCCCTCCTGGCATCAGAAAGGTGGGGGAATGCCTTTCTGGCGGGTATCGATTCCTAGAAGGCCTGACAGAGAAAGGGCCCAGCTGGAGAGGCAAGTTTGCAAAGAGACAGCCCTGGCAGGGAAAGGGAATCTGGCTTCGGCACCACCCAATCAGTCCTCAGGTTACATTAGCTATCCCCCGCCACCGGGAGGTACCCAGGATGATCAAAGGAGGGGGGAGAAATCAGGCCATGGGAGGGACCAGCCCAGCCTGATCAATACTTCCTGCCAGGCCATCAAAGCCCCAGCCTCATCGACCCGGGCCCAGGGCAGGAAAGTGGCCCAGCAAGCCCTTGGAGCCAAAGTGCCTGCTCTTGGCTGCCCAGCCTGGCTGCGGCCAGGGCGTATTCTTGGGAAGAATCCCAGCCCCTGCGTCCCTTCCCTGCTGGGCCCAAGGGTCCCCACAAGACACACTGGCAGGTGTGGGGTACAGGGAAGCTGAGGGACCGAGGCCCACGCACTGGAGCCAGGCCTGAGCGGGAGGCAGCGGGAGAGCTCTCCGGGCCCTTTGCAGCGTCACCCCTGCCACCGTGCCGGGTCGGATGCAGCCCAGACTGCCAGTTAAATACGGCGACAGTTAGTTGCCAACAAAGCTGGAAGCCCAGGGAAAGCCCCCACTCGCTGGAGGAGCCGAGTGCCTATTACATGGGTAATTGCTGAGTTTCCGTTTCCGGAAATGTCTGCGAGAAAGAGAGGAAAAACAACTCCCAGAGGACCCTTTGGGGCTTGCTGTCTCCAGAGATAGCTGGACTTTGGGGCCTTTCCTTTTATGTTCGAAGGAAGGACAAGTCACCTGTGTGGGTCGTGCGTCGCACAGGTAGCTTGGAGGGCGCTCACCAACCAATAAAAAACGAAACGCTTGAAAACATCATTTCTGATAAGGCCATGCTCATTTATCATGCTAGCAACCAGAGGGACAACAGAGAACTTTCTGGGGGTGAAGACGGTGTTGACTCTTTTCTTTATAAATGTATTGGTTATTTTTATTTTTTAAAATTTGACCAGAGATAAAGCAAGCTGCCAGGTCTGGGACTCAAACCGCAGTCAGCTCTGTGGGAGTCCAGCCCCTTAACTACCACCTGCTAGCCCCAGAGGGATGGCATCTCCAGGGCTGTGGGCATTGGTCAGAACCCATCCGTGTACACCTGAGTTCTGTGTGTTTTCTTGCATTTAAATTATACCTCCATGTAGAAGAGGGTTGAGGGGAGAAGACCCTGTTGCGGGCAGTTGTGGTCTAGACTTTGTGGATCGGTGAATCCGCTTCTCTCTCTCTGGATAAGCAGCCCAGAGGCTAGGCTTCCCACGTTTCTCAGGGGGCATTCTGCCTCCCGCCGTGCACACAGTAGGTACTCCATAAGTGCCTCTGTTGCTATGGCATCAATGCATGGGTTCCCTGGGCAGCCATGTTTTTCAGCTCAGGTGTTTAGGAGAAGGAGTCGTGAGGAACCGGGCTGGAGAGACACTGAGGGTGCTGATGGCCGTCTTCGGAGAGGCCTGAGGGTGTTTCTGGGGCCACAGATGGGCACCTTTCTGGCCTGACTGTGTGGTGGAGACAGGTGGTCATGGATCTGGGCCGAAGCACGCCTCGTGAGTGAGCTGGCCCTCTAACCCGGGGCTGGTGGTCTCAGGGATTAGATCACCCTGGAGGCAGGACCCGGGCAGTGCTGGGCCCCCCGCTGACAGCACAATGCTGCTCAGCGCATTACAGGTCCCCGTGCAGGGACCGTAACAGGACCGACGGGAAGACCAGGCCTGGGCAAGGACCTGGCCATGCCCCAGGGAGGGTGGGCCCGATGACCTGGGAGTTTGCAGTCCCCTGGCCTGACACCCAGACCCTGCTGCACAGTACAGGGGTCCAGTGAGCCCCTGAGAAGCCCACAACCCCCATCCTTTATTTGGGGAGGGGCAAGAGAAGAAAGGAGGGCCAGGAGCACCGAGGGACAGTGTGGCCTGCCCAGCCACCCAGGTATCAGGTGAAAGGTGCCAGCTCTCTCCTCAGCTCCGACCTCTGGAGTGGGGGCTGGCCTCAGGGACCCTTGTCCCACCCCTGCCTGGGGAATCACTTCTATGGAGCTGCAGAGCTAAAGCGGGTGGGGTTTTCCTACTGGCGGAATTAGCCGAGCCTCGGCTTCAGCCTGGGTGTTGGAATAAATGAGATGCAAATGTATGTAAATCAGGGCATCCCCGGCTTCTGGGGTGGGCGTGTTCGCCTCCAGGAGGGATGGGGGTGATTCTGCAGGACTTGCCGAGACTGCTGGAGGCGGGGGTAGGGGCTAGAGAAGGAAAGCCCCCTCGAGCGTCCCCCACCTCCCTCCACTTCCCTGTGGAGGACCCGGCTCCAGGCTAGACAGGGTTAATGCCGGTGCAGCCCCAGAGGAGCAGAGAGGAGCAGAGGCTGCGGGGAGCCCGTTAGCTGAGGCCCTGTGCAAGGACGTGCCAATGTGCCTTTGATCTGGGAGCAAGGACCTGAATGCACAGGCCACGAGCACCAGCTGGCACCCCTGCCGAGCCTTTGTCCGAGCTGTTACCCCAGAGAGTCAGGGCTGTGCAGATAATTGCCTGGGTGGGAGGGACATCTGAAGGGATGTTGACCTCTCCCCCTCCCCCACCCACCCTCCCAACCTGTAGCTTGAACCGGCACAATTCCAGAAACCAGGGTGGCCACTTTCTGGTCTGCCAAGAACAACTCTCCTTCAGCCCCGTCCCCCGACCCTCCTACCCCCACCCGCCACCCCACAGGCCAGCCTGAGGCTCAGTCCCAAAGCAGGTGGAGTTCTGTAAGGACTTAGGGCCTGGTGGCTGGAACTCCGTGGCAGAGTCACCCAATATAAATACAATGGTGAGTCACATGGAAGTCATATGTGCGCTTTTTAAATGATCTGGCCGCTACAGGTTAAAAACTAAAACGAGTCAGGTAAGATTGACTTGAATCTGGTAATGCTATTATCAAGCGGGATCTTCTCTGTCAAGCTTAGAGCCCACATTAACGGTTTTGAACGACGTTGCTGGTGTGCTTTATCTCGTAGTGAGCCTCCCGCATCGGCGTGATTTACAGCAGCGCGTCCCCAGCCACCTTCCAAGCACTAGTGGCCACTCGCTGTGATTGAGCGTCTGCCCTGTTGGACCGGGCCTGCGCTTGGAGCAAAACTTGCCAGAGTCGTTTCTGCCCGAGAAACTGCTGACGCTGGGCGTTGCAGAAGGCAGTCAGGTCTCCCTGGGAGCATCTGCTCTCCGTAGAGGGAGGACCAGCCTCGGACGGCGCCTTAAGCCTAGGAGTGGAGGTCACAGGTCCGGGCAGGTGGGCCATAGTAAGCCATGACCGTTCCTCCCAGCTGTCTGCCCGCAGAGGTAGGAGGCGACAGGGCAGTGGTGAGGCTGCAGGCTGGGCTTCAGACACGCTGGGGTTTACTTAATCCCTCCGCGTGTCAGGTTTCCCATCTGTAAAGTGAAGATGAGAACAGCCCCTCCTCCCCAGTCCTGGGATCCGTGCAAGGATGACGTAAGACATCCACCAACAGCTCCCAGGGCCCTGGCAGTGCTGGGAGAGCCGGAGCCCCGCTTCCACCCAAGTGGGGAAACCGAGGTCCAGAAAGGCACCAAGGCCACAGCGTGGGCTTTGCGGTTGGACGATAGGGACGTTAATCTAGCACGTGTTCATTCACCAAGCCCTGCTCGGGGAGATCGGGAGGGAGAGGCGAGTGTGGACGTAAACCACTCTCCTGTGCGACGCGGGAGCCGTGGGACTTCACATGCGTGTGCACTGGGACACGAGGAGGAGCCAGCCAGGCAGGGAGGGCCCCAAGCCCAATCTCTTATGAAAACAGTAACACATCGATAGTTAAGCACATCCGTGGGCCACTTCGTGTCACCCGTGTACAGGTGTCAATACGTCTGTGCCTCACGACGGCCCCGTGACACAGATGCTATTACTAACCCATTTTAAAGACAGGAAAACTGAGGTAGAGGAACGTTCATGAACTCACCCCAAGGACACCTGGCAAGTCTGGCCCAGCATTGTTCAGGCAAGCTGCCTTCCAAGCCGTAGCCCTAACCGCTACAGGAGAACAGGACATCTTACAGAGAGGCCAGTGCGGAGGCCAGAGGAGAAGGCAGGACCAGGTTCTCTGACCCAGGGCGTTTCCCCGTGGTCAGTCTCAGCATGTCTGCGTAGAGAATGTTCTTGCATGCAGCCTTGTCTCTTTGCTGGTGGCTTTCCCTCATGTCCCCATCATCGCCTGTTGACTTGGGAAGAAAAGTTACTGTGTCGGGTCGTTGGTAGGACGGCGAACACGGGGTGCTGGTTAAATGGTCACTGAATCCTTCAGTTCGTAAGGTGAGTCTGTGAGTTCATCTCTTCTCCTCAAGGAAGACATGAAAGCATCTTAAATGAAGATCAGGGAGCTGGTCCATGGCCCAGTGGTTAAGGGAACCAGATCCCACTTGGCCGACCACACGGTTCCAATCCTGACCCCGGGGGCTTAAGAAAAGGTAGGCGCGAATGTGTACGTGCCCCAAATCCCGACATAATGGGGCAGTGGAGAAGGGATTGCAGTGTGACCTTGCCCCATCAGAAGGGTGCTTTCTCCTCTTTCTTTCTGTCTCTGTCTCTCTCTGGCAAGAAGAAAGAGAGACATCCTCTGGTGGGGGGATTAGAGGGGGAAGGACTGGGAGCCCCAACTGGGAAATTGGGAGGCCCAGAGAGAAGTCGCAGCTCTCCTCTGAACATCTGAGGCCCTGTGGATGAATGGGGTGCCGTTCTAGCTCATCAAGCTTCCCCTAATCCGATGCTCCTGACCCTGGTGTCATCCGTACAGCGTGTCAGTCAGCCTTGGGCGGGCGTGGGCCTGCTCACCTGTGGATCGTGATCAGGAGCTGAGCAGTGGATCCCCAGTGCCCTGACCTCCACCGCCGAGGAGTGCGCCCTGCAAGCCTTGCCTCAGGAGCACCCGCATCCTCTCCCGAGCCTCTTTAGAATTGAGGGGTGGACCAAAGGGGAATGCCAGGAGGCTGGGACAGGTGGGACGGCAAGCCCCAGGGTGGCGCGTGCTCCAGCCTGAGGTCACCGGCTTGGGGCGCAGGCTAGAGAGAGCGCCCTGGCAGGGGAAGCCGGCAGAGATTTTCTAGGAAGCCTGGGAACCACTTCCACAGAACGCTTTGCATAAATTTACATGGCAAAGAATATTCTTTGCATGCTGTGTTCCAGAGGCTCGGGTTCCAAGGCGACCAAAATGCCAGCAGTGACTCAGGACCTGGAGTGTGCCTGCCTTGGGGACCTAGGAACGGAGCGGGCAGGGAAGGGCTGCAAGGAGGAGAGGGGACATGCGTCGGTCCCTCCTCACCCCTGGGTTGACCACTGTCCTGCTTTGTCCGGGCTGAGGACACAGAATCCTTGGTGCTATAACCGGGCAAGCCCCATGCATACCCTACCTTGGTCCCCCAGCCTGCAGCGCCCCGCTGCTCCCTGGGCTGTGGGCATTTTTGTTCCACCACTGACTGTGCACTGCTGTGCATGCCGTGGTCAGAGAGTCCTCCTCAGGAAAGATGGAGAAGGCAGCCTGAGGGGGCTCCAGGGTCTGGGGTGAACAGTCACTATTCTCCCCCACTGCATCCTGCCTCGATGTGAGTACCATATTACAGTCCAGTGGGTGGAGGAGAGGGCGCCTGTCCCTGCCCTGTGGAGGGCTCCCAGCCTGTCTAGGGGAACCAGACTCATCCCCTGAGACTGCCAGTGACCGTCTAAGACCAGGAAGGGGCAAGGGCTGGGTAGGGGTGCAGAGGTGGGGGGTCAAGGTGGGTAAGTGGGCCACCAGCAAAGCCATCCTAGAGGAGGTGGGGTACTGAGGAGGTGACTCCGCCATTGCCCAGGACTTGAAGAGGGTTTGGGATGTCTGTCATTGGGGAGGAGGGGTGCACTCCTGTGGGTTGGAAGGACACAGGAGGAGGCAGTGACAGTGCACCACTGTGATCCAAGCAGGGACAAGGAGGCCTGTCCCAGGGCCATGGCAGCAGAGATAGCGGAGTTGACATTGCATGGGGTCAGGGGCTTGTGGCCAGTGTCAGACGACAGGATGACAGGAGCAACCAGCTTGAAGAGGAGAATTCCCAGTTTGTTCCCATTAACTCTTAGGAGCCAGGAGGACTCGGGGAGAGATGGGTCCAGTCATCAGAGGCTGATGAACTTGGGGCAGTTGGAATGGAGGTCCCCAGTATGAAGCTGAAAGGACAGGGGAAACTGGCCCAGGAAGAGTGGTCAGCTGGAAGGAGCAACGCCGGTCTGGAGGGCAGCGTAGGACGATGTAGCTGGAAAAGCAGGTGCAAATGGACAGGCTGCTCCTGGCGCGGCAGAGGCAGGAGGTTCTGGCACTTAGGAGAGAGTAGCTGTGGACCCCCAAACTGGAGCTGCATGAGACGGAGCCCCCTGCCCAGGGGTTTTCCCCAGAAAGAGGCCCGAGAGGCATGGCTGGACTCCAGCCCGGAGCATCCTCACACCTCCTCACTCTGACACCACTGGAAACCCCGCAGCCAGGGCTCAGCCAGGCCTGGCCACCGCAGGGTGTGGGCCCTGAGTCCTGAAGGCAGGGCAGGGCCAGAGCCAGGTGCAGGCAGGCAGAGAATAAGGGAGAAAACTGATCCTGCCCACCACGAGCGCCTGCAGGAGCCCAGACAAAGGGCATTCTGGGCTGGTTTACTTTGGAACCTGAGGCTGCCTGGCTGCTGGGGTGCAGGGAACTTCATCTGGAATCTGGTTTCAGCAGCTCCCTGGGGTGGCCTGTGCTCCTCCCAGGTGGGGCCCTGAGAGTGTGGCTCTGCTAGAGACCCGCGGAACAGACCCTTGATAGCACGCAGGGCCCCGTTGTTATGACCTGGGGTGCAGGGGTCTGAGGAAGGTATGGCCGTGCTCAGACACATGAACCAAGCGCCCTGTCCCTCCACTCTCGGTCCACCCCCAGAACCTGGGGCCTGATTTTGAGGTTGCTGTGCCTTCCCCACCAGGCTGCTGCGGGACTCGGAATGGATTGTCAGGTCCTAGGGTGGGCAGGCTGGGGCCCCAAGTCCAAGCTTTCTTCTGGGGGAGTCTTCAGTGCCGTTCTTCAGTGCAGATCCCAGGTGAGTTCGAGCCAGAGGCCCAAGCCCACTGTGTAGGAAACACAGAGAGAGTGTCAGAGAATCCTGGAGAGGACGCTGAGGTGCAGAAGAAAGGCCTTCAGGGTCAGCAGCTGAGCAGGGACCAAGCTGACCAGGGTCTTAGCCTTTCTACCAGTTGGACAAAACCCCTCTATTTTCAAGACAAAATAAAATACGTAGAATTTGAAAAGAAACCAAATGTATTGAAATAGAGCTATCAGAACCCTTGGAAATCAATTTTTATTAGAGGAGTGTATGCACTTCTTCGTTTGTGTTTTAAATAAGACCTAGTCGCAGGTCTAAGCACTGTGAATGTGAAGCAGCAACAAGCATTAATGATATTTGAGATCCTCCTGTACCAGAACAGGGAAATACCTGCAGTCGCGTTTAGGCAACAGATACTGCTAACACCTCGGTTTCGCTGCCTGTGTCCATAATCGCTGGGAATGCTAAATTGGAATTAGAGGTTAAGGAGAAGGACATGGCAATTTCTCCTCTGAATCTTTTCTCCATCCTCCAAGGGGTCTGTTAAGAACCCCTGAACAGCCAAAACCTGTCTACCTTGTGAGCAGTCAGGGGAGTGGTTACCCTTGGGACTGACTAGGGGAAGCCCCTGCCGGGGGGGACCAGGTACAATATCCATCTGGGTGCTGGTTCCCAGGTATGTCCAGGTGTAGTTCATCCACCTTGTACGCTTCCAGGCGCCTATCTGCACCAATCGTTTTAATTCAGTACAAACTAAAAACACACCTTTACTGGAACAGACGTGTGTGCAGGTGCAAACCTGAACACACACACACACACACACACACACACACACACACACTTGTCAATGTATCCCAGAGAGCCTCTGCAGGTCCATGGGCGTACACGTGTCTCCAGAACCCTTGCAGGCAGGCGTGTGGACACAGATGGATACAGTGAGACACAGAGAACGCTATTTTTAGGAAATAATTCCAAGCAAAAGAGGTGGCTTCCCAATTTACAGCGGTAGTGATTGCTCACAGTGGAGAGGGTTGCCCTGCAAGGGGCTGCTGTCATCCGGGCTGTCCTTTTCTCTTTTTCTTTCTTTCTTTCCTCTTTTTTTTTTATTTTAATAAAAAGAATAAGGACTATATTGATTTTATAAAAATCATTGCAATGAATTCAAGCAGTGAAGAAAAATACAAAGAAGGAAGTTTTAAATTACATTTCCATCAGCTAGGAAAAAAAATCACCATTTACATTCAGTGATGAGTATTCTAAGTCTCTCTCTCTTTCTCTCTCTGTTCCCTCAAAGATGTAAGGTGGACAGGGAATGCTTCTGTAAAGTGGGAACCTACTCCCTCACTAGCTATTTTGAACAAAGATGTTCCTGTAACTTTACTTTGAATGAAAGTAGACATGGTGGATGGTGTGGCTCTTAACCCCTGTTCTACCCTTCTTCGCACGGTGCGTGCGGAGTTCCGCGGGGACCAGAGGTGCCCTTTGGAGGCCTGGCTTGCTGTGTTTGCATACTGCGTACCTGTCACTTGGCCAATGCCCGCTTCGCGGCTGCCCTCGGTGCTCACAGCAGGGGATCAGAGCGGGTCGATGCCGCAGTGGCTCGTCCGGGTCATTGGTGACGTTTTTCAGGAGTAAGATCAAGGCAAAGCCTGCTTAACGGAAAGGGACTGGCAGACATCTCCGACAGGTGTCCGTCCTGCCTTGAGCTGCTGCCCGGCCATTCCTGGGTTTGATGTGGCAATTATCGACGCGGCCTCCTGGCTCGGTGTCCCCGCCGAGAGCAGTTCAGACCACATCCTGTCCTGGTGAGGCCATCGGGCGTGCATTCCTCTGCCTCCATGTCATCGGCTCTGGATCGTTTGAGGCCACCAGGGGCCACATTCTCCCGGTTCGGCGTCACATGCATGTGCAGACTGGATGTCCTAGTTGATGAGTGGTCACCGTTTTCCGGTCCTGCTGTCACTTGGGATCAGCCTTCCCGTGTTCCCGTTGGGGGGAAGGGAGCAAGGAGCCGTGTGTGGAGCCAGAGATGCCCCATCAGCATTTCTTGGCAGCCAGTGCAGCCTGGGGTTCCTCTGCGATCCTCTCTGCCACGCTGCGCACACGGGGTGCCAACATCTGGACGGCGGCTCCCGAGTCGTTACCCAGCTGTTTCCAGAACCCCACAGGATTTTCCTGGGTCTCGGGCGGCAGACAGGCATCCCATCAACGGACAACACCTGTGCCCCGAGGGAAGTCAGGGCTCCCTCCCGCACATGCTGTGGGGAGACTGCCCAGCATGTCTTCCACCCTCTGGCCCTGCTCAGGCTAGGAATGTGGCCTGGGTTTGGACACCACCCTCCAGAGGGCTCCAGGATTTCCTCTAGTACTGAGAGGGTTAGTAGAGGGGCAGGGCTTAGTGCCTTCAGGTGCCTGGACTGCTCACCGACAGTCCTTCATCATTTCTTCAGTCATTCGGTTGTTCAGGGCCAGCCCTGTCAGGGACCTGGGAAAAGAAGATGGCAAGTCTCATCCCTGCCCCACGGAGCATCCCTCCTCGGCCCGGGGTATGCAGGCAGTGGCTGGGGAACTGTCTCAACTGATGACAGTTAAGGGACAGCAGTGCTTCCTCCTTGTAGACCAGGGCAGAATGAGGGTGTTCTCACGACACGGCACCCAGGCCCACTCGCGTTCAGACATGTGGAGGGTGAAAGAGAGAGAGTCACCTCCCTGCAGATTCCCAGCCGTGGCCCATGCCCTGGAGTGCTCTGGCGCCCGCTCTAGGGCGTCTCCTCTGGCATAGGGTGAGGCCGACATCACTCTGGACTCCAGGAGACGGGGCCCCATGGAACCCAGGGCTCTGGTGCCCACACTAGGGCGTCTCCTCTGGCATAGGGTGAGGCCGACATAACTCTGGACTCCAGGAGACGGGGCCCCATGGAACCCAGGGCTCTGGTGCCCACACTAGGGCGTCTCCTCTGGCATAGGGTGAGGCCGACATCACTCTGGACTCCAGGAGACGGAGCCCCATGGAACCCAGGGCTCTGGTGCCCACACTAGGGTGTCTCCTCTGGCATAGGGTGAGGCCGACATCTCTCTGGACTCCAGGAGACGGGGCCCCATGGAACCCAGGGCTCTGGGCTTGCCCAGGCCACTGCAGACCTGACCAGGCCGACCTGCGAATTGCTCAGCAACCTGGGTCCAGGATGCGTTTGCAAACCGTCCGTTCTCCACCAGCCCAGCCGCTGCCCTCTGGCCCTGGCACGGCCTCAGGCCTGTGGTCTGTGTCTCCCAGCTCCCCCACAGGCAGCGTGAGGAGAGCCCGTGCCTCGGAAGCAGGATGAGAAGATGGCAAACTTCCTCTTACCTCGGGGCACCAGCAGCTTCCGCAGGTTCACACGGGAGTCCCTGGAGGCCATCGAGAAGCGCATGGCGGAGAAGCAAGCCCGTGGCACGGCCACCCTGCAGGAGAGCCGGGAGGGGCTGCCCGAGGAGGAGGCGCTCCGGCCCCAGCTGGACCTGCAGGCGTCCAAAAAGCTGCCGGATCTTTATGGGAATCCTCCCCGAGAGCTCATCGGGGAGCCCCTGGAGGACCTGGACCCTTTCTACAGCACCCAAAAGGTCACTGCCCCCCCACCCTCCTACCCTCCCATACACCCCCCCCTCCCCCGCCCTGCCTGGGCTTTGCAGGGATGAGTCACTGGTGGTCTGTATTCCAATCACCTTAATTTGGAGTTCTTGGGAATACAGGCAGGAATTACCCAGCCTACGAGTCTGGCTTGGTGCCGTGAAGACAGGTCAGTCTCGGCTGAAGCCTCGCTCCTTGTGGAACACGTCTTCAGGAACTGTCCATGATGATGTTGTCACCTCAGGAGGTCTCCTCCCTGCCCCTTGGACTAGTGCGAGTTGGAGTCGAGTTTGAATTTGGGCCCCGGCACACAGGCTGTGGTTCCCTCTCCTGACAAGGGCTGTTCTGCCGTCATCCCCCCAAGGGGTAGGCAGAGGAAGTCACATTTGTCCACTAGGACAGGGTGACTCGGGCTTCCTCCCAGCACAGCTCCTCCCCAGGAGGTAAACTCCCCACCTGGGCCCCCTGGCCTGGCCTCTCCTCCCAGGACCCTGTGCCCCAGCCCTGCCCCTGGCCGGACCACTGGCACACAGGGCTCCTACAGGGGCCTGGCCTCCCACGGGCTGTCCCCACTGCCTGGCCTCAGTTAGGGTCAGAGTCAGACCAGAAGGTGGGACTCATCAGGGCAGGTGGCCCTAGGTCATGGTTGGTCAGACTGGAAGTAAGAACTGGGGTTGGGGTTGAGGCTGCCGAGGTCGTGAGTCAAGGTGGTGGTGAGAGCTGAGTGGGGATTAGGTCGGAGTGAGTGATGAGGACAGGCAGGAGCCGCGGCAGGTGGACGTGTCTGAAGGTGGGGTCAGGGCTGGCATGGGCCTTGCGGAGTTGGTAGCAGTTGAGCCTGGGGGAGTCGAGGGCACCATTTCTGTCTCTGAGCCCAGAGTGTGTGGACAGAGGCACCGGGAGATTCTGGCCTCTCACCTCCTGCCTCACTCGCTGGCCCCTGGCCTCGCTGCCTGCAGTCCTGTGGGTGATGAGGGCTCCAGGACAGCACTGCCGGTCCTAAACCATCTGGTCAACCCGTCTCCCCAGCCCAGAGTCAGTAGAACCTTGTCCCACCAGCCCAGTGCTTGGAGCTGCCAGACCCCGGTGCTGTGCCCGGGCGGGTGACAGAGACTGCTGCCCTCCAGTTGCTTTTAGCCCAGAGCCCCACCTGATATGCACGTGGTTCAGATCCCAGCATGCATTGTCCACTTCCGTGTCCTCTGTGCCAAGGAGACAGGGTCTGCTGAAGCTCAGGGTCCACCTAGGGCTGCTGCCGACCTCCCTCTGAGGCGGGGACACCTGGATGTCTCTGGCATAGGGTGAGGCTGAGCTCGCCCTGGACTCCAGGGTCTGTGTTTTCCTTTTCTTCTCTACCCACAAGCCTCTCCTGCCAATGCCCTTCCTCCCAGTGAACCCGGTGGACGCTGGCACAGCAGGGCAGAGTCAGCCACGGGAGTAGGGAAGGGGGTCGCACCCCTGTGACAGCAGCTGGGCGAGGGTGTGACGGGTCCATTCTTGTTGCATCTGTAATTTGGAAGCTAAACTAGAGCTCAACCAACCTGACAGTCTCCTAGAGTAGACCTTGCCCGATTCTCCCATGGGCAAGGCAGGGAGGGTCCCCTGACCTGATGACTCTGCTGGCTGTCCCCCTTCCCTGGCTCCTTCCTCAGTGCCCCTTTGTCCTCCCTCCCCACCCTTCAGCCAAGGCCCTAGGACTCTGAGCCAACAGCTGTCCCCCAAAGGCTCTCTGCGCAGGGGCCTGGGGCCGCCTCCCCGGACCTAACAGCACTCTCTGTCCACAGACCTTCATTGTGCTGAATAAAGGCAAGACCATCTTCCGGTTCAGTGCCACCAACGCCTTGTACGTCCTCAGTCCCTTCCACCCTGTCCGGAGAGCAGCGGTGAAGATCCTGGTTCACTCATATCCTTCGTGGTTAATCCCTGCTGCGTGCGCCCGGGGTCCCCACTGCGCAGGAGAACACCGGGAACTGCCTCTACCCCACCCCACCTGGCCCATCCTAGTGCAGGGCTGAGGGTGGTGCAGATCCCCTCTGATCCTGGGACCAGCCAGCAGGCCAGAAATGCAGAACCCTCGCCCTGCCTCAATGCTGAGTCAGCATTGTTGTCGTTCTTCTTTCTTTCTTTCTTCCAAGGGGAGTCTAGGGAGAGACCCCCCCCCCCAACAGGGTCTCAAAGCTGTGAGCCACCACCAGCCTCAGCCAACCCCAGATCATGGGCCTCCTCAGGGAGGTCTCTGGACCTGAACCAGAAACCTCTCTCATGGGCCAGCCTCGCATAGCATCGTATTTCTCCCCTGCACCACTGTCCGGCCCCAGCACCTGCATTTTAACAAGATTCCCAGAGGATTCTTGGGCACATGAAAGTCTGAGAAACCCTCCTCTGATTCTTCAGGAGAAAAACATCCTGGAAGCTAAGCTACTGAGGGACCCTGGGGCGGGGGGGGGGGCGGGGGGGCGGGGAGAGGCCTGTCCCTGTTCCCCTGGTTCTGAGCTGGACTCCTTCCCCCACAATCCCTGGGCCTTGTACACTTCACCCCCTTGCAGGGACCTTCCAACCAGTCGGCGGGGCTCAGCCAAGGAAGAAACCATTTCCCAACAAAGAGGCCTGCATTTGATTCACACGTGGGCATCTTTCGAGGGAGGCAACACTTGCTTCTGATTAGGTGTTGACAAAATGTTTGCAGTTTCTGAGTATCTCAGAGAACTCTGGTTAGCATTAAATTATATAAACCACAGCCTGCAACAGCTCCAGCCTCTGGAGGAGAGCTCAGGGAGCCATGTGGTAGAAGGAGGGGCCAGGGCTACCCTTGGGGCCCGAGAGGGCCTCACTGAGGCAGTGGCTGGGATGGGGCAGCAGGGCCTAACCACACCTGTCCTCGGGCACTCAGAGAAGGGTCCAGTGGTGGAGCCATGGATGGAGGACAGTATCGGCCACAGAGTCCGAGGCGTCAGTATCTCACTCTCTAGGACCTGGGCAGCCTTGCTTTGGCCAGGGCGATGTGTAGACGGCTCCGCTCTCAACCTAAGCCATGCTGCTGAGCTCAGCGGTGTGACTGTCGGTGGCCCTTCAGACACCCTCAGCCCCCTTTCTGAACCCGAAGTTCCCCTCCGGGCAGGAGCAGGAGCCCAGCTGCCTAGTGAGGGCCTGAGTAGCCAGGGCTGATGCTGGCAGCTCAGGGCTTTTCCTGTCGAGGCAGGGCTGGAAGTGCTGCTTTTTTGGCTCCACTTGGCCCCTCCCTGTACCCCAGTGCCCAACCCTACTCCAGGGGCTTCCGGGAGGACTCGGCGCTGCGTTTGTCACCTATATGCAGACGCACGGTAAGATGCATCCATTCGACCACTCGTCTGTCCCTCCCCTCCTCCAGCTCACACATGCTTTTCTCATGGGGTTCTTGAGACATGTGTGCCGGGAACATGCCATACGCAGGCCAGGTTGGTCTCTAAGGTGAGGCAGACACCGCGGACTGGGCCGTATCAGGGACAGCCTGCCATGTGCAGCTACATCTGTCACCATGCAGCAAGAGTGGTTCCAGATTTTCTCTCGCGCCATTCTGCAGCTGGTCCTGAGCTCCCTGTAAAGACCAGGCCCTTTGCTGGCCCCCCTGGGAGTATCGAGCTGAGCAGGGCCCAGTCCTGGCCCTTGGACCTTTATAGCCCCTTGGGAGTCATAAGGCCACCGCACAAGTTCTAGGTTATTCCTGCCGGAGCGTAGCCGAGCGTAGCAGACCGCCTGGCCCGGGGAGCGCAGCAGCAGGAGGAAATGCCAGCTTTTTGCTTGCTCTGAGCTTGTCTCTGGCCTCACTCCAGGGGCGTGGCCTCCCTGCAAGCATCCTCTGCCTCTCACCTGGGACTGCTCCTCCAGGTATCTAACCAACGCAGCACTGTTTGGCAGCCATGCAAACCTCCAGGGATGCAGACGCAGGCCCAGGGCTCCTGCAAGGTGCTGGGCTGGGCTAGGCTGGGCCAGGCTGTGGAGTGGATGAGAGGCCAGGAAGCAGGTGGGCAGGGGGGACAGTGGGGTCACTAGAGCCCCCAGCAGGGTCAGAGGTCCACTGAGGAGGGAGGGGCTATGAGACCGTGAGATGCTGGTTCTGCCTGCACCACCGGCCCGAGGGCTCTGAGCCAGCCTGCATCCCCAGGGCAGGGCAGTCACCCCAGGGGAGTGCTCAGCATCAGCGAGCCCCTACACCCCATCCTGGCTTCCTTGACACTGGCTGCCTGGGGATGGGAGCATGTTGCTGGCCCTCGACTGCGCCACCTAGTGGGCGCCGCAACTTCTGGGGGGAATGAGGAATCTAGGTGTGTGGGGTTTGTGAGCAAACCAGCTGCACCGTGGACGTTCAGCTGTGGTACACCTGCCAGGAGCGCCAGCATCCCCAGGATCTTGTAGGAATTGCTGAGCCTCAGCGAAGTCCCCATGTACACACATTGCCCTAGGGCGATGGTTTTCAAATGACAGTCTGCAAGCGAGGGCCACCTCAGTTTCCCCTGGGAAGCGAATAATGTACATACTTTGCCTTTCCAGCCCAAAAGCTCCAGTGTAAGGCCTAGAAATCTATTATGCAAGATCTTTATGCTTTTTTTTTTTTTGCTATAGGGCACCTGCACTCGCCAGACAGACAGAGAGAGAGACAGAGAGACAGAAAGCGAGAAATCACCCCCAGGGGGGATGGTCACGTCACAATCCCTTCTCCTCCATTCTCCTCTCGGGATCTTGGGCACGCACGCACACGTACCCGGCGTGAGTTTAAGCCACCGGGTCCAGGACGCGAACCGCGTTCGACTACATGGGAGTCCAGCGACATAGCCATTACGCCAATTGCTGGTCCCAAGATCTTCATGCATTTTTTCATGCTAACTGAGGTATACATCACATACCATAACATTTACCATGGGGAAGCATGTCGTTCAGTGGCTTTGAGTATCTTCTTTATGAAGCCGTTCCCACTACCTGCTTCTAGAACATTTTCACCATTCCAAACAGAACCCCGTGCCCAGCAGCAGCCACTGTGCATTTCTAATGAAGTCAGATTTCAAGCGTTGAATTAAGCAGCACCTAAGTGTTAATATTCACCCAGCTACTGCGCCCCTCCACGTGCAAAGTTCTGTACTAAGACCATTTGGGACGGGTAGATGGAGCAAAGACAAACTCAAAAGGGGGCAAGATGGGCAAGAAGATCTTGCTGGTGACTGTCCGGGAGTCCACAGAGTGACACGTAGCAAGTGCACGAGAATTCAGTTGGGCTTTGCTTTTTTGCTCCGTGCTTGCAATGCATCCCTGGGAAGTTGCCGAAAAAGTAAATATGGGTATGGAGAATTATTTTTTTCCTAGGTATTTTTGTTATAATCCTGCAGAATGTGTTCCTGCCAGGATTAAATAAAAGAAACCAACCGAACTCCGAATCCCACTGCAGGCACATTCAGAGCGCCTCACATTCATGCCGAGGAGCATTTTGCTTTCCTGGGTGCGCAGGATCTGTTCACAAAACCCTCCCACATTTCTCTACCGGATTCAAATGGGCAATCAAACCATGTGTGTGCGTGTGTGTGTGTGTGTGTGTGCACATGCACCCAGGCCCCTTCACTCAAAAACTCAAATACATGAAGATGCCCCCCCACAGTTAACTCCCTTCTCTTTGGGACGTTTTGACGCCCTAGGATCTGCATTCTCACGCAGCCCCAAGTTTCAGACATCCCTCACGACCCATGCTGACAGTCCTTGCTGGCATTTTAATCACGAGGCTGGGAGTGGGTGTTTGAGGACAATGACACAACAGGATTGAAGATGTTCAGCTGAGCTCGGGCCTGGAGGGCTGGCCTTCGCTCTGCCCACACAAGGAGCCAGCTCGACCGTCACCCTGAAATTAGCAGGCAGTGCACACAGGTGTGTCCTGGTCTGGGGTTCAGTTGACTCATCTTCTAGGACCTGGGGTTTCTTTGGGCAGTCATGTGGACTAGGGGTTCAGTCTGGATAGGAAGAGCTATCGTACAGGCACATGGGAACATGTGCACATACACGTATACGCAGGAATGACAGACCATGGGGAAGCATGTACACACACATTCGCAGGAATGGCAGACACATGGGGACGCATGTACGTACATGCACACACAGGAATGACAGACCATGGGGACGCATGCACACATGCACGCAGGAATAACAGACACATGGGGACATATGCACACAGGAATGACAGACACATGGGGACATATGTACACACGCACACAGGAATGACATACATGTGGACACATGCACACACAGGAATAACAGGCACATGGGGACATATGTACACAAACGCACTCAGGAATGACAGACACATGGGGACACATGCACGCACAGACATAGGCAGGAATGACAGACTAGTGTCCTATCCTCAAGGCCGGGGTAGCCAACTAGGAATTTTTTTTAAAAATAATTATTTCATTTTACTTCATTTATTTATTTTACTATTTTTTGGCAGGGGGGCTTCCCCGTAAAAACTGGAAAACCTGCTAGACAAATTCTAAAAGAGCTGTAACACTGCACTTACTTATTTTACTTTGACAAGAGAGGGACAGAGTAAGAGAGAGAGAGAGGGAAAGTGAGAAAGCGAGCCACCAAGTCTTGGACTCGAACCATGGTCGACCATGTGGGAGTCCAGCGCCTTAACCACCATGCCACTTAAAGGTTTTGAGTAGTCACGTGGCAGACAAGTGGCCTCCCTTAGCTGTGACCGTGTCTGGAAAAGACAACACTTGGGCAGGCCGCTCCCGTCACTAGACTCTGTGGGACCTGGGCTCAGGCTCCGGGTGCAGAAAGGCCGTGTGTCCTGGCTCGTCCCTGTGTCCCCTGCCCAGGCCAGCCTGCCCACCCTGCTGCTCTCGGCAGACAGGCCTTTTCTCCACTCTGCACAGAGCCGTGGGTCCACCCAGCGTTGAGAGGGCCCAGCAGGGAGACCCAGGGAGCAGTCTTCTCCCTGTAGAAGACTGTGAGTCCACCCTGCCTCATCCTGACCAGTGGGGCTGACTGATTGCCAGAGGAACCCAGACCAGCCTTTGGTGACTGTTTGAACGTCTCCTCCAGGAAGCCTTCCTGCCTAGTCCAGTCAGAGGCATGTCCAGTTTCTCAAAACATCCCATCTTGGAGTGTTTTCAGGGACATGACTCCCCGCCTCCCACGTAGAGCCAGGTACACCTGCTCAGGGGAGGTTTGCTCTTAAAAATGACACATAATGTCATTTTCCTTCCTGTGTGCTAGTCTCCTCACCTTTAATGGATCCTGTCGCCTTGTTGGGTTTCCTCAGCCATCGGTGGCAGAGGACAGGTGTGAAGGAGCACACCTGCTTGGCAGGTGAGGGCCTGAAGCAGCGTGGCTCACACGGGCCCCTAGTCTGGAGGCCTTTGAGGTGGGGTGCAGAGGTGGCACAGCAGGCGGCCTGGGGCCAGGCCCAGGTGGGGGCAGCTGGGGCTCGGGTCTGCCTGTGCTGTCAATCAGCTGTGCACCTGCAGCGATTTATTCTGGCTGCTGTAACAAGTTGCCACTAACCTAGCGGCTTTAAACACCACCGAGGGATGGTCTTACAGTTCTGGAGGTCAGGCTCCGAAAATTATTCTGACCGGGCTGACGTCCAGATATCTGCAGGTGGTGTGGTGATTAAGGTGCTGGACTCCCACATGGCCAGCTGTGGGTTCAATCCTGGACCTGGGGACTTGAATATCACACCGGGCCTGTGTGCATGCATGCCCAAAATTCTGAGAGGAGAATAGAGAAGGGATTGTGGTGTGGCCATCCTCCTGGTGGGTGATTTCTCACTTTCCCTCAGTTTCTCTCTTTCTGGAGTGCACATGCCCTATGGCCAAAACCTTAAAAAAAAAAAAAAATCAACCAGCTGCATTCATTTGTGGGAGCTCTAGAATCCATTTCTTGTCTTTTTCCGGTTTCTGGAGGCTGTCCTCATTCTTTGGCCCCTGGCCCCCACCGTCTTCATAGCCAGCCATGGTCAGTCACGTCTATCTCGATGTTCCTGCTCCTCTCTCTCACTTAGAAGGGTACATCAGGCCCACATGGGTAACCCAAGATCCTCTGTCCACCTCGACATCCTTAATTTAACCTGCCTGCAAGGTCCTTCTATCATACAAGTCAGTATATTCCTGGTTTCCAGGGATTCAGATGTGTCATTTCGGGGTGGAGGTGGGGCGTTGTTCTGCTCCCATAGTAACCTTCCGTTTAACCACTTGGCATCTCAGTCTTCTTGTCTAAATAGAGACGTTTCCCTCTCCTGGGGTCGCTGGGAGAATCAAGCTAAGTAGTGGACGTAGAGAACAGAGACTGGGACCCAGGCGGGCTCAACAGCTACTCGCTCTTAGCACCATTATTTGCATATTGGAGGAATCACCTGGGGTCCCCAGTCGACAGCTCAGCCTTGGTTCCATGGAGTTGCATGAACGCTGGTTGCGGGGCCAGAATTAACGGTTGGCCTGGTGAGGAAAGCTTGGGCATGCAGCCCAGGTGTGGGGTATGTGTGTGCCTGCATGCACACGCGTGTATATGTATGTGTGTGTGTGTGTCAGGGGGAAAGGGGTGCTCAGATGAGTGTCTGACCTTCATGGAGCCCTTCACTCAGGCGAGGAGGGAACAGATCCCAAAGCTGAGAGGGACCCCAGTACCTGAAGAGGTCTCCTCTTTAGGGTGAAATCAAAGCTTCCGGGAGCCACGGCATCAGGCCTGAGCACTCCTGATTAGATTCGGGGGGACTCCCAAAGCCTGATCGCCTCTCTTTTCAATGAGAAATTGGGGAGTTAATCATGAACTGGAGGCTGAGTCTGGGCTATGGTTGCCTGGTTTTCCCAGAAGGATGACAGGAGACATGGAGGGCATCTCTCTCGTTAGGTTCCCCGAGATGCCTCCCCCGACTTCCCAGCTGGGGCAGCTGGCACCTCAGCTCGGTCTGGTCTCAGATCTGCCTGCATCGGCCTCCCTGTCGGGCGAGGTGGAGCTGGGCTGGGGAGGAAAGAGGCAGCCCCTGCAGGTCAGTTACTGCAGCTGCAGGGCGGCCTTGGGCATCAGTGGTTTGGCAGTTGTACATGCAGGGCTGAGTCTGGGGTGTGGCGTGAGCCTGGGAGCAACCACGGGGAGTGGGAAGCTCAACTGCTCTTCTCAGCTGGAGAGAGGATTCAGGAGGGCAGGAATATGCCCCTGCTCCAAGCCAGGCCTCCTGGGGTGCCTGCCTGCAGGAGGCCCAGGGTCTGCCCCTCATTCCCCTGCAGGGCTTGCAGAAGTGAGGGAGAGGGTGAAGGGAGACTTTCAGAGCTTCATCCAGCCTGAAGCAACAGCTGGGCCTTCTAGCCAAAGAATTGCAGATTAGCGGTTCAGCTCAAGGCCAAGGACCACCGGGGGTGCCTCCGACACAGTCCTAGCATCCGAAGAGCTCCCCTTTAGGTGGGAAGAGTGATGACATTGCCATCGGTGAGCTGTCACAGCTAGAAGAGGGATGCCCAATGCCCTGGGGGTGCAGAGGTGGCAGCAAAGATGCCGGGCAGGCTACAGGGGCTTGGGGGCAGCCTGCTGGGGTGCTCCTGAGGATGACAAGGCATTTACCAGGCAGAGCAGAGGACAAGGTTGCAGAGCAGTCTCAGAGGCAGGAAGCAGCCAGAGACGCAGTTTTGCATATTCCCAGGGTCAGCGGCCTGGGCTGCTGTCCTAAGAGCGGGGGGGGGGGGGGGATGCTCAGGCCCATCACCCTGGCCTTCCAATCCCCTGGGGAGCAGGTTGGCCTCCCTCCAATGGGGACAGGACCCTTTAGGGTCACCCTTCCCTCCTTGCTGAACCCCACAGGGAGCCCAGCCAAAGTATGGTTTTAGGGGTCCATGCCTGTTAGGGGCTGCAGAGAGGGCCAGGTCCAGCTGCCAGTGCCAGGGAGGGGCACAGACAGGCTCGGTGGAGAGGGGTTGGCATGGGCTGGGCACAGCCCTGGTGTGTCTCCTGGGAGCCTGTCGCTGATCTGCAGCACTGGCCTGGCAGTGAAGACCCCGGGGCCAGGGCGTCTGGTGGGAGGCAGGCCGGCCGCCGCTGGTGGTGTTCCTTGACCGCGCGCACGCTCTTCAGCATGCTTATCATGTGCACCATCCTGACCAACTGCGTGTTCATGGCCCAGCACGAGCCTCCGCCCTGGACCAAGTATGTCGAGTGAGTATCTGCAGAGCCCGGCCTCCCGCCAGCCCCGTCCGTCCTGTCCCTTCCATGTGTGGCCTCCAGTCACCCAAGACGAGGGCTCTGTGCAGGCCCAGGGACTCACCCACCTGGCATAGGGCGGGGAAGGGCAGGCCTCCTTGGCTCAGCCTCTGCCCTCTACGCCCTTCCCAGTCGTGCCAAGTTCTTGCTTTAAGCAGTGCCCTCAGGGGGCAGAACCCTCCAGACTGGCCAAGTGGAGGGCTTCCCCCGTCCCCCTGGAAGAGGGCTGATGACAGCGGAGAAGGCTCTGCGACAATAACGATGACTTAGCGAACACTCAGCCTGTGCCAGGCACTGTCTTGAGAACAGTAAACACCGTCTTCTCTAGTCTCATGGCTGTTCAATAAGCCACTGTCCCCACCTGACACACGAGGACACGGAAAACGAGAGAAGGGACTGTCCTATTTTGTAGCTAGGAAGAGCAGCAGCCCACGGTCGGCCCAGGCGCGCCCCGCTTCAGTACCGCCCTCCGCTGCCTTTCCCGCTGGTCCTGCCTCTTGTAATCAGTTGCATAGAAGCTCTGGGCTTTTTTCTCAAAGGGAAGCCCCTTCCCAAGCTGTCTTGCCAGGTCCTCATTGCGCTGAGCCCCTGTTCTCAGAGCGACAGGATGTGGATCAGCCTCTTGGAGCGTCTGCCCAGTCCGTGTTCATGCAGGACCCAGCAGCCCTATCGGAGCCGGGACTGTGCTTATAGGGAACTCAGAAGCTCTGAGCAGGGTGGCAGGGATAGGGGCCCACTTCCATCCCAGCCCTGGAGGCCTCTGGGATCCCTCTGGCTGCCCCAGGCCGAGAGAACAGCCTCCCACCCAGCCTCAGGCGTTATAACAGCAATACCCCTCCCAGCCTGCGGTGGACAGCTGCCTCCCCTGTGCTTGGGGAGTTGAGGGTGGATCACACTCATGCCCAGTTGCCAAGGACCCACGAATGTGGGTGAGAGGAGGTGACCCCACCTGGCATGCTGTCCCACGGCACATGGTGACCACTGTGTGCCTGGGGGGAGGCATAGATAAGGGGGTGTTCTTATGCCAGGACAACCCAGAGAGAACATCAAGTTCAGATGGGCACGCGGCAGGCTCCCGGGAAGAGGGATTAGGCGTTCAGGGCTCCAGTCCCCGTCAGCCACTCTGCCATGGCGCTCTGTGACAGCCTGGTCGGACGGCCCCCTGCTAGGGGTGCTACTTGGAGCTCACAGCACGTGGGGAAACCCCGCGGGCTTCTCTTCCAGGTACACCTTCACTGCCATTTACACCTTTGAGTCGTTGGTCAAGATTCTGGCTCGAGGCTTCTGCCTGCACGCCTTCACCTTCCTTCGGGACCCGTGGAACTGGCTGGACTTCAGCGTGATTGTCATGGCGTAAGTATCCCACGTGCTGCACCGTGCCGTACCATGCCAGGTCTCACTGGGAGGACATCCCGTACCCCAGGCTCTTGGCTGCCTCCAGCCTTCTCGACTTTTCTGCTGAGTCCACGCGCAGCTCTGGCCGCGGCTTCAGAGCAGCCTCTCTGCTGCTATGGCGGGAGGGATGGGTGGTGGCTCTCGGCTCGTCACGGCGGGGTGAGGCAGGGCCACAGCAGCCTGGGCAGACTGCAGGGTCAGGTCTCCTGATTCCTCTGTGGCCCCGTGGCCGGCTGTGCTCAAGGCACGTCATGAAGATGCTGGTTTAGCATCTTCTGCTCTTTCTACCAAGAGAAGCCAGTATGACAGCCCCACATCTCGGGCCCGCTGACGACAGTGATCTGGATTCCAAAATGACCGAGGATGAAACTGCAGGAAGGAGAAGGGACCTGGAGAAGTGGCTGGGCATTCCCGGGAACGCGTGTTGGGCACACCAGCACGTCCGCTCGCTCCGTTCAGAGACCCTCACGTGGCATGTGCCGAAGCACCTGGTCCCTAATAGGACCCAGTGGATCATCGCAGCTGCCGGAGGAGAGCCCGGAGGGGTACTCCTTGGCCCCATTTTCCCAACTAGAAAACTGATGCCAACAACACAGGGAACTGGCCAGAAAGTGGGTGTGGCCCAGACCTCCCGCGGCCTGGGCTGCGGTCTGCCTCCTTGCCTAGGAGGGTCGGCATGTGTCTCAGTAGCAGCCGATACCGGTTCTGGAGGGTTGATGGGTCAGGATCTGGGCTTGGCCGCTACGCGCTTTGTGGAAGGTGAGGGCCCGTGTGTGCACAGGGCTGAGCCCCAGACCTTGGCAAGGAGCAGAGCCGGTGAGGGCTCAACTCCCTGTCCTGTGAGTCCTCAGTTTCCCCACGTGGGACAGAAAATGATAGGTGGCCGGTGGGAACTACAGGTCAAGGGAGGACTTTTGACAGAGGGCAGTATCTCTAGGCTGATGGACATGACCCAGGAGAGAGGGGACGTTGGATGATGGAGCCAAGGGGGAGATTGCAGGAGCGGAGAGCCCCGGAGCTGGCCCGAGGGGCGGGGACCCAGCACTGACCTTAACAGCAGAGAAGGCAGCATTTCGGGTAGAGTGGAGGTAGATTGATAGAGTTGATGATGAGAGGAGAAGGAGTTTCTCTTCTGATTGCTTCTATTTTCTCAGTGAGCTCCGATCATCAGCCGAGAGCAGAGTGGGGAGGCGTGTCTCAGAGAGGGGAGACTGCACTGACTGGGAATGGGACAGGACCATGAGGCTGGGCCCAGGCTCGAGGGTACCCTGTGGAGTGGGGGCAGGGGTCACAGGAAGGAAGGGGCCTTCAGGCAAGAGAAGGGACAGCGTCTGCCTAAGCCTTCCCACTTCCTCCCTGGAGCCTGAGCAAGGTGTCACTGCAGACCCCAGGAAAAGGCGCTGCCCTGGGCCACGCATGGGCCTGTGCTCAGCCTGTCCCTGGAAGAGGACCTGAATGACTCCTGCCGTCCTGCCTCATGGGAGAAGCCCAGTCCCGTTCCCCGTGAAAACAAGACGAGTCAGAATCGCAGAGCGGGTGTGCCTCCCTCACTGAGGCTTGCTTGCCCTCACTCTGTCCCCGAACCAGGGGTGACAAAGCCGGACAGGGCCTCAGGCTAGGACGGCTGCCGGGATGCAACGCTCTCATAGAGCTGGCACGTTCTCTCCGCATGGGGGCACGGGGGCCAGCCGGAACATCGGTCCACACTGCTGGCTGCGTTGACACGGCAGCTTTGACAGGCAGTGGTTCTGGCTTAGGAACACGGATGCACTCCTGCCTCTGAAATGCATTCTGCCACGGATGGGCTGGTTTCTTAACGCGGGACTCCTAAGATGATCAAAGAGCTTGCAGAAAAGTTCAATTCGGCGCAAGTCCCCATCTACCCTCCCTCGTACCAGCGGAAAAACTGAGGCTCACAGAGCACCTGCCACTTGCCCCAAATAACAGAAGGAATCGGCAGCAGCCCTGGACCTAGAACCCAGTCTCCTAACCCCTAGCCATGGCATGGATGGGAAAGGCACTCCGGTCTGACGCGCCTGACCCCCCACCTCACCTGACTGAGAGGCTGTAGGGGCAGCGGGTGCTGGAAAACCTGCCGGACTCAGCCTGCAGCCCTCCAAGCGGAGTTCTTCCGGTGGCCCCCTTAGCTGGGCCTACCTGCTACTTAGCACAGCCTCCCACCTTCGGGGTTGTTATGGAAACCAAACCTGGAGGGGAGGCAGGGAGGGCAGGGAGGAGGTTGGCAGTCCCGCAGCAGCTAGCAGTGTGGGCTTCAGCGTCGTCGTCATGGTTGTCACAGAGGAGGGAGGAGCAGAGAAGGCCAGGGTCTGCCCTTCCCCGTGGTTCTTTGATCTCCAGAAAGGCCTCCTCTGTGCAGGGGCTGATGGGATGGGGTGCAATTCTCACCCACCACCTCTTCTTTTTCTATGCCATCACCCACAGTCCCATCCTTGCTGCCAGCCCCTGGCCCGCCGCTTGGGCGTAGAAGACTGGCTTGGAACGGTGTCGCTAGCCTGAGAAGGGCACAGCTCTGTCCCCCACCCCCACACCCACCCCTGAAGCTGGCTTGGCCAACCGAGGGTTTCTTCTGCCTGGCCGCATTCAGGGGCCCCGAGAAAGCCCTCTGTGGAGGCCTGGGGTCCCTACATGGGAAGCAGCCAGACTCCACGTTCTGGACCTTGTAAAAGAGGTAGCAGCTCCCAGTCCCAGACGTGGTCCCAGACACACCCCGTGTCATGGTCCCCGCCCCTTAAAGCCTCCCCCTCCAAGACCTCCTCCAACCCACGCTTGCACCTGCCGGCCAGTATGTGACGCCAGCCCCGGTGCTGCCCGAGCCGCGTAGCTCGCTGGGTAAACCTGCCAGGGCCAAGTCCTGCCCTGTTCCGTCCCCACCTGTTCTAGGCACCTCCGTCTCCCGGCTTCTCTACTCAGCACCGGCTGCCGAGGAGACGGGTGATGGATGGCCATCAAGCGCTGTCTGGGCTGGGTCCACTGAGGCTGGGCAGGCTGGACACTAGGACAGGCAGACCCAGGCTAGGGACAAGCAGGGCGCTCACTGGAGATGCCAGGGGACCAACCAGGTCTGTCGGGGACAGTAGGAGAGAAGCCTGGACTTGCTCCCTCTCTGACTGACACAGTGGTCCACTCACTCCCTGTAACCAGAGGGGACAGCCTTGAAAACGGCACCCTGAGCAAGGGGAACCGTGGTCCCGGACCACAGACCAGCTGCAGGGAATAGGGTCCAGAGCCTCCAGCAGGCTGGAACCGGGGCTTCATGGCCCGGCGGCATTGGCATCTGGGCTCACCCTGACGGTCCCGTGGCAGCACCTTGTTGGACAGCGACTGACAAGTCTCTCAAGCCTGAGAGAAGAGGGCGCAGAGGCCTGAGGGTCTGCACCATCATGGAGGACGGAGTAGCTATCCGAAGTTGAAAGGGACCTTGGAGGAGACTTACAGGTGTCTCTGGGCCAGAACAAGAGCAGTGAGCTCTGCTGCTCTGTGTGCGACGGGGCTGCAGCTGACCACGGCACCAGAGGAAGCCCTGCAAGCTGCAGTGAGTCCGAGGATGAGCTGGATGGCGGAAAGGGTCTGCCGGGGCCGGGGGCAGGAGTGCTCTGGATTGCACCTGCTACTGGCATCCCTTTAGGAAGGCGTAAGAAGGAGCCATGAATGCACACGAGGAAGCCGGAACTAGAACCTGCTGACCGCACAGCGCTGTCCCTTCCTGTGGACGCTCCTGGCTTATGGGGAGCTGAGAAGCTCTGCGCAGAGAGGCAGAGCCTCCAGACCACCAGCTGCACTCTCAGCCCACCCTGGGCATGCCCCCGGTGTCACAGGGCTGACCTCCCGGGTCTGACATCACTCGGCCGCCGGTCAGACACACGTGGTCCAACATCAGACATCCTGAGCGCAGTGTCCTTTGTTAAACATCAGACACCTTCGGTTAAATGTCAGACACCCTGGATGCAGAGGCTTCGGTTAAATATCACAAGTCACTTGCCGCTGTCCTGATGACCTTGGTCACACACTGTCCATCCACCTCTCACACCGTGTGTCACGAGACCCATCCACTGCATGTCCTTATGCTCTGCTTGGGCCGGTCCCTGCCCCCCCCCCAAAGACCAGCTCCTTCCTCCCATGCTGTGGCTGTCATAAGTCCCAGGTGGGAGCCCCAGGGCCACCCACCTCTCCCTAGCACCACTCGGACCCAAGCAGGACAGACGCCGGCAAAGGCTTACAGTCCTCTGAGGGTAGGACTGTGGGCGAGACCCTCCCCCGAGGATGCCCTCACCCTGGCTTTTCTTCTGGGGCCCAGCCACCTGAGGAACAGAATCCGGGCACCTGCCCTTCCCAGCATGCAATGCCTCTCCCCCGGGGACCGTTTGTCCAGTGACTACTCAGGCCAGCTCCACCTCGTGACTTCAGGGACTCCTGAGCTGCTCCTTACACAGACATTCATGGCCAAAAGGCACCTGGGGGAGTCTGTGACGGCCTCAGCCAGGGCTTCAGGGGCCCAGGTTGGAGCAGCCCAGCATAAGCTGATCACGAGCTGTGGAAGGTGGGCTGAAACGAAGACCTGGAACCCAAGCTCCTGCAGCACCTGACCTGAGCCTCCCAGAAGGAGGTTGTCTTCTTCTTTCTAATGTGTCCCCAGCCTCATCCCCCACACGTGGTTTTGTGTCACGGTCCCCAGTGGTGTGGAAAGTGGCAGAGCGGTCACCTCCTAGCACTGGTTGTTCATGGGGCCATCATGGAAAGACCCACCCAGGAGCTTGCTGTGTGGACCTCCTTAAGGCACCACGTGGTCCCATGTCAGGAGGGTTGAGATCAGGAAGACAACCTGGGGGAGGCCCTGAGCCAGTCATAGCCCCCCCCCTATCCCGTGGGAGGGAGTGAAGGGGGAGGGCCGGTGGGGGAGGGCAGGCTGCGGTGCTGACTTGTAATTCCCAATAACTGTGGTTTGATTCTGCAGGTATGTATCAGAAAATATAAAACTAGGCAATTTGTCGGCTCTTCGAACTTTCAGAGTCCTGAGAGCTCTAAAAACTATTTCAGTTATCCCAGGTAAGATGCCCAGGCTCACCTCGCAGATCTCCGCTACAAGTGACTCTCTCTCTGTCTCCCCCGCCCCCCTCCTCTGACCGTTTGTCCCCCTCTCGGTGTGTCGTCACTGTCTTGTGTGTGAATTTCCCTTGTTACAGATACACAACTGAATTTGTGGACCTGGGCAATGTCTCAGCCTTACGCACCTTCCGAGTCCTCCGGGCCTTGAAAACTATTTCAGTCATTTCAGGTGAAAATCAGGTTAAACGCCGAGGCTGGAGGGACACACCCAGGGAGCCAAAGCCACCCTCGGGAAGGCCCCTTCAAACGTGCCTGTCACCAGAATACCTTTCCATATTTCAGGGGTGGGGTCTTTTGGAGGTGGACAAGCCTGTCTCCCCTAGAACCTCAGTATGGGCTTCAGGCTGTCCACCCCAACAAAGCCCACTCCACAAAACATGGGGTGTACCGAACACCCCACAGCGGGGCCTGCATCGAGCCAGATCGTCCCCTCTCGTACCGTCTTGTAGACTTCTTTTTCCAAATTGAGCTCGGCTCTTTGAGTAGCTAAAAGTTTGTACATGGATGGCTTTAGCCCGAGGTGTTAACCCTCTGATCAGGAAACGAACAGAGCCACGTTTGCGGGAACCCGCAGCACATCCGGAATGACCAAGAGGAAGTCTGGCACAGTCCTCAGTGACCGAGCGCCCGCGCTGGTGACACCCTCACAGCCGGAGCCCCAGCCTCACTTGGTGACGCGGAGCGTAATCTGTGGACAGGCATCAGCCGGCCTTGGCGTCTTAACTGCCCTCGCTGCATGGTGCGGTAGAGGTTTAGCAAACCGTGCATGGTAGCCTCAGGAAGAAATCCTCCTTGACAGATGTTGGCAGTTGGCCCCGGGAAGGCATCGAAGCCCACATGGCCTTTCTAGAAGCCATTCCACTCACCCATCCAGGAAAGCTCTCCAAAGACGCGGGAGGAAATCTGGGCCGGGTTGTGTGATGGGCTGGGGCTGCCGCCAAGCACCGGGGACACCCTCCTACCCTAGGGCTTGACTCACGCTCCCGAAATGCAGAGGACCTCTCGCTTTGGGGAACTTTCTCTGGAGGGGCAGCCTGAGGCTCCTTCTCAAATTGCTTTTTTTGAATGCAGCCGCACTCAGAACTGGAAAAGGCGTTTCTTTTGAGAAGGCGGCTGGAGACAGCTTGCCTGCCACCGTTCTGAGTGGTGTCAGAGCTGGAGGATGGGTTCGTGGAGCCAGATGGTGGTACCCGCTGCCGATTTGGGAAGCCGGTGCTTTCTCTGGCCCACACCGGGCTGTTACTGCCCTGCTCTGAGTTCCGTGAGAAATTCACACTCCTGGTCAGTAAGACGGGGGCTCCGTTACGCTGTGTCCACGCGTTCGCTCCTGCTGGCCTCCAAACCCACATGGTATTTACACACAGGGGCCGCTTCTCACCCATCCACCCACGAGTGGCCCAGCCCCCAGCCAAGCCCCAGAGGCAAGTGGTACAACCACCCAGCCCCTCCCACAGAGCCACCCCATAAGCCAGGCGTCCGCGGCCTTGGCACTCACGTGCAAGCTCAGAACCCTCGTGTCTGTGCTCTGAGGCCCCAGCAATGACCTGAGGGACACCCCCCACACCAGTGCAGGTAAACACATGACCACAGCAGTTCAGAATGGCATATTCCATTCTGTTTTATCAGATTTACAGAGGAAGGTATGTCTCACTGCTAGGGGGAGAGAACCCACCAACTCAGCCCAGCCCGACTGGGTCTCTTCAGTAAGGCAGACTGGAGACCCAAGAGTGGTCATTAGAAATGCTGTGGGCGGCATTATGGAGGACTCCCTGGAGGAGGTATCACATCCACGCTGAGCCTTAAGTAGATTCAGAACTCTCTGGCCCTCCCCTCCTTTTCTATAAAAGGGGAGCAAAATCAAGAATAGCTGATTTCCAAGACCTTTCCGCCCATCCTCTGAGAACTTCAGAATTTCCCAGTTGATCTCCCAGGACCCCTCCCTCTCTGGGTCTTCTCACCCAGAATCCAATGACGTCCATGGGACCATTCTTGCCAGAAATGAAATCTGTTATCCACACGAGAAATGTTGAAAGAGGCGCGTTGCCCTCAGCCACTGTCTACGGGCCAGGTCGGGAGTGCTTTGCCTTAAAGTGGACGCTTTAGGTAAAAAATACTTTAGCTTAGTAGTTGAGGCAGAATCCACCACCCCCACTTCGTGCCCCTCAAAATATGGTCAGGGGAGGGGGCTGGCCTAGTGGCACAGTGGTTAAGTATAACGCAGAGGAAGCCCAATCCCACGTGGCCAACCAGGGTTCGAATCTCAGCCCTGTCAGCTTCATGTCAGGCTTGGGCTCATGCCTGCATGTCTAGAGTCCTGACAGGGTGGAGGGTTGACCAAGGCCACGTCAGGGCTTTTTGTCCCCCCTCACATTCTCTTTTATGCAAACGTCCATGCTGTCTATCATTAATAAAAAAAATAATAAATGGGAAAACTAAAGTCAGAAAAGACACGGGCAGGATCTGCCATCCCAGTGAAGCGCTTCTGAATCCCACCACGACCACCTCCATGCTCAGACCCCTGCCGGGTGCCCCACTGCCCGGGCTGTTGCCAACATCTGCCGGGACGATTTCCACAGAGGATGCTCAGTGCCTCTGGCCCGGGTGAGTGGCAGCCTGAGCGGCCCCACGGGGAGGGTGACTTCCCCTCTCCCGTGTTTGCCCCTCGCTGCTTCCTCGCCTCTGGGTCACGGGCACAGCACCCGTGGGCACAGCAGCCGCGGGTGCCCCTAACACATTAACCGGCTGGACGATGGAGGATGGGGCTTACTCTGAGATCTGGCCGCTTGGGGAGGGGCAGGGTCTGCTGTTGGCGGAAGAGCCCCCCTGCGCCCGACGCTCTGCTCGCACCTGTCCTGGGACGGCAGTGAAGGCTCAGACAGGTGCATCTCCACGAGCTTTCCTGTCACTGCTGTGTGGCGCTGGCTTCCGCAGGGAGCTGGCCATGCAACTAACAGATCACTGCCTCTCAGCTTTGGAATGGGAAGGACAGGGCAAGCAGGAAGATGCAATATTCAACCCTCCCCTGACCTTGAACCTCCCCCAAAGGTGGGCCTGAGCCATGGCAGACCCCTTAGGGAATCACCCAGCGTGGCCCTGCCAGGCCTGCCCCATCACCCCCAGCACGCGCATGCGCGCGCACACCCACACACACACACACACAAGACCCTGAGCCAGGGTCCCCTGGCCTCCTCAACCCTCTGCCATCAAAGCCAGCCAATCCCAGCAGCAGGTCAGGAGGACCATTCATTAGGAAAGATTATGTCCCTCCCCATGTCAGGATCATCACCCCAAAATGGGCCTGGACCTCAGTCTCCTTTGCCATTGGGTCACATTAAAAGGGGCAGGCCAGGTATACCTTGGGGCCAGCCAGAGGGTGACAGGCTTTGAGTGTGTGTTTCCTCAAGAAGATCGCACTTTCCACACCATCCCATACATTTGGTGGGTGGAGAATCAAGAGGACCAGGCCCACCCCGGAAGTAGAAGTTCAGACTGGACTGCCCAGGATGTCGGGACAGAATCGTAGCCATTGAGGAGAGGAGACTTGGGTGTTAAAAGCCAAAAGAAGCCTCTCTCGTTCTGTTAGTACCTCATGGTTGCCCACCCTGGCCCCATCTCAGCTTAACTCAGGACCCTAGGGAGGCCCAGGGCCTTCCCTAGGGCCTGGGCCCGCCCACTGGAACTCAGAACAGGGTGCCATGGGCTACCCTCTGCCGCTGTCACCTTCCCCAGGCCTCAAGACAATCGTGGGGGCCTTGATCCAGTCTGTGAAGAAGCTGGCCGACGTGATGGTCCTCACAGTCTTCTGCCTCAGTGTCTTCGCCCTCATCGGCCTGCAGCTCTTCATGGGCAACCTGAGGCACAAGTGCGTGCGCAACTTCACGGCGCTCAACGACACCAATGGCTCCGTGGAGGGCGGCGGCCAGATCTGGGCGTCGCTGGACATCTACCTCAACGATCCAGGTGTGGATCCCCTTTGCGGCCCGGGCGGAATAAGACCATCAGGGCTGGGGCACATCCCTCCCACACAGGCCATGCCAGAGGCCACAACTTCAGGGCCATGCAGGCCCCACCTGATCAGCCCCACCTGATCTAGACAGCCTGGTGTGCGCTCAGCAATATCAGGCCCAGCTAGCAGATAGAAGGGGTGCATGAGGGCCTGCTCTGGTAGGTGTCCAGGCTGGCCAGGGAGCTAGCGTTGGAAGACCAGGAAGGATGGATCTCAGGGTCTGACAGCAGACAATGGCAGCTGCAGCTCTTGCAGGTGGGACTGACCCTAGTGCTGGGGACGGTCAAGAGACAGGCCTGCCTGCAGAGCATCAGCTTAGGGAGGGCTGGGACACGGAGCTGGGGTGGTTGGTGAGGCCTCAGAGGAGAGCCCCTCACTTGGCACACGGATTTCTCAGAACCCTGCAAGAGGGCTGGAAGAAGCTCAGGGATCATGGCAAATCTTGGTTTTACTGCCCCTGGTTGACGCTTCTGTTCTCTAGGTAGACAGCCAGCAGATCTCTCTTGCGTAGTGCTAGAAGCTCTCTGAGGTAGATGCTGGTGCACGCCAGACTCAGGCCACTAAGATGATTCAGAAATGTGGTGCCTCTTAGGTATACCAGCTGTCTACTTTGGAAAATGGGAACATAAACTCAGCCAGCACATTTGACTCTGCTTCAGCTGTGGCCTTGTAGCACAGAGAGGAGGAGACTGGGCTGGGTGTGTCAGGTCTCACCTAGGCCAGCTCCAGCCCCGTCTGAACAGACCACAGTGCTGCCATGGTGACCAGGGCGGGCATGGCTGCCACCATTGTGTGCAGTACAAGTGGGTCCAGAGCTGGGCAGTAGCCTGAGAAGGCTGGGCAGGACTCAGTGGCCAAGCTGGAACTCTGCTTCATGCTCAGAGCCTCTCGCGGCCCTGGGTGGCCCCCTGAGAGGTTCAGGACAGGGTGTGAAGCTCCCTGTGGGGCCATATGAGGCCTTGCCCAGGGCTCCCTGTGTCTTCCGAGAGCACAAGAACCTCTGGCAGAACAACTGTGGAGGAGCCACAGGAAGGCCAGGGAGGCAGGCGGAGTTGCCTCCAGCCTGGACGGGAAGAGGGCAGGGGCAGAGAAGAGGCAGGAAGACCAGCAATGATGTCTCCACCTCCCAAAGCCCTGTACGCCTGACGGGAACCCCAGGAGTCTGCACCACACATGCCTCTCACCTTCCGATGTTTCCCCTCCAGAAAACTACCTGCTCAAGAACGGCACCTCCGATGTGTTACTGTGCGGGAACAGCTCTGACGCCGGGTATGTAGCACCACCTCCCCCTGCCCCCCAGTCACCGCACCCAGCCGGGAGTCTCCTGGGACTCCCTCAGCTCACTGTGCTCTCTGCACCCCTGGCCCTGGCTCTGGCTGCTCCTCCAATCCCCAAGACAGAGGAGACAGCTGGTGTAAAATTCAGTGACAGAAATGCAGGGAGGAGTGATGGAGCCCTGAAGATGGGGTAGGGGTAGTTCAGGACACCCTACAGGGCCCCCACCAGCCCAGCCATGGCTCCATTGCTTTCACTCCCTGCTGATCTGTTCGAGGTGAGCGTGGCCACCCCGAGCAGCCTGGACTCCCCTGCAGGGCAAGCAGGCCTGGACCTGCACCCTGAGTGGTACCCAGACACACCCAGAAGCTCTGCGCTCCTACCAGGGCCATGCACATTGGGGTATGGGTCTGGACCTGCCATGTAATGGATCGTAAAGGGGAGGAGCCACACAGCTCACCGAATGGGCGAGGTGCTCTGTGAAGGGTAGTCCCACCTCTCCGTGGGGAGTTCCAGAGCCCAGCTTTGCTGCCTCTTTCCTGTTGGAAGAGGTTGTCTGGTGGGTCTTAGGCACTAACAAGACACAGGGATCCCTTGTCTGCATCCTCCCACTGTCTAAGTCTCTCTCTCTCCCTCCCTCTCTCTCTCTCTCTCACACACACACATACACAACCATGTACACGCACATACACATGAATCTAGCCCCGTGCTCACTCTTTGGGATACAGGCTATCACCCCCAGCTCTGTGAACTTTGGAGCTGCCCCAGTGAACCAGTGCCTGTGTACGCAGTCATGCAAATATCAGGGCCAGTCCATCCCCCCAGAATCAATCAAACCCATAGCCCTGCCTCGGCTCTGGGCTCATCCTGTTCCACTCGGCCAAGCCTTACTGCTTCCCCACGAATGCTTGCACCATGCTTATCGCCATGGGATAGACAACAGGAGAGGAAACGAGAGCCAAGCCCCCTGTGCCTTCTCTCTGTGGGGAGAAGCAACTCAGACAGTAGCTGGGATGGATTGTGTGTGGGCAGAAGGGAGCTGGATTTAGGTCTAACAGAATACAGATGGAGAGAAAAAAAGAGGAAGCTGGCGTCCCGGGTGGGAGGCACAGCACGAATGAGGGCATGGAGGCAGGACCAGCAGCTTGGCACTAGGTTTGTGGGGCATCCACTGGGCTTCCCAGGGAGATGGGTCAGACCCAGTGAGGGTCTCAAGGACAGAGGACCCCTTACAGCATGGGTCAGAGTCTGCCTGTCTGGACACAGGACATGTCCTGAGGGCTACCGGTGCCTAAAGGCAGGTGAAAACCCCGACCATGGCTACACCAGCTTTGACTCCTTCGCCTGGGCCTTCCTCGCACTCTTCCGCCTGATGACACAGGACTGCTGGGAGCGCCTCTACCAGCAGGTGCGTGGGTGCCCGGGCCAGCCGAGGGATACCAGGTATGGGCTCAGGGACCTGCTGCACAAGTAATTAGCCAGAGGCGGCCCTAGCAGCATCCCAATAGAAACAAGGGGCAGGGACCCTTACGTCAGAGGGAGAAGGGTTCATCAAGCTAAAGAAGTTTCTTTTGGCTAGGGACCGAGTACTCATCCCTTTATATAGGACACTCAGCTCTGTGTGGGAGACACTTCTCCAGACTCTAGGATGGAATATCTCCCCCCTCCCAGCTGGGTGGGACATTCTGCCTCCTTCTCTGGGTGGGACACTGCCCACCTGTGGGTGGGTCATTGTCCCCTGTAGCTTACTTAGCACATGCCCTCTCCATAGGTGGGACATGCTGTACCCTGCTCCTCAGCCTGTGGCTATTTGAACTCCTGGAATAGCCAGACTAGGCAACTGGGAAATGCTATAACCTAGGAGGGGCTCCAGTAAGGATGACCTCTGCCTTCTTCTCCCCCAGACCCTGAGGTCCGCAGGGAAAATCTATATGATCTTCTTCATGCTTGTCATCTTCCTGGGCTCCTTCTACTTGGTGAACCTGATCCTGGCTGTGGTTGCCATGGCCTATGAGGAGCAAAACCAAGCCACCATCGCTGAGACTGAGGAGAAGGAAAAGCGCTTCCAGGAAGCCATGGAGATGCTCAAGAAAGAGCATGAGGTGGGCCTCCAGACCAAGCTTTCATCTGGCTGTGATGCATGCTGAGTAAAGGTGTTGCTTATGAATGTGGTACCTACTAGGCAGAAAGTCAGAACTCGTTTTATAAAGACAGTACCTGTTAGTGCAGCACACTGGGTAAGGTGGGTCCTGTGAGTGCTGTGTATGTCAGATAGAATTGTTCCCTGTAGTTACTGTGTCTTCCAGGTGGAGGTAGTGTGTGCTTAATAAAAACAGTACATGATGGGTAAAGATGATGGCTGCTGCATAAAGGTGGTCCCTGTGAGTACAATGTATGCTGGATAAGAGAGACCCATGTGTCCATGAACATGGTTTATCCTGGTCAAGGCATACCTCGTATTAGGGACTGAGAAGGTCAACTGTGAATACAGTGTATGGATAAAAGAGATCATGTGTCCATGGACATAGTTTATCCCGGTCAAGGGATACCTCATATTAGGGAGTGAGAAGGTTTAGTGAGATAAAGGTCAGAGGCCAGAGCCGGGTTGGAAAGTAAGCACTGATGATGCTACCCTGGCTACTCACAGCCCTCCATGTGGTGAATGCTGGAGATTAATTGCAGAGCAAGTTATTAGACACCAGACTGTGGGCATTGCCTTGTTCTTCTCACTGCCCCATGCCATCTCCTCCTGTACCCTCTGACCAGCTGAGCCTCTTGAAGATCCCCTGCCCTCTAGTTGTGCCACTGCCTCTGCTCTTCAGCATATCCCTCTCATCTGTACCACTCACTCCTTTAGCCAGTCCTCCTTCCTTTCTGGATTTTGATCTTTCTCAAAACATCTTGGCTTGTCTGAGCTTAACTCTGTGATGGTCTCCTTTTGAGATAAGTGTGCAAGTGTACTTACTGAGGGGAGAGCCAAGTCATTGAGTTGTCTGTGTGCCTAAGCCTGAGGATGTGCAAAATCTCAGTGACCAAGACATCATTTCCTCCACCTTTTCCAGGCCCTCACCATCAGGGGTGTGGATACTGTGTCCCGTAGCTCCTTGGAGATGTCCCCTTTGGCCCCAGTAACCACCCACGAGAGAAAGAACAAGAGGAGAAAACGAATGTCTTCTGGGACAGAAGAGTGTGGAGATGACAGATTCCCCAAGTCTGACTCAGAAGATGGTCCCAGAGCACTGGTAATCCCAGCTGTGGTTCTGGCCCTTTCAGAGTGCATTTGACATCTAAGGCCCATCATGGTAGAACCCGAGTATAGTCACAGCCACATGGCTGCTCCCAAAAGGGCACATCTTTGAGTCCCCTCCCAGCCTTGTTTCCCAAGGTCATTCTCAGATTGGAAGAGCCCTGGGCAGAAGGGAAGGTGAGTTTGGGTGTTAAGGTATCTGCAACCTCGGACCAGCAGGTGGTGTAATGGTTATGTCTCTGGACTCCCACATAGTTGACTGCAGTTCGAGCCCTGGGCCCAGACCAGTTCAAGTCCTGGACATGTCTGAAACTCACACCAGACATGTGTGCCTAATATCCCAAGAGGAGAATGGAGGAGAAGGGATTGCAGCATGGCCATCCCCTGGGGGAGAGTGGGTGATTTCTTGCTTTCTATCTCTCCAGAAAGCATATACACCCTATAGCAAAAAATCTCTCTAAAAAACAACAACAACAACAACAAAAAAACAAAGATATTTGCAACCGTGAGCTGGTCCCCCAGCATTGGGGCTGGGGCTGGCAGGAGCCCAAGGACATACCCATATCACTGAGGGGCCTTGGATGTCCCCTTGGCATGGGAGTACCCAGATCCTGCTTGGAACTTTCTGTAGCACCAGAAATCTTCCTGCCTCCTTCTCTCTCTGCATGGCCTTAGCGTCACTTTTAGACCCAGCTAAGCTTCAAGTTTAAAGCCCCAGAGGTCTAGACTTGGGGTGAGTAGAACCAGAAGATGCAGAATTACCTCTACCCCCACAAGCCTCTAGAAAGCCCCCTGGCTCATCCCACCCAGTTCCTGCATGACTGGCAGCAGTCCTACATGCTCTGAAAAGCTGAGCAGGGGCCAGTGCCACAACAGATAGGCTGGGAGCACATGACGAGCTGTCTTGCTCACGTCCTCTCTCCCTGCCCCCTCAGAACCGTGTCAGCCTCACCCATGGCCTCAGCAGGACTTCCGTGAAGCCACGCTCCAGCCGTGGGAGCATTTTCACCTTTCGACGGCGAGACCCAGGCTCCGAGACAGACTTTGCAGATGATGAAAACAGCACAGCAGGGGAGAGCGAGAGCCACCGCACTTCATTCCTGGTGCCCTGGCCCCTGCGCCGGCCCAGTGCCCAGGGACAACCCAGTCCTGGGTCCTCGATTCCTGGCCACGCCCTCAATGGCAAAAGGAATAGCACTGTGGACTGCAATGGGGTGGTCTCCTTGCTGGGAACAGGAGACCCTGAGGCCACATCCCCAGGGAGCCGCCTCCTCCGCCCTGGGATGTTGGAACGCCCCCCAGACACGGTGAGCCAGCCCCACGACGCAGGTACACGATTTATCTCCTCCCAAACTGGTCACCAGCCCCGGGTCCAAAAATACTTGCCCCATGTTCTTGAGCACCTGTTGTGTGCTGGGCTGGGGGTGAACAGACCTGTCAATGAAATCTCTGTCACCCTAGAGCTCCCATGCTAATGAGGGCAGACACACAGAATCAAAGCAAGAAGGAGAATGTGTGTCCAGTGTGCACTGCTGATAAACAGGGGTGAGAGTTAAATATTGCACCCTGATACGGCGCTGGCATCGCAGAGCTGTGGAAGTGCAGAGCCAGCATCTCGGAAGCCCTGGCTATGCCTTTGGAGCTGTCAGGCGCATGTGCATGCGTGCCCAAAATCCAGAGAGGAGAAGGGAGAAGGGATTGTGGCATGGCCATTCCCGCCTGGGGGAGATTTCTCTTTCTGTCTCTCAGGTGAGCACACGCACCCTATAGCAGGAAAAAAAAAAAAAGTCTCTCATAAAAAATAAAGGGAATATACCCTAAAATAATGATAAAAAGTAAAATAAACACATAAGCCAGTAACATAGTAGCTTATTACCACTATCAAGAATTATGTACTATACATAATTGTGTGTGCTCTACTTTAAAGAAAAGAATTTTTTTTTTTAAAAAAAAAGGGTTTTGCCATACGATGCATGGTCTCGTCAGTGAAAGAGAGGAGCAGCGAGAAGGAAAGTGAGACATTGCCCCCCAGAGGGGATGGCCACACCACAATCCACTCTCCCCCATTCTCCTCCCAGGATTTTGGGTATGCATAATGAACCTGGTTTGAGTTTCAAGCCACGAGGTCCAGGACTCGAACTGCACTTGGCCATGTAAGAGTACAGTGCTTTAACCACCACCCACCTACGGGGCCTTGTGCTCTACTTTCATATGACTGGCAGTGCAGTGGGTTTGTCTATACCACATTTAAGAAGTTCTGAATTTCCACAGCCGTGTGAATAGCACATTGTGCTATGACGTTACGGTGGCTGCAGTATCTCCGGAGGAAGGAATTTTTTGGTTCCATTGTCATCTCACAGGACTGCTATCATGTGCGATCTTCAAAAAACTTCATAGAAAGTGCATATTAACAACAACAAAAAAATGGGCTGGCCCTGTAACCGAGTGGTTAAGAGAGCCAGATACAATACGGCCATCCATGGGTCAAATCCCAGCCCCTGTGGCTTGAAAAACAGGCCAGGTATGTGTGTGTATGTGTCCCAGACCCCACCAGGATGGGATAACGGAGGAGAATGAATTGTGGGTGCTGAGTACACCCTGTTGAGGGTGTAGTTACTGGGATGTGGGCATGTACACACACACATGTGTTTCAAACCGTCGGGTTCAGGACTCAGACCACAGTCTGCTATGTGGGAGTCCAGTGACGTAAATTACACCATCTGCTGGTCCCATCCATGAACTTTTTGAAGTCTCCACTTCCATGCAGTTCACCGTTGACCAAAACATGTTGTCACAGAACTGTAGTATTATCTATTTTTTATTTTATTGAACAGGAAGATTCCTGTGGCATATTGCAGGCTGCCTAGGGCCTGCCTCATGGTCCTTCAGAACAGGGTATGAAGTAGAGAACTGGGGGGTACCAAAGAGCTGGGGCACCCCCCACCTTCCCCATCACCCAGAGGGCGAGATATCTGGCTTCCAAGAACACCAAAACAGGCAAGGCCAGCCCAGGAGCCTGGGCCTTATGGAATCAGGTCAGGAGCCAGAGCGCTAATAGAATTTCCTAATCTCATTAGGGAGAAAATCACCTCATTGTGCTGCACATGTCAGGAGGAATCCAAGTTCAAACACTTCATTACAGGAGCTCTGACCTCACCCCTTCTCACTTCTGTGGGGCCCATTTGTAACCTTAAAGGGATTAGCGGGCCAAGGCAGGGTCATTTGCAAATTTAAAGGAATTATTGCACCAAGATAGAGACATTTGAAAAGTCAAAGAGATTAGCAGGCGGCCCTGGGAATACCTCCTCTGCGCTCAGTGAGAAGTTTCTGCCCTTTTCTAGTGTAGACACATAATCGTTGTAAGGGAGTGGACAAAGGGCTGGGCCGGACACAGCTCATGTGTGGTATGTCCTGAGGAGGGGACGGGAATGAAGATTCATCCTCCTCTCCCCTGAGAGGCTGCATGGGAGGTGAGGAAGCTCCTGAACAGCCACTCTTTTACTTCCTCTGCTTCTAGATCTTCATTCTCCTTTCTCCTCCTCATCCAGCAAGGTAGGGGCAGAGTTGTAACTCCAGTTGCGAACTCCTGATTCTTTCCAACCCACCTGGCATCAGCCGTACTGAGTGCCAGGCGGAGTTGGAGGCTCCAGAGTTACCACAGCATTGAACAGAACAGATGAGCTCAGCCCTCTTGGAGTTTACACGACAGTTAGAAAGACATATCTGCAGGGAGAATTAGGGTCTGTGATAGAAACTTGCTAGAGGGAGAGTTGGAAGTGAGGATCATTAGAATACTCAGGGAAGGGGCCAGCAGATGGCCTAGCAGTTACATCACTTGGCTCCCTCGTAGTCAGCCACAGTTCGAATCCCTGGTAGCTTAAAACTCATACTAGGTGTGTGTGCATGCGTGGCCAAAATCTCCAAGAGGAGAATAGAGAAGGGATGGCAGCATGACCATCCTCCCTGGGGGGTGATTTCTCACTTACTGTCTCTCTGTCTCTTTCTGTCCAATGAGCACACAAACCCTATAGCAAAAAAAAAAAAAAAAAAATTGTCTCTCAAAAAAACAAAAAAAGGGAATACTCAGGAAAGGTCTTCCCAACGAGGTGACATTAGATTGGTAGGCAAATTATTTTCAGGAGCCAGCCACAAATATGTGGAAGAGTGGTGTCCTAGTGCACTGAACATTGAGTGCAAAGACCCTGAGGAGGGATAGATCTTTTCAAGGGATGAGAAAGCCTGGAGGCGGGAAGGTATGGTGGAAACATTAGAGGATATAGAACCTTAGAGGTAAAAGAAAAGTTTGGGTATAGTTTGAGTAAGGTGGAGAGTAATGGAATGGGAATAATTGTTAAGCAGAGAAGTGACTTAATTTCAAGAGAGTCCATTTCTATAGTATATATAAATAGAGGCTGTTGCAGTAGTTTTAGGAAAGAAATGATAATAGCTTGAATTAGGATGTGTAACGGTCAGCTGTTAACACAGTAATGCTGTGTAACAAACTATCCTGAAAGTCAGTGGCTAATAACAAACATTTGTTTTCATAATCACTTGCCTTCAGGTTAACTATGGTTCGGCCAATTTAGGTTGAACTTGACTAGGCAGCTCTGCTTCAGGCTGCACGTTGCCTGGGCCTGGCTCCATGCTCTGGATTAGGCTTGAGGCTGTTCCATATGTCTTTGTTCTGAGGCCCAGGCTGAAAGGGTGACAGTTACCCAGGGAAGCTCTTTTCATGGAAGACTCCTGGAATATTGGAGCCAGGCAAACCACACATTTAAGGCTTCTTTCCACATCATATCCATTAACATTCCATTGGACAAAGGAAGATTTTTTTTTTTTTGGAGAGGTTTTTGCTATAGGGCGTGTGCGCTCGCCAGAAAGACAGAGACAGAGAGACAGAAAGCGAGAAATCACCCCCGGGGGGTTGGCCATGCCGCAATCCCTTCTCCTCCATTCTCCTCTCAGGATCTTGGGCACGCATGCACAGGTGCCCAGCATGAGTTTAAGCCACCAGGTCCGGGACTTGAACCATGGTCAACTACATGGGAGTTCAGTGACATAGTCATTACACTAACTGCCGGTCCCAGGAAGATTTTTTGTTTTTCACAAGTGAGTTAGGAAAGTTCATTCCACTGACAGTGGAAGGGGAGAGTAAATATTTGTAAACTGATAACTCAAATGATCATAGATGTTAAGGGAGGAGGAGAGAAGTCACTAGAAGTTAAGACATGCTTGTGAATCAGGCTGGCCAAATTTGTGGTTGGTCCTAGGATAATACTGTTAGACCAGCCACCTCCAGCCTCTCGGGCACCTCCGTATGAATACTTCCTTGACTGGAAGCTCACTGCCTCCCTAGGCTACATTTCAGGAGTCCCACCCATTGCAAAATTTGACCTTCCTTGAGCCCAGATCTATCATGTATCTCTTTTTCTATGCAGAAATGTGTCATGACTTTGGTTCCCACTTGAGGACCTGTCTCTGCCACCCTGGGTAGGCCAAGCTGTCTTTCCTCTGCCTCACTGTTGGGGGCTGAAGAACCTGGTCCCTTCGGCATCCCAGCTCAGGCACGTGGGCTCTGGCATGCGAGGCCCTGCTGAGGGCCTTTGTAGGCCCGCGTTGGTGCTGTGGGCTCCCCGAGCCAGCCAAGACGGTGCTTGCCTATCACTCCCTTCATCAGAGCACTCCATGCCTCTGTTTTCAGGCCTGGTTATTGAGTTAGAAAAATGGTGCATGCCTATTAATAGCAAATCCAATAATTCAGAAAGACATAAAGTGAAAAGGGTGGGCGGACTCCATGGTACAAAATAACGCACTGCTCAAGGGAAGCTGAATCCTTCATGACGACCACAGTTCAAATCCCCAGCCTGGTCAGCTTGAAACACTGGGGACGTCGTGAGTGTCCAGGTTCGTTAACCTGGAGAACAGAGATCAGGACATGACCAGAGCCCATCTCTCCTCCTCTCTTCTCCTCCCTCTTCCTTCCTCCCTCTCTCTCTCTTTCTTATTCATGTGCATGTTCTCTATTGTAGACACAGGGAAAAAAACTAAAAGGAAAATAAATAATAGTGAAAAGGGAGGCCAGCAGATGGTGTGGTGGTTAAGGTGTTGGACTCCCCCATGGCCAACCATGGTTCGAGTCCCAGCAGCTTGAAAACCACACTGGACATGTGTGCACGCATGCCCAAAATCCGAAGAGGAGAAGGGATTGCAATGTGGCCATCCCCCCAGGGGATGATTTCTCACTTTCCTTCTCTCTGTCTTTTCAGCAAAATACACTTGCGAATATAGCAAAAACCTAAAAGAAAAAAAAAAGAAAAGGGAACTTCTTCCCCTCTTACCCCTCCCACTCCCCCATAATCCCACTCCCCAGTTACACCCACTTGAATGAGTCAGTGTGTATTTTCCACATCTTTTTTTTGGTTTTCCCTCACACTGTGTGTCTTGGAGATGCGCTCTTGGGAGCATGCCTGGAATTGCCTTATTCTCTCGGACTGTCTACATCCGGGTCCAGAGTCAGGTTGTGTCTGTAACTGGTTTTGATATGCTTTCTATGGACTGGCTGTTTTGTTTTTCTGGAATGAGGGACAGTGCTGTGGGGGACCTCATGTATGTGCGTTTTCGGTGCACGTGTGTAAGTACTCACGTGGTTGGGTGACTAGACGAGGAACTGCAGGGTCAGATTTCAATCATCTTGGTAGATCCCGCCCAAGTGCCGCATAGACGCCACGGCCTCCCACCAGCTGTGTCTACACACCACGTTCTCTGTTTCTATCAATGTCGCCTTGGAGGATGTTAAATAATTTCCGGCTTCTTTATGCAGTTAAGAGTCCCCGAGCGTTTTTGCACGTGTGAATGTGTACAGCAGCACCTGACACAGGAAGGGCCTGGGCGCGTGTAATGGTGGCAGGAGAGTGGGAGGGGCTTGGGAACAGAGAAGCCCAGCGTGGCCTCCCTGGGTCTCCTGTGACTTCCTAGCCTGCGTCAGGTCCAGCAAGACCAGGGCTGAGGCCGGACCCGGATACCCAGGCTGACACACATCTCCTGGTTGTGTCCAGACCACACCGTCGGAGGAGCCGGGCGGGCCCCAGATGCTGACCCCCCAGGCTCCGTGCGCAGATGGCTTCGAGGAGCCAGGAGCACGGCAGCGGGCCCTCAGCGCCGTCAGCATCCTCACCAGTGCACTGGAAGGTCAGCACCCCGGGGTGTCCGCACGCACCCTCTCCTGCTCCAGGCTCTCTCACCTCCGTCCCACCTGAGCCAGGGGTCACCCTGTGTCTAGGCCGGGCTCGGACGTGCCCCGCTGTCCTGAGTGGCCTTCCACGTCCTCGCCGCTCCTAACGTGCCCTTAGAGCTGGTTTCGCTTGCTCTTGGTCAGCCATCTGCATGGCCCTGTGTCTCCCAAACACTCCCAGTGTCTTGACCTGCCTCAGGTTTTCCCACACCTGTCCCAGCCTGTCCCGGGCTCGTATCGACTTCATCCTGCCCTCTCCCGAGCATGCTGTGTCTGTCCAGGGCCCTCCTGTCCCACGTGTGCTTGTCTCGGGTCCTCTCAGCCGTCCACTTATCTGCCTCTGACTAGCCCAGGCGTTCCGCATCTGTCCCGGTCAGTCCCACGCAAAACCTCCTGTCCTTCATGTCTGCACCTGGCACCCCATCTCGTTCCTTTCTGTCCCACGTGTGTTCTCAGCATTTCCAGCCTGTTCTGGCACCACTTCCCATCTGTTCTGATGCACCCCAGATGCCCACGTCTGTTCCCGCCTGTCCCATCCGTTCTGACGCACCCCAGATATCCACGTCTGTTCCCACCTGTCCCATCTGTCCTGACACACCCCAGATTTCCACCTCTGTTCCCACCTGTCCCATCTGTCCTGACACATACCACATGTCCACGTCTGTTCCCACCTGTCCCATTCATCCTGACGCACCCCAGATGCCCACGTCTGTTCCCACCTGTTGAGTCCTTACATCTGAACTTCCCTGTCCCACTTACTGTCCCGTCCGTTTCAGCCCGTCTCCCCTGAATGTCCCCATGACTACGTAGGACTACTGTTTCAACCGAGCTTACGTTCATCCTGATCTGTCCTGCCCCCCGCACCCCTGTCCCTGTCATCCTCTCCTTTCTTATTTACAGAATAAGGAGCCAGACACAGGCTACCCATTCCCTTCGCCTTTCCTGTCCTGTCACAGCCCTGTCATGTCCCCAAGCAAGTCATTCATTTTTTCTGGAAGATCTCGGTCAAAAAAAACAAACTAACCCCCTGGCTGTGTCCCCAGAGCTGGAGGAGTCCCACCGCAAGTGTCCGCCATGCTGGAACCGCTTCGCCCAGCGCTACCTGATCTGGGAGTGCTGCCCTCTGTGGATGGCCATCAAGCAGAAGGTGAAGTTCGTGGTCATGGACCCATTCGCTGACCTCACCATCACCATGTGCATCGTGCTCAACACGCTCTTCATGGCGTTGGAGCACTACAACATGACGGCCGAGTTCGAGGAGATGTTGCAAGTCGGAAACCTGGTAAGGGCCACCTGCAGCTCCGTCCCAGATGGGCCTCCGGATGGGAGGGGCTGGAGGCTGGCTGGCCCCGCCTTCCTGGGTCAGGGGGAAGGGATCCTGAATACCACAGGGTCTGTGGAGGGTGGGAGTTATCACACAAGAGCAGGGAGAGAGTCTACGAGTCCGCTGTGCAGGAGCTGACAGATGGAGATTTGGAGTGAGGTTGGGATTCAAGGTCTATGAAGACGCCCAGAGGCTAGAAAGAAAAAGCATGTTAGGGGTCAGCCTGAAATGGGTGGAGACAGTGCACACGTTTTCTGTTGGGAGATTAAAGGAGAGCGTGCCTGCAGAAAGAGGCAGGTCTCTGTGGACAGAGGTTGCACAGGTGTTTCTGGATGGGGGCAAGCACGGAGGGATGGTTGGATAGAAGAAGAGCAGGAGGAAGATGGATGGATGGACAGATGCATGAGTAGCTGGGGGGAGAGAGTAAATTAGGCAGAGCCAGATTCGAATCTGACTCAGCTCTTACTAAGTACGTGACCCCAAACAAATTACTTAGTCTCCGTAATTGGCACAGTAAGTATTTGCTTAATTTAATAAATGCAGAATTAGTATGACAATATCAACCTCCTAGGAAGCTAATGAGGACTGAATAAGATCATGTGTGTAATGTGCTTGGCTTGGAGTTTCGAGAAACAATAAGCACTCCGAAATGAATGATAGTTGTGGTTATTATTGTTGTTGTTGTTAAAAGAGAGGGATCCTGGACGTCAGCATGTCTGGGTTTTAATTCTGATTATTTTTCTCGAGACCAGTCAAGTTCTCCCTCTTTACCATACAGAGGGGGAAACTGACGCCCAGAGAACTGGGGTGGGCGGCAACACAGGGGGGCAGAGTTAGAGCTACTGTCTCTCAGCTCTGAGACCAGGGCCATATTGGCTCCATCCAGGTAAACACAGAGGCAGCCCCCCTCCAGGGGGCCCTAGGGCAGGGCTGGTGAGAGCCTAGAGCCTCCCATGAGAGCTCTTGGGATCATCTCTGAGGCTGAGGAAGGGTGGCCTCTGGCCATTCAGGCTGAACTCTCTCCTGCAGACCTAACCCTGTTGCGGGCTCAGCTACTCAGGTGCCCCCATAGGCAGGTAGGTCTCCCATGCTGTGAAGTATGAGGATTTTCTTCTACTACTTTCTGAATCCAGGACTCTAGATAATTCTCTGCAGGGTCTGTTCACATTTTTTCATTAATCAGAGCCCATTTTGCTCTCATTTTGCTTTTTTTTTCCTTGTTCTTTATAAAAACAGCCTGCAGGGGCCTCTTGGCACTGTTAGGTGTCTTGGGGGGAGGGGCGGTCTTCAGATGAGGGATTAGCAGGTTTCAGCTGAGGATGGAGGATGGTTACTGGACTGTGCCTGTTGGTTTGACCTGAGCAGCAAGGCAGGTGTGATGTGGGGCACTGCAGCCTCTCTGTGTGGCAAGGTGTGGTTGAACTGCAGTTGTGTTAAACTCGTGGCTCCGATATTGACACAAGGCCATGTAGTTGGGTTACGGCTATATTTTGTTCTGTTTGGATAGCTTTATTGCTAGTAGGTAAGGTTTCAACTTTCCTCCATTTAATATAGTCTAGGTGGTTTAAATGTTAAATGTAAAGAAATACAACCACAATAATAAGCATGAGTAAGTGAACTGGGTATGGGGAAGCTTTTCTAAGTGTGTCACTACAGACAAATGCCACAAAAAAAGATTGATAGAGTTGCCTACATTTTTAGCCTATCACGTAAACAAAAGGAAAAGACAAATGCAATTTCTGTTCCCAGCAACCTTATAGACAAGAAAACATGAAAAATCTCCAATTACAAAACAATTAAATATATAGCAAACATTTTTTTGAAATGTGTAACTGAGCACATGAGAAAATAACAGAATCCCCAAGTGTCAAACAGAGAGAGGTTCAAGAATTATAGCTGTAAACATGTGAAATGGTTCTGCAATTGCCAAAAAGGGGAGAAGGCATAAGGGGTGGTAAGGGGATACTGATTTACACAGGCTGGAGGCCTGGAGTTTTGTTTTGTCTTGTTTTGTTCTTTAAGTGTATGTATTCACCAGTGAGAAAGAGAGGAAAACACCTTCTAATTAATGGAGTATAGTCACGCCACAATCCTTTTTTCTCCATTTCTCCATCCTGTCAAGATTTTGGGCATACACCCACATGCACCCAGTTTGTTTTCCAAGCCTCCAGAGCCAGGATTTGAACTGTAGTCAGCCTTGGGACAGGGTGAGTGGAGGTTGGAACTGAGTAGCCCCGTGAGAATATGACTGTAGACTCAGTAAAACGCCAGACAGTTGCAGCCCAGTTTATAAGAGTGTAACACAAAATCTATACACTGACACTTGGGAAATGTCAAAGAAGCCCAGTCCCACCTGGGGCTAGAAAGGCAAAACCAAAAGTAACTCCTGGAAGCTTGTGACTGCAGATTTAGCCTTATACAAATTTGGAATTCAAATTTATACCTGAGTAGACCTGGAGCTGGTGCATAAAAATTAACATTTAGGGTGGTCCTGAGGGACCAGCAGATGCTGTGGTAGTTAAAGCACTGGACTCCCACATTGCCATCCCTGGTTTGAATCCTGGACCTCGTGGTTTTCTTTCTCACTTTCCTTCTCTCCTCTCTCTCTCTCTCTCTCTCTCTCTCATAAAATTGAAAATAATAATGATAAATAAAAGTTTTAAAAATAAAGTGATCCTGAGATGATATCTTGAGGCCCCTGAAAGTGGCAACACAAAACTTCCCTAGAAGGACACAGCTTTCACCCAGTCCAAGCTGAATATATATCATATTACAAAACACACAAGCAAATAGTCTACCATGAGCAAGAGTCAGCAGACATGAATACACACACACACACAGCTTATCTCCTTAAAAATGTCACATAGTAGAATTGGACAGAGATAATAAAATAGTAATGTTTGTAACAAAGACATAGAAGAAATAAAAAACATAACACTAAGACAACTTTGAAGAAGAACAAAAAAAAATCTAGAAATGAAAAATTCAATTATTGAGATTTTAAATCAAATAGCACATTATACTGGGGAGATAATTAAATGGATATACATTTAGATTAAGGAAGTTATCCAGAATGTAGTGCAGGGACGGGAGTAGATGAACTAGAAGAAAGAAGGAAAGGAAATAGGCCTGACATTTTTTCCAGGTTATGTTGTTTTTCTGTAGATAATCCAAGAAAATCTCCAGGAAGGCAATTGGAACTAGTAAGACTTCAACAGTATCAGTGAGTACAGGCTCATTTTACCAAATTGTGCTCCAGTCACCATCAATAATCAATTAGTAGAAAATAATTTTTTAAAAGTTAACCCTTAGTGGGGCCAGCAGGTGGCATGGTGATTGAAGTACCAGACTCCCATGTGGCCTATCACAGTTCAAGTCCCAAACTTGGTGGCTTACTTTCTCACTTCCTCTCTCTCTCTCTCTCTCCCCCCCCCCCTCTCTCCCTGGTCACATTTAAAAATAATAAATAAATATTTTTTTAAAGTTCACCTTTAAAATCTCAATGAAAACCACAAGAAATCTACAAATAAATGTATAGATTTTGTGTGAAAAAATTATGAAACCATTGAAAAAATGTAAGAAAAAGGTTAAATCAGTGGAGAGGTATGCCATTTTCATGGACATAAGTCTGAATACGGTAGAGATAGCAATTCTTCCTGATAACTTATAAATTTAATGTAGTTCTTTTTTTAGAGATATATTTTTGCTATCAGGTGTGTGCGCTTGCCAGAGAGAGGTGAAAAGTGAGAAATAATCCCCCAGGTGGGATGGCTGTGCCGTAATCCCTTCTTCTCCATTCTCCTTTTGGGATTTTGGGCATATATACACATGCACACACACCTGGTGTGAGTTTCAAGCCTCCAAATCCAGGTCTCAAACCACAGTCAGCCATGTGGGAGTCCATTATGCCATCTGCTAGTCCTAATTTAATGTAATTATAATCAAAATCTCAATACATTTCTTTTTCATGGAACTTGACAAGGTAATACTAAAATTTAGATGGAAAAGTAAAGACTATCAGTATAAATGAAGGAATATGGTAAGGAATCTACTACCATATATTAAGATATATCATGAAGCTAAAAACATTATATTAGATTGTCAGAAAAGTCATGACATCTTTTTCTATGCTTTTCTATGCAAAAATGTTTCATGACTTTCTTGATGACCCAATAGTATGGTGCAGAAACTTAAAAAATGAATCTGTGCCACAAAAATGAGACCTCAGGTACATAACAATCCCTGTTCATTTGGCACCTTAATAAATAACAGAGATGGCATTATAAATCAGTAAGAAAAGCATGGGCTACTTCATAAATAATGCTGGGTAGAGTGATGACCTAGATCCCTACCTCACATCATACTCATACATTAAATGCAGTGGTATTGAATTTAACACCTAAATGTGATCAAGCAAAGTTTTAAGGTTTTAGAATGAAATTGGAGAAGAGCCTTTAAAATCTTGGGTTTGGGCAGGTTTTCATCACCAATCTGAAAAATTTATATCATGCAAGAAAAGATTGCTAAATGTACCTGTGTTAAAATGTATACTAACTGCCTAACCATAGATACTTACAAACTAAATGAAATCACTACCACAAACTAGAGTTGATATTATGAAACATATTTAACTAGGGCCAGACAGTGGCGTGGTGGTTGGGGCACTGGACTTCCACATGGCCAACTGTGGTTCAAATCCTAGACCTGGGCAGCTTGCTTTCTCACTTTCCCTTTCTCTCTCTCTGTTTCTTTCTGATCAACTAAAAAAGAATAATAACAAATAAAAATAAATAAATAAATTTTTTTTTTATAAAATGATGTTTGACTAGAAAAGTATGGCATCCAAACAACATTAAACACTTAATTAAAAACTGGAGGGACAACCCAATAGTAAAAGCACAACCATGGCATTAGACAAAGGAAATATCAGGCAAATCAAAGTAGAGGAAATTCAAATGTTTATAAACAAATGAAGAGAAACACAGGGGATGAGAATGAAAGCAACATTGAGGGGCCAGGAGGTGGTGTGGTGGTTAAGGGCACTGGACTCCCACCTGACTGACCACAGTTCTAGTCCTGGACCTGGTGGCTTGCTTTCTCACTTTCCAGCTCTCTCTGTGCCTCTCTGGTCAAATTTAAATAAATAAATAAACAAACAAACAAACAAATTAAAATTCTAGCGAAAATAGTTCTTAAAAAAAAAAAAAAGACATTGAAATACTGTTTTTCACCCATAAGAGAATCAAAAACATAGAAATTGACACTGTGTTGGCAAGGATGTGGAACAATTGCAACTCAGTTTATAAGCGCATACATTTGGTTCAATCTTTTTTTTTTTTTTTTTTTGGAGAGGTTTTTGCTATAGGGCACGTGCACTCGCCAGGAAGAGAGAGAGAGACAGAGAGACAGAAAGCGAGAAATCACCCCCCGGGGGGATGGCCACGCCACAATCCCTTCTCCTCCATCCTCCTCTTGGGATCTTGGGCACACACGCACACGTGCCCAGCATGAGTTTAAGCCACTGGGTCCAGGACTCGAATAGCGGTCGGCTACATGGGAGTCCAGCGACATAGCCATTACGCAAACCGTTGGTCCTGGTATAATCATTTTAGGGAGCTATTATACAATATCTGATCAATCAAATGTGTATACCCTGCAAGTCAACGATTTCAGATTCATAACTTAAGAAAGTCTCACAAGGAAATATGTACAAGAAAGTTCCATATAGCACTGTTACTCATAAGGAAAATTGGAGTGAAAAGAAATGTTTATCTCACCATAAAAAATATAGTTAAGTTGTGGTATATTCATATAATGATATACTATACACAATTAGCATCAAAAATACACAGGTATCAATATGGATAGACCTCTTGGGTCAGCTCCCACGTCCTAGTCGTTAAGAGAGCTGGGTCCCGGGACCAGCAGTTAGCGTAATGGCTATGTCACTGGACTCTCACGTAGTCGACCACGGTTCGAGTCCCGGACCTGGTGGCTTAAACTCACGCCGGGCGCGTGTGCGTGCGTGCCCAAGATCCCAAGAGGAGAATGGAGGGAAAGGGATTGCGGCGTGGTCATTCCCCCTGGGGGGTGATTTCTCGCTTTCTATCTCTCTGTCTCTCTCTGTCTTTCTGGCAAACGCACGCGCCCTATAGCAAAAACTTATAAAAAAAAAAAAAGAGAGAGAGAGAGCTGGGTCCCACAGGACTAACTGACTGCAGTTGGAGTTCTGGCCATAGCAACTTGAAAAACACACTGGGAGCATGCCCCAAATCCTGACAGGATGGAGAAATAGAGAAGGAGTTGTGGCATGATCACCCATCAGAGTGTTTTCTCCCTCTCCTCCTCTCTCTCTCTCTGACTCTCTCTGGTGAGCACATGCCTCCGCTAGCAATCGATAGGTAGGTAAATAGATGTAGATAAATCTCATAAACATGGTGTTAAGCATATGGGCTAGCCTGTGGTTAGGGCCTCTGGATCTTGTATAGCTGAGGGTGGGTTCAAGTCCTGGATCCCACAGCCTAAGAAACTCACCAGGAACATGTGCATTTGTGCCCCAAATCCTGAAGGGAGTGTGACCATTCCCCATAGGGGTTCTTTTTCACTTTCTCCCCCCCCACCCCGCCCTGTGAATGTGTGTGCCTTCTGGCAAATTAAAAATAAATAAATAAAGGGAACTTGAAAAAGAGAACACATGTATCACCACCCATTAATATAAAGCTTAAAATAATACAAAAATGTATCATCATTATTATATTAACATGTAAGAATGGTAAACATCGAATTTGGAATAGTTTTTTTTTTTTCTTTTTTCTTTTCTTTCTTTTTTTTTTTTTTTTGAGAGGTTTTTGCTATAGGGTGTGTGCACTCTCCAGAAAGACAGAGAAGGACAGAGAGATAGAAAGCGAGAAATCACCCCCCGGGGGGATGGCCACGCCAAAATCCCTCCTCCTCCATTTTCCTCTCAGGATCTTGCATGCACACGCGCCCGGCGTGAGTTTAAGCCACCGGGTCCGGGACTCGAACCGTGGTCAACTACATGGGAGTTCAGCAACATAGCCATTACGTTAACTGCTGGTCCCTTGCAATAGTTTTTTATGTTGGAGTGAATTGAGTACTATGGGTGGCTTCAGTTTTATCTGTGATGGTACAGGTGGGTAAGACTTAACAGTGAAAGCCATCATTTGGGTTAGTGGCTTAATTTCTCTGTCTCTCAGCTTCCCTATCTATAAAATGGGAATAGTAAACTTTATATACCCCATCGGGTTATTGTGAGGCTCAAATAACTCAGTAAATGTAAAACAATGCAATGGTGCCTGTCACATAGCAAATACTGTTTAAATATTTACTTTTATTATTTTGTAAGAAAAAATAAAAGAAGATTTGAAACAAGGCAAAATGCTAATATTTGACAGTTTGATGGTGGGTACAAAGTTATTTCTATTATTTTATAAAGTTTATATTCTGAGAAGTTTTTCTTTAATTAAAAAAATATAATAAAGATAAATGACAAACCAGGAAAACCCTGGCAATACATATGGTAATGGAGGAGAAGGGATTGCAGTGTGGCCGACCCCCTGAGGGGTGATTTCTCGCTTTCTGTCTCTCTGTCTCTCTGTCTGTCTCTGTCTTTCTGGCAAGCACACGTGCCCTATAGCAAAAACTTCTCAAAAAAAAAAATTTACAAAGACAAACACCCTAATAAAACAATAAGCAAAGGATATGAACAAGCCAGTTTGTAAAAAGAGAAATACAAAAATCAAATAAAACAACAGTGCCCCGTTGAATTAAAACAGGCCGTGGGGATGGAATAAATGAAGCAGCAACTCACGTGCATGGAATTAGCTGAAACCTGTGTCTTAAGATCGTTTGGCGATATGTGTGAGGATTCCTAAAAATGCTCACCTACTGCACAATTCCATTCCCAGAAATCCACCCTAAGAGAAGAATTGGGCAAGTTGTTTTAACACGTCTATGTAAAAGGACGTTTATTGTGGCAGTGTTTGTAACAGGGATAAAAAAATGCCGATCATGGTTAATCTACTTAGGCACATCGGTACAATGGAATATGCCCCAGCTGCTTAGTGAAAAGCAAATGAGGCTTTAGACTGTGTTTAATGGCACAGAAGGATGGTCACGAGGTGGTAAGTTTCAGTGCAGGTGTACGACGTGTAGACTATGCCCCATTCAAGGTGTATGCCAAGGCCAAGGAGAATTGGGTGCTGCCCATACATCCTCTCACTTCCTGGGAAGCTGCAATAGGCTTTGATGGCTAAGTAGCCCTCCTGCCAGGAGTTGGGGGGGAAATGGGTCCCCACACCAGAGCCACCATCTGCCAGGTCCCAGCGAGCCTCTGTGGCACGCAGAGTTGTTGGCATCTGAAGGCGGCCTCTGCCTGCAGGCTCCGGACCCCTTGGCCACTCTTGCAGGCACGATGAAAGCTGCCCATGGTGACCAGACCCGTCCCCTCCTGTGTGGCAACCACTGTACACCCATGAGCTCTGACTTAGACGCCTCCAGTGGCGTTACTGTTACCCCATTGTGTATATGAGGACTCTCAAGGCTCAGAGAGGTGAAGACGCTGGCCCAGAATCACAGGGTGGCAGACCCTGCCTGGAACTCAGGTCTGGCCGCCATTCTCTGGCATCTTAAACTACTGAGCTTTGATCACATGCCTTGCAAAGCCTGGGTAACCCTGTAGAAGGCGGAGGCCTGGGACCAAAATTCACGCACTTTTCAAGAATAGCTGCACATTCGAGTCACCTAAAAGAAACGCTCCGTGAGTGTGGATAGGGATGCCTGGATCTGGCACGGGGGGTCAGGGCACGTGCTTTGGAGACACCGGCTGCAGGAGGCCGGGACTGTGTGTGTCCTCACCCATCCTAAGCCGTGCGTCTGCAGGCAAGCAGCCTGAGGCAGGTCTGGGCTGTTTCTGAGGCCAGGCTGGTGTCCTGGTGGTGAGGAGCCGAGGGCTGGGGCATCAGGCTGGAGAAGACAGCTGGCCCCAGGGACTGGGCAGCGGCCAAGGATGCATTCACTATGGGTATAGTCAGGGCCGGCAGCCCAGGAGGGAGACCCCGCTGAGCAAATCAGGAGGCCGGGTGCCCTGCTGGCCAGAAGGTCTAGCCCAGGCGGGAGCCGCTGACTCCCACTCCCTCCACAGGTCTTCACGGGAATCTTCACAGCAGAGATGACCTTCAAGATCATCGCCCTTGACCCGTTCTACTACTTCCAGCAGGGCTGGAACATCTTCGACAGCATCATCGTCATCCTGAGCCTCATGGAGCTGGGCCTGTCCCGCATGGGCAACCTGTCGGTGCTGCGCTCCTTCCGCCTGGTACCCGGCTGGGCCCATGGCAGGGGCGCGGGTGGGGAGCCGGGGCACCAGGGCACACCCCCACACCTCCCTCCAAGGTCACCCCTCAGTCACCCCCACGTTGCTAGGTACCCCTGGGTGCCCCGCTCCGTGCTGGCGGTGTGGGGGTGCAAGGTGGGAAAACAGAGGAGACATCCCTAGGAGGAGCAGTTGCATGGCCATCCTGACGATCTGCAAAGCTCTTTATGGTTCACGACGGTCCCTTAGTCCTCACAGCATCCAGGAGTGGGGCTGGTGTCCCTACATCCCCGTCTCACAGACGAGGAGACTCAGACGCAGAGGGGAACTGAGTTTCACGTTTGCACGTCTGGGTGGAGCCAGCCCTGTTCCCTGCTGTTTTCCAAGTCAGCATTTTTAAAAATTATTTAATTTTATTTATTCATTCATTTATTTTAATTTGACCAGAGATACACACACACAGAGAGAGAGAGAGAGAGTGAGAAAGCAAGCCACCAGTTCTGGTACTCAAACCGTAGTTGGCCATGTGGGAGTGTCCAGTGCCTTATCCACCACACCACCTGCTGGTCCCCTCTGAATCAGCATTTTATTTTTTAACTTGAATATACACAAATCACTGGAGGATCTTGCTAAAATTCAAACGCTGATCCAGTGTCAGGCTGCTGGGGGTCCGTGCACAGGCTTACAAGGTCCAGATATGGAGCCAGAGGTGTGGTTAGGAAAGGCCCCCTGGAGGAGGTCCTGAGCATTGCAGTGCCTCTGCTGGGAAGTGTCAGAAGGCAGATGATGGGGACAGAGGGGAAGCCCAGACTGTGGGTTCTAATCCTCACTCCATTGCTATAAGCCAAGGGACTGAGACAAGTTACTCGCTGTTTAGGGCTTGGCGTCTTTGGTCTGTCAGATGAGGCAATAAGTGCCGACCTCCTGTGGTTAGTGGGAGTTCTGAATGAGCTCCTGCATCCTAAGCACAAGGCTGGGCACATAGTAGGTACGTAATAAATGCTAGCACCTCCCCCCTTTCTCTGTGGTACTGAACGGAGAGAAAGAGGCAGTGGGCCAGTCTGAGATGGTTTGAGCTAGCTGGAATGATACCTGATAAGAACAGATACGGAAGAGGAAGGGTGTTCCACGCTGAGAAAATCTACGGAAAACAGGGTTGAGGAGATGGGGCTGGAGCTGTGGGCCTGACGCAGAGCCCGAAGTGGCTTCCCTCAGGTATGCAGAGATCTCTAGTGCTCCCGGAGAAACAGGGAGGAGCGGGCAGCAGCTCCTCCAAGGACGCCCTGGGCTTTCGAGCAGGAGCTGGGAGGGTAAAGATGCCCATGGCGGAAGGAGCCAAGGCCCTTCACGAGGACCCCTCCTCTCTGCTCTCCAGCTGCGCGTCTTCAAACTGGCCAAGTCCTGGCCCACCCTGAACACGCTCATCAAGATCATCGGGAACTCCGTGGGGGCGCTGGGCAACCTGACGCTGGTGTTGGCCATCATCGTGTTCATCTTTGCTGTGGTGGGCATGCAGCTCTTCGGCAAGAACTACTCCGAGCTGAGACATCGCATCAGCGACTCGGACCTGCTGCCCCGCTGGCACATGATGGACTTCTTCCACGCCTTCCTCATCATCTTCCGCATCCTCTGTGGCGAGTGGATCGAGACTATGTGGGACTGCATGGAGGTGTCTGGACAGTCCCTGTGCCTGCTGGTCTTCTTGCTTGTTATGGTCATTGGCAACCTTGTGGTGAGTCAGCCAGGGCCTCACACACACACACACACACACACACACACTCATTCATTCACCCAGCTACCTACCCAACCAGTCATTCCTCTGTCCACTCACTGGCCCTTCTTACCATTCACTCACTCAGCCGTCTACCCATGAAACCATCCACCCATCCATCTCCCTACCCATCCATTCTCCAGCCACTCATTCCCCCATCTTTGCATGTAGCTGCTCACCATTCAGCCATCCACCCACCTCTGTGCCCACTTGTCCGTTCCTCTATGCTCTTACCATCAATTCATGTGTTCACTGACCCAGTCATTCTTTCTTCTGTCTGCTCATTCAAACACCTACCCACCCCGCCATTCATCCACTCATCAGTCATCCACCCACCAGCCACTTATCTACCCACCTCCTCACCCGTCTTGTCAACTCAGTTACTAATCCTCCCATCATTCACCCAGGCATACCTCCATTAACCCCCATCTCCTCATTCACTCATTCATCCATTCATTCACTCATCACCCACCCATTCATCTGTCGGATCTTCTATTTTTGCTTCCATTCATTTATCCATTCACACACATGGCATCCCTGTGCCCATCTATCCATCCACCTGTCTCATCCCCTGTTCACCCAGCAGTCCACTCCCTCATTCATTGACCCATCTATCCATCCACCTGTCTCATCCCCCGTTCACCCAGCAGTCCACCCCCTCATTCACTGACCCATCTATCCATCACTCACTCCTCATTGCATTTTGCTCGTTTATGTATTCACCCGCTTATTTACCTGTTGATTCATTATTTACTCATTTTTTTATTCATTCTCCATTTACTCCTCTACCCATTTTTTATGGTTATTCATTATCAATGGATTATCACATTGTTGTAAAATTTGGCTTACCAAGTATTTACTGAGTCTCAGTTCCTTACAAATGTCAAGTGAGATGCTGTTGAGCGTGCAGAGGTGAATGTGGCTGAGCCCCAACCTTGACACTGCTCCCAGCTTGAGAGAGCGGGGAGGTGGGGAGCGTAAACAGGCCTACAGCAACTCTTAGCCTGGTGAGCAATCAAAGCCATTAAGGAGTAGCCCTTGAGTAGGTTCCCCTCCAGCTCAGGAAATCCAGGAAGGCTTCCTAGAAGAGGGCTTGATCAACAGATAATGCTAAAAAGGGAAGGAACATGGTGAGCAAAGCACAGGTCCAGACAAGTGGTGGTCTAGGTGAGGCGGGGCCCCATCGGAGCTTTGTCACTCTAAGGAGCCGTGGCGGAAGTCCCTGCTGTCCCATCAGGAGGGACCCAGGCCTTTGCTCCTGTGCCATCTCTGCCCTAGGACAGGTGCATCTCGCTTTGTGTCTCTACAATGTGGGGAACCCCAGTTGAGAGAGATCAGAGTCTCAATGCCAGAGATGGGGCTCAGGAAGAGGGCAAGTTGAGGCAGAAGCAGCATCCAGTGTCCAGCGTTGATCCCAGAGCCTGACGAGGAGCCAGGGCACCGAGGCACCGTGCCATAGAACCCAGTCCTTTGGCTGGACCGCCCCATGGGTGGAGCCTCACTCAGCCCCGACCCAGCCCCAGGGGCTGCTAGACTGTCAATCCTCAGGAGATGTCCAGTGCTCGGAGCTCTCCGCCCCTCGCTAACAGCCCTGCGATCTCCTAGCGGATCTGCCTGGGGATGAGAGGCTTAGAGGCTGCTGGGGGAGGGAAGTTCCTGCGGCCCACGCGGCCCCCTTCTTGGCCGCCTCGGGAATTGGGCCGCTGCCGGGGACGTGGGCGGGAGCAAGCTTGCCATTGAATTGGGAAGTGACGATCAGGCGGGGCTGGGGAGCAGGAGACAGGGAATGCACAGGGAGAAGCCGAACTCGTGAAGCTGGTGACAAGGGAGGCCCTGGAGGCCTTGCAGGGACGGGTGAGACTACCCAGGTGCTCCCAGCAAGTACTGTGCCTTCCGGAAACTCCACTCCAGCCCCTCCTGGACTCCCTGCAGTACAGCGGGCCTTGTCCTTCACACAGCACCCTGCCACGCACCCCTCACCACCCACATGTCCCCCCTCTCCCTGGCCTGAGCCCACACTAGTCTGAGGTGCCCGAAGCTGCCCTGCCCTCCTGGCCTCTTTTCCTGCCATCGCCACCTCTGCCCAGACCCCCATGTCATTCACCTGGGAAGCGTGGTCCGACCTGGGGCTCAGGTAGCTCCTTGTGAGCAGGGAGCCCGTGTCATAGGGGGCTCAAAGGCAGCTCACTGATACTCCCTCACCAGCGAGTACCGGCCTCTTCCAGGAAAGCCCCAGAACTCTGGGGGGATTCTGTCCTGTCCTTGGTCATCCCAGACTGGACTCCACTTCCCAAGAAGGAGCCCTGGGTTGCCCTTGGGCCACGACTCCCAAGAGAGCAGGAAGGGGTGAAGGAGAGGGAGGCCCGTACGTAGAAGCAGCTATGCTGAGCTGGAGCTTGGCCCCAGACTACCTGTGTGACCTCGGGCACAGCCCTGGCTGGGCCTCGTCCCTGTCTGTAAGCCTTGACGTCAGATGAACCTATGACTGTCCACAGGACCTGGGCCGGGATGCAAGGGGACTAAGTCTGAACATCCTTAATGTTTTCTTTTAGAGATGGATCTTCCATGTTCATGAGAATGGAGGGGTTAGGATGAGGGCCCGGAATCCCGGGCACACCTCAGGGCTGTTTGTTGCAGACTATCTGGGCCTCAGTTTCCCCATCCTGGCACCGAGGCTGAGAGGCCATGGCATGACGCAGCGCCTCAGTGAGCCTGGCCTGTTGCCTCGACAGGTCCTGAACCTCTTCCTGGCCTTGCTGCTCAGCTCCTTCAGTGCGGACAACCTCACGGCCCCCGACGAGGACGGCGAGATGAACAACCTCCAGCTGGCCCTGGCCCGCATCCAGCGGGGGCTGCGCTTTGTCAAGCGGACCACCTGGGACTTCTGCTGGGGGCTCCTGCGGCGGCGGCCCAAGAAGCCGGCGGCCCTGGCCGCCCGAGGCCGGCTGCCTGACTGCATCGCCACCCCCAGCTCCCCACCGCTCCCAGAGACGGAGAAGGCACCTCCGGCCCGCAAGGAGACACGGTTTGAGGAAGGCGAGCGGCCAGGCCAGGGCACCCCCGGGGACTCGGAGCCTGTGTGTGTGCCCATCGCCGTGGCTGAGTCGGACACGGAGGACCAGGAGGAGGACGAGGAGAACAGCCTGGGCACAGAGGACGAGTCCAGCAAGCAGGTGAGCCCCAGCCGGCACGCACGGCACCTGCCTGCACAGAGCCAGGGCCTCCGCCGTCCAGGGGACCAACCTCAGTCAGGGAGGCCACCCAGCCAGTCAGCCTCAGCAGCAAGGTGGGGTGCAGGGAGAAGACAGGCCTCGCTCCCACAGCCGGCCTCTCAAAGGGTGCTGAGACCAGCTCTCCACCCGCCGTCCCTGACCCAGCCTAGGAGAGGCCAAGGAGGGGTACAGACGGGGAAACCGAGGCATGACATGCAAGAAAGACTGCTAAGAGTCCTCGTGAGTCTAGAAAAGAGCCAGGACCCCTGTCTGGCAGGAGACCCCACCCCCACCCCCAGACCATTGTCCCTCTCCAGGACTAGAAGGTGGGATATCTCAGGGAGGAAAGAGTGCCGTTTCCTGACCTCCCGGCTGGCCCTTCCCCTCCTCCCACACCCAGGGCTAACTCTGAGATTTAAAAATAAGCGTCCCTAAGACGGAGGTGTCAGAGACAGCACTATCTTATCTCTCGACCTGTTATTTTTAACACTTGGGACCCGTGTCTGGACAGTTAGCGCCTGGCCCTGGTTTTCCCTTGACCCGAGCCTGGCTCACACGGCCTCCCCTCAGGTCTTTAGGTCGGGCCACGAGGAGCAGCAGCACTAGACCCATCCTGGCTGTTCCCTGGGCAGCACCCCGTGAGCCTGGCTGTGGGGTGCAGCCGCTCCCCACGCACAGAACCTGATCCGAGACTTTAGGCTTACTCCCTGTCCTCTGGCCTCCCCATGGTCCCCAAGACTAGCCTTGGCCCTTTCAGCCAGTTGTAGGCCAGGCCAGTGTCAGGTGGGGACGGGGCGTTGGTGTTGCCAGGACCGTGGCTTACCGTGATCCGCAGCACGGGGTGATTTTGACAGTTCCCCCCTTCCCCTTCTTTCTTCCTCTGGAGCCTGTTGACCGTGACTCCCTGGGGCCAGCGCATGTGCATGCGTGTGGGTGAGTGTGAGGGTGCGTGTGCATGCGTGTGGGTGAGTGTGTGTGTGTAGGCAAGCTGGGGCATCATGGGACTTGTAGGAGAAGTTAGCATCCTTAGCGGAGTTGTGAGCACCCACGCCCTGGGCCTCACAGCCAGCTGCACCATTCCAGGAGCCCAGGGCGGGAAAGGCCGATGCCAGGCTGGCCAGGGGCTTCACCTGGACCGACCAGGAGCCTCCACTGCCCACTCAGGGCCCCCGAGGGAGGCTTCAGGGAGATGAAGACCCCGTGAAAAAGACGGGAAGAAGTGTCCCAGGTGCATGAGCAGGCCCAGGCCCCGGAGACCTCTGGCTGGGCATGTGAGCACAGCTCATGGGCTGGGGTCTCTTCGGCAGGAATCCCAGCCCGTGTCTGGCAGCCCAGTGGCCTCCCGGCAGCCCAGGGCCTGGAGCCAAGTGTCAGAGACTGCCTCCTCCGAGGCCGAGGCCAGCGCATCTCAGGCCGACGGGCAGCAGCAGCAGCAGAAGGCGGAGCCCCGGGCCCCGGGGTGCAGCGAGGTAACGCACGCCTTTGTTGCTGAAGTCACTGAGCGCTGCTGCTTGGGCTGCGGCCAGGCCACGCGAGGGCCCGAGCACACACCTGCATCTGCTGCTGGGAGCCACAGCTGCGGTCAGAGGGGAGGGTGGGCATGCCTGCCTGACAGAAGAGACAGCCCGGGGCTGGAGCCACAGGGGTTTCTGGAAGCAGCCAGCCCCACCCTCTGATGCACAACTAACAGCGCCTCCACGTCCCCACACTCTGTCCCCGTTCTGTGGTCCTGCTTGGCAGACGTTTGTCCTGTGACTCCCGCTGTCCCGAGAGGACTTCAGGGAGCTCTGAGAGCAACTTCTTGGCACATTGGCCACCAAGCTGTCTGTCACCTGCACTAAAGCTGGAGGTCCACCCAGCCACCTTTGGGGTTTTCTGGCCACCAAAAGATTTCATTTTGAATTAGCTACTGCGGTCTACAACCTGGAATCTTTTACGTAAAAATCTGCATTCCCAGCCTTTCTTGAAAAATCGGAAGAGTATCACCCTGCCAGAGGCAAGTGGCCGTGTCATCGGTGCTGGCTGCGGCCATCTGGTTTACCAGAGCCGCCTCTCCGCCAGCGTTCCGTTACCTGCTGGCCCTTGTAAGCTCTGAGTCTGCAGCCCTGAGCAGGGCATGCCACCCAGCCTCACTCAACGTGAAGCACGTGGAGGCGGGGGCATGTGTTCAGAAGGTGCACGTGACCGTCAGCTGCAGCCCGACCACATTCCTCGGCCCACCCCTTGTGACCTCCCGTTTTATGTGCTGGGCCCATGGGCGGCTGTGTGATCGCGGCCAGTTTGGAAGCCCAAGGGCCCAGTGGAGTCATCACCTCAACGGTGCAGGTCAGGGTTCTGCCCCTGGACTATCTGAGGCTCACAGGCACGTGGGGACAGGAAGACCCAGAAGAGACAGAGAATCACAGGAGAGAGGGGCTCCCCTACCGGAAGTAGTCTTGTGACTTCTTTATTTCTCCAGATCAGTTCATGGTGGAGCTTATGGAGGGGATGAGAGAAGGGATGGGGTTTTCCAGGAAAAGGGCTCCTTCATCTCACCTGCAGTAGGATCCTGAGGACTTGTCCCTCCACACGATGCCCCCACCTCGGGTACTTCGGACAGTTCTAGTCCTGGAAGCATGAAGACTGTCTTTTCTACAGCCTGGTTCCCGTGGATACCACAGCTGAGCTGGGAGGAGCGGGGAGGGGTCTCAAAGTCCTTGGCGACCTGAAAGTTGGATCCACCCTGCAGTGGGCAGCAGGCTCTGACCTCCACCAGGCTGCCCTCCAGGATCCAGCCTTCCCTACTGCAAACATTGAACACTGAAAAGAGGACACGGAGACCTCAGCAGAGCGATTCAGCAAAGGAAGAAAAAAAGAAACTCGAGGAGCACACGTGCGCCCAGAAATTCTAGCAAGCTCATCTCTGCGTGCAGCCTGGGCTGGGCAGAGATGGGAGGCGAGGCCGGCTGAGATGGGAGTAGGTCTAGACCCCACCCGAAGCAAGGAAGGCTTTCCTTCCCTCTCAGGAACCCCTTCCCTCCTACACTGTCTTGAAGTTGGGTTCCCTCAATGCAGAGCCTGAGACAAGCATTCTGTGCAGATGACTTGTTGAAGGAGCAAAAACCAATAAGGAAGAAACAAGAAGCTATGCAAAGGCCCCATGAGCTGGAGTCTGCCTCAGCCTGATCCTGCGGGGAGTTCTGGAGCACGCATTGCACCACAGCATCACCCCAACCCCAAGCCTTTTGCATTCCTGCACCAGCCCCATCACCCGGTGCGGTCCGTCCCGGCTCAGCTGCCTGGCTACTGACAGCTTCCTGGAGAAGGGGCCAGCTGAGCAGACAGTGTCCTCAGTGGCTCGGAACGGGCGCCCTGGCCTAAGAGAGGGGACTGAGCAGAGCATACACAAGTGACAAACATGGACCTCTACGAGGGCCCACCCACTTGCACACCTTTTCCGTGGTCTCAGGTTCTCAGGGTCAGGCCAGGAAGGGAAAGTTCTAGCACTGGAACCTTCAGCCCTATTCCAGGCTCTGCACATCACACCAGCATCCCTGTGAACTGGGCGAGAAGCCTGAGCTGGGCTGTGGGCCCATTCTCTGCGCGCTGACTGTGCTGCCTCTGTGTGCCCGCGATCCCGGTTCTGACTCTGTGCTGGATGTGGCATGCCTGTTCCCGCCGTGTGCGCCATGCCACCACTCTGTGTCCACGTCCCAGTGTCTGTCCATGGTGCCTCTCCATGTCTGTTTTGTCCCCAGCTAGATGCAGTCCTTGTCTCCAGTATTCTCCCAGACCCTCCTCACACCCCCACATCCCAGCCCTAGACTCACGGACCCAGGAGCCCCAAGGACAGCCCAGGCCCAGCTCTCCTTGCTCCTAGGTGGCTCATGGCGGGCTCCCATCCACCCCGACCTCAGATCCCAGCGTGTGTGCCAGAGGAGCCCCCGGCGCCCCCAGACTCTGGCTCAAGCTGGAAGCTCCTGCGTGGCCCACACTCACACCCTCGCCCACCCCCATACTCCTGCCCACAGAACCACGAGGACAGTTTCTCCGAGGGTAGCACAGCAGACATGACCAACACCGCTGACCTCCTGGAGCAGATCCCCGACCTCGGGGAGGACGTCAAGGATCCCGACGACTGCTTCACAGAAGGTACCACCCTGGGAAGCGTTCGCCCCACCCTCGGCCCTGCCCAGAGGGGCCACGTCACATGGCAATCCCAGCCAGGTCCTCCGTGGCCCTGGGGGTTCCTCTGCCTGTGACATGATTCGTGGCTACATCTGCCCGCTGTGTGCGTGGCTGGGCAGCTGTGGGCTGGTGGTGACTGCGTCTGTGGTGTGCCAGCACGGCTGTGTGCCCCCTCATCAGCGGGTGCAGGGTCTAATCCGCCCTGTACCGCCAGGCACTGGCACAGTTCCTGGCACATAGGGGGCCCTCCCTAAATCCTCCCGGTGGATCCATGTGGCCGTGTTGGTGACTGGCATCTGTGGCTTTTATGAATTGGTTGTCTATTTGGAGGGCAGCTGGGGATAAAATGAAGGTTCACCTGCACGTGACGGTCACCGAGGGGTCCGTCCCCCACAGCTCAGAAACTGCATGGCTGGAGAGCGTCCAGGGACAACGTATGCCAGGGGTTCCTTGATGTATCCCCAGGGGAGGGTTGCCTGGATGAGAAGACGAGCTGGGACCCATCCCCACGCTACTTACCAGGCCGTTCACCCACTCACGGATGCTTAGTCCATGGGGCTCCCACAGAGTGCCTGTTCAGTGTGAGCCTCCTGAGGGCACCACCCACAGCCATGCCCCCCGGCTCCCTACGTGATCATCATAACCTCTTTCACTCACTCATCCCCCAGCCATCCCTCCTTCTCCCTCGGACACACACCTTCACAGGCCCCACAGACCTTTGCCCTCCCCAACAGGCTGCGTCCGGCGCTGCCCCTGCTGCGCAGTGGACACCACGCAGTCCCCCGGGAAGGTCTGGTGGCGGCTGCGCAAGACATGCTACCGCATCGTGGAGCACAGCTGGTTCGAGACGTTCATCATCTTCATGATCCTGCTCAGCAGCGGAGCGCTGGTACCCTCCTGGGGGTGCAGGGCGGGGGCAGGGAGGGCTGGAGGAGGATGGAGGGTGAGGAAAGAAGGTCTCCAGCCAGAAACGGAGGCAGAGCTGCTGCAAATGTGCTCCCCCGGCCCTGGGGGCGAGGAGTGGCTCACAGCCTCTCGATACCTACGGCACTAAGGAGGCCAGCGAAGGAAGGGCTCTCGGGGTCGTCTGTTCAGCCCTCTGTTTTATGAAGGAGAAGAGTTGCCTCGGATCATGGGGCCTCTGGTGACACACTCCCCTGCGCACAGCATCCACATCCCGTCAGGCCGTTATGTAGTTAGCCATGCAGGCCAGCAGGACAGTGGGAACCCTGCTTAGTCCTTCTCTGTGGGCTAGAGGCTGTGCCATGTACTTCTCACATGACCACGTTTCATTCCAACCCCACGCCTGTGCGGAAGCATTAAGTAGCTTGCCCAAGGTCCCACCACTGGGGAGCAGCAGCTTTGTCATTTGAAGCCAAAGATCCTAGAGTTCTTTGTCTTGACCTTCCACTTACTCGATGGGCCTTTTCTAAGTCCTCCTTGTTTCCAGCCCTGTGAGCCAGAGGGAGCAGCAGGAGGAAGAGACCCCAGCCCTGGGCTCAGGGGCTGTCAGACTAGATGGGGAAACTAGATTCAGCAGGGTGGAGAGAGTGAAAGATCAGCTCAAGAAAGAATTAAGGGGACCAGCAGTTAGCGTAATGGCTATGTCGCTGGACTCCCATGTAGTCGACCGCGGTTCGCGTCCCAGACCCGGTGGCTTAAAACTCACACCAGGCGCGTGTGCGTGCGTGCCCAAGATCCCAAGATGAGAACGGAGGAGAAGGGATTGCGGCCATCCCCCCAGGGGGTGATTTCTCGCTTTCTGTCTCTCTGTCTCTGTCTCTGTCTGTCTGGTGAGCCCACACGCCCTATAGCAAAAGCCTCTTCAAAAAAAAAAAGAAGAAAGAAAGAATTAGGCAGGCACAGAGTGGAGGACTGAAGATGATGGGAGTTCAGGGGGAGCATGCAGGGACGGCTCTCTGGAGGAAGCAGCTAGAACGGGGAGCACAGGGAGGTTTGTGGGGTCCAGGAGGAGCAGTGAGACCCTCCAGAGCTGTCCTGTCTGGTTCCCAAGCCTCTGCTCTAATAACTCAGAGTCCTTCTAGAAGGAGATGAGACAGCCCTAGAGAGGAATCTGGAAGGTGCTGGTGAGCAGGGCCATTGAACAGGCCAAAAATAGAAAGATTAAAAACAAACACTTAAAATGTAAAAGTCATTCTTATGGGATCAAATAGAAAATAGAAAAGGGAACCTTGCTGGCCCAGGAGGAGCAAGCACCTGTATTGCTGAGGAGGCGAGAACCCCGTAGATGAGCCCAGAGTGGGAGAAAGGGCACTTAGGCGCAGAATGGGAGGTAGGGCGCTTGGATCCAAGTCCACGTGTCTCCCCTCCATGCTGCCTTCTCCTGTGGGGACAGGCCTTGGAGAGTCACTGTAGCTGTCATTTCTAAACTCAGGGCCTCCTATCCCACCCCAGGCTGCCCCTCCCCTGTTCCAGAGTGGGCCCAGGGCCATGTCTTGAAGCCCACCTGCTGTTTTGCCATTGGCAGATAGCACAAAATCTCACTGAGCTCCGGAGAAGGATGATTTGACAATATGTTAACGAGTTTTGTTTTTAAACAGCCACAAACAAGGGCAGCCAGAGCCGTTTAGTCTGGGCTGTGGAGGAGAATCTCAGCCTGGCATAAGTGAGGAGGAGTTTTGGCAAGCGCCTGGTGAATCTAATCAGGGTAGACAGCCAAGCACTGTTAAAAAGCCATGTCAATGATATATTGAGAAAAAGAAGTCTGAGTGTGTTATTTAAAGTTATAAACTTGTTTAACAGAAAGCAAACTATATCCTTTCCAAATTGCTGACGGAAAATTTTCTAAAAGAAAACAAAGCTTTTACAGAAAAAGATAGAAGAAAAAAAGAACCAACAAAGAAGCATAAAATTGGAAAACAAAATTATATGGGAGAGATATGATAGAACATGCTTTAATAATAAATGTAACTGGATAAAATTTATTTTTTAAAAGAAATAGATTGTGGCTAGGCAGATGGTGTGGTGGTTAAAGGCACTGGATTCCCACATGACCAGCTGTGGTTCAAGTCCTGGACCTGGCAGCTTGCTTTCTCTCTTTCTCTTTCTCTTTCTCTCTCTCCCTCTCTATCTCTGTCTCTGTGTGGTCAAATTTAAAAATTAATAATAACAGATGGAATTAAATAAATACATAGTTCTTTTCTAAAAATAGATTATGTGTGGATTTAAATTTTTTTTTTTTTTTTTGCTATGCTCTCTCAAATGAGAAACCTGAAACAAAGTTATTCAGAAATATGAAAAGTGAAGGGCCAGCTCCATGGCCTGGTGTTTAAGGGAATTGGATCCATATTGGCAGTTGTGCAGTTCAAGTCCCAGACCCAGAGGCTTAAGAACCATACCAGGTGCATGGGTATGTATACCCAAAATCCTGAAAGGGAAGAGAGATGGAGAGGGGATTTTGGCATAGTCATACCCCATAGAGGGTGCTTTCTTCTCTCCTCCAGCTCTTTGGCAAGTGCAAAAAAAAAAAAAAAGGAAAGAAATAAAAGCTACAGCAGGCAGATGCAAACAATAACAACAAAAATTAGAGAGTTTTTGTTTTTACTATTAATAATAATACAAGGTTGAATTCAAGATAAAAAGCTGGAGATACGATAACAAAGATACAACTTAGAATAAAAATATAACTACAGCGAATATTGTTTGAGATTGCATAGCACTTAAATTTATAAAACAAAAACAATTAAGAAAAAAAAACAGAAGTGACAGTAGTGCAATAGTACTGAGAGATTTTACCACACTTCTTTTTTTTTCAAGTGAAATTTTGCTAGAGGGTGTGTACACTTGCCAGAGAGACAGACAGAAAGTGAGAAATCGCCCTCCAGGGGATGGCCATGCGACAATCTCTTCTTTTCCATTCTCCTCTTGGGATCTGGGGCGTGCATGCACACATGCACGGCGTGAGTTTTAAGCCACCAGGTTCAAGAATTGAACCGCGGTCCACTACATGGGAATCTAACGACATAACCATTATGCCATCTACTTGTCTCATTACCACACTTCTTTTGGTTTTTGACAAATCACATAGAATGGATAAGACAGTGAGAGCTCTAAATATATATACATATATAAAATAAACTTGATATAATAATAAAAATGATGTTTAACACTTAAATACCTCATGTGCTAGACACTGTTTTAAGCATGTTGCAACCATTAATCTTCACAGTGACTCTATGAGATAGACACTATTATTAGCCAATTTTTTAAAAAGCATTATTTTATTTAACTTTATTTATTTATTTTAATTTGACCAGAGAGGGACAGAGTAAGAGAGAGAGTGAGAAAGTGAGAAAGCAAGCTACCAGGTACAGGACTCAAACCACTGTCGGCCATTTGGGACTCCAGCACCCTTAACCACCACATCACCTGCTGGCCCCCATTAGCCAATTTTAAATATAAGGAAACTGATAGAAATACCAAAAATAGAAGTATTAAAAACACTTAAAATGTAAGTCATTCTTAGACCTTAGATCAAACAGAAAATAGTCTAATGGTAATTTTGTGGATCTTCATTTAATTAATTAACGAGGGTATTCATGAGCCAATGATGACAATATGCTAGGTGCAACCAATTCTGGCCAGCTGAGATCTAGAAAAATAAGAAAGGTAGAAAAATGTAGGAGAAAAAAAAAACTAAAGGGTGAGAGAACTGAAATATAATAGTATTGAGAAATATACTGCACATGGGATATACCCAAAGCTGTAATAAGAGGAAAATTCATACACTGAACATTTTTATTGTTAAATAGAAAAATGTAAATAAATTATTTAATTCAAGAAATTAAAAATATAACAACAAAATAATCTTAAGGAAGCCAGTGGAAGTAATTAATAATATAAAGACATACATTAATGAATTAGAAAATAAATAGTAAAGCTAATGTAAAATTTCAAAGCTGATTCCTTGAAAAATTATAATTGAGTAAATTACCAACTAGTTAATCTAATCTCTCATATTTCTAAGGGTAAATTGTTTCACATTCTCAAGAAAAGAACAATTGTAATCCTATTTCAAACATTCTAGTGTATAAAAAAGATGGGCAGTCTGTAAGTTATTCATATAAAAGCTAAATAGTGCTGATTTTGAAAACTTCAACTATGCCCAAAGGAAAACCATAGATTTTTTTCTTAATTTTTAAAAGAATTATTTATTTAAATTTCATTTATTCATTCAATTATTTTAATTTGACCAGAGACAGAGAGAGAGAGAGAGGGAGGGAAAGTATGAAAGCAAGCCAACAGGTCGGGGACTTAAACTGTGGTCAGCCATGTGGGAGTGTCCAGTGCCTTAACCACCATGCCACCTGCTGGCCCCTTTTTCCTTAAATTTTTTAAAAAGATTTAAAATTTTATTTTATTCATTTTTTTTGATTTGCTATAGTCATCAGAGAGAGAGAGAGAGAAAGTGAGAAAGTAAGCTGCCAGGTCCAGGACTTGAACCATAGTCAGCAGATGGAGTCCAGCACCTCAACCACCACACCACCCACTATCCCCCATAGACCAGTTTTAATACTTTATATTTCATTTTTTATGAATATTTATACAAAAATTTTAAACAAAATGCATGCAAACAGGGTCTGGCAATGTAATTAAAAGACTAAGTATGTCATAGTTAGGTATGTTCTAAAATATCATATTAGGAAATCTATTTATATGAATAGAACAAATAGAACCATACTATTATTTCAATGAATGCGTGATTTTTAAAACTGTGGTAAGAATAAACATAAAATGTATTTTCTTTCTTTTTTTTTTTTTGAGAGGTTTTTGCCTTAGGGCCCTTGTGCTCTCTGGAGAGAGAGACAGAGACAGCGAGAGGGAAAGTGAGAAATTACCCCCAGAGGGGATGAACATGTCACAATCCCTTCTCTAGTCTTCTCCTGGGATCTTGGGCATGCAAGCACACATGCCAAGTGTGAGTTTTGAAGCCACTGGGTCCAAGACTCGAACTGCAGTCAGCCATATGGGAGTCCAGCCATATAACCACTACACCATCTCCTGGCCCCTAAAATATATTTTCTTAATTTAGTGGAAATCTTAATCTCAAATTAACTTGGATCATCATTAGCAGCAGAGCATTTGAAATATTTTTATTACTCAGGAGTAAGAAAAGAATGACTTAACTGCTTTTTCACTATTGTTCAGTTTTTGATAGTCATCTTGAAATACTAGCCAGTGCAAGTGATCAAGAAAATTTAACCCATAGCATTAAAGTTAGGAAATAATTGAAGTCAATAAAATCAGCTGAGTATAAAAGGAAGAGTTAAAAACAACAGAAATATATTATTTGTGGATAATGTGATTGCCTAGAAAACATTTTTAAGACTTTTTTCTTTTATGAAGGAAAACATGTACACACATGAGAGAGAGACAGAGACAGGTACCCTTGACAGGGTCTCTCTGTGACGGAATCTGTTCCCCTAGCACTCCAGCTAGTCTGGATGTTGAGTGTGTGCCCAGTGTGTTTCACGTCAACTCAGGATCGGAATGTGTTGTAGCCATGTGGCTTCCAGCGCTGTTCCCTGTGCCACCAAGTGTGGGCCTGCAAAGAAAACTTTTAAGACCTATTAAAAACATTATTTAGGGAGACTGCAAATGGCATAATGGTTACATCAGGGGACTCCCACATAGTCAACCACGGTTTGAGTCTCAAACCCGGTGGCTTAAAACTCACTCCCGGAGCATGTATGTGCATACCCAAAATCCCAAGAGGAAAATGGAGGAGAAGGGGTTGCAGCATGGCCATCCTGGTGGGGGTGACTTCTTTCTGTCTCTGTCTTTCGGCAAGTGCACACATCCTATAGTAAAAATTAAAAAAAACAAAAAATATTATTTAGGGCCAGCTCATAGCATGTGGTTAAGGTGGCTGGATCACACATAGCCAAGTGCATCGCTTGAGGTTTGAGTCCTTGACCCAGCAGCTTGAAAAAAACATGTGTGCGTGCATGCTCAAAATCCCTAGAGGAGAATGGAGGAGAGGGGATTTCCATCCATCTCCTCCAGGGGTTGATTTTTCACCCCTGCCCTAGCGAGCACACATGCCTCATAGCAAGTGGGAAAAAAAAATTATTTGGCCAATTATAAATAAATGTACAAAAAAGTGTTGTTCTTGTTGCTTTATTCTAACAGAACCCATTTAGTCACAAGGAACAGTTCTTTAATATTCTTTACATGCCGGTTACTGTAAGCATAAAATAACTTTGATTCAGTATAATAAGAAATGCATGAGGCAAACATGAAGACAACTCTAAAACTTTGCTAAAGAGAACAAGAGACAAACATCCTCTGGTCTTGGGTAGAAAGGCTATATGACTTCCTCATGCATTTGTAAATTTGGCACAATATCAGTATATTTTCAACAACATTTTTGAGAGAACTTGACAAAATGCAGCTCAAGTTTATCTTGAAAATTACTAGAAATGTCCAGGGAAATGACATGATACTAACAGAGAACTAGAAAGCATTCGGACCTCATAGAGAGGCCTGAAATAGATGTAGGTAAATATAGAAATGTCGTAGATCATAAAGTTGAGTTCCAATCTATGAATTTGAAGTGGATTCTTTTTTTTTTTTTTTAATTACTAGAGAGGACATGCACTCATCAGAAAGAGACAGAGAAAGGGAGAAAGCACCTCCCACTAGGGCGTGTCCACACTACAGTCCCTTCCCCACTTCTCCATCCTGTTGGGACTTTGAGTACTTACATGCATCCACCTGGCATGCTCTTCAAGCCTCTGGGGCTAGGATCGGAACCATGGTCAGGCACAAGGAATCCAGAGTCCTTAACCAGGACCAGAGTCCTGAAGTGGGCCCTTTAATAAAGTGTTGGGACAGTTGATGGACCATCTGAAAAAAATATTAGAATGGGTTATTTACTTCTTATCAAAATACATTCGATTTTTAAAATTCTAATATAAAAACAATGACACCACAAACTTTAAAAAAAAAAAAAAAAGCAGAAAACAAAAGAAGGGTCATTTTTTTTCCTCTAGCCTTGAGATAGAAAAGAGCTTTCTTTCTACTTTTTTTAAGAATTATTTTATTTATTTATTTATTTATCATTTTTTCATGTGAGTTTTTGCCATAGAAAGAGAAGGAGAGTGAGAAAGCAAGCCACCAGGTCCAGGACTCGAACTGGAGTTGGCCATGTAGGAATTCCAGCGCCTTAACCACCATGCCAACTGCTGGCCCCGAGGAGGGCTTTCTTAACATGACACCAAGATCTTACTAAATGAAAAGTATAATAAATGATATAAATGAAAAATATCATAAATGTTAATGATATGAGATGGTACATAATAAAAACGAAGGAAAGAAATTCATTATGATAAACAAAAATAAGTAAGATTTAAAAGTACACAAGCTAAGATGAAGGACATCACACAAGGAGGTCATATCCCCAAATAGACTGGACACTCAAGTGAAAAAAATAGGTAAAAGAAACAGACAGGTACTTAACCAAAGAAGCCATGGATACCCAAGAAAATGATGTCAGCATCTCTAGTCATAAACAATAAATAAAAATGTAACAAAGTGTAATTTTCTTTTCTTTTTTAAAAGAGATTTTTGCTATAGGGCACGTACATTCACCAGAGAGACAGAGAGACAGAAAGTGAGAAATCACCCCCCAGGGGGAATGGCCACACCGCAATCCCTTCTTCTCCATTCTCCTCTTGGGATTTTAGGTACACATGCACACACGCCTGGCGTCATTTTAAGCCACCGGGTCCATGACTCGAACCGCAGTCGACTACATAGAGTCCAGTGATGTAACCATTACGTCGTCTGCTGGTCCCCAAAATGTAATTTTCATTGATAGAAAAGGAGAAACTGCAGTGTTTGATGCGGTGGGAGGAGCCCCCATCACACACCGGATGGAGGGTGCATTGTCATCCTCTCTGGAAGCCCCATTGCAGTCTATTCTAAAAGCACCCCTTTGCCCTGGCACCCCATCACAGACATGTATCCTCAATAGTTAATCAGACGCATTGTTCACTGAAATATTGATTCTGTTGGGAATAAATTGGAAACAACTGAAATGTTCATTAATTGAGTTATTGGCCAACTTAATAGTAGATTGAGCATCCCTAATCTGAAAATCTGAAATCCAGAATGCTTCAGAATCCAAAACTATTTGAGCACCAACAAGCTACCACACATGGAAAATTTCACACCTAATCTCATGAGGCAGGTCACAGTTCAAATGCTAGAGTAAAAAATATTGCGTAAAATTACCTTTGGCTATGTATATAAGGTGCGTGTAAAATGTGTTTCGTATTTAGACCTCAGTCCTCTCACTGAGATACCATATTATGTATATGCAGATATTCTAACATTTTTAAAAGTACAAAATACAAAACATGCTTCTGGCCCTCAGCATTCTCACGTAAGGGATACTCAACCTGTATATGCAAATAATGAAATGCCATACAGCCTATGAAAAGAATGGTCTTTTTTTTTTTTTGGAGAGGTTTTTGTGATAGGGCGCGTGCGCTCGCCAGACAGAGAGAGACAGAGAGACAGAGAGCGAGAAATCACCCCCCCCCAGGGGGGATGGTCACGCTGCAATCCCTTCTCCTCCATTCTCCTCTCGGGATCTTGGGCACGCACGCACACGCACCTGGCGTGAGTTTTAAGCCACCGGGTCTGGGATGCGAACCGCGGTTGACTACGTGGGAGTCCAGAGACATAGCCATTACGCTAACTGCTGGTCCCTAGAATGATCATTTTATATGTTCCCATCACCCGGTGAATAAATGCTCACAAGAGATTGCATAGTGGGAACTGATTTCAAAGCATGTGTAGTACATGTTATAAAATTATGCTGTGTGTGTGCATGTGCACATAATAGCGAGTTAAAAGAATGACCACTTGGGACCAGCAGTTAGCGTAATGGCTGTGTCACTGGACTCCCATGTAGTCGACCGCAGTTCGCGTCCCAGACCCGGTGGCTTAAAACTCACGCCAGGCGCACGTGCGTGCGTGCCCAAGGTCCCGAGAGGAGAATGGAGGAGAAGGGATTGCGGCGTGACCATCCCTCCTGGGGGGTGATTTCTCACTTTCTGTTTCTCTGTCTCTCTGTCCTGGTGAGTGCATGCACCCTATAGCAAAAACTTCACTAAATAAATAAATAAATAAATAAAATAAAATAAAATAAAATAAAATAAAGAGAGAGATAAAAAGCAAAAGAAAAATTTAGAAAAAGGCAAGACTGACCCCCTAAGGGTTAGCAGTGGCTACTCTGCTGCCATGCAGTTGGGGGTGCCCATTACTTTCTTTTTTATAACTTCCATGGTATTTTTAAAAATAGAAGCACGTTTTTATGATCAGAAACCAATACACGTACTTTTTCTCTTGAACAACTAAAGTCCATTTGGGGACCTGAATTATCTTGTGCCTTCGACACTGATCAAATTAGTCACAGACATGCCCCAGCAACACAGTCCTGCCGTGGATTGCTGTAGCCTTAAAGTCAGGTGGCCCGTGGTGACAGGTGGTGGCAGCTCCCCAGGGCCCTCGGTGACGTGTTCAGTTACCTGGACAGGGAGCCTCCAAGCACACCGCACGGGGAGGAGTAACTCAGGACAAACAGGTACGGAAAAGGATGCCGAGGGGGAGAGGGCGCTGCGACTCTCGGAATTCCTCTGCTGGCTCAGGAACTTGAGCTGAGGCCGGAGTGAGAAGGAGAGACTCCCACGTTTTAGAGACAACTTTGGAAGACTGACTCCTAGATTCTGAGATGGCAAGAGATTTGACTTTACCTAGCCTTGTGCCTCCTACCCTTCCTGCAGGCTGCTTACACTACAGGATGTTCACGATTCTGCTGTAGGACCAGTCCGAGGTGTGATAGTTAAGGCTGCTGGATCCCACACGGCCAATTGGGCTGTTCGAGTCCCAGACCTGGCCTCAGAAACACCCCGAGCACATATGTATGCGAGCCCAAGGTCCCGAGAGGAGGGAGAAATGGAGAAGAGATTGCTGTGTGACTGTGCCCCAGGGGGGTGCTTTCTCTCTCTCTCTCTCTCTCTCTCTCTCTCTCTCTCTCTCTCTCTCTCTCTCTTTCTCTCTCTCCATCTCTCTCCCAAGCTGATGCGCCCTCTGGCAGTTTTATTTTTCTTTCTTTTCTTTTCTTTTCTTTTTTTTTTTTTTTTGGAGAGGTTTTTGCTATAGGGCGCGTGCACTCGCCAGAAAAACAGAGAGACAGAGAAACAGAAAGTGAGAAATCACCCCCCCCCCAGTGGGGATGGCCACGCCGCAATCCCTTCTCCTCCATTCTCCTCTTGGGATCTTGGGCACGCACGCACACGCGCCCAGCGTGAGTTTAAGCCGCCAGGTCTGGGATGCGAACCATGATCGACTACGTGGGAGTTCAGCGACATAGCCATTACGCCAACTGCTGGTCCCTGGCAGTTTTATTTTTTAGTTCTGTTTTAGATCAGCTCTCAGTTTTTTGTTTACTTATTTACTTATCGCAAAGGGAAACCTCCTTCTCATTGGAAACCGGTCTCCTTCACTCTGAAAAGTGGGTAACTATAAATTAAACAGAATGAACACAAAACGAAGTGGAAACAAGAAGTTTTAAATGGGTTCTAGCAGAAAGCTGTGAGCTGAGCCTGCACGCCCTCTCTCCTTGCTAAAATGGGAGGCTGGCAAGTTTTAAGAAGGTCTTAAAGACGCACTAGCCCCAAACTGAGACCTGCTCTTCCGTGTGAAGGAAGAGGCGTTCCCACTGCGACTTCCGGTCCTTACACCACACGGGACCACGCACGGCCACCGTGGCACACGCCCTGACCTCCTCCGACACTGACCAGGAAGGGGTCCCCTCCTCTGCCTTCCCCCTTCTGTTGTCGCCCTCCGAGGCGTGCTGGGTGCAGGTGGCTTGGCGGCGCTCAGGACCCCTGTCGCCTGCCCGGCCTTGTCTGCAGGCCTTCGAGGACATCTACCTGGAGGAGCGGAAGACCATCAAGGTGCTGCTGGAGTACGCCGACAAGATGTTCACCTACGTCTTCGTGCTGGAGATGCTGCTCAAGTGGGTGGCCTACGGCTTCCAGAAGTACTTCACCAACGCCTGGTGCTGGCTCGACTTCCTCATCGTGGACGTGAGTGTGGGCGCCAAGCGGCGGGGGCACACACTGCCAGCACGAGAGGAGAGGCTGAGCCGAGGGGCCGGTGGGCCTCGGCGGGCTGGCACGGAGGCGCTCAGCTGTGCCCGCCGCAGGCCGAGGGGAGGAGGCCCAGAGCTGAGGCCCAGGCTGTCCTCCGGGCATGCACCCAGTCAGGGAGGAGGAGGAGAGACAGGGGACCAGGCTCCTGCCACTGGGACCTCCAGTCTGGAGCAGGAGCAGGATGGGGAACGCCGGAGAGCAGTCCAGGTGGGAGAGCAAGCCAGGGCAGGATGAGGGGCTCACGCTCCTGGGGTGGCCCCAAGAGGGAGGTGAGTGGATGAGCCGGCTTGCACCACTCACCTCAGCAAACAGAGAAGCGTCCATCCGTCCCGCTAACAGAGGGCCAGCCAGACCCTGCTCACCCAGGAGGATGGATGGACCGACGGCCAGAGAGGGGATGCTGGGCAGGGCGGGGTGAGCCTCCTGCTCAGGTCAAAGGTCCTGCTGGCGGGGAGCAGAGTCACCAGTGAGGAGGGGAGCTGGGAACACCGCTCGGGGTTCTGGCTGCCGCCTGGACAGTCGGATAGCTGCGAAGGCCTGCCCGGCCAGGGCGGGAGGTTGACGTGCCTGCTGAGCACCCAGCGGATAGACGGAGTGGGAAACCCCTTTCCCACAGCTGCCCAGGCCCCAGGACCCCCCTGGTGCCATGCAGGATGAGTGCTGGCTCCAACGGGAGCCCCAAGCACGGGTCAGGTGAAGGGCAACCGGAGAAGGAGGGCGAGGTGCAGGACAGCCCTGGGCCTGCGCTCTCGGAAGGTCGAGGGCGTCACGCCGGGCCAAGAGCCAGGTGAGGGGCATGGAGCACAGGGCCCTCTGCAGACTGAGGGCCTCCTAGGGGTGCCGGGTTATTGCAGCTTCCGCTCTTGGCCTCAGCCTCTGCACACCGTCCTTCCTGTGGTTTCAGAAGAGGCTCCGGCCCTCGCTCAGCCCCACAGCCCACTCAGAGTCCCCAAGCCTAGGCAGGGGCTCAAACCATTGGTGGCCATGGTGGGAAGGCTCTCTGGGCTGGGATTCAGGTCCTTGGGCCTCCAGTGCAGGCCTCTTAGAGGGTGCTAATGGCAGATGCAGAGTGCTGGGGTGGCGGAGGTGGAGGGAGCTGTAGATGCCCTCGGCAGCCTGGCCCAGCCTGGAGCTCTCTGAGGTAAGGGGACCCAGGGGTCCTCCCGGTGGAGGGGCCACAGGGGGCCTAGGATCCAGGCAGCCCAGCCCTGAAACTCCCAGCTGCTCCTGCAGCGTCTTGGGGAGTTGGGCCTGCTGACACCTCTGAGGTAGGCCAGAGCAGGTCTACAGAGATGTCTGGGGAAGCTCCCACCACCTGCCACTCGCCACCTGACAGGGCTGGCCTCCTCACTAGGGGTTAAAGGAGCCAGATCTCACGTGGCTGACACGCGGTTTGAATCCCAGCCTTGTAAAACACACCAGGTACATGTGCATGCATGCCCCAAATCTTGCAAGGATGGGGAAATGGAGGAGGGACTGCAGCATGACCACACCCCACTGGGGTGCTTTCTCCCTCTCTCTCCCTCTCTCTCTCTCTCTCTCTTCCTCTCTCCCTCTCTCCGGTGAGCACACATACCCTCTGGTGATTTTTTTTTTTTTAAGGTTCATGAAAAATACGTGTCAGGACAAAGCTATGCATAGATTTCACAAGTGCTTTGCGCCCAAATTGGTATTTTAATTCCATTTTTCCCATGAGCTTTTTGAATTCCCTTGTATCATGGGAGAAAGGAACTGGGGAAAGGAAGGAGATTAAGACTGCAAAGACCGGAACCAGCAGTTAGCGTAATGGCTATGTCGCTGGACTCCCATGTAGTCAATCATAGTTCGCGTTCTGGACCCGGTGGCTTAAACTTATGCCAGGCGTGTGTGCATGCATGCCCAAGATCCCAAGAGGAGAATGGAGGAGAAGGGATTGTGGCATGGCCATCCCCCTGGCGGGTGATTTCTCGCTTTCTGTCTCTCTGTCTCTCTCTTTCTGGCGAGTGCACGTGCCCTATAGCAAAAACGTCTCCAAAATAAAAAGACTGCAGGGACCAGTGGAGGGAGGGGCCTGGGTCACAACTTGAAGCCGGCCAGAGCAGGCCCACCAAGGTGACACGGAGCAGGTCCGAAGGAAGTCGGGGCGAGCCCGGCCGATGTCCGGCAGAGGTTCTGTTCAGAGGTTGGAACAGCAGTGCAGCGGCCCTCGGGGGAGCAGGCCTGGTACACCAGAGGCACTGCAGAGGCCAGCGTGGCTGAAACGGAGCGAAGTGCAGGGGATGAGGCCACGTGGGGGAGGTGGGGTAAGGCCCAGCCCTGAGAAAACACGGGGGTTATTTAGGATAATGAGGGGAGAGGACTGGAGGGATTGGAACTGAAGAGTCATGGGACCTGACTCCCGTTCTTGAAGGAGTGCCTTGCCAGGGGCAGGAGCGGGCCACTCGGGAGCAGGAAGGGGAGCTCGGAGCTCTGGTGACACTCCAGGAGACGGTGGCCTGGCCAGGGTGGTGGCAGCAGGCTGGTGAGAAATAGCCGGGATCCTGATGTGTTTTGAAGGCAGAGCCAACAGGAAATCCTGACGGGTTGGCCCCAGGGCGCCAGAGACAGCGAGGAGGCAGGGATGGCACTGAGGCTTGCGGTCTGAGCAGCGGGAAGGATGGCGTTGCCGTCAGCTGACAGGAGGGGATTCTGGGCAGAGCCAGAGGGCAAGCTTTGGAAAGAACAGGTGACAGGGTGGCCCGCTGGGAGCTGGGCAGCAGACTGGTCAGACTTGGTGCTCCGGGGACCCTGCCTTCAGGAGGAGGTTACCTAAGAGGTGCCCCCAGGCTGGGGACCTGCAGTCAGCAGCCTCCGGGCTTGCGTAGGGGTGGTGCAGAAGCCAGGTCTGGGAGTCATCCTCCTCCAAGCCCCTTTGCCAGCCCCCGGACCTGGAGGAGGCTGCAGGGCTCAGGCCCCGGCCCGCAGCCCCTCACCCCCAGCTGCCCTGAGTGGCGGCGCGTGGTGGTGGCAGGGCGGTCAGGCTGCAGGCCAGCTCCAGCCTGTGATCATAGGCCAGCGGTGGAGTGTGAAGGCAGTGGGCACCCATGGGACTTGAGAGGGATAAAACCCACAGCGTGGAAATGCCCAGGGGTCGGGCCAGCGGGAATAGAGTTCGAGGCTCCCATCACCACCAGGCCCCCTTTGAAGATGGTGAAATGTTGCCAAGTCTGGCTTCCGGGGAATGCCAGGCTGGTCCGCCTGCTGCTACTCAAGCCAGGACTGCTCTTCCTTCTCCAAAACAGGCCTCTGCACGGGGCTGAAAGGGACAGGCCCAGGACTCTGAAGCTCACTGGGGCCAACAGCCAGGTTGTGTGCCATACCAGTAGGTGGCTTGGGACCTCGCCTTGTCATTTGCAAACGGGATGCTGCGTTCCAGGTCATGGGGCTAGTGGGGCTCTCACAGCGCACGCGTGGGGTGCACAGCAGGCCCTCGGTGAAGGGCTAACGTTAGGACACTCTGGGCTGGCACCCAGTGTCCCCGGGAAGCCTGGCCCGGTGCGTAACGGGCCTGTGAAGACGCTCCTGCCCAGGAGCAGTACAGATTGCACTGGGATGGGGTGCCGCTGGCTCTCCTGCACCCAGCCTGTCTCAGGCAGGCCCGGGGCCTCTGGAGCTGTCCCCACACTCCACCTCCACCTTGCCTCCCACAGGTCTCGCTCATCAGCCTGGTGGCCAACACCCTGGGCTTCGCCGAGATGGGCCCCATCAAGTCCCTGCGGACGCTGCGAGCTCTCCGCCCCCTGAGAGCCCTTTCACGGTTCGAGGGCATGAGGGTAAGCGGGGCTGCTGCCTTCTCCCCGGGGACTGGGAGGCGGTCACATGGGGGACCTGCGGGCTGTCACTGACCAGGAGGCCCAGCCCGGAGCCGGGACTGTGGCCTCGGCTGACTCGGTAGGAGCATGGTCAGAATCTCCAGGAGGGGCACCTCAAAGTGGAGAGCTGGAGGCACACCAGGCTCTGCCTTCTGGCCTGTGAGCTCCGGCGAGGGCCAGGAACATGCCGGACAGGGAGAGGAGGCCAGAGCGCGGGGTTCTCGGCCAGGCTCAGCCCTGCTGGCACCCACGGCCCCCCTGATGCTGCTCTGCTGTGCAGCCTCTGTGTGTGCCCACGTGCCACCCCGCCTCCCGGCAGACATGGCTGCCTTCCCCCACCCGTGTCAGGGAGGCCGAGGGCACAGGGCACAGTGTGCAGGCTGACGGGTCATGTGCTTACTAAACGCCTTTGCACAGTTTTCTCAGGGCGGAGCCTGTACATTTTTTTCTCCTTTTTTTTTATTATTTATCTAATTTTATTTATTTATTATTATTCTTCAGTTTGACCTGCAAGAGACACACAGAGAGAGGGAGAGTGAGGTAGCAAGCTACCAAGCCTGGGATTTGAACCACAGTCGGCCCTGTGGGAGTCCAGTACTTTAACCACCATGCCACCTGTCAGACCTGTCTTCCCTTTTTATTTCAGTTGCCAGTGGGTGGGTACATTCATCAGAGAGAGACAGAGAAACAGAGGAAGAGGGCATACGTACCCCCCCCATGGGGTGTGGTCACATTGTAATCCCCATTCCTCCACTCCTCCATCCTGTCAGGATTTGAGGCACACACACACACACACACACACACACACACTGCATATTTGTATACATTTTTCAAGTCACCATATTTTACCCGAGAATATGAGTATATATGACAAAAAAATTTTGAGAGGTTTTCGCTATAGGGTACATGCGCTCGCCAGAAAAACAGAGACAGAGAGACAGAAAGTGAGAAATCACCCCCCAGGCAGGATGGCTACGCCGAAATCCCTTCTCCTCCATTCTCCTCTCGGGATCTTGGGCACGCATGTGCCCGGTGTAAGTTTAAGCCACCAGGTCTGGGACTCGAACTGTAGTTGGCTACATGGGAGTCCAGCGACATAGCCATCACGCCACCTACTGGTCTCTAAAGGACAAATTTAACAGTCCACCAGGAAAAACGTCAGCTGTGATACATGGCAAGGAGGCAAACACATGCGTATGTTCTGGGGTCGGTTTGCTTTTGGCTTTCTTTTCTCCTCTTTGTGTTTGTTATAAAACAAACACAGTTCTGTGTGGCTTCAGAAGACACCCCGCATGGCTCTCGCCGACCCAGCGAGCACCATCACCCAGCTCACCCTTTGACTGGTAACTTTGAGCCTTGCCTCACACCCCACATTTGTATAGAGACAGACTGCCTATTCCCTCCCCACTGAGGAAGCCAGCTGGAGTTCAATGTCTCTTTGGGAACAAGGACGTTGACTCCAGAGGGATGTGAGGAGACTGGGTCTCTGAAATGCCCCGGGCAAACTCCCTGACTTCCACTCCACCCCTAGGTAGCCTGGTGCCCGTGAGAGCCGGCTTCCCACCCTGTTCCAGGCTCCATGTGCCTGCTGGAGCCAGCACTCCATCCTGGCATTCGGGCCCTCTGGGCCACACCACTGCCCACACCAGCCTCACTCCCGTCTGGGTGACAAGCTTGCTTCATGGGCAGCTGGGGACTTTGCTCCTGAAAGGGAGCCTACCTCTCCTAGGTGCAGGGAGTTTAGGGGAGGATATGAGTTCCTGACTCCCTGGGGTTGGAGAGCACCTCACTGGGAAGCACGGGGCCCAGGGTGTGCCCAGGCCACCTGCCCTCCAGCCTGCTCTTACCAGAGCCCCGGAGACCCTATCACAGCCCCCTGCAGACGTACTGCCAGGAGATCCCATGGGTGTCCTTCAGGGGACATCAGCCAGCCATCCCAGAAACAGACATCCTAAAATATTCCAGACCTTCAGCTCAGAGAATGTAAGGACTAGCAGGACCGATAAGAGGCCCAAAGTCTTGGGGATACGTTTTCCGAGGTTCTTCCCCATCAGGTAGCAGAGACCCCGTTGAATCAAGTTCTGATGGTTGTTGATTTGGGGCAGGGCCAAGAAAGAAAGGGTGTATGTTCCAGAGATGCACCTGCCTTTCGGGTGCGAAGAAAAAGATGTTGTCTATTTATTCTCACCCTCCACGTCCCCACCCGGGCTTCCAGCCATGACCAAGGAGCTGCGCCACCCCCTACAGCCACCGTAGCCAGAGTTCATAGGTAGAGGGAGGTGGGGTCTTGAAAAGCACCCCAGGAACTGAGCCTCTGCTCTGTCCACTTGAGGTGGTGGTCAATGCCCTGGTGGGCGCCATCCCGTCCATCATGAACGTCCTCCTCGTCTGCCTCATCTTCTGGCTCATCTTCAGCATCATGGGCGTGAACCTCTTCGCGGGGAAGTTTGGGAGGTGCATCAACCAGACCCAGGGAGACCTGCCTTTGAACTACACCATCGTGAACAACAAGAGCGAGTGTGAGTCCTTCAACGTGACTGGTGAGCTGTACTGGACCAAGGTGAAAGTCAACTTTGACAACGTGGGGGCCGGGTACCTGGCCCTTCTGCAGGTGGTAAGTCCCGGAGAGAAGGGACTTCCTTCCTCCCCTAGCTCTCCAGCACACGCGCCTTCGCTCATGCTGTGGGCAGGAGGGGGGTTAGTGGGGCCATGCCGCAACCTCACGGCAGGGCTCCCAGCGCCCAGAGGAGGCTGAGGACTCCCTGAGGGCTTGGCTTCCTGGGAAGGCCTCAGGTTGTCAGTTCTAGGGCAGATGCCACATTCCCCAAGGTGCATGGCATGGGTGCTAGGTCAGCACTGTGGCAGAACCAAACCCTAGCCAGTAGTTGAGTCGGCCTCTTCAGGTTATCACTTAGGCGGCGTGGTAGCACAAGTCAAAAAAAAGGCCCATCAGGCTGACCTCATGGTTCAAATCCCAGACCCAGCAACTTGTTTGAAAAACATATTAGCCACATGTATGTGTGTGCCCAAAATCCTCACAGGAGGGAGAAGAGGTTGTGGTATGACCACACCCCACTGCAAGGTCCTTTCTCTGTCTCCCTCTCTCTGTCTCTGTTTCTCTCTCTCTCTCTCTGTGAGCACATGAACCCTCTGGCAACTAAAAAAATAATAATACGGAGCCAGGAGATGGCATGGTGGTTAAAGAGCTGGACTCCCATGTGGCCAGCCGCAGTTCAAGTCCTAGACTGGCGACTAGAAACTCACTGTGGGCACATAAGTACGTGTGCCTAAAATCTCAAGAGGAGATGAGACCAGCAGTTAGCGTAATGGCTATGTCACTGGACTCCTTTGTAGTCAACCACTGTTCGAGTCCCAGACCCAGTGGCTTAAACTCACGCTGGGCATGTGTGCACGCGTGCCCAGGATCCCAAGAGGAGAATGGAGGAGAAGGGATTGCAGCATGGCCATCCCCCCGGGGGGTGATTTCTCGCTTTCTATCTCTCTGTATCTCTCTGTCTTTCTGGCGAACGCACGCGCCCTATAGCAAAAACCTCTCAAAAAAAAAAAATCTCAAGAGGAGAATGGAGAAGGTACTGTGGCATGACCATCCCCTCCCAAGGGGAGATTCCTCAGTTTCTCTCTTTTTGTCTCTCTCCGGTGAGCGCACGTGCCCTATGGGAAAAAAATGATATATATATATAATTTTTAAAACAAAAATAAAAGGCCATGGACTACCCAGAGACTGAACTATTAGCAAAATGTAGACTCTGGCCAACCCCTTTATAAAAGGTAGTGATACCCCTTGTGTTGTCCCTGCTGTCTTTGAGTCGTGAGATATGTGATATTTAAACACACACAGTGCTTGTAGAGTTCCCGTTGACTTTGTGGGTGTGGTGGCTTCAGTGATGAATGTCTTTAAATTAATCAGCCATTAGCCTCGACAACCAAAAAGCAGACAGATGCGCTTGCTTTATCATAAAGCCGTGTCTTGCTTGTCTCTCTGTTCCCAATCTTAAGCCCAGATTCCTCTCTCTAGTCCCCAAAGCAGAGGATAATTCAGTTGACTCTCACTCAAAAACGTTCTGCATGGCGACTCACACCATCCTCCCATAAGTCCCAGTAGAAGTCCCGCAGACTCCCCTGCAACACCCAGTGGAGACTAGGCTTGGAACCACACCCACAGAGCCGCCCCCACACCAATGTCTGTCCCTCTGAATGTCAAGACGTGGGAAGGAAAGTCCCCCTTCCTAGACTGAGAACTGCCCATCTTTCCAGACAGAGCCACGTGGTGGCTGGGCAGAATTCAGTCTCAAGCATGCTGGTGGTCCCCAGCAGTTTCCAAAGCATTTCCCAGCGAGAGCCTCAGGGTACGAGGAACAGAAGCAGGTGGCCTTCCACGGGCAGCCTCAGCTTCCCCGTCGCCTCTGCCTGCCTCATAAGAACTCGTACACATAGAAAGTTTGTATAGCTGAGCCTGTGTCGGGGCAGGATTGCATTTTGCCAGGGACCTAAGTGAGAATCCACTGGACAGTCGATTTATCACGAAGCACGTGTCTTGGGCCCTTTCTGACTCTTCTTCGCAGCCAGATGTGAGCAGCGTAGCTAGCACCAGGGCCTGGTCTCATGCAGCCTCTCTCTTTACTCCCGTGGTATGGAAGGCTAGAGTTAGCCTGTGCCAGCTCCAGATGATGGGTCCATTTTCAGAAATTTTACAAAGTAGTTGTTAAACACAGCCATTATGTAAAAATTAATTTTTATAAACAAAATTCAATGATATAATAATAAATACTCAAACTCACCATTACTTTTTTTAAAAAAAATATTTATTTATTTTATTATTGTTTTTTTTATTTCACCAGAGAGAGACAAAGAGGGAAAGTGAGAAGGCAAGTCACTAGGTCGAGGACTCAAACCAAGTCGGCCATGTGGCAGTCCAGCACCTTAACCACCACGTCACTGACTGGACCCAAAATCACCATTACTTTTTATTGTCATCTATATGCTGGAGATTATTTACATCTATTGTATCTATACAGTGGAAATACTTTAATGCTACCCTCCCCATTCTGTGTTGGTAACCTGAAATCAGCCATGGTGAAATTATTTACACCAGAGAAATTGGCACCCACAGCAGACATGGCTTTTTTTTTTCTCTTCTGGAAAACTGATTGTTAACCATTTACCAATATGCTATGGCCAAAGACTCCCCTACATACCAGGAAAGGTTGGGGTCCTTGAGGGACTTCCTTTGAAAGTGCATGGAGAGGAAGCCACGTGATTCTCTGAGGTACATGACAAGGGGGACCAGGTCAGGGTGGGGTTGATCTTCAGCCAGGACCGAGTTTAAGCCATGCCTCTGTGTCCCTGATACCCAGTATCAGGGCTCTGTGTCATCTTAGAATCTGAAACGGGTGTGAAGTTGAAGGGCAGACTGCCTTCAGACCATGGCATTCTTAACGTCAGCTAAGAAGCTTATTTCCCACTGCATGGCCTTCTGAGGGTGTCTTCTCAGCCGCTTCCCCTTCACCCTCACCCTATACAAGGCCTTTCCCCAACCGCCCAGCCATCTGGGTACTGCCGAAGGGATGGGGTGGGCTGCTTGCCCCTGATAGGAGGCTCTTTTCTGGCCTCCTCTATCCGAACAGGAGCCGGAAGTAGCTCAAGCTAAGGAGCGCTGCTGAATGATTGTTTTCCTCTTGTCTTTGCCTTCCAGGCAACATTCAAAGGCTGGATGGACATCATGTATGCCGCTGTGGACTCCAGAGGGGTAGGTCGCCACCCTGGCCTGCCCCACATCAGCCACCTGAAGCCCCCAGCTGATGGCCACCAGGAACTCAGTGTCACACCTGAAAGCCCACAGGACAAGAGCTCCTGTGGCCCCCTGGGGTTCAGCCTCCCGGGAATGTCCAGGCCTAGCCCTGGGACAAAGCTTTGTGATCCAAGAAATCCCCAAATTCTCCAAGGTCTTTGAAATTCAGTTCACTACCATTTACCCAAATCTCACCCCAGGAGGATGAGGTGGAAGCAACCGTAATGCAGAGCAAGGTTCTTTGTCCCCGGGCTCCACTCGGTCACAGTGACAGCCTCCCAGCCACTCGGACTTAAGCTGCGTGCTGAGAGCGAGCCCGCCCCGGAGCCCCACTCCTGGGTGTTCTCATCTGCCATCACCCCCTCCTCTCACCTCTGTCCCCGACTGCCTCTGGCCTGGCTCTGAGCTCACACACACACGTGCTCATCGCCTCCCTCTGGGGCTCCCTGCCTCCCACACAGTGGACACCCCTAGCCTCTGCCCCAGGCCCACCCCTGCCTGTCTGACCCCGCCGTCTGGTCTCTCTGCACCAGTATGAAGAGCAGCCGCAGTGGGAGTACAACCTGTACATGTACATCTACTTCGTCGTCTTCATCATCTTCGGGTCTTTCTTCACCCTGAACCTTTTCATTGGTGTCATCATCGACAACTTCAACCAACAGAAGAAAAAGATACGTAGAGCACGAGCTCCCATCTAGACAGGGCAGGGCAGGCTGGGGCCAGGTGCCCAGGACTGAGCAGCCGTTCTGGCTCCGGGCCCCATGTCTCCTTTGCTGCTGGGGATAATCCTGCTCTTGCTCCTGCTGGGTTCGGGTGGGGAGAAGGGCATGTCTATGATAGAACATCTGAAGCCTGTAAGGACGTAAGAATGGGCTTGGGTGGGAAGCCCCATGCCTGCCCTAATCTCCCTGAGACATGAAGCTTCTGAGAGAGCCTGGGGTCAGGGTTAGAACTAATGGGAACCAGCAGTTGGCATAATGGCTATGTTGCGGGACTCCCATGTAGTCGACCGCGGTTCGCATCCTGAACCCGGTGGCTTAAACTCACGCCAGGCGCGTGTGCATGCGTGCCCAAGATCCCGAGAGGAGAATGGAGGAGAAGGGATTGCGGCGTGACCATCCCCCCTGGGGGGTGATCTCTCGCTTTCTGTCTCTATGTCTCTCTCTGTCTGTCTGGCAAGCACACACACCCTATAGCGAAAACCTCTCTAAAAAAAAAAAAGAACTAATCACCTGACCCATGATCAGAGGTCATGGCAGGCTATGCAAAGGCCCTGGGCCTTCGGGGAGCTCCATCAGAAGGACTGTGATTGGGCAAACTAAGTGGGCATAGAGAAATAGAAAACCCTAGGCTGACTGAGCTGGGCACGGGTGGTGATCGGCATTAGATTTGCCAATCTCAAAGCCAGAGATTTGTCAGGGTGAACAGGGAGGGGGCCCTACATAAGCAAGACTGGGGAGAATCTCTGGTTCAAGAAAATGTACTTCCTGAGCCTGGGAAGGAAGCAAAGAGGTGGTCAACTCTGATCCCCTCATCAAGAAGGCAGGATCCCTGTGCCCTCCATGCCAGAGCCTCCAAGAACCCCAAAATGAGGCTGGTTCTGTCTCTCTGCACTTAGGGGGCCAGGACATCTTCATGACAGAGGAACAGAAGAAGTACTACAATGCCATGAAGAAGCTGGGTTCCAAGAAGCCCCAGAAGCCCATCCCACGGCCCTTGGTGAGCCAGGCATCCAACTTGGTGGGAGTGAGGATGATCGGGGTGGGCCTGGGGAGGCTCTGACACAAGGCCAGCCAACAGGGCCTCTTCAGAGTCATTCAGCCCAGCCCGAGGGGTACTCTCGGGTATCTGACCACACACAGAGGTTTTGCCTCTTACTGATAGTGAGGAAGACATGAGAAAAGTATGGCATCCAGAGGACACTCCTACCCACTCGTTTTGTCTCTGAGGGAGCCCATTCTTTCCTTCAATAACATAGGCTTGCGACCAGCAGATGTCGTAATGGTTACATCACTGGACTCCCACGTAGTCGATCGTGGTTCTAGTCTGGGACCTGGCAGCTTAAAACTCAACGCCAGATGCCTATGCGTGCATGCCCAAAATCCCGAGGGGAGAATGTAGGAGAAGGGGGTGATTTCTCGCTCTCTGTCTCTCTGGTGAGCACACGCCCCCTATAAAAAAATTAATTAAATAAATAAAATAAAATATAATTTTTTTAAAAAAAATCATAGGCTTTCCCCAGGGAGTGCAGGGCATCCTCAAACTCCTCTGTTCCATCCGGAGCTTCATCCTTGGAACCCCTGAGAGTCAGGCAGCTGTACTTCAGAGAGGGTAGGACCAGGAGCGTATGCTGGGTCCTCTCCTAGACCGACTCCTTCAGATCAAGCCATTCTCCAAAAATGGGTATATACGTGCGAGGAAGTAAAGTAGTAACAGGATGATAGGAAGGGTGATAGCAACCTTCATCACTAGCCGTGGGTGGCAGCCCCAGTTTTTAAATCTGCCTTATCTTTTTTTATTAATAACCAATAGAACTTTATTGACATATAATAACTGTGTATATTTGTGGAGTATAATATGAGTGTCCAGTACAGGAATACAATATATAATGATTAAATCAGGGTAATTAGTATATTCATCATTTCAACCATTTGTCATTACTTTGTGTTGGGAACCGTCAAAATCCTCTTTTTTTAAAAAAAGTAATGATTTATTTTTATTTTATTTATTCATTCATTATTTTTTTCTAATTTAAGCAGAAAGACACAGAGAGAGAGAATGAGGGAAAGTGAGAAAGCAAGCCACCAGGTCTGAGACTCGAACCATAGTCGGCCATGTGGAGTCCAGCGCCCTTATCCACCAAGCCACCTGCCGGCCCCAAATTCTTTTTTTATAGTGGTTCTGAAATGTCCGCTCTCCATTTCATCGATTTCATTCGATTTTTTTCTATTCACTCTGTTTTGTTCTTGGCTAATTTGTGTGTGTGTCTGTGTGCGCGTGTGTGTGCACATGTGCACATTTATATTTATAACTGTATCTCTTTCCCAAAATAATCGGGGCTGAGTTATAATTAAAGACATGTAGAATAAATAAAATCAAATCTAGAAGAACGAGAAAATGTATTAATGTGAAGGCCGATACAATGACTAGGATTGAAGTTTAAATTTGACCTTGAGCCTTTAGATTGTGTGAGCAAAAGTAGCAGAATGATGTGTGCTAAGGAAAAGGTAGAAGGACTCTCTCACCAAAGACCCATCAGGGAAGGCCTAACAGAGGAGGAAGCCTCAGAGCTAGACCTTGAAGCCTAGGGAGTGGTTTCAGCAGGGAGCTAGCTATCTCAACCTCCATGATGTCCTTGTCTACACTTGCTATGGCAGTGTGCTAGGAGCTTTGGACTCACCAGGGCAGGGAGCAGGAGGGTGGGTGGTCTGGGCTGAAAGGCAGCAACAGGGAACTTGCTAGTCTGTCTGAGGCGTTGGCTGAGCCCATCTATTTGCCCCTCCTTTCAGAACAAGTATCAGGGCTTCATATTCGACATTGTGACCAAGCAGGCCTTCGACGTCACCATCATGTTTCTCATCTGCTTGAATATGGTGACCATGATGGTGGAGACAGATGACCAAAGCCCTGAGAAGGTCAACATCTTGGCTAAGATCAACCTACTCTTCGTGGCCATCTTCACGGGCGAGTGTATTGTCAAGATGACCGCTCTGCGCCACTATTACTTCACCAACAGCTGGAATATTTTCGACTTCGTGGTTGTCATCCTCTCTATCGTGGGTGAGTATGCAAGTCACCTGAACAGGTAGGCCCTTCCCAGGCCAGGCCTCTCCTCCACCCCTTGAGTCTTACTTAGTGCCAAGTTCATTTATTTCTCTGCATTCCTCACCCACCACTTTCTCTCTCGCACACATGCACCTGCAGAGAGAACTTGTCTTGGAGGGTCAATCTGAAATAGGAACCAGTACCCACTCCCAGCCTCACTGTCCAGGGGACCCTGGAACACAGTTCTCTCCCTGTTTGGAGAGCTTCAGGATGAGAAAGGGAGTGGGCACTTCCCTGCCCTCCCGAAGGAGAAAGAGGCTCACTCAGGGTGAGGTAAGTCCTCAGGGACCAGGAATAGGTGGCCCTCTAGTGTAGAAAGTAGCTCTGGATATAAAAGGTTTTGGATTTTCACCAGCAAGGCATATGCCAGGTTCTTACAGACATCCCCTGCCTCATGCAGTTTACCTTGTAAAGTCAGCACTGAGGGAGGGAGAGCCTACAGCTAGGGAGCAGCAGAGATAGGATCCTCACCCATGTCCGTTGGCCTCAGAGCCCACCTTCTTTTTTCATACGACAGCTTTATTGAGCTATAATTCATATACCATAGTATTTACAGAAAGTTAACATACACTTTATACAGTTTAGTGGTCTTTAGTATAGCCACAGAGCTGTGAAAGCATCACCACTGTCTATTTTTAGAACTTTTTCACCCTAAAAAGAAACTCTATCTTGGGACCAGTATAGATGGTGGAGCCATTACATCACTGGACTCCCGCAGTTCAAGTCCTGGACCCGGTGGCTTGGAAATCACACCGGGTGTATGTGCATATGTGCCCAAGATCCTGGGAGGAGAATGGAGGAGAAGGGGTTGCGGTGTAGCCGTCCCCCCAGGGGATGATTTCTCATTTTCCATCTCATTGTGTCTGTCTCTTTTTCTCTCCAGCAAGCACACACGCCCTAAGGCAAAAACCTCTTAAAAAAAAAAAAAAGAAAAGAAAAGAAAGAAATGTTATTCACTTAGTAGTTACTCTCACCACTTACTATTTCCTTCAGCCCCTCATAGCCACCAATCTAAAATTTGAAGGGACTGCAAAACTGTTTTTCTAAAGTGGCTGCATCATTTTACATTCTCACCGTCAATGTATTCCAGTTACTCCATATCCTTACCAAATTGTTATTGCCTGTACTGTATTTTTTTTTTCAGAGAAATTTTTGCTATAGGGTGCAAAAATAAGCTTCTTGCTTGCAGGTAGTGGCTTGGATAAGTTACTTCATCTCTTGTGTCATTTTCTGGAAAATGAGGATGATGGTATATCAGCCTGCTTCCTAGGGAGGCCGAGAGACACTAGAGAGACAGAAAATGAGAAATCACCCCTTGGGGGAGATGACCACACAATCCCTTCTCCTCCATTCTCCTCTGAGGATCTTGGGTCTGCACTCGCATGAGCCCAGCGTGAGTTTCAAGTCTCTGAGTCCAGGACTTGAACCACAGTCAGCCACGTGGGAGTCTAATAATATAACCATTGTACAATTTGCTGGTCTCATTGTCTGTATTTTTTTAAAATTGTAGCTATCCTAGTGATATGAAGTGATATCTCATGGAGTTTTGGTTTGTGTTTTCCTGATGACTAATGGCGATGCACACCTTTCCATGTCTCTATTGGTTGCTTATATATCTTCCTTGGAGAACTCTATTCAGATCTTTTGTTCATTTTTTAATTGGGCTATTTATCTTTTTATTGTTGAGTTGTAAGAGTTCTTTATGTATTCTGCATACTACTCCTTTATCAGATATACGACCTGCAAATATGTTGTCCCAGTCTGTGGATTTTTTCATTTCTTGCTATTATCTATTGAGACACAAAAGGTTTTTGTTTCTTTGTTTTGTTTTGTTTTTAGAGAGAGATTTTTGCTGTAGAGTGCACTCTGTGGAGACAAAGAGACAGAAAGCAAGGAATCGCCCCCTGGGGGATATGGCCATGCTGCAATCCCTTCTCCTCCATTCTCCTCTCAGGATTCTGGGCATGCATGCATATGCACCCAGCATGAGTTCCAAGCCTCCAGGTCCAGGACTTGAACCACGGTTGGCCATGTGGGAGTCCAGAGACATAACCATCTACTTATCCCTCTCCTATTTTTTTAAATTTTGCTATAAGACACATGTACTCACTGGAGAAAAAAAAAAAGAGAGGGAAAGTGAGAAAGCACCTTCCAGGGGGGTGGCTACACCGTAGGCCCTTCTCCATTCTCCTCTGTGGGTTTTAGGTATGCATGCCCAGCATGTTTCTAAGACTGCCAGGTCCGGGACTCAAACCATGTAGTTGGCCATAGGAATGCAACCACCTTAACCACCATGCCACTGGCTGGCCCCAAAGTTTTTAATTATAATAGAGTTCAATGTATTTTTATTTTTGCCTTGACCACTTGTGCTCAAAGCCCAAACATTGGACCCTACACCCGTGGGGCTCTGCGTTGCCCTGACTGTGACTTCCGTCTTTCTGTCGCACACACTGTCTGCCTCTGGGTGGTTTCAAAGAGCAATGCAGGGGCTAAAGCAGTCCCCATGGTCACTGTGGCGATGGGCCGATGATCAGAAGCATGGAGTAGGGTTGGGAATGCTCAGGGGGGTCCCCGGGGAGCGGAAATGAGAGTGAAAGGCTAGCTGGAGAAAAGCTGTAGAGAATGCAGGATGTCAGCTGAGGGACAGTCCCAGAGGCTCTGGGAGGTGTCATGTGTACTTGAGGGTCACCTGCCAGTCTCAGTGCTTGGGCCAGAGCAGAGAAATGTGGTTAAGAGGTCAGCTTGGAGCCTGGGTGTCTGAGTCAGATCTCAGCTTGTTGCTTCTAGGTAGCGGCTTGGGTATGTTACTTCATCTCTTGGTTCATTTTCTGGAAAACGAGGATGACGGGATCAGCCTCCTTCCTAGGGTGATAAAAATCTGTCCAAAAAGACAGACAGAAAGGAGGACATGAAATGGTTCTAAAGTGCTCTGCTCGGTGCCCTGTTGACAGTAAACGCTGGAAACAAGTCAGCCAGCCACATTGTTAGTATACGAGGAGTCTGGGAAAGTCCTTTGGGCCAATGCGAGGCAAGTTTATTTCATTCTCCTAGAATTTGTGTTTGTGCTCCTTCAATTCCCACTCCAGGTAGTCACTAGAGATCCAGGAAGAGAAAAACCCTGGATAGGAAACAGAGTTGAGAGGGTGATAGAACCATCACAGAAGTTGAGAGGTGGAGAGAAGACGCGGAGGCCGTGCATGCTGTCGGAGCACTGGTTTCTGGGCCAGTATTTTTTGCCCTTCACTATGCACGTGTATTGTCTGGGCTTGTTAAAACACAATGGAGAGATTCTGCTTTTCTTTTCTTTCTCTTTTTTATTTTTCTTTTTTTAAAGAGATATTTGCTAGCTGGCTAGAGAGACAAAGCTAGAAATCACCCCCTGGGGGGATGACCCCGCCACAATCCCTTCTCTGTTTTCCTCCTGGGATTTTGGACAGGCATGCACACGCATCCAGTGTGAATTTCAAGCTGCCGGGTCCAGGACTTGAACCACAGTGGTTGAGTCCAGCACCTTAACCATTACACCACCCACTGGCCTCATAGATTCTGCATTTCTGATAAGCAGCCAGGATATCTCAAGGGTGCTGGTCCTCAGACCATACTTTGAGCAGCAAGCCAAAAGCCCGAGCTGCTAACCAAGTCTCCTCTGGCCTCAGAACTCGGGATGTAGGGACCAGCAGTTAGCGTAATGGCTATGTCGCTGGACTCCCACATAGTCGACCGCGGTTCGAGTCCCAGACCCGGTGGCTTAAAACTCACACTGGGCACGTGTGCGTGCCCAAGATCCCGAGAGGAGAATGGAGGAGAAGGGATTGCGGCGTGGCCATCCCCCTGGGGGGGGGAGTGATTTCTCGCTTTCTGTCTCTCTGTCTCTCTCTTTCTGGCGAGTGCATGCGCCCTATAGCAAAAACCTCTCAAAAAAAAAAAAGAATAAAAAAGAACTTGGGATGTAGACGAGGGGCCCATAGCTCTGTTGTGTGAGTATATCCTGAAGATTAAGGCTCGAAGGGCTGAGAAAGCACTTTGGAAGGGTGAGGGTCCTCGTCTTCTGGATCGTACGTGCAGAGGTCTTGACTCCGAGTGGCAGGAGGAGACAGCCCTCTCATGCCCAGCTGACCCAGTTCTCCTGGAAGAGCCTCCTCTCCCAGTTCTTTACTGTCCTGAGAACCCTCTCACCCCGACACGCCCCAGATGGCGTGGGCTGGAGGGAGGGCAGGGCGTCCTCCGTGGCCACAGCCTCTGCTGTCTCCCACAGGCACTGTGCTCTCGGACATCATCCAGAAGTACTTCTTCTCCCCGACGCTCTTCCGCGTCATCCGCCTGGCCCGCATCGGCCGCATCCTCAGGCTGATCCGAGGGGCCAAGGGGATCCGCACGCTGCTCTTCGCCCTCATGATGTCCCTGCCTGCCCTCTTCAACATCGGCCTGCTGCTCTTCCTCGTCATGTTCATCTACTCCATCTTCGGCATGGCCAACTTCGCTTACGTCAAGTGGGAGGCCGGCATCGACGACATGTTCAACTTCCAGACCTTCGCCAACAGCATGCTGTGCCTCTTCCAGATCACCACGTCGGCCGGCTGGGATGGCCTCCTCAGCCCCATCCTCAACACGGGGCCCCCCTACTGCGACCCCAATCTCCCCAACGGCAGCGGCTCTCGGGCGACTGCGGGAGCCCGGCCGTGGGCATCCTCTTCTTCACCACCTACATCATCATCTCCTTCCTCATCGTGGTCAACATGTACATCGCCATCATCCTGGAGAACTTCAGCGTGGCCACGGAGGAGAGCACCGAGCCCCTGAGCGAGGACGACTTCGACATGTTCTACGAGATCTGGGAGAAGTTCGACCCCGAGGCCACCCAGTTCATCGAGTACTCCGCCCTGTCCGACTTCGCCGATGCGCTGTCGGAGCCGCTCCGCATCGCCAAGCCCAACCAGATAAGCCTGATCAACATGGACCTGCCCATGGTGAGCGGAGATCGTATCCACTGCATGGACATCCTCTTTGCCTTCACCAAGAGGGTCCTCGGGGAGTCCGGGGAGATGGACGCCCTGAAGATCCAGATGGAGGAGAAGTTCATGGCGGCCAACCCGTCCAAGATCTCCTACGAGCCCATCACCACCACGCTGCGGCGCAAGCACGAGGAGGTGTCGGCCACGGTCATCCAGCGGGCCTTCCGGAGGCACCTGCTGCAGCGCTCCGTGAAGCACGCCTCCTTCCTCTTCCGGCGCCAGGCGGGCAGCGGCAGCCTCTCCGATGACGACGCCCCCGAGCGCGAGGGCCTCATCGCCTACATGATGAACGAGAACTTCTCCCAGCGCCTTGACCCGCCCTCCAGCTCCTCCATCTCCTCCACGTCCTTCCCACCCTCCTACGACAGCGTCACCAGGGCCACCAGCGATAACCTTCAAGTGCGGATGTCTGACTACAGCCGCAGCGAAGATCTCGCTGACTTCCCTCCCTCCCCGGACAGGGACCGAGAGTCCATCGTGTGACCCTCATCCCGCGGGCCAGGACACAGCGGAAGGCAGCCTGTTGCGTCGTGGCAGACCCCAATGGAGTCGCGAACCAGCACTCGTAGGGCCGTGGTGTGGCTCGGGGGTGAGAGGCAGGCCGGCCTCACGGATGACAAGGCGGCATTGTGTGGCACCGTGCTGACAGCTGGAGCAGCTGCAGGGGCCACCACTCTGGTGGCCTGTCCCTGGAGGCCCCACACGTACCAGTGGCCTACGCTGGTCAGGCAAGGCCTTGGGGCTCTGAAAACCAACTCTTACCTTGACTGCGGAGGCAAAATATAAAACAGACTGTACATGTTGTGAATGGGCTTTCATAAATTTATTATATTTGATATTTTTTTACTTGAACAAAGAACTAACGTCTTTTTCCACGGACGTTGCCTCTTCTTGACCCTGAACAAGAGTGTCTTTGGAGCTACTTGAACAATGTTCTCAAGGCAGAGAGGGAATGCGGTGTGGCTCCCACAGGCCTTCGCTGCCCGGGGCGGGACTGGGTTTCCCTACCGCCTGGGCTGGGGTGCCGGGAGGGTTGAACTCGCTCACCCACACCCGACACGTGTGTGCACACTCCTCGCACATGCAGGAGACCAGGTCCTGGGTCCCCTCAGATGCGTGTGAGGCAGCCACCTTGCCCTCCCCTCCGGGGGACACCGGCCTGTCCTCCCAGCCCCCAGGTGTGGGGCTCTTATCACGGGGGCTCACTCTGGCCTTCCAGTGTCCCCAAAGTCCTGTTTCCCGCCCCTGTGTTTTTATACAGGCCATACTGAGGTCAGTCCTAGCAAGATGAAAAGCTTCCGGAAGAGTGGCCGGGGCCCAAGGCTGGACCAGGCATGGGCGCGGCCTTTCCCACCCCTCTTGTAAGAGTATTAACGTCAACACTGAAGGGCATGAGAAGGCAGCCCGCTCTCGGCCAGCACACGGCGGGTCCTTGCTCCCAGCCCCACGGGCCCGGGGACCAGAAGGCCAAGCCGCATGGTCTGGGCGGAGAAGGTCCACCGGCCTGTAGCTGCGGCCCTGCAGCGTCTGGAGAGAGGAGCCTCTAGCCGTGTCCCAGGCTCTCCCTCCGGCCTTTCTGCCCTGACCACGCGGGGTGAGGATTGCCGTGTGGTCGCCGTCTCCCAGACACAGTGGCACAGGAGTGGGGCAGGTGCCTGGGCCCTGTGCAGGAAAGAGGCCTCAGATGCTCAGGCCTTGGGGTGGAGAATGAATCATGGCCTCCTTCAGGAAGGGAACAGCACGGGCCTGCCCCTTCCCCCGGGGTTCAGCCTGGGGTTCTGGGGGCGCCCACTCTGGGACCCCCTCAGAGCAGGCCCAGGCTGTCCCCGGGGTCTTCTAAGAAGGCTTTTTCAGGGAAAAACACTGACTAGTCCAATCCCCCCCCACCTCTTCAGCTGCTGACAATCCTATTTACCATATGCAAATCTTTTAATGTAGAGTACTGTCACCCTGAGGTGACAGGGACGGCCGGGGGAGCTCGAGCGGGCAGGGGCTTGCTCGGCCACCCATTGCAGCTGTCCAGCAGAGCCACCCTCTGCCAGGCGTCCGCCTCACAGGCCACCTCAGTCTCACCGGCCCGCTCCGGGCTGGCCGCTCCTAACCTACCTCGCCGAGCTGTGGGAGGGCCAGACGTTCGCGACACACTCGTGGCGGTGCCGGAGGGGCATTGCCAGCGGGTCAAGTATTACGTTTCTTCTTGTCACCCCGTTCCCTTGGCAACCCCAGCTCTTACCCCACCCTGCCCCTTAGATTTCCCTTCCCCTGTGTTCCCTTCCAGTCCCGTGTGGGACTTGGTTTTCACTGTCCCTGCGACACTGCTCCGAGTGGAAATCTTATTTTTGTAGATCTTTCTGCTTCGCTCCAGGGCTCGGAGAGCTGCGTGCCCCTGGCTGGCACTCGCTGCCCGCGTGCCACGCCCGCTCTGCACGGGCAGGAATGTGGCTGCAGGCAGCCCAGTGCCAGCCCAGCTGGCCGGAAGGAGACTGTGGTTGGAGGGTGTGGGCAGCCTGGGAGACTAGAGACAGGTGCCCGGGCTGGCTGCAGACCATGTGGCCGTGGGCAGGATCGGGCCAGACCCGGCTCCTTAGCTTATAGCGTGGCTGTCGTTTTTCGTTTTCCAAAACTGTGCACTGACCAGGAGAGGAGAGAGAAAGAGGAGGGAGGGGCAAGCACCAAGTGCCAGATGTCGTCGGAACTAATCGAGCACTTCTCACCAAACTTCATGTATAAATAAAATACATATTTTTCAAATAAACCAATAAATGGCTTACCTGACCTGGCATTGGTGTGTGTTCTTGTACTGAGCTCTGATAAGGGCGGTGGGAGAGACCCCAAGAGCCTGTGAGGAGCCTTGTCCTAAGCCAGGCTGAGAGGATGGGGGCGGGAGGGAGACTAGGAAACAGGCCGGGGTCCAGCCCCGGGGCACACAGCGGGCACTGCTGCTCAGCAGACTCAGGCCACCTGGGAGGTCCAGGTTCGATTCCTGCCCACTCTAAAAAAAAAGCCAGGCATTGGGCCAGATGGTGGCATGGTGGTTAAGGTGGCTGGATCTCCCATGGCCAACTAAGCAGTTCAACAATTGGCGGCTTGAAAACACACGTGACATGTGGGCCTGTGTGCCCAGAATCCCGAGAGGATGGAAAAGAAAGAGGTGTAGTTTGATCCTCCCCCCACGAGGGCGGGGATGCTTTCTCACTTTCGCTTTCTTTCTCTCTCTGTTTCTCTCTCAATCTCTGTCTTTCTCCAGTCAGCATATGCTTCTTATGGCAAAAACTTATTTTTTAATTTTAAGGGTTTTTTTTTTTTCACTCATTATTATTTATACATTTCATCGCTATACATCATTTAGATTGTAAAGAAACTTTACCCGGCATGATATACACGTCCTCATTAACAAATAATAAGCCATATCTGCGTCCCACAAATGTCTTACCTCTATTTTTTCCCCTAAATTTCCTTTCCTATGCTCTTCTCCCACACTCTCCTTCCACTTTGTCTCTAGTGTCCATAACAATTTTTAATGTTTTTATGTCCTCCAGTCTTTCAGTCTCTACCATAGAGTGCAGTCAGTATATGTTAAATGGAGACATACAATGTCTCTCTTTCATAGTCTGACTTGCTTCACAGCAAATCTTCCATACTCGTCCACTTTCTATCAAATTCCAGGGCCTTGTTTTTTACGGCTGAATAGTATTCCATGAACTATATGTACCACACTTTTTCAATCCGTTCATCTGTTTGTGGACATTTGAGTTGGTTTCATGTATTACCAATCATGAATAATGCTGCAATAAATGTAGTTGTGCAAGCGCTTTTCCGACTGAGCATTCTCCTGTCCTTTGGGTAGATACCCAGGAGTGGAATTGCTGGATCATATGGCAGTTCTATCTGAAGGTCTTTGAGGAACCTCCATATTGTTCTCCACAGTGGCTGGACCAATTTCTGTTCACACCAACAGTGTAGAAGTATTCCCCTTTCACCACATCCCCTCCAGCACTTAGCGGGTTTTTTGTTTTTGTTTTTGTTTTTGTTTTAATCTTTGCCATTCTAACTGGGTTTAAGTGGTGTCTCACTGTGGTTTTGATCTGCATCTCCCTTATGATGAGGAATGTTAAGCATTTTTTTATATGGTTTTTGGCTGTTCATATGTCTTCCTTAGAGAGTTGTTTATTCAGCTCATTTTCCCATCTTTAATTGGGTTAATAATTTACTTCTGGGAAAAATGTTTGAGTTCCCTGTGTATTCTGGTTATCAGTCCCTTATCTGAGGCACAGTTAACAAAAATTCTCTCCCATTCTGAGGGTTGTCGGTTCACACTAATTATGGTGTCCTTTGCTTTGCAGAAACTTCTTAATCTGATGTAATCCCACCTGTCTATTTTGGAGATTATTGCCTGTGCTTTGGGGGTCTTGCTTAAGAAGTCTTTGCCTACCCCAATGTCTCTCAGAGTTTCTCCAGTGTTTTCCACCAGTATTTTTACAGTTTGTGGTCTTAGGTTTAAAATTTATTATTTTTTTAAAGAGTTTTTTGCCTTAGGGCATGTGCACTCTCTGGAGAGAGAGACAGACACAGTGAGGGGGGAAAATGAGAAATTACACCCCCCCCCCCAGGATGCATGGCCACACTGCAATCCCTTATCCATTCTCCTCTTAGAATCTTAGGCATGCACATGCACGTGCCCAGCATGAATTTTAAGCTGCCGGGTCCAGGACTCGAACTACAATCTACTGCGTGGGATTCCAGCAATGTAACCATTACTCCTTCTACTGGCCCCTATTCATTTCTTCCATGGTGAGAGAGACAGAGACAGACAGAGAGAGCACTCCTAATCGAGTCTGTGCACTGCGGTCTACTCCCAGGCTCAGCCAGTCCTGGGTCATGGACGTGTGTGCACAGCGTGCTCAGGGAGGTCTCCGGGTGTGAACCAGGAACATTGCCATGAGTCAGCCTCACGGAGTGTCATGCTTACTGCTGCACCCTCCGGCCCCCCAGATGGCATCTTAATCCAAGACGGTTACCCCCAGGTAAAGCTGCTCAATGGCTTCCTGTTACCTCAGGGTCCAGCAAGCCCCGCCCACGCCCTGCACGTCGGAGTCCTGCCAACCTCTGTGACCAATCTCCTGCTTTGCTCACAAAGGGTCAGGCCCTTCCTCATCCTCGCCTTGCCCATTGCTGTTCCTTCTGCCCAGCTCACCGTCCTTCCCACTCAGCCTCCGGGCGAGCCCTCCTCTGGCAACTGCCCCGACTACCCAGCCCCTTCCCCACTGCTCGCCCCACACCTAGCCCCTTCCCTGCCACGGCACTCACCTCCTCACAAACACCCGTGCAGTAGGCATGGGAATGGACAAGCCCCCCGCCCTGTAGAATAGACTCCCACCTTTATTTCTGTCCCGCCCTGGCCCTTTAATGGGATTCCGTGGAGATCATCTTCCCTGGCCCTGGATGAAAACCCAGGCAGGGCCTGTAGGGGTTTTTTTTTTTTTTTTTTTTTTTTTTGGAGAGGTTTTTGCTATAGGGCACGTGCACTCGCCTGAGAGACAGAGACAGAGAGACAGGAAGCGAGAAATCACCCCCCAGGGGGGATGGCCACGCCGCAATCCCCTCTCCTCCATTCTCCTCTCGGGATCTTGGGCACGCACGCACATGCGCCCGGCGTGAGTTTAAGCCACCGGGTCCAGGACGCGAACCGCAGTCGACTACATGGTAGTCCAGCGACATAGCCATTACGCTAACTGCTGGTTCCAGATCCTGTAGCTTTTCAGCTCGCTCTTGGGTGAAAGAAAAGCAAGTGACCATCATAGGTTTGGTAAATACAGTCTCGGCCTGGCCGTGAGAGCAGCCAGTCCCATGAATTGTCTGAGCCGGGGTGGCTGCGGGCCAGGGATGGTCTGAGGGACTCTCACAGGCGTTTCTGCATCTCTGTGGGCTCTTTGCAGACTGCCTGCTGGGTCCTCTCCCTGAGGGCCTGCAGCACGGGAGAGGCTCTGTCCCCGCTGCCTTGTGAGCCCCTCCTTGGCCCCTGGGCACTCCCAGCCCCTTCCTGCCAGGCTGCCCCGTCGTGGTGGTGCACACAGGCACCCTGCCCGACTCTGGTCCACAGGAAACACTCGGAGCATTCTCTCCACCCAGTCCAGGGTGGGGGCCATGCCCTGGATGCTGTGGCCACCATCAGAGAAGCTAGCCTACCCTTCTCCCTCCGGGTTCCCAGATCCAGAGTCAGACCAGTCACCCGTGGGTCCTGTGAGGCCAGCGCCCATGTCTCCAACATCTCAGAGCTCTCCCAAAAGCCCCTTGAACTACCTCCTCAGCAGGCCTGGGTGTAGACGGTGGCACCTGCCCTTGTGGGAAGGTCACGGTGTCCTGGAAACAACAGTGACAGCTCCCTCCAGAGACCTGCTCACAGCCCCTCAGCCCTCTGCGCTCTCAGAATCCTTTATAGACCCTTGATGTGAAGAAGAGGTCTGAGTGTCTGGAGCCATTTTTCTTGTAAACAATCTACATATGGGGCTGGCCCCGTGGCCTAGTGGTTAAGGGAGCTGGATCCCACATAGCCAGCTTCGGTTAGAATCCCACCCCCAGTGGCTTGAAAAACATACTAGGCATGTGTTGTGTGTGTGTGTGCCCCCAATCCCAAGATACTGGAGGAAGAGAGAAGGGATTGTGGTGACCATAGCTCATTGCGGGGGTGCCTCCTCCATCTACCTCTGGCAAGCCCATACTCCCTCCGACAATTAAAAAAACATACATATGAGAGACATGGCTTGGTACCCTAAAACCTTTGGTAAGGGTCCCTTGGTCAAATCTGGGGCAAACGTCTCAGGACCCTTGGTTTCTCAGCTAAACCAGGGCTTTCCAAAGGGCAGTCCACATCCTGGTGTAGCAAGATGCGACTAGGTTTTTCATTTTCTAAAGACTATCATAATTTGGGGTCGGCAGTTGACATGGTGTTTAAGACGCTGGACGCCCACATGGCTGACCCAGACCCGGCACCTTGAAATTCCCACTGGGCAGGGGTCCATGCATGCTCAAAATCTCGACAGGAGAATAGAGAAGAAAGGATTGTGATGTAGCCATCCCCTTGAGGGGGGATCTCTCACTTCTGCTGTCTCTTTCTCTCTGTCTCTCTCCAGCAAGCACACATGCCTTCTGGCAAAAACCTTAAAAAAAGAAAAAAAAAAAAAAAAAGAAAAGAAAAAAAAATCCTAATTTAAAACAGCAGCACATCCTCTGTGGTAAGGGTGAGCATTGTTTGGGGAAATTGTTTCAGATATATATAAAACTTGGGTGAGTGCCCAGGTCTGTATCCTGGTGAGCGAGTGATGGAAAATGAATGTCTTACCGGGAGTCCTAGTGCAAAGAATTTAGAAGCAACGTGGAGACAGGGCCCATGTCTGTCTGCACACCCTTGCACCCAGGGGCCTAGCTCAGTGACAGTGACGGCAACTCAACGGTATCTGCAGTGTGTGAGGAGAGGAGGGGAGACCGAGGCTGCAAGGGATCAGGTCTCCTCTCGCACAAGCGCCAGAGACACTGACGACTGCCCGGCCTGGGTCAGCAGGTGTCTTCCCCCATCCTTCTCCAGCCAAGGCTCGGAGTCTGGGCTTCCGGCCCTTCGTGGTCTTCCCTGGCTGCCCCGGTGGGCCTCAGCCTGGCTGGGATGTGGGCAGTCTTTCCTCTGGAGAGAGATGTGAGTGGGGCCGGGGACAAGGCTGAGAGAAGGCCCGTGCTTGTCACAAGGCCACAGCTGTCACTGGGCCCTGCTAGGGTGAGGGAGGGCCCAGGCAGAGGGGGCTGGGAGCCGTGGTCCCGCTCCTGTGTCAGAGGGAAGGCACGCAGCTCGGAGATCTCAGCGCCTGGCAGAGACCGACGCTCCTGGACGGACGTTGGCTCTCACTCCGGGGCACGGTGTTGGCAGCTCCCCACCCCGTGCCAGCCGCTCTTCTGCCGTCAGCCCTGACAGCCTCGGGACTCAGTGCCGAGAGGTTGGGAGGGGCTGGGGAGAGGCCCAGGCACTCCAGGAGGCTGAGACAGCAGTGGAGGCAGCAGCTGACCGCCGGGCCAGGGCAGGCCAGTGGGCCGGGGGAGCCGCGGGACTTCGGCTGGACCGTGCGGGCCGCGGCTGGCAGTCTGTCCTGTCACTCCCTGCAGCCTTGGGGTGAAGGAGGCCGCCAGGCTTGTGTGTGCACGTCTCCAGCCTGACACGGATGAGGCTCCGGGCACCGTGGTGCAGGAAACAGCCCGTCCAGCCAGCCAGCCGCTCGTGGCTGCGTTCCTCTGGGCCCTCTCTGCACGTGGACACCTCCATCCTCTGAGGTCTTTTCGTCTTTTTCTCACCAGCAGGCCCGCCTTCCAGTCGGTTTTCCCGGAAGGAGGTCCGACGGGGCGGTTTGAGACCCTCACCCAGGTGGAGAGACACGTGCGAAGCCACACGCGTGCACTCGGGCACGGCGAGGCTCAGTGTGTCACCAGGGAGGGCACGTGTGGGGCACCACAGGGAACCACCGCGATGGCAGAAATGAATCTCGGGCCTCCCCACACCCCCTTGGGCCAGGGACTCAGGACGTTCCCAGGGACAGAGGCAGGAGGCAGACAGGCCGGAGGGGCGTCAAACAGGGGGATGGCCCAAGGATTTTGTTCAGGAAAGATGCCGAAAGCCTGGCAGCTGCCAGCGCCATCCGGAGGGGCCCTGGAGGGACCCCGGGGCCCTGCGCAGGGCACCGCGCTCTGCCGGGATTCCACGCCAGCCTGAGCCCAGCACGTGTAATGCCCACCACGACGAGCACTTCCTCCTGCGCCAGCTCACGGGGCTGGCATCCCCGGGCAGCTGCCAGGCACCTGCTGCTGGCCAGAAAAGCCCCATCATCCCAGCCTTTGTGGAGAGACAGGCCGGCTCGAATTCCAGAAAGGCGTGTGAGGTCGGAGCAGAGCCCTCTACCCGGATGTGGGGTGACCGGCTGGCAGCACGTCCTGTCCTGCTGCTGCCCAACTCCGTGCCGGCCTCCGGGTGGGGCAGAGCATCGGGAACATCAGCATGGGGGGAGACTTTAGGTGCAACCGGCTGTGGGCTGAGCTGGCTTCCAGTATTTGTCCTTGGGGTCATCTCTCTTTGGGGACCTCCTGTCTGCCACTCACCCTCTCGGGTGACACTGTTCTTTCTGGAAGGCCAGGAGACAGGCCACTTTGCACAAGGTCGTGCGAGCTGCTGCAAGGGACAGCTAAGGGCCAGGAAGGCTTACCCAGGAGGAGAGGCCAGTTTCCCAGCGGTGGCTGGGCCTCCTGCGTCCTTGTGTCAGTCCATCACACTTGTAGCCTTCACGCCAGACAGGAGACAGGGCAGTGGCAGAAGCTGACCAGCCCATAAGTAAAGGGTGATGGAATGACCAGCCTGTGCAGCCCATTCCCTGAGCCCCGAGCAGGGAGCAGGGCTGAGCCCCCGGCCGTCTCTGCCTTGACCTCCCTCACAGCCCCCATGGGGGCGTCCAGCCAAACTTCCAGCTGCTCAAGCCGAAAACCTTGACGTCATCCTTGCCACCTCACTTTCTCTCACACCTCACTTCCAATCCGGCAGGAAATCCTGTTGGCTCTGCCTTTGAAATATACCCCGAGTCTAGCTGCTTCCCCGCACCTCCTCTGTGCTGCGCTGCCCTCACTCCCGGACCCCGCGGCGGCTTCCTAACTGGCCCTCCCCTGGCAGCTCTCAGTGCAGCAGCCGGCAGGGCAGGAAACCCAGTCAGATGGTGCCACTGCTTGGCTGGGACTCCCTCAGTGGCCGCCGTGTCACTGAGGGCTAAAGCCTGATTCCTTAATGACCCTCGTGGTCCACTGTCCCATCCTCATGCTTGTCTGTGCCCCTGTACACCCCTCTCTCCACTTCAGCCATCCAAACCCCTCTCTGCTTCGTGAACAGACCCAGCCTGCCCTGGCCCAGGACCTTTGCAGAGGCTGTTCCCTCTGCCTGGTGTGATTTCCCTCCCCGAAGGGCCTGGCTCCCCTCATTCGTCTTCCAAGTCTTCTCTCAAATGTCACTTTTGCAACAAAGCCAACCTATCCTATTTTCTAGCCTTTCCCAGACTACTATTTTTATTAATTTTTTTAAAAAGGGATTTTTGCTATAGGGTATGTGCACTTGCCAGAGAGACAGAAAGTGAGAAATAGCCCTCCCCCCGGGGGGATGGCCATGCTACAACCCCTTCTCCTCTATTCTCCTCTCAGGATTTTGAGTACACACATACATTTTGAAAGAATTATCCATTTATTTATTTAATTCCATTTGTTATTATCGTTCTTTTTTAATTTGACCAGAGAGAGACAGAAAGGGAAAGCAAGAAAGCAAGCCACCAGGTTTGGAACTCAAACCATGTCGGTCCTGTGGGAATCCAGTGCCTTTAACCACCATGCCACCTGCTGCCGTCCCTCAACTCAACCCCGTGTTGAGTTTTTAAGCCGCCAACTCAAAGACTCGAACCACAGTCGACTACGTGGGAGCCCAGTGACACAGCCATTACACCATCTGATGATCCCACTCTATTTCTAAATCTGGTTTAGTGAGATATATTTTACATACAATAAAACTCATCCTTTCAAGGTGAAGTTTGATGAGTTTTGGCAAATGTGTATAGCCACAACCAGAATCAAGACATTGAAAATTCCCATCACGCTAAAAACTTCTATCATCTCCTTCTAACCCTGTCCCTGGCAACCACTCATCTGTTTTCCGTTCCTGTAGACTTGCCTGTTCTGGAGATTGCATACAGATGGGTGGTAGCGAAGGTAGCCCTTTGTGTCTGGCTGCTCTGACGTGGCACGACGCAGCTGACAAACATCTGTGTCATGGCCTGTATCCGTTTTCTCTTCTCTGTTGTTGGCTAGTATTCCATGATGTGGATGAACCAGTTTGTTTTCCACGTAATGGTTGATGGACATTTGAGATGTTTACAATTTTCCTAGCATAAATAAAACTAGCACAAACATTTGTGGATAGCCATGTGTGTGAGCTTCTCTTTTTCTCTCTTGGGAAGATATCTAGGTATTGAATTGTAGGGTTACATAAGTAGTTTCTGGTTAACTTCCTAACTTGCCAGAATGGTCCAAGTCTTTGTTTTTCATTTAACAATGGAAGTTCCAGTTGCTCTATATTCGTGCCAACATTTGATATTGTCGGTCTTTTTATTTTTCCTTTCACTTTAGCCATGTGGGGGGGTTGTATCTTGTCATTTTAATTTGCATTTCATGATGACTGTCAATAAGCATCTTTTCATGTGCTTATGGGCCATTCTTATCATCTTCTTTGGCGGAAAGCCTGCTATTTTTTATTTTTTAATCCTCAGAGGGCACCTGTGCACTCACCAGAGAGAGAGGGGAGGAGAAAGAGGAAGGTGAAGCACCCCCTAGTGGGGCATGGTTATGCCACAATCCCTCCTCCTCCACTTTTTTATCCTTTCAGGATTTGGGGACACACATACACACACCCAGCATGTTTTTCAAGCTTCCGAGTCCAGAATTCCAACCATGGCTGTCCATGTTGGATCGAGTTCCCTTAAGCCACCAGGCTACAGGGCTAGTCCGTGCTACTGTTGGTAAAAGTTCTAAACAGCTTATATACTTACACCATTATTTGAAGGAGCCAGACTCGCCATGGGTGTGACCATGCTCCATTGTATGGTCAGGAGAAACGGACCTCATTCTCCCAGTCTCCACATCCTCATCTGTAAAATGGGAGTGGTCATACCTACCTCCTACGGCAGTCTGAGGACTGTGAAAAATCAGACCTGGGAAGAATTTATAATAATCGCTGGTACGTGGTAAGCACTTCACGAATGTCCAGCACACTAATGACGATGGGGTGATCACCAAGCCCTATGTAACCTGTTCATGTCAATCCCATTCCTCCCCACCCCAGAGCCCTGTGTTTTCTTGTATACATGGTTGGGACCATGAGAAGCTGGAGGGAACCAGGGGAGAGAGGAAACAGAGGGGGAGTTGGAAGGGTAGTAATATCAGACAAGAGCAACAGAAGCTGGGAATCTAGGGGACCCCACCTCCTGTGCTCACAACACTGGGCGTGTCCTCCCCACTCCACCCCCCAGACTCTCCCTAGGTAGCCTCTTAGCCCCCACTAGCCCCACCCCACCCCACCTGACCTCTGGTGGAATGCTGGACCCCCAGAGATGTCACTAGCATCTCCCCCTCAGGGTGGTGGGGTGGGCAGGAAGACAGGAGCGTTGGAAATCAGTACACACAGATATGGGCTGGTGCCAGGGTGCCACAGCGAGCTGGGAGGAGGTGATGAGAGAAGGGCACAGCAGCTCAACAGGGCTCAGGCCACTGGCAGGGCAGGAGCGGGGCGGGGGTGTGACTGGGGGAACTGAGGGCCACAGGGGGTGGAGGCCAGGCGCTCTAGAAGACCAATCAGGAAGAAGAGGAGGCCCCGGGAGCCATGTGCAGGACAAGGAAGATGCCAGGCAAGGAGCCCAGCTGGGCTGTGGGGGAGGCGAACCTCTGGCCCTCTCACTCCCCAGCCCTCCACTTCCACTAAGCAAGCTCTTCACAGTCATTGTCACCTCCTTGATTTGAGCAGCCCCACTGGGCCTACCCAGCACCGGCCCCCGCCAGGACTCTCCTGGCACCCTGTGTCCTCCTTTGTCTGGGCTGGCCACTCCCTCGGTGCTGCCCTCACCACACCTGCCGCCATGTACTGGCCAGAGAGCCCCCAACTCCCAAGCCCCTTCTCTGCTCCTACACTCGGCTGAACCCCACCCAGTCCCACCGCGAACCCACGCATCCGTCCGACTGTGCTACCTGCTACTTGAACAAGCACCTCACTCCCATGAAGACAGCAACACTCAAAGGCTAAATGAACACTGACCCGTGGGGCCAGAGCTCAGCCGGCCACCCCGCTGGGAGGGAGTGACAGCAGGCTTCAGAGCCAGGGGGGCCCCGTCCCAACTCCCAAGTAAGGTCAGTCTACACGTGGGACCCATGGGGGAAACTGAGGCACCCGTCCATTCCTCATTTAGCAATCACATGTCGGACATCTTCTGCGTTCTGGAGTTACAATAACGAGCAAAATCAGACCAGGTTCCTGCCCCTGTATAGCTCACAGTCAAGTTAGGGAGACAGACATTAACCTCGAACCCCACCAGCAAGGGCTGTCTATAGTCGCACAGGCATGGGGAGGGTACAAAGGGCAATGGGTAAGACTGTCCAAGGAACAGAAGTCCGAGAAGATTTTTGCTTGAAGACACGGCATTTGAGTTGACCTGAGGTGGTGGTTCCAGGCAGAGGGACAGTGGCTGTGGAGGACCTGAGATGGGAGAAGCGGGGCCCATTCCAGAAGGGGAAACTGCCACAAGACTGGCCCCAAGGGACAGAGGGAGTCCAGCCTGGTCAGGCCCAAGAAGGAGTCTGGACAGAGGCCCCAAGGAGGTTTACTGTTGCATATCCGGTTTCCTGCGGAGAGAGGTGCGGTTGCTAATCAGGTTTGGACTCTAGAAGATCCCGCCTTCTGCTCTGAGCCAAAGGTCTGTAGAAGACAAGAATGAATGAAGGGAGGGCCGACGCTATAACCTAGTAGTTAAGGGCGTTGAACCCCACATGGACCGATCATGGATCAAACCCTGGCCCTGGTGGCTTGAAAAACACCTGAGTAAGTGACCCAAATTGCCCAAAACACCAATAGGATGGAGAAATGGAGAAGAGATTATAACATGACCTTGTCCCATTGGGGCATGTTCTCTCTCTCTCTCTCTCTCTCTCTCTCATCCCCTCTGACAATTAAAAAACAAAACAAAGAATGAATGAGGGGAACCAATCAGGTGGCTTCTACAGGGAGAGATTTTTGGCTACTTGGACCAAAATGGGGACAGAAGAGTGAGAAACTTGGGGGTTACTTAGGATACAAAATTAGTAGACAGAGCACCAGAAGTGGGAGAGGAGGCTCCTCTGGTCTCTGGGTTAGGAGGGCAGGGACCAGGCCTTCTGGAATCACCTATTGGGCAGGCCTTCGGGCAGCCTACATCTGCCCCACGGACACTTGGCATGCATGTGGGAGATCCCTGGAGACTTAGCCACCTAGGAATGGATCCAAGGTCACCTCCACCCTGATCCTCCTCCTACAGCAACAGTGGGCAGCACGAGCTCAAAAAAGGGCAAGTTCCCAGCACCTGCTGGGGCCAGGACACTCCCGAGGCTGAGAGAGAAAACACCCGTTTCTCTCGTAGCTCTGCATGCAGCTGTAGGCACGTCTCCTGAGCACAGAGCATAAAGGGAGACTCAATCCATTTCTAATTTCTTCTATTCACCTCTCAAGAATTTACATACAGGGCTGGCTCCCATAGCACAGTGGTTAGGCACTGTGTGGACTGGAGCCCACGTGGCCAAACCACAGTTCAAGTCCTCAGCAGCTTAAAAAAAAAACACATCAGCCACACATGCATGCGTGCCCCAAATCCTGACAGGGTAGAAAAATGGAGAAGAGATTGCAGCATGACCACACCCCATTGGAGGCATGCTTTCTCCCTCTCTCTCCCTCTGCTCCTGGCCAAAAAAAGAAAAAAGCAAAAACCTGAACACCAGGGCCAGCTCTGGAAGTGTGTGCTGTTGCCACTGCTACTGGGTAGGCTATGGCCACAAGAAAGTCTACCCTCAAGAGCCAGGCATGGTAGGTAGTACCTGCCTGAGGTCCCAGCTACTCGGGAGGCTGACAGGAGGATCGCAACAAAATGAGAGCCTGTCTAAAAGAAAAGAAAAAAAAAATTACAAGACATATTCAGTCCATCTCTTGAGGGCCTTTTACCTTACTTGAATTTATTTTGTAATTTAAAAAGAATGTAAAAACAGAGGCTGGGGTCTTACCAGCACTGCCCTGTGACTGTGGAAGACACTCATAATGTCTTCGCAAGGTCCAGCCCAGGCTACCAGAAGACAGTCCCACTCCTCAGAGCTCGGGCCCCCCTACTCCAACACATCTCTAGGCAGTGCTCCTGTGGATAGCCAGCCGCCAGGCAAGGTCACAAGCACACTATGCATGGCAATCTCCAGGATGCCCAGTAGTTAACCTGGCCCCATGCTAAAGTCAGCCTTTCCCTCTTGTAGACCTCGGTCGCCACCCTAGACTTCTGCTTTCCTCTAGATAGTTTTATTTCAAGAGCTCCATGGCCCCAGGCCTTTATTGCGGCCACCCCACTCCATCCAGACAGTTGCTTTTCATAAATCCCAGGAAGCGGCAGTTGGTGTTCTCTTCCCTCCCAAAGTCTCCGGGCTCCCTGTGTAAGCCGATGCGCTTCCTCCAAGGGCCAGCTTTGCATACCAGGGCTCGGAAGGTGAGGAAGTTCGGGATCTCATAACAAAATCGGTAACTCCTTCCAAGTAGGGGATCAAGGCTACTCACTCAGCCTGCACTTGCATAAATAAGAAATCCATTCAAGTGGCCTTCACTGGCCTGCAGTCATCGCCATTGTACTGTCCCTGCTGTCTGTGGACATGGAGAGTGGCCTGTACCAGAGCCTTGACGCACGGCCCTCCAATGACACCCCATCCCCCGCGTTCACACAGGCTTTGGCCTGAGCACTTTCACACGTGAAAAAGGAACGTTTCCAGGTGGAAGTCTTCCAAATGTGTCTTCCCCCATCACCTTGTCAGCGGATTATTCTAAGCAAAACCTTTCTCATAAATTATCTCTGCCTTCGGCTGCTCACACACAAAGGTCGCATAGTTGTCTGCCTCTGATACCACGCATGGAGCTGGGGAAACGGCCTCAGAGCTTCCCACCACTGGAATCTCCACAGGAATTCTGACCAAGGAAGGGGAGATGAGGCCATGACAAACAGCGAAAAGAAGGAAAGAGAAGGTGAGAAAGATCCAGAGACCTAGAGAAGAGGAGGGGGAATCTTTACCGAGGCCACTTCGCTCTTCTCCCCATGCCATACCCAAGCTACGTGTCCTCCGGTGGTCCTCCTCCACACATCACATCCAGGTAAACAAAGATAAAAATGGTCAACCAGAAATGACAACACATCAGTATCAATGAGCACACCCCATGGTCAGAGCTTGGTTTCTAAATACCATTCTCTATTAAAAGGAACCAGGACTCTGGGAACCAACAGTTAGCGTAGTGGCTATGTCGCTGGACTCCCACGTAGTCGATGGCGGTTCGTGTCCCAGACCCGGTGGCTTAAGACTCACGCCGGGCACATGTGCGTGCGTGCCCAAGATCCCGAGAGGAGAATGGAGGAGAAGGGATTGCGGCGTGACCATCCCTCCCGGGGGGTGATTTCTCACTTTCTGTCTCTATGTCTCTCTCTGTCTGGCTGGCAAGCGCACGCGCCCTATAGTGAAAACCTCTCAAAAAAAAAACAAAAGGAACCAGGACTCCTTGGTGACATGGCGGATTCAGGGCTGGAGCAGAAGAACCAGATGAGCAGGTACACCTTGTGCCAGAACATAAGAAAGTGCTCGGGCCAACCCCATAACACAGTGGTTAAGCCCTGTACACTGAAAGTCAGATCCCACGTGACTGCAGTTCGAATCTCGGCCCCAGTGGCTGAAAATACACAACAGGAGTGTGTGTGTGGATGCTCCAAATCCTGGTGGGGTGGAGAAACAGAGGGAAAAGGATTGTGGTGTGATCCTGCCCCACTGCTGGGGACTTTCTTTCTCCCTCTCACTTTCTTTCTCTCTTTCTCTGTAAGTGTATGTTTGTGTGTGTGTGTGTGGGGGGGGGGGGAGTGCACGGACCTGCTAGTAATAAAATAAGAAAGTGAACAAAGACTGATGGAGATATGTCAAAAGACACAGGGGTCAATTTGAACGAGCCCACTAGTACGTTTAGAAACAATGATGGAGTAGAAATCACCAGTGGGTGAAAATCAGTTGGCAAGTTTGATGAGGGGGACCAGCAGACGGCGTAGTGATTACGTCGCTGGAGTCCCACATGGCTGACCGTGGTTCAAGTGTTGGACCAGGTGGCTTGAAAATCATACCAGACACATGTGTGCATGCCCAAGATCCCGGAAGGAAAATAGAAACGGAATTGCAACATGGCCATCCCCCCGGAGGGGGTGATTTCTCACTGTCCTTCTCACTGTGTCTGTCTGTCTGTCTCCAGCAAGCACACGCACCCTAAGGCAAAAAAAAAAAAAAAAGAACTAAAAAAAATTTAAAAGTTTGATGAGGAACAGTTTCAAAGTACCTCTCCACAATGATTTCTAAATTGCAAAAACAACACAGTAGTTCTAAAAGGGGAAAACCTGGCAGATGCCACTTATACCAAGTGACAGAAGATGACATCACTAGCAAATAGAGAACCTGATGCTGCGTGTCTCCCGACGTGGTACTCTAAGACACAGCATCAACTCTGAAGGAACTCGAGCTTGTCCAAAACGCGTAACCTGGAACCATGGAGAAACAGAATTTGAGTGACATCATCCTACAGAATATCTGACCTGCACTCTTCAAACACGTCAAGTTCAAGAAAAACAAAGATGAAGAAACCCTTCCGGACTACAGGGTATGACAGCTGTATGCAATGGGTGACGCTGGGACAGAGACAACACACGGACACGAGGGAAGGAGGACTGAGACGGCTGGTGAAATGTGGATATGGATGTGGACCAGGGAACTGTTGGATCAGTGTTAGATTTTCTTTTTTCTTTTAGATTTCTCTTTCTCTTTTTTTCTTTTTTTGGAGAGGTTTTTGCTATATGGCGCGTGCGCTCGGCAGAGAGACAGAGAGACAGAAAGCAAGAAATCACCCCCCAGGGGGGATGGCCACACCGCAATCCCTTCTCCTCCATTCTCCTCTCGGGATCCTGGGCACGCATGCACACGCGCCTGGCATGAGTATAAGCCACCGGGTCCAGGACTTGAACCATGGTCAACTACATGGGAAGTCCAGCAACATAGCCATTATGCTAACTGCTGGTCCCAGTGTTAGGTTTTCTGATTTCAATAACTGTGCTATGGTTTTATAAGAGAATATCTTTGTCCTTACCAACATGAAATGTATTTAGGGGTTAAAAAGCATGTTGTCCTCAACTTACTCTTAAGTGATTTAGAAAAAGAAACATGTGTGCTTATGTGTATATACACTAGTAAGTGTATATCTGATATATATATATATATATATATATACACACATATATATACATATATACACACACACACATATATTACTCTAGTTTATGTATAATATAGAGCACGTTATACACATACATGAAAGGGAGGGAGAATGATAAACAGGAAAAACACTAACAACTGACAGGGACCAGCAGTTACCATAATGGCTATGTTGCTGGACTCCCATGTAGTTGACCGCGGTTCATGTCCTGGACCCGGTGGCTTAAACTCACGCCAGGCGTGTGTGCGTGCGTGCCCAAGATCCCGAGAGGAGAATGGAGGAGAAGGGATTGTGGCGTGGCCATCCCCCAGGGGGGTGATTTCTCGCTTTCTGTCTCTCTGTCTCTGTCTGTTTGGTGAGTGCACATGCCCTATAGCAAAAGCCTCTCTCAAAAAAAAAAAAAAAACAAAAAACAAAACAAAAAAAAAACCACTAACAACTGATGAATATGCACAAAGGATATATGAGAATTTCTGTATTTAAGTTTGAAATTACATTAAAATAAATGTATAAAAACATTAATATGGGCCAACAGTTATGTAGTATTCAGTGTCTGACACTGCTCAAAATACTTTACACAATTTAAAAAAAAAATTTATCTTTTTATTTAACTTTATTTATTTACTTATTTGCATTTGACCAGAGAGGGACAGAGCGAGAGAGAGTGAGAAAAGCAAGCCACCAGGTTTGGAACTTAAACAGCAGTCAGCTATGTGGGAGTCTAGTGCCCTTAACCACCACACCACCTGCTGGCCCCCACATTTTTAAGAGGTTTTTGCTATAGGACGCACGTGTTCGCCAGAGACAGAGAGAGACATAGAGACAGAAAGCGAGAAGTCACCACCCAGGGGAGATGGCCATGCCGCAATCCCTTCTCCTCCATTCTCCTCTCGGGATCTTGGGCACACACACACACACGCGCCCGGCCTGAGTTTCAAGCTGCCAAGTCCAGAACTCGAACCATAGTCATCTACATGGAAGTCGAGTGATGTAACCATTATGCCATCTGCTGGTCCAGACGCTTTACACAATTTAACTCACGTGGGTGCTTTCAAAAGTCCTACAAGGCATATGGTGCTACTGGTCACCAATAACACCATCTTCGTTTTACAAATGTGGAGACTGAAGCTCAGGGCAGTTAAGCAGCTGGCCCAGACCCCAGCTGATCATCTGGCTCCAGAGTCTATGACCCTGCATGTTCTGCGGCCCCACAGAGTGTGCGGAGGCTGAGAATGGAACCCACAGACAGGCACGCACGGAGGACAAGCACACCCTCACACGCGTGTGCACATACACACACAAGTGGGCTGCCTGGAGAACATGGCTGCAGCCTGTGAATCAAAATAATCTTCACACGTTAAGCAGAAGGGGTCTCCCAGAAAGTGGAGAGGCTGAGGTTCGGGGCCCCGACTGAGCAGCTCCACAGGGAAGGGTCTGGTCAGCTCTGGTCAGTGCTATTTGCACTCCCCTTCCCCAGAGCTCCGAGGTCCTCTTCCTCTTTCCCAGGACTGCTCTGCTCTCCCTACCCCACGCCCGCAAACCCAGAAGCAGGATTTACAGCCACGGCCTTGTGACCGGTCACTGGGGATTTAGAGGAAAGAGTGCAGGCCCAGACAGAGCAGTGGCCCAAGAGCCGGAATCCAGAGGATGACTGAAGCTGATGGCCACAGGGACTAGAGACAGGGTGAGGAGGCAAGGGCCAGCCATTGCGGTGTGCCCAGCGCTAAGCACCGGGCGTGCCAGGCCTCGGCGACAGTAGGCACTGCAGGAACAGAGCCGAGGGGTCTGGGCAGTGGCCCTCCTCCTCGGCACTTTGCCAGGAAGGACTGAGGAAGGCCTGCTCCCTACCGAGGGGGCAGGAGCCCTGCTGGGGCCAAGAGCTGCGTGCCAGGGAGGACACTGTTTGGCCGGGCCTATCTAGACTGGCAGAGAAGTGGGGGTGTGGGGGGATGCTGACGTCTGACTTCAGAGCCGGAGCGGGCTCGGCCACCACCCTCCCCGCCGAGGGCCTGTCACAAGGCAGCCGAGGCTCACACCCGCTTATCAGGGCCAGGGTGTGGAGAGGGTGTCTCAGACGGGAGATAGGGCCGGGACAGGGCTGTCCACACCCGCCCTGCTCTGCCTCCCTCGTTCACACCTCCTCAGAGGCCCTCGGCCCACTCCGCCCCTGCAGCTTCCCCGTCCTGTCATGCCTCTCTGCAAACTGCCCCTCCAGGCTGCTGTTCTCCAGCAAAACATGGCTCCTGTAATCCCGCCAGGCGGGAGGGGTCACAGCGACCGTCCAGCTCAAACCCCCGTACACAGGGAAACCGAGTAAGATGCCACTCGTCCACAATCGTGTCACGTGCTCACAGGCGCCACAGCCAGAAGGCCTTGACGCCAAGGCCTGAGCAGGGTCCCCAGAGCCACAGTGGAGAAGGGCGGGCACATATGTCCCTGAGGAGTGCCAGTCACAGAGACAGGCCCCAGTCACATCATCCGTTCTTGGGTTCTGCCTACCTTGGATAGGCTCCCCAGGTGGGCCCAGAAATGGCTTATCACCTGTGGATCACGGCGCGCGCAGTGTCCCCAACCGCACTGGTCTGAGGTGTATTTCATGTTGGGTGAACTCTCTTTACAAGCTAACTGATGGATAGCCATCGAATGTATTATCAAAAATCATAATAAAAATAAGATCCCAGGGACCAGCAGTTAGCATAATGGCTATGTCGCTGGACTCCCATGTAGTCAACTGCGGTTCGAGTCCCAGACCTGGTGGCTTAAACTCATGCCAGGGCGCCTGTGTGTGTACCCAAGATCCCGAGAGGAGAATGGAGAAGGGATTGCGGCGTGGCCACCCTCCCTGGGGGGTGATTTCTCGCTTTGTCTCTCTGTCTCTGTCTTTCTGGCGAGTGCACACGCCCTATAGCAAAAACCTCTCAAAAAAAAAACCCCAAAAACCAAAAAACAAACAAACAAAAAAACAAGATCCCCAGGCCAGGGCTCTCCCATCTCTGCCCTGAGAGTGGCAATGGATGCCATGGGGTCCAAGACTCCCTCTGAGGTGTGAGCGGAGTGTGGACAGGGCAGCATGGGGCTCAGAGCACCTCGGCCCAGGCCCCCTCGCGGTGGAGACAGGCCACAGAAAGATCATCCTGCCTGGTGGTCTGAGAAAAAGCCAGCACGGCTGAGGCTTCGGGGGCCCAGGGAGGGGCTCGGCCACCCAGGGCCACTCCCTCTCACTGACCAACTCGTCTTAGAGGACTCTGGGTAAAAGGACCCGTGGCATCTCTGAGGCAGAGTCCTTCTTCTTGTGCCTGTGGAATACTTGGGGCTGGAGGAGAAACGATGGAAATAATTCCCCACTTCTGGCTGGGGGTGGGGGAGAGGGCGGAAGACCTACTTTAGCCCTGCTCCCCCAGGACCAAACCAGAGGCCCCTGCTCAGCCCACTCTGACTCCCAACGTCCCGCCAGGGCAGGCTGCCCCAGCCAGAGCAGGGACCAGTCTGCAGGGCCTGAAGGAGGGCGCTCAGGGTAAAGGGCCCCGGGGACCCAAGCCCGCGGTCAGCAATGCCCAGCACCAGGTGAGAGCCCAGACAGGCCTGCTGCCCCCCTGGACTTGCACAGGCTCACGCACGACCACCCCGCCGGGCCCTGGTTCCCGCCCTCCCTGGGTCCCTCACAGGAACGAGCGGCATATTGGGGCGTCAGTGGGATGAGCTCAACCTTTCCAGCTTGGGTTACTCCAAAACTTTTTTTCTTGGAGAAATGTGGGAGACCAGAAAGGAACCGACTCCATGACGTGCCTGCCTCAGTGAGCAGGGACACCACAGGGTACGATGGGGAAGTGGCTGCATGGCTGAACTCAGCGGCAGATGAAAATAACTGCAACCACCTTGGGGAGTGGAGGGGAATCACCAGCTTGGAAGCCGGGGAACCTCGGTCACTCCCTGGAGTGGACGTCCCGTGTGTGGGACAGGATGAGCAGCATCTATCCCTACGGTGCAGTGAATGAACTGCTGGGGACGCGCTGGACAAAGCGCACTGACGCGGCCAGAGGGCTGGCAGGGACACGTCTGACCACCTCAGAACTTGGGAGGAGACCAAACCGCATCCACGCTGTCCACAGCTTAACGCCGTATCGAGACCGGGCTGTGTCCTTCCCTTTTGGAACTGGACCCCTTGGGCAGTCAGATACCCTCTGTCCAGAATCAGTCACTGGCTACTGCTTCTTGATGTTATCTTACTCAGTCCCCACCCACTACGGTAGGTCATTCTCCAGCGGTTCCCGGATGAAGAACCTGCTGTGGAAGGGTGCATGCAGTCAGTCCCATCAGGCTGCCCCGCTGGTTAGTGGGGAGAGGTGGAGACCCCGGTGTGCCTCCCACCTCCTGCGGGCACCCATAGCGTTGGCCCCGTCGGTGTGTGGGCCCAGAGACGCGGCACCACGCCCTGCCTGTCTGAGTAACTCACAGGAAAACCGTGATGGAGACCCTTTTCTGAGCAGTGCATTCAGTTTAGGGTTTTTTTTTTTTTTTTTTTTTTTTTTTTTGGAGAGGTTTTTGCTATAAGGCGTGTGCACTCACCAGAGAGACAGAGAGATAGAAAGCGAGAAATCACTCCCCGGGGGGGATGGCCATGCCGCAATCCCTTCTCCTCCATTCTCCTCTCGGGATCTTGGGCACGCACGCACACGCGCCCGGCCTGAGTTTAAGCCACCGGGTCCAGGACTCGAATCACGGTAGACTACATGAGGTCCAGCAACATAGCCATTACGCTAACTGCTGGTCCCAGTGCTGTTTTCAAAGAAACAGAAATAGGCCGGCCAGCGGCACAGTGGTTAAGATGACTGGATCCCACACGGCCAGCTGGGTGGTTCGAGTTCCAGACTTGGTGGCTTGAAAAACACACAGGGCATGTGTGCATGTGTGCCCAAAATCCCGAGAGAGAATGGAGAAGGGACTGACATGTGACCATCCCCCCAGAGGATGATTTTTCTCTCTCTGGCAAGCATGTGCACCCTTAGCAAAACTCAAAAATAAGACAGACATGGGGCCAATCTTGTAGCTTAGTGGTTAAGGGAGCTGGATCCCAAATGGTTTTGAGTCCCAGTCCCGGCAGCTTGGAAAACATGCGTGCCAGGCATATGTGCGTGCGTGCCCCAAATCCTGATGGGATGGAGAAATGGGAAGGACTGCAGCGTGAAACAGCATGATCACACCCTACTCGGGGGTGCCTTTCCTCTTTCTGGTGAACATACGTGCCCTTTGACAATGAAAAAACAATGCAACAGAGAGGCCAGCAGGTGGTGTAGTGGTTAGGGTGCTGGACTCCCTCACATTGCCAACCAAGATTTAAGACCCGGACCCAGTGCCTCAAGAATCACACCAGGTGCATGTGAGTACATGCCCAAAATCCCAGGAGGAAAACAGAGGAGAGACTGCAGCATGGCTATCCCCGAGGGGGGACTTCTTTTTTCCCTGTCTCTCTCCAGGGAGCGCACACACCCTATGGCAAAACCTTACCAAAAAAGACAACAGAAATGAACTTCCTAGAAAACATCAGAACACATTATCACGTGAAACTTGTTGGGGGAGAGTGCGACTCGGGTTACCATCCATGTAAAGTAACTTTTTTTAACCAAAGCGATCTTCCCTGGCTCTGTCTCATTCAATGTTTTTAACAAACACAGTGAAGGCTTGTTTATCCAATCTGCGATCTCAAAGCTGGAAGGCATAACTGAACATGTCAGACGGTCAAATCAGGACCATCAAAAACATGCACTCCCTTGAAGACGGGTAGGAGTTATAAGAAGATGAAATCTTAACAGTTGGGCATACATAAAATCCCACATTGGTGTTCCCAAAATTGACTGCGAGTGCGTAACGGGAAAGAGAGGTGACAGCGAATCATGCGGAAACGACCTGGAGCAGTTAGTGGGGGTGCGTTCTCCGAGAACCACTGGTGGTGTGAGAAGAGTAGAGCGTCCCTAAGAAGAGAGGTCAGAGGTCAGTCCCCACCTCAACTCTGTGCTGCGCCCTGACCCTTACCCAGATGTGGCTGCCAACTCGGGAGGGCACAGAAACCTTGACGGTGCAGGGTCTGGCACCCACGAGCACCTCCGTGTGAAACGAGACTCATTTTGAGCCTTGAGCCTATCTCAAACGGACCATCGAGGGAAAGCGGTGCCAGGCAGGTCTACATGGCCTGGAACGGCAGCTTGGGCCTATGGTTGATGAGCAGGAGTTACAGGGAAGGTTTCCACCTGACTTCCACAAGAGAGGAAGCTGGGTACTGGGGGTGCAAAAGGATGAAAGTTCTCCTGTGAAGCTCGCGAGTGTGGAGAGGGCCAGCAGGTGGTGTGGTGGTTAGGGGAGCTGGACTCCCACATGGCCAACTACAGTTCGAGTCCCGAACCTGGCAGCTTGCTTTCTCACTCCCCCCTCCCTCACTCTGTCACTCTCTGGTCAAATTAAAATAAGTAAATAAAGTTATATAAATAGCTTTTTTAAAAAAACCTCAAGGGTCTGGCTGGAGGATCCATTTTTTTTTTTTTTTTTTTTTTAGAGGTTTTTGCTATTGGGCATGTGCGCTCAACAGAAAGACAGAGAGAGAAAGAGAGACAGAAAGCAAGAAATCACCCCCCAGGGGGATGGTCACGCTGCAATCCCTTCTCCTCCATTCTCCTCTCGGGACCTTGAGCGCACACACACGTGCCTGGCATGAGTTTAAGTTACCAGATCCAGGACTTGAACTGTGGTCGACTACATGGGAGTCCAGCAACATAGCCATTATGCCAACTGCTGGTCCCAGGAATCCGTATCTTTGAAGCTTACCAGGCATATTTTAGATTAAAAGCCTAGATACAATATAAAACTTGAGTGAAACTTGGACTTTAAAAAGTGTAAAAAACAATTTGGAACACCTTGGCAAATTTTAACAGAGACTGTTTATTAGATGACACTGAATGCTTGGGAATTTATAGATGTGGTATTTTATAAACACAGGGGAATGTCCTTTTCTTAGGTAATACAAATGGAAGTATTAAGCAGGCCCAGACAGTGGCAGAGTGGCTGGGGTGGCCGTGTCCCACAAAGCTCACTGTGTAGGTTGGGTCCCATGCCTAATGGGTTCCATAAAACCAGGTGTGTGTACACGTGTGCCCCAAAATCAGAAGAGGAGAATGGAGGAGGAACTGTGGTGTGGTCCTGTCCCGAGGGGTGACCTCTCACTTACTCTCTCATTCCTGTCACCACATGCACCCTACAGCAAATTAAAAAATAAAACAAAAGTGAAGAGTCGTGTTCACAATTTACTTTTTTGTTATTAACAACAAATTGCTCTGGAATGAATGCGTTTTGAAATTACAATGAATTACTCTGTTGTTAACAATGAATTACTGGGGCTGGCAGGTGGTGTGGTGGTTTGAATCCCGGACATGGCAGCCTGACTTCTCATTTCCCCCTCTCTTTTTCTCTCTCTGTTTCCAAAATCCCAAGAGGAGAATGGAGGAGAAGGGATTGTGGTGTGGCCACCAACCCGGGAGGGGAGGTGATTTCTCACTTTCCCTCTGTGTCCTATGGCAAAAACCTAAAAAAAGAAAAAAAAAAAATTTAAATTAAAAATTAAGTAATAATGATGTTGGGGGGAAAAATAAGCTATGCTATTCTATCTAGCCGGAGATCCTAGTCCCTGAGGCTGACTGTTCTCTGCCGCTTACAGACCGGGAAATTCTGAACTGGGCGGTCACAGCTGAGACTGAGTCCCACTCTAAGACATGAGGCCACAGCGACCCCTAGAGGTTCTCTGTGCACCCAGGGGCAGACCAGCCCCATGGCCACACTGGCATTTTCAGCAACATGAAAGAGAAGCCTCTCCACCACCACACCCCACTGCCCCAAATTACACGGGGGTACCCCTGCCAAAACGCAGCAGGTCCTGCGTGGCAAGACTGGAGTCAGGGCTGAAGGCAGAAGGAGAACTGAGTCGGTGAGAGGCAATCTCCAAGAAAAACGACCTGTAAAACAGGACGACGAGGCTGGGATGGAGGCCGGCAGGACAAAGAGGCCCATGCCTGACAGGAGGCCGGCCCTGGCCAGGCCCACCAGAAGGAACTGGAGTAGGGACCCAGGAGGGCCGAGGAGCTGTGCTGCGAGGGCCCGAGGGAGAAGGGCAGAGGGGGCTCGGGTGCAAGAAGGGAACGGGCAGCAGATCGCGGATGCAGACAGGTTCAGGGGTCGGCTGCTCGTGGCGAATGTGTGATCTGTAGAGTTAATGCTGGGGATACTTTCGTCCTCAGAAGGTTAAGGCCAGGGGACACAGGTGACAGGGCCCTACTCGGGGTCATTCCAGTCCTGGCCACAGGCTGAACACAGCTCTGCAGGAAGCCATTCCCTTAGGATCAGACACTCCTGCTGGGCTCAAACCCAAGGCCTGAAGGAGGGACTGAAGTTTACAGGGTTTAAAGGTCAAGGCCGTGAGGGCAAAGATGCCAGCAGGTTGTTTAAAAAGTCAACAGACAGGGAACCAGCAGTTAGCGTAATGGCTATGTCGCTGGACTCCAACATAGTCGACCGCGGTTTGCGTCCCGGACCCAGTGGCTTAAAACTCACGCCGGGTGCGTGTGCGTGCGTGCCCAAGATCCCGAGAGGAGAATGGAGGAGATGGGAATGTGGCCTGGCCATCCCCCCTGGGGGGTGATTTCTCACTTTCTGTCTCTCTCTCTGTCTGTCTGGCGAGCGCACGCGCCCTATAGCGAAAACGTCTCCAAAAAAAAAAAAAAAAAAGCCAACAGACACACACCCCCAGACCCTGTGACCTGTGCAAAGCCCACCGCTGCCGCACACAGCACGGTGACACACATCCACCCAGTCCACTGCCGCACACAGACGGTGACACACGTCCACCCAGTCCACTGCTGCACACGGCACGGTGACACACGTCCTCCCAGACTCCCAGAGCGGGGAGGAAGGCCCCGCACCCTCGGACGGCACTTCCAACAGCGGGGCCCATCCGGATGGGCAGGTCCTCCAGAGCCTTTCTCAGACCAGGGACTCCGAGGGTAGGTGGGACAGAGGCAGTCCAGGGCTCAGCCTCAGCACCGGACCCAGGGGACGGCGGGGACACCGATGGGATGGCAGCCGCTCAGGCTTGGATGGCGATGCGGGGTTCTCTGTCAAAGGGACACCCTGCCGCTGAGGGGGGGCCTAGGGGTCTGCTACAGCGGAATCCAGATAATCAATAGCCACACGGGGGGCGGAAGTGGCCGATCCAGAGGAAACTCTAAGCTCTAGCCAATAGTGCGGGTTGGACTGGGGGGGCTTTCATGCAAGTGCTGAGAGGACAAGTCCGACACCACCGCGGTACACTAACCAAATCTGACACGGAACACGAGGGCTGGCAGGCTGTGCACTTTAACTACAGCTCTCACCCCTATTTCCCACAGGACCAGGTAGCATCTTCCTTAGGAAATAAAAACCCAAGGCACTGTACTGACCTAAAAATACCAATTCTTGGGACCAGCAGTTAGCGTAATGGCTATGTCGCTGGACTCCCATGTCGTCGACCGCAGTTTGAATCCAAGACCCGGTGGCTTAAACTCACGCCGGGCTCGTGTGTATGCATACCCAAGATCCTGAGAGGAGAATGGATGAGAAGGGATTGCGGTGTGGCCATCCCCCCTGGGGGGTGATTTCTCGCTTTCTGTTTGTCTCTGTCTGGTGAGCGCATGCGCCCTATAGCAAAAATCTCTCCCAAAAAAAGAGAAAAAAAAAAAAATCCCAATTCTCCACCATGCACATGGGGAGGCAGGACTAAGAGGTGCACCATTCAGCTGCCAGCCCCAAGCTGAGCAAGCGGGGAGGGAGTCGGGGGCACCTCTAGAGAGGGGTGTAGGCACCTAGGACTCACCCACAGAGCTGCCCTCGGGCTCCTGGAGAAACACCCAGGCCCCACCATCGCCTCTCCCTGGAGAGAACGTCATAGATTCTTTTGGTCACCGTGACATTCTGGCTCTGTATCTCGGAGGAGGCCTGGCACAAGCCGACAGGACAGTGTAACGGAACAGAATCAACCACGCTACTGTGTTCCGAGCCCGCTCCTCCAACCTGTATTTTTTTTTTTTTCAATCCAAATAAAGGAGCAGAGAAAGGTCAATCATTACCATCTAATCCTGAAGGCTTGGCATTTCTTATTTGAGACAAATACAAAAGCTACGCAAAAACTGCACTTGTATTAGCACCTGGAAGGACAGCAGTGGGTGAGACTGCCGGACGAGGCCTCATGCCCCCAGGATATCTCCCTGCCTGTAGTTACAGCAGCCATGAAAGGGCTCTGTGTAAACCCGAACCTGGAGAGCTGGCTCGGAAGACGGCCGTTCTCTCCAGAGAGGAGAGCTCTTAGGACCGCTGCCCTGAAGGACCCTCTGCCCTATGCCACCCAGGTGGACATGCGGCAGAGGCGAGCCGAGCGCACAGGCCCTCCTTGAGGTCATCTCCAGAACCAAAAGCTCACCTGGAAAGCAAGGGACACATCACCAGACACCTGGTCACGAGAAGAGCATGTCCCTGGAGCCAGCAGGGACTCCGGGAAGTCCCGGGAAGCACTGTCCTCTGAACTTTAAATACCTGCTCGGACTTTCCTTCCAAGGAGCTAAGGTGAGTCTGACTCAGAGGACAGTAAAGACCCTTGTGGGGCAGATGAGGAACCAGACAGCCTCGTACCACAGATACCCGTGGAAATAAGTCTGTGTCTGCTCTGTGTCAGGGAAGACCTGGCTCTACCGCAGCTGGCTTGCCTCTTAGCCCTGAGTGCCTCACACCCTGGAGAAGTCTTCCTTGGGAAGGTGAACCTTGGGCAACACTCTGAGCTCAGTTTCCTCAGAGGTGGAATGGACACAGCGTGTGTACCTCGGAGGATCGCTGCGACAATACACGTACAGCCCTGAGCTTGTACACGGAATACCCAAGAGCAGAAGTGGGACAGCTGAGTGCGTCTACACAGGCAGAAGTGGAGAGACAGCGAGCTCACGAGAGGACCAGATGTTCATACAGTGACGTGAGGACAGGATAGTACATCAGAGGAGTTCTAAAAACCCTCTCCAAGACCAACTCCAGTCCTAAGGGAAAAAACGCACAGTACTGAGTTCCAAGAAGGCTGAGCGGGTACATCGAAGTCAACGCGTGATTTGGAGGCATGAAAAACCAGTCCTTCCCACACCGCACATCCAGCGCCATCTTGAAGGTGCAGTCCTGTCAACTTGGCGCAGGATCGGCCACTGCCCTGTAGGTGTCACGGCTTCCTTAATTTACATCCCAAGTCAAGTAAAACGCTGACTGGAAAATGTGTAGGACTTTCTTCTCTTGAGGGGATTTTTAGTCTGAAATTTAGGATTCCATTATTCCTTTGAGCACAGCCACTAAGACATGCTAACCTGACTCCTGCTTCATGAGACATGGGATCTTCTCAGAGCAAAGCTAGGAGGGTTTTCCCACCGGGCTCCCTGACTGCTCCTAGGATTTGAGTTTTCCCACCGGGCTCCCTGACTGCTCCTGGGTCTTGAGTTCTTGCAGTCTCCTCTCATAGCGACTCAGGAAGTAGTCATCTGGTTTGACCCCCGCATTCTTCAGGTGTTCCATGACCTTCTCCAGCCTGCTCACTGATCGGGCCCCCTCAATCTTTCTTGTGCTCAGGTACAGAGTGAACTCCTGAAAATCCAGGAGCTTGCACGTGTCCACAGAGCAGATATTCGTGATATTGCTGTTTCTGTCCAAATGAGGAAAAAACACCAAGCCCGACAACTTCTCCAGTTCCTGGAGGCTCACTTGGAATTCGGTTAACTGGGGTTGGAAGCCAATGGCTTCATTGGGCACCACAAAGGCCCCCAGTGCCAGGGGTTCGGTAGAGTCCGGGCTTCTGCGAGCCAGGATCACCTTGTAAAGGTGTGAGGGGACTGCCACGTTGTCCTTGCCGATCACCTAGGAGCAAAGCAGCCGATTAGTCATGCTGATCTGGGTTAGTAATTCCCAAGTGCTTCCTGTGAAGACTTAGTAAATCCATTTCTAAAAATGTAATATAAGCTACCCTACCCCATCCTGATGAATTTAAACTCCACTGCCAAAGATAATAAATAAAACTACAGATCTGCAAAGGAGATGAGTATCTAACAGGTCGATTCTGATCAAACTCTTCAACATAATGCCACCCACAGAGCGAGGGCCACACTCTGGGCTCTGTAAGTCAGAGGACAAAGGAATGCCATGCGAAAGTCCTGGCTTTTTTTTTTTTTTTTTTTTTTTTTTTGGAGAGGTTTTTTTGCCATAGGGCGCGTGCGCTCGCCAGACAGACAGAGAGAGACATAGAGACAGAAAGCGAGAAATCACCCCCCAGGGGGGATGGTCACGCCGCAATCCCTTCTCCTCCATTCTCCTCTCGGGATCTTGGGCACGCACGCACACGCGCCCGGCGTGAGTTGTAAGCCACCGGGTCCGAGACGCGAACCGCGGTCGACTACGTGGGAGTCCAGCGACATAGCCATTACGCTAACTGCTGGTTCCCCCTGGCTTTTTAATGGACAAGAAAAGCTGTCATTTTCTCTTCATCCCTGGTGCCTCTACACATTCAAAGGTCAAAGCCGTTGGCCTGAGTACTCCCAGACGTAGAAATAAAAACGTGGCTTTAGTTTATCACATACCCCAGGGAGCTCAACAAATACCCTTTGGAGAAGCGGCCAGACACCACGTGGACCCTGCTACCTCCGATCCTGCCTGGACCATGGCTTGTTTTTTAATTAAAGTGAAGTAAATGTAAATGCGGTTCGCGCAGTTTTGTGTGCTCTTGGGCTCACTATCAAACACAACATTTCTGAACACAGTCAAATCAAACAGCGTGGAACGGTATCCACAGAGGTAAGGCAGGGCCAGGGTCAGGCCTAGAAGATGGGACTTAGTTGTCTGTACACATATGGAATGTGATATTAATGGAATCATAGCATTACGAAACCTTTTCAAATTTCCTTCCAATTGGCTTAAAAGCCTTATCTGTTGTCTGAAAACGAAAGACTTGAATATCCACTTACTGAACAGCCCCCAATAGAATGACGTAATCCAACCCGAACATGCTCATGGAGTTACTGCCCCGTCCAGCCCCCTCCTCAGTAAGTGGAGGCTTTCTCTCCTCATACGACAGCCCTGTTTGCCGCAGAATTCCCCGCTGGGAGCCCAAATAAGGCAGAGGGGAGAGAACTACACGGGAGATTCCTTCTGCTCCTCCAAGCTCCTACCTACTTGGCAGCGGCCTGCCATGTACCTGCCTTCTGTCGCACAGGGAGGTCCCGCTGCCAAGGCCAGCGGCAGGGCTGCAGGGACACCCACCCGAGCAGTGCTCTCTCTAACCCACCATCTTTGAAGCGGGAAAGCGGTGAGTCAGGATGTGCTGCAGAGGGAAGTTTAGGGAACCACACGACCTGCAGCCGCAGAACTCCCACCTGACCCGGGAAGTCCTTTTAGGCAGATGGGAAATAAACACACTCCTCAAAGCAGAGAGTACACCGAGAGTGACCCTGGCTCACAGAGCGCCAGCTAATGTTAGTTCAGTAATGCAGCTCAGGGGTCCTGGGCCTGGCACCGCTGGAAATACGGAAAGGCATAAACTGTGGTAAAGGCAACTGGTACCGGCTGGCACCGTCCACGCTAGGGGAGCCAGTGCTGCAGATTTCAACGCAGGCAGGACGTGGTCAGACGCCAACACGGAGCACAGTACCACCACTAAGGGTGTTCAGGGGAAGCTGGTGGATGGGACCTGGGGCACAGCTACAGCTCCGCCAGAGTTCACCGGGGGAAAAGCTGACAGGGGTTTCCAACGTTGCAGGCGCTGGTTGGAGATCCAGCAGTGAAGCAAGCCTTGGTGCCCCCTCCTGGGCATTCCCCATCACTGCAGCGCAGCTAAGACCAATCTATGTACAAAGGAAACCTTGGAGCCCATTCACTTGACTGTTCTTCTCATAGATTCCTTGTCTATAAACAAATTAGCAGTTTTCAAAAATAATTAATTGGCCATATCCATTTGCTGCCAGCCAGAGTTTCTAATCAGGCTCATTAAATTCCAGCCCAAAGGAAAGAAGTTCTGACAACTTAAGTTCCACAGTTTTAAAATGTACTGTTTCCATGGGTTTTGTTTGTGTGCTTGCTTTTCTTTTAACTTTCCCAGTAGCTAGAGGATCTCCATTATTACTTTGCGAAACTTCCTGGGCCAGAAATTCCTACTAGGAAGCACGGGTGGGATCCTTCCACTCCTGACCGTCTTGTAAAATTTCAAAGTAAGGTAAACTACCACTTCCAGAAACAAGGAGAAAAGCGAAAACATAGCCACTCACTATCTCTTCTCCGGTCTGCTTTGTTCTCGGGAGCCAAACACCTTCGACCTGTCTAAAACAGAGACCAGTTCTGTTTGGAAAGTCAGAAAACCCATGACTTCTTCCTTGAAGTAAACCTTAAAAAAAAAAAAAAAAAAAAAAAGGCAGGGCCAGCAGGTGGAGTGGGTGGGGGTAGGCGCTGGTCCCACAGAGTGAGATCAGCAGCTGGAGTTCCTAACCCAGCGGCGTGAAAACCAGCGGGAGCATGGGCATGTGTGCCAAAGACCCTGCGGAGAAGGGATCGTGGTGTGGCCATCCCCCTGGGGGGTGGATTCTCACTTTCCCTCATTGTCTCTCTCAGTCTCTCTCCAGAAAGCACAAGTACCCTATGGCAATAAATAAATCAATAAAATCTTGAAATATTTCAGCACTATCTTCTTTGTAGATAATTCAGCCTCCATAATAAAACTTCCCATTGGGAACACTGGAAGACTCCCAGAAGGTGTTTCTAAACAGTACTGGGGTACTGACGCAGAAGGTCCGGTGCCGTGGAGCCCAGAGACGCAGTCAAGGCCTGGCTTCCCGCTGAGCTGCCCGTCACGTCCACACAGTTCTTGCTTCTGTATTTATAAACCAGGTAACAGCAATCTCCAGGCTGCCTACCCTGTAAGAGGGTTCTGACGATGCAACACATGAGTAAAAAAGATTCTAGAATCTGCAAGGCTATGTGAAAAGCTATTTTTGTAGGAGATACCCTTCCGAAGACGAACCTGCATTTGGTACAAGATGGCTTTGCAGAGGGACGACGAGTGGGGAGACGCAGGGGCAAACAAGCACAGCAGTTACATGACCACGGGCTTCCGGAGGGGAGAGTGAAGTGGGCACAAACGACACCCCACGCGAGGCTTCAGGGTTTAACACCAACCAAGCCTTCTGTACAGGGAATCAGTGACCACCTTGTTAACATACGATTTGGTATGAAAATACTCTAAAAGGAAACCCTCGCTGTTGTTAAATTACCAAAAAGCACTGGCCAGCAGATGGCACGGTGGGTACATCACTGTACTCCCGTATGGCCGACCATGGTTCAAGTCCCAGACCCAGTGGCTTGAAAATCCGACAGGATTTTCAAGTGTGCATGCATGCCCAAGATCCTGGGAGAACAGAGAAGGGATTGCAGAGTGGCCAATCCCCCGGGAGTAATTTTTCACTTTCTCTCTCACTATTTCTGTCTCTCTCTCTCCATCAAGCAAATGTGCCCTAAGGCAAAGCCTCTACCAAAACAAACAACAATAAAAAAACCACTAAATTTTTGTCAAGACTGTAACAAGAACTGGAAATCGACTAGGAGTTACTATAAAATGCAATACATTTGGGACCAGCAGTTAGCGTAATGGCTATGTCACTGGACTCCCACGTAGTCGACCGTGGTTCGCATCCCGGACCTGGTGGCTTAAAACTCACACCGGGCGCATGTGCGTGCGTGCCCAAGATCCCAAGAGGAGAATGGAGGAGAAGGGATTGCGGCATGGCCATCTCCCCTGGGGGGTGATTTCCTGCTTTCTGTCTCTCTGTTTCTCTCTGTCTGGCGAGAGCATGCGCCCTATAGCAAAAACCTCTCCAAAAAAAAAAAAAAGCAATACATTTAACAGGCATTAAGCTGGCATTTGTTCATGATTTGAAGTTAGTTTACTTTCCCTTTTTTTTAGTTTTTCTTTTCCATAGGGCATGTGCGCATGCTCACCAGAGAGAGACAGAGGGAAGGAAAGTGAGAAATCAACCCATATGGGGGATGGCCACGCTGCAATCCCTTCTCCCCCATTCTCCTCCTGGGATTTTGGGCACACATGCTCACACACCCAGTGAGACTTTCAAGTTTCCAGGCCTGGGCCTCGTACCACGGTCGACCATGTGGGAGTCCAGCACCTTCACCACCACGCCACCTGGTGGTCCCAAAGTTAGTCAGTTTTCTTAGTGGTGTCCTGAGTCTGTTTCCTCCCATCTGGGAGGCAGAAATGACAATCTGCTAGCTTCCCACACCCAATCCCCAACCCAGAAGTGAACTGCAGCAACCACCACCCAGGGCTAAGCCTGCTGCTGTCTCTGTGTATAACTGTGCCTTGAATGACGTACTGAGCACCGCCACGAGGAAGACATTAACACCATCAAGAGGAAAAACGTGTGTCTAGAAGCAGATCTATGTGGTTACACTACCCTGGGAGGACAAAAAAGAAACTCTAAGAGTAAGATGACAGGGACACAGGGAAACACCAAGCCCTTCAAAACCATGCCAGTCAAGTCTAAGAAGAAAACGCTGGTAAACGGATCGGCAGGGAGCCCACGCCTGGAAGGACGTAAGGAAGGACAGGCACGCAGCTGCCCGTGTCACCGTAAGGGCCGAGCTGAGCTCCTGCAGCAGCTCCCGCCCTAGAACACGGTGCTCCTCACGCTGGGGCACCAGCTGCAGCAAGCGAGAGTGCAGTAAAGTGAGCGCCTTCTTCCAGGCCATCACCTGTACCTGGAGAGGCAGGGAGATAACTAGCAAAGTCATTTATTTTTTAACTAAAAGATGGGTATGAAAATGAACAAAAATCTTCCCTAAAAATAAAATAGGGTACTTTAAAAAATGACCCCCCTTGGGACCAGCAGTTGGCATAATGGCTATGTCGCTGGACTCCCATGTAGTGGACCATGGTTCGAGTCCTGGACCCGGTGGCTTAAACTCACGCCGGGCGCATGTGCATGCGTGCCAAGATCCCTAGAGGAGAATGGAGGAGAAGGGATTGCAGCGTGGCCATCCCCCCTGGGGGGTGATTTCTCGCTTTCTGTCTGTCTGTCTCTGTCTTTCTGGCAAGCGCACGTGCCCTATAGCAAAAACCTCTCCAAAAAATAGGAAAAAAAAATAATGACCCCCTTATTTATCACTCTGAGTGATTCCCCAAGATTTCGAGGGGCACATACTCAATTTCCTCCCTCTCTAGGAGTTAGCCAGGAGAGGTCTGGAAAGTGCTGTTACAGAGGAGAGTCCCGCTAAACAGTCTAAGACTACCACCACCCCTGAGCTGTGAAATCCGAAGCTCACTTTCTTGTCGGCTCATTAATAATGTCCAAGGCAGAATCTTCAGGTATCTTTCATGAGTCTGGAACCGATCTCTTCTTGAAACAGGCCCATCAGAGAATGCACACGGATGACCTCAGCTATAATAAAGGGGGTGACTCTGATTAGAGCTGTCAGATAACTCACTTCCTATAAAGTCACTCCCCCTCATCCTCCCCGAGGCTCACATTCACTCAAGTTCTACAACGCTGTGATCCTTTCCCACATATTCTAACAGACATTTCTGCCTGGCTCTAAGCAATCCTCCTCTTGGCCCACTTTCTGTTTATATTTTTGCATACTAGCAAATATCCCTTGGAACTGCTCTCTATCCACACCATCTTTACATTATTACCCGCTGGCCTTAAGTTTTTTGTTCTTATTTATTTAATTGTATTTGTTCTTTCACTTTATTTTAATTTGATCAGAGAGATACACATGGAGAAAGAGAGAGAGAGAGACAGAGAGAGAGCGACAAAGAAAGTGAGAAAGCAAACCACCAGGTCCGGGACTCAAACCATGGTCGGCCATGTGGGTATGTCCAGCCCCTTAACCACCATGCCACCTGCTGGTCCCTCCCTTAAGCTTTCATACATGAAGAACACAGCAATCTCTTTATTATGGACTTGTGCTTCAAAGAACTGCTATGAATGATTAGCAACTGTCCTAAAAGACAGACAGACTCATGTTTGGATCCCCCTTGACAATTACTAGCTCTATGACTTGGACCTGACCCCTCAAAGCCTTAATTTCCTTGCCTACAAAAGAGGATAACCACTTTTTTTGTTCCCTTGGGTAAAGGCTAAAGTGACATAGGATCAATTGAGAGAGCAAATATTAAACTATTCACATACTACTTACATTCTGCCTGGCACACCCGGCCCTCAATAAATGCTAGTTCATTTACTTCACTTTCTCCGACGTAGAAACACATATATGCTTCACTGCCTCAACAGAAAACTAAATAAATACCCATTTTCATGAGGTATGTTCTCTTAAAATAAGGATCAGAGCATAACTATGAGTAAGCAGAGAGTATTAAATGGCTAGATCTGAGAAAACAAACATTTGGGACCAGCAGTTAGCGTAATGGTTATGTCGCTGGACTCCCACGTAGTCGACCGCGGTTCACGTCCCGGACCCGGTGGCTTAAAACTCACGCCAGGTGCGTGTGCGTGCGTGCCCAAGATCCTGAGAGGAGAATGGAGAAGGGACTGCACCCTGCGGGGGGGGGGGGGATTTCTCACTTTCTGTCTCTCTGTCTCTCTCTGTCTGTCTGGCGAGCGCACACACCCTACAGCAAAAACCTCTCCAAAAAAAAAAAAAAGAGAGAGAGAGAAAACAAACATTTTCCCAAGCACTCTGAATTGCAAAACATCAACTTGGAAACAGGACTTCCCAATTCAAGCGATTTGTGTCTTCAGAGGAACACAGCAGTCTCGAGGGCTGGGCAAAGCCGTGTCCCTTCCCAGCATCATGTAAGGACATCACATTATCCACATCTGTCTGCTTACGAGCTGGATTCTTCTAAAAGGCACTGCTGGCAGAGAAGAGCCTGGATTTTTCAGCTGGCATTCAGGGTTTCAATCTGAGTTTGTCTGCTATCTGCTTATGACTAGGCCTGTCTTTGGCAGAACACCCCAGGAGTGACCTGGCACCCTTCTCAGGGCGTCACAGCAGGAGGCACGTGTCCGCTGGCTCTGTACTGATGATACTAACTTTGATCACCCAAGGTAGTGTCCACCAGGTTCCTTCATCATTTTCCCCTTTGAAGTTAATACATAATTTGCAGAAATACTTTAAGGCCTCGGAAACATTTTTTTTTCCTTTGCAAACTTTCACCCAATAGTTTTTTTTTTTAAAGATGTATGTATGTATGTATTGTTATTCTTCAATTTGAACAGAGAGAGACAGAGAAAGGGAGAATGAGAAAGCAAGCTGCCACGTCCGGGACTTGAACTAGTTGGCCATGTAGGAGTCCAGTGTCCCAATCACATCACCTGCTGCCCCAACCCAATAGTGTTGACATCCATGAATGATTCCCACCTGAGTTAGTTATTACCCTGACGGTTGCTAAATGATGATTTCCTAATTCCTATTTCCTTCGTTTATTGACATCCCCTCTCGGAAAGGCTCCAACCCTCCCCTTCCCTGTCTTCGTCCCGGTACGAGCACTCATTCACTATTTCCCAACACACACCCGCCTCCTCCAGCCTCTTTCCCTTGCCTGGCTTTGTCTCCCAGGCCTGCTTTGCTTAACCAAGGTGTCCCAAGTCTACCCATTTTCATGGGGTATGTTCTCTTAAAAATTCTCTTAACATATGTGTGCACGTGCCTGGATACTACGTTTGGCCCAAATAAATTCGTTTAATGGCAAAAACTTCAAAAAGATTTTTCCTTTCTTACCTACGGACCATATTTCGCTTTTATGCTAATAGGTACACTAAAGATTTTGAGGTTTAAAATGCTACCTCAAATCAACTGTTATGAAAAATCATGCCACAGCTAACCAAAGCTCTATTATTACAGAGAAATGTGTTAGTGAAAAACACGAATGTATGAAAACAGACGTCACTTTGTCATCCTGAGAAAAGACAAACTACACGCCCCTCAAGGGCTGTGGATTCCTGTCCACGGGGAACTTTACATAAATATACGCAAAACACAAACACGGTAGTCCACTTTCTTTTTTAAAAAATAATTATTTATTTAATTTTATTTATTCATTTTATTTATTTATTTATTTATTTATTTATTGGAGAGGTTTTTGTTATAGGGCACGTGCGCTCACCAGAAAGAAAGAGAGAGACAGAAAGCAAGAAATCACCCCCCGGGGGGATCATTCATTTTATTTTAATTCGACCAGAGAGAAAGAGAAAGAGGGAAAGAGGGAAAGTGAGAAAGCAAGCCACCAGGTCCAGGTCTTGAACCATGTCTGACCATGTGGGAGTGTCTAGCACCTTAACCACCATGCCACCTGCTGGTCCCTGTCCACTTTCTTAATGAGCCGGGTCATACATCCCCTTCTCGACAATCACAGGACACAGAGACGGAGAAGAAAGGCCTTCCTGACAGTGAGCTGCATCCGCATTCCACCAAGTATGTGCTTTGGGCTCTCTCCATCCACTATGGGAAGCTAAAAATAACATGGTGAACGCACAAGGCGACAGCAGAGTGGGCACTCCAAAGCTACTTGGCCCACCCTAAGTGGCGCAGGCGGCAGCATGAGGAACTACAATGCCGTAAGCCGTACCAGTGAGGGTTTGGATCCTGAGTCAACCTGAAAACACCCTGGGTACACACACGCCCAGGACCCTGAGGAGTGGAGGTCTGCGAGCAGGGGTGTGACGAGCCCCTGTGGAGGGAGCTACCCCCACATCTCACTCACACGGGTGCACCTGCACTTGGCCGTGCACAGAGAAGACAGACGCGTAAATAAAGATCCTCGAGTCCACTTCAACTACAAATGAGAGGGCAAAGCTCTGAGAATGGAATGCCAACGAATGAAGCAAACAAGAATCAGAAAATCATCATCTAGCCACTATCATGGTAATAACTAGTTCAGGAGACTCATTCATGGATATTAAAACTACTGGGTGAAAGTCTGCAATGGAAAAAAAATGCTTACAAGGCCTCAACGGACTTGCACAGATTATGTACTAACTTCAAAGGGGGAAATGGTGAAGGAACCTGGTGGACACTACCTTGGGTGATCAAAGTTCGTATCATCAGTAACAGAGCCAGCGGACACGTGCCTCCTGCTGTGACGCCCTGAGAAGGGTGCTAGGTCACTCCTGGGTTGTTCTGCCAAAGACAGGCCTAGTCGCGAGCTGACGGCAGACCAACGCAAGGACACACAATGAAACCACGAGCCTACTCTTTGAAAAGGTCAACGGCACTGAGCTGACCCAGTGGCATGATAGGTAAGAGCTACACATAGAAGGCGGAGTCCCGGGTTGGCGTAATGGCTATTTCGCTGGACTCCGATGCAGTCGACCACGGTTCAAGTCCTGGACCTGGTGGCTTAAACTCATGCCAAGTGCGTGTGTGTGTGCGCTCAAGATCCTGAGAGGAGAATAGAAGAGAAGGGATTGTGGCATGGCCATCCCCGCAGGGGGTGATTTCTCTCTTTCTGTCTCTCTGTCTCTTTCTGGCAAGCGCATGCGCCCTATAGCAAAAACCTCTCAAAAAAAAAAAAAAAAAAAAAAAAGAAGGCGGGGTCCCACATGGCCAATCACGATTTGAATCGCAGCCATGGCAGTTTGAAAAATATGCTGAGCACGTATGTATGTGTGCTCCGGATCCTGATGGGGTGGAAAAAGGAAGGAAAAGGGACTGTGGAGTGACCACATCCCATGGGGGGGTAATTTCTCTCTCTGGTGCCTGCACATGCCCTCCGAAAAACTACAAATGAGTCAGTGGCATTAAGTAGCCTGTCTGTGGGGAAGGGGAGGGCACCACTACACACGGCTGGGGCCCCATCGGAGGCACAGGTCCCAATTCTAGACCAGGCTGGACGGGCTGGGCAAGGTGGCAAGCAGCACTTATGATGCTAGCTAGCTTGGGGCAGGGTGGAAGGGACCGTCAGAAAAATACCTACTCTCTTGGGACCAGCAGGTGGTGTGGTGGTTAAGGAGCTGGAATTCCCACATGGCCAACCATGGTTCGAGTCCTGGACCTGGTGGCTTGCTTTCTCCCTCTCCCTCTCTCTCTCTTTCTCTGGCAAAACTCATGTGAAAATAATAATAATAATAATAATAATAAACAAATAATAATAATAATTCTTAAAAAAAAAAAAAGAAAAATACCTACTCTCTCCCCACCCGTTTCTCTTTCTCTCTCTTTCTCTTTCTCTCAGCCCCCCCAACTGTTTTGCCACTAAAACACAAAAAGAGTCAGCCTCATTAAAGAGAAAAGCCTGGGGAGCTCCATGTATCCAGTGACGAGGGTCCACAGACACATGGCAACCGTGATGCGTGATTCTGGATCAGAAAGGGCCTTGTTGAGGCCACAGGCTAAACGTGAACAGAGGCTGTATGTTATGAGATGACTGTTTATATGTTGAACATTATGATTTTAATTACGCTGTGTTTATGTGACAGAATGAATATTTAGGAGAAAAGGGACAAGAAGCCAGCAACGAACTCCCAGATGGTTCCAACTAGTAAGAGGAAGTGTAGGTGCGTCTATAAGGGAGAAGAGAAGTGACGAATGTTAACAGACGCTGAGTCCAGGTGAAGGATATACAGAGATCTTTGCAATGTACTTTACTTTTTAATTTTTTATTAGTATTTTATTTAGTATTATTTATTTTAATTTGACCAGAGAGGAACAGAGCGAAAGGGAGAGAGAGAGAGAAAGTGAGAAAACCAGCCACCTGGTCCGGGATTCGAACTGCACTCAGCCACGTGGGCGTCCAGCACACCCTTAATCATCGCACCACTTGCCGGTCCCCCTGCATTGTACTTTTAACATTTCTATACATTTGAAATGACTCCCAAATAAAACATTAAAAAATATAACTTGCTTTGCCAAAAAAAAAAACAAATGAATAAAGACTAAACCGAGTTTCCGACCTGAGCTCAGGGCTCTCTGTTCCTCTCTTCGGATTAAATACACGCGTGCGCATACAAAGGCAGCGAAGAGGTACAAAACACAGCACATTCATCCGAGTGCTGGAATGACAAAGCAGTACATTAGGGCAGTGAGAACCACCCTGAGCTCCTGGAAGATGAAAGGTGGATGTGCCGACCTTGTTAGATAACAAAGAGGAAAAAGCACATTTTCAGATTTTACCCCCCCATCGAGTAGTGGCTGGTAAACAAAGAGCGTTAAAATCAAGGCGTGGAACTGAAAAGCCCATCCACAGAATAACTGTACAGACAATAAAAGAGGCAGGCTTTTGTTCTACTTTCCAGGAAGAGGTGAGAAAAACACCCTCTGCGCTAGCAATCCTCACACCTGACTGCCCTAGAGAGTTCATCGCGCTGGCAACTCCCGAGCCCCGCTGCTGAGTTTTAGGACATTCCAGACAAGCAGGGACTTAGAAATCGCATGTGATTTTTCCAGAACGTGAGGATGCACTTCAACAGCACACAAGGAAGAAATCCAGGAAACGGGGGAAGGGACTTCCGATGAAGTGGAGCTGAGGGAGGAGTGTCATGAGAAGAGTCAGAACGGGAGCCAGCAGGTGGCACAGGGATTACGGCACTGGGCTCCCACACGGCCGACCGCGGTTTGGACTGCGGACTCCGCAGGCACATGTGTGTGAAGGCCCAGAATTCCAAGAGGGTAATGGAGGAGAGGGGAGCGTGGCATGGCCACTCCCTCTTTGCAGTATGGCCATACCCGCTGGGGGATGATTTTTCACTTTTTCTCTCTGTCTCTCTCTCTCTCTTTCCAGCAAGTACATATACCCTATGACAAAAACCTAAAACAAACCAATAAATAAATGAATGAATGAATGAATAAATGAATAAATATATATACACATTTTATATATATATATATATATATATATATATATATATATATATATATATCAGAATGACAGATACAAAGGTGACTTAAAACTAGAACAACTGGGCCAGCATGGCACAGAGATTAAGGCAGCTAAATCCTACATGGCCGACTGCATGGTTCGAGTCCTGGACCCTGTGGGGCTTGAGAAACATGCCAGCCGCATGTGTGCCCACAATCACGAGAGGAGAGTGGAGGAGGAGGGACTGCAACGTGACCCTCACCCCACCCTCTCCCTGTTGAACGTATGTGCCCTATAACAAACTGAAAACAAACCAACTTGAACAGCTTACTCTGGTTGCCGGTGGTCAGTTGTCAGTAACTGGTTACCTCCTTACAATGTGTTTTTTTTTTTTCTTTTTTGGAGAGGTTTTTGCTGTAGGGCGCATGTACTTACCAGAAAGACAGAGAGAGAGAAAGTCAGAAATCACCTCCCAGGGGGGATGGCCTCACCGCAATCCCTTCTCCTCCATTCTCTCGGGATCTTGGGCACGCACGCACACGCGCCCGGCGTGAGTTTAAGCCACTGGGTCTGGGACTCGAACTGCGGTTGACTACATGGGAGTCCAGCGACATAGCCATTACACCATCTGCTGGCCCCCTCCTTAAAATGTTTTCTTGGGACCAGCAGATGGTGTAATGGCTATGTTGCTGGACTCCCCATAGTCAACCACGGCTCAAGTCCCAGACCTGGCAGCTTCAAACTCATGTGGGGTGTTGTGTGCATGTGTGCCCAAAATCCTGAGAGGAGAATGGAGAAGGGATTGTGGCATGGCCATCCCCCCACCAAAGGGGGGTGGTTTCTCGCTTTCTGTCTCTCTGTCTCTCCATCGAGAACATGCGCCCTATAGCAAAAATCTCTCAAATTAAAACAGAAAGTCAGAGGGTTCCGAGAATGTAGTCTGCCAGAAGAAACTTAAAACGCACCTTTTAAATTTACCCTTTAAGACTTTAAACCCACCACTGTGAACAACAGTATGATGATAAGGTTAAATAATCTGAAGTAGCTGAATTACAAAGTAAAAACATATTATTGAGTCACTGGAAAAGTCACAACATATTTTTGCATAGAAATATAAGCTGTGACTTTTCCAATGACCCTATTATATATTGTTGGGGTAAAGAATTATTTACTTTAATTAATTAATTAATTTATTTATTTATCTAAATTTGACCAGACAGGGACAGATAGAGAGAGAGGGAAAGTGAGGAAGCAAGCCGCCAGGTCCGGGACTCGAACCTCAGTCAGCCATGTGGGAGTCCAGTGCCCTTAAGCACCACGCCACCTGCTGGCCCCGACCCTATTATATTTTTAAAATAGCAATTACAATCTACTCTACCTTTACCTTCTATTACTTACTATTTCTGCTGTTTGTAATTACACTTATCTCTCAAGTAGCACAGACTTAACGAAACAGTATTATTGACTTCTTTTTATTTATTATTATTATTTGGCATAAGGCATGTGCACACATTGGCAAGAGACAGAGAGGTAAAGTGAGACATCACCTGCGGGGGGGACAGCCACACCACAATTCCTTCTCCTTTCGGAATTCTGGGCACACATGCACATGTGCCTGGGATGATTTTCAAGCCACTGGGCCCGAGCCTCAAACCGCAGTCAACCACATGGGAGCCCAGCACCTTAGCCACCACGCCACCTGCTGGCCCTACATCTGCTGCTTTACAAGTCCAAACATACTACTATACACTCACAATACTATAAACGCTGGTTTCATATTTTGAATAGACCAAGGATTATACACTCGGAGACCAACAAGGGCTGGACCAGAATCGGAAAGGAGTGAAACGGGCTGGGTGAGGACTATGGCGAATCCAAGAATCCGTGCTCCATCTAAGTGAACTCTTAGTTTATTTTGCCTAGTGAACTGGTGCCTGTGGGATATAAACCAGTGTGATCAAGTCATCTGATTTTTAAAAAGAAGGTAAACTCTGGAGTTACGAAATTTCCCACTGATTGAACATTACCAACTAACTTAAAAACAACATGCTATGTAAGCCAAACAAAAGACCTCTACAGACCAGATGTGCCACAGGAGGCTTCAACCTCTGCTACGGGCAAATTCAGCACAGAAATGCTGCGAACCTCGACAATACGTAATGATAGGTCAAACACAACCTCAGAAAGCTTGTGAGAAAACGGCGTTAGTGCTGACCACACAGCACGGCAGTCGAGCCCTGTACATGGGGAGCCAGATGCACACAGCCAACTGCAGTTCGAGTCCCGGCACAGACAGCTGGAAGGCAAGCTGGGCACCTGTGTGTCCATGCCCGAGTCCTGACACCTGACAGGATGGAGCACTGAAGAAGGACCGCAGCATGACTGCACCCCATTGAGGGCATGCTTCTCTCTCTCTCTCTCTCTCTCTCTCTCTCTCTCTGGCAAGCACATATGTCCACTCGTAAAAACAAATTTAAAAATGGGATTACTTTGGGGCAACATTTTTTTTAAATGCATACATTTTCCATAAATTTTTTTGAAGAGCTCTTATTATATAAAGCACACAATGTGACGTTTACCCACAGAAGAACTAAAACTAAGTATGTGACTGGCAGAGGCTGAAACACTGCAAGAAGTAAACTAAATAAATTTCATACAGTTCAGAGAGATAAGTCAACTACTGGGACCAGCAGCTGGCATGATGGCTATGTCGCTGGACTCCCATGTAGTCGACCGTGGTTTGAGTCCCGGACCCAGTGGCTTAAACTCACGCTGGGTGCATGTGCGTGCGTGCCCAAGATTCCAAGAAGAGAATGGAGGAGAAAGGATTGCAGCGTGGCCATCTCCCCTGGGGGGGGTGATTTCTCGCTTTCTGTCTCTCTGTCTCTAGGATGAGTACACATGTTCTATAGCAAAAATCTAAAAAAAAAAAAAAAAAAAAAACAGTCTGAGAAATCACCCCTCAGAGGGTCAGAGGGCACGGCTATGTTGCAATCCCTTTTCCTCCGTTCTCCTCCTGGAATTCTGAGAAGCACACACATGCACCTGGTATGATTTGCCAGCGGCCAGATCTGGGATTGTAACCTTAACTAGCACACCACCTGCTGGTCCCAGATTTCACCTTTTATCCTGTGTCCTCTTACTCTGTCTCACTTCCAGCATGATGTTGTGTGTATCACATTTCTGATGCTTGGAGGTTTAACACTTCTGTTACTACGCATATACAGTTCCACATTACAATTTTAAGTTTGAATCCAAGGCTCATGAAAAGATATCTGGCAATTATGGCATCAATGCCATGAGGGGGAGAAAAGCATCAAGACTAAACACATCTAGGTCCAGCCTCTGGTGCACATGGCAGTGTCCTGGACCTCGGAGTCAACAGCCACATGCGGACCACAGTTCGATCACAGTAGTCACCACATTGGGTTGAGGATCACCGCTCGGTAACTAGCACACAGTGTAGTGCGAGTGAACCAGCCGGTCAGCCTGCACGGAGCCCACAAGCACATGCCAAGGGCCCCAGCCACTGCAGGACCACAGGAAGGGAATCACGGCATGGCCGTGCCCCCTGGAGGATGCTCTCTCCTTTCTTTTTCTTTCTCTCTATCATGAACAATGATAAAAAAAAAAAAAAAAAAAAAGACTAAACCATATTTAATAGAAGTATCTAATCTCATTTACCATATAATCCATAAAAAAACAGTTTAGAAAAAAAAAAACAGTTTAGAACAGATGACTTCTGTTTAGAAGACTACAAAAAATTATGCTTTAAAACTAATAGAAAGGCACCTGATCTCTGCGGCTGCGTGGAGAAAAGCCAGTTGTAGCGAGCTGACGCTGCTACTTGGCTGGGTGGAGACAATTCCAGGCTCACCCTGAAACGCTGGCAGTGACAAACACCTGCAGAATCAGCTACCACGGAAGCTGAGACAGGAACTCTTGACGTAGTGAGACTCTGTCTTAAACAAAAACAATTAACACCCCTAAACCTTAGAATCACAAGTTGATAAACACATTTCCCAAAGAACACATAAAATACCCTCATGTTCACGTTTAGGTCGAACCCCAAAGAAATGGCAGCTAACATTTCCCAGACAATACCCCATGTGCTAGTCACCCAGCAAACGATTCTTACAACCCAGTGGAGAACTGCTTCTGTTATCCACACTTTACAGATAAAACTGACCTTCAAAGAGGCAGGTCATTTCTCCAGAACCACGTGCAAGTAGGTATCAAAGCAAAGACACAAGGCCAGATCCGACACAAAACACGTATTTTTAATGACTTATGACCACCCTGTCATTCCCAGTAACCCAAGGAAAAGGGATAAAGTGTGAGGCAACACAAGTCTCTCCGGTAGCTGCTGCTGGGAGGAGGGGCCCTTTGGGAACGTCCTTACCAATTTTAGCTCTCCATTCCATGCTTTGATAAGAGTAGGCATGTCAAATTAACATCCTTTTATAATTTAGTATAAACTAAATTTTATCATGCAGCAATTACTTGAAATTCTTTGATAAGGACAGAGGACATTCCCTAACTTCAGAATAAATTATGTTTCCCTTTCATTCCTCTGGATTATTCATTTTTTTAAAAGAATTATTTAATTGTATTTATTCATTCATATATTTTAATTTGACCAGAGAGAGTCACACAGAGAGAGAGAGGGAAAGTGAGAAAGCAAGACACCAGGTCCAGGACTCGAACTGTGGTCAACCATGTGGGAGTGTCCAGCATCTAAACCGCCACGCCACCTGCTGGCCCATTATTCATTTTTGATGGCTCTAAGAATGAGAAAAGTGAAAATGCATACTTACACTGTCATGACTTCTGGACTCCAGATAGACAGACAGGTGGCCAAAAGAATTAGAAGCAGATGCCTCTGTAATACTGCAGGTGTTCAGAGCATCAGTAAAGTCTAAGCTAAAGTTATGAAGAAAGAGAACTGATCAAAGTTGCTGACTCCGAGAAATTAAGAGTGAGAGATGACTGCCAGGACATAGAATACAGGAAAGAAGGAAGAAAGCAATTAAGAATGCAATTTGAGGCATGCCATTTACAAGCCTGTATGCCTTACTCCCATGTGACAGGAACGTGAAGACTTGGGAATTTAAGATTTGCTAGTGTGAAGAGGGGCAGGTCCTGTAAATTAACAGAGACATGGAAAACTAATAATATGAGCAAAAGACTCAGAATCTGGAGGGAAAAAACAAAAACAAAAAAAAAAAAAACCAACCTAAGACCAGTAAGGCTTTAAAATAAAAACAATAAAAAAGACTATTACTAAAAGTATACTTCTCAGGAAGGTCATCTTGACTAACGTCACAAACTTCATTGCTAGGAACTTGAGTAGGAGGAAGAGACCAAATGGGTCCCTTTTGAAACTCTATTCAAAGCTACTTGAACGTACTTGAACACCATTCACTGACAAACTATTTAAAGTTAGATATTTTTAATAACTACTTTCAAATATATTCCAGCGTAATAGAAACTCTGGTACAGAAAAGATACAGGTATGTACACTGGTATACGTGTGCGTATATATCATTTATTTAAATATATACATACATATTTTTCAAATTCAGAGTTAATTGCGAACTTGGAGTTTGCAACAACTGCTCAAAGAACTCTATACTCCTTTATCCAAATTCACCAACTGTTAACATCTTCTCATTTTTTCCCCCTCTATGTATTTTTTTCCCTAGAGTTTTTTGAAAGAGAGACCTGTTTTACCCCTATACTCTTCTGGATGTACTTACTAAAACAAAGAAAGACACTCACATAATTCCGGAACTAAAATATTAGGAAATTTGACATTGAGAGAATATAGTCATCTCATCTACAGACCCCAGGCGCTGCCAGCTGTCCCACTAACATTCTTTTTAGCAACCTGTGTTTTTCTAGTCTAGGGTCTGATCTGAAATCCCACGACGCCTTTTGTTTTCATGACTCTTCGGTCTCCTTTACTCTGGAACGGTTCGTTTCTCAGACGTTAACACTGTGTGAAGCCCAAGTTAGCTGTTCCACAGAAGGTTCCTCAGCTGGGGTTTGCCTGATATTTCTGCATGATGAGATTCAGCGTGAGTTCTTCTTGGCAGAGAAATCGCGGAAGTGCTATTTCATCCTCCGTGGTACACCGCAGCAAGCGCTGCACGTCAGTAAGGCTCATCGCTGGCCAGACTAACCGGGAGCACGGACGGAGGGGTCTCTCACTGCACAGTTACCATCTCCTACTTTGTGATCCATCATTTACGGGGAGACACTTTCAGACCATGCACATGCTCTGTTCCCCACCAAGCTTTCGGTCACTAGTCCTTAGCATCCACGGATGGCTCCCGCCTGAATTACTCATCACCGTGATGGCTACAAAATTATTTTCGTGCCTCTCATCCTTGCACATTTATTTACTGACACTTTATGGTAGGCTGAGACTTCCCTTACCCCGTGTATGTACTTGCTTCTTCACTAAGAGCATGTGTTCACATGGAACTCGGTAAGCCTGTACTGTTACCGTGACAGTCAAATGGCCCAGGTACCATGAAGGAAGCTCTTTGAAGCCGATCCCTACGTCCTTCTGATATGTTCGTCACTCGAGCACTTCCGTGCGTCGTGGCACAAGATGTTCCATTCTGTACTTTCCCTGTACCCGCCCTGGAGCCAGATATGCCTCTAAGTGCCGGGTCCTTTTAGCAGCAGGTTTTTTAGAAACCAAGATCTGATCTCAAGATAGCTCACTGCTAAAAGCATACCACTGCTTCTAGGTCCTTTCTGTAGACAGAGGTACCAGACATATTTTTATACGTTTTATTTTTTTAAATTCCATCTAACTCCAGAAAAATACTACTTTGAGATTTGGACAACACATACTTAACAGAAACATCCACACACAAAAAGCGGACGGTGACCCAGCCTCTGCGGCGCAGGCTGTAACGCACTAGGTTGTGATGCTGGAGCCATGAGGAGAGCCCAGGGTTCCAACCCCTAGTGTGGATGTGCAAGCTAGGAGAACCCCTATTCCGGTACTAAGAAAAGAGTAACTTAGCAAAGCCCGAGAATACGCCCAGTGGTGAGGCATAGCAACAGGGCCCCGCTGTACAACCCTGGAGCTACCCTGGAGGCCTGGGCTCAGACCCCAGCTGAAATGAGCCCTTTGGGAACGTGTTTGTGATCCCGACTGCAGGGACGGTCTCAGCACGGCAAGGTCCTGCCAAGGCTGTCTATCTCGCGCTCTCTCAACAAATAAGTAAACTTTAAGGAACTCCAAAGAGTAACTAATAATTGATAAGTAAGTGGTTAGAGAGAAAGTCAGGCCATTGTTCAGAGATCATAATTTTTTAAAGAATTCCTTATTTAATTTTACCTATTATTATTATATATATTTTAGTTCGCCAGAGAGAGAAAGGAAGGTGACAAAGCAAGCCACCAGATTCCAGGATTGAAACCACAGTCGGCCACGTGGGAGTCCAGCACCTGAACAACTACATCGCCTGCTGACCCCATAAAGATTATTTTAAAAAGACTAAAATTGGGGGCCAGCAGATGGCATAATGGTTACATCGCTAGACTCCCTCGCAGCCAAACATGGTCGAATCCCAGACCTGGTGACTTGAAAAATCATGCCAGGCACATGTGCTTGCATGCCCAATGTCCCAGGAGGAGAATGGAGAAGAAAGGATTGTGGCATGACCATCCCCCCCAGGGGGTGATTTCTCACTTTCTCTGTGTGTCTCTGAGTGCACACACCCTATAACAAAAATCTCTTTAAAAAAAAAAAAAAAAAAAAAGCGATAATTTCTTTGCCTGCCTTTATCTCTATAAAAACAACTGGAATTCTCCAAGGGCATGCAAATCCCTGGAAATAATTCTCCTATCATCTCCAACAACAGAGGTAGTCACATCAGTCGTTAGTGACCTGTGTGAATGCTTCTGATGATTACGGATCACTGCGCACTTGATCCAGACAGGCTGATCATCAGCAACACTAGTGACAGAATTTATCTCAAGTTTACTGGTTTTTTTCTATACCTATTCCCCAGGTTATTCATCTATCGCAGACTGTCTTAAGTAATCATTAAACCTTATTGATATCTACCAAATATCCACTTTATTCCCAGAGCTGAGGAAAGTGTTCCCTCCAAATACACCTCCCGTTGACTACCGGCAAGTACTCTGACCCCTCTTTAACTTACTCTATCAACGCTTCTCCCTGCTCCTCTTCCCCACCCCACCCTGCCCTGTGTGGGTCTCACAGTAGGGCATGTCACTTCTGCACCCCCACCCCCCCCGCCTCACAGTAAGGCATGTCACTTCTGCCACTGGGCCTCACAGTAGGATATGTCACTTACACCACCCTGTTGGCAGAACCCGCGGGCTACTTCTGCACGAGGACATTCAGTGTCAGGCTGTGTGGGCAGGACACTCACCCTTCAGGTGTGCTACTTGGTAAGGTGCCGACACGCAGGCTGGCCGAGGGCTCTCCAGCAACGTGAGACGTCTGCAGAGCTCGCACCACTGACGTACTCTCTCGTACCTTTACTCCCTCTTGCCTTCAGGCTATAAAAGTTCTCAAGTATCTTGATCATACAAAAACTTCACCTTCTAAAAAACCCAAGCTCAGGGCCAGCAGGTGGTATAGTGCTTAAGGCGCTGGACTCCGACATGGTTGACTGTGGTTCGAATCCCAGACCCAGCTTGACACTCATGCCGGGTGTATGTGCGTGTGTGCCCAAAATCCTGAGAGGAAAATGGAGAAGGGACCGCAGGGCGTGGCCATCACCTCTGAAAGGTGAAGCCTTGCTTTCTGTCGCTCTGTCTCTCCAGCAAACACACACACCCTAGATCAAAACTCTCTCTCTAAAAACAAACAGAAAAACCTCTCTAAAAACAAACAGACAACAGGAGGCATGGTAGTTAAGGCAACTAGACACCCATATGGCTGACTGTGGTTCAAGTCCCAGACCTGGCAGCTTTGCTTTTTCGCTTTCCTTCTCTCTCTGTTTCTCTCTAGTCAACTTCAAAAAAAATAAAAAATAAAATAATGACAATGAATAAAATTAAATTTAAAAAAATTCTTTAAAAAATAAACAAACAGTGGGACCAGCAGTTAGCGTAATGGCTATGTCGCTGGACTCCCACATAATCGACCGCGGTTCGTGTCCCGGACCCAGTGGCTTAAAACTCACGCCGGGCATGTGTGTGTGCGTGCCCAAGGTCCCGAGAGGAGAATGGAGGAGAAGGGATTGCGGCGTGGCCATCCCTCCTGGGGGGTGATTTCTCACTTTCTGTCTCTCTGTCTCTCTCTGTCTGTCTGGCGAGCACACACGCCTTATAGCAAAAACCTCTCCAAAAAAAAGAAAAAAGAAAAAAATAAACAAACAGACAAACAAACACCCCCCAAGCTTATGAAAGGAAAGGTTTCCTTCCACGTATTCAACTCACTGCAGTCTAGTAGTTACCTTGGGCTTGTCCTTCCTTACCCCAAAAACTATTCCTTCACAGTTACTTTCTTGTATCCCGCTGCTTCCTTACTCCAGCAGCTGAGGGTCAGTCCGCGTCTGTTCTCACGTGGGCGACTGCAGTGAAGTCTCGACTCCTCTCCTCGTCTCTCACCTCCTTCAAATGTTCCCTTTCCCGGTCACTCACACACTGCTGAGGAGTCTTTATAAAACTTATTAAGAGGGCCAGCAGGTGGCATGGTGGTTAAGGCACTGGACTCCTACATGGCCGACCACGGTTGGAGTCCCAAACCTGGCAATTTGCTTTCTCACTTTCCCTCTCTCTTTCCCTCTTTCTCTGTCTCTCTCTAGTGAAATTAAATAATAATAACAAAGAATAAATAAAATTAAATAATTTTTAAAGGAAAGAAACTCATATTGAACCACAGTTCTCCCTACTTAAAACAAATCTATGACTTCTCAGTGTCTAAAAATTAAAATCCCAGACCCATGTAGTCGATCGTGGTTGGAGTCCCAGACCCGGTGGCTTAAACTCATGTCAGGCATGTGTGCGTGCGTGCCCAAGATCCCGAGAAGAGAATGGAGGAGAAGGGATTACGGCGTGGCCATACCCCCTGGGAGTGATTTCTCACTTTCTGTCGGTCTCTCTCTGTCTGGTGAGCGCACGCACCCTATAGCAAAAACCTCTCCAAAATTAATTAATTAATTAATTAAAATTAAAATCCAGTCTTCATTCTGGAATACACAGTTGTCTGTTATCGGGCCACTCTGGCCCCATCCAACCTATTACTAGAATGCTTCTTCTTCCTTGAACAACCCCTACACTTTTTGGCACCTTAAGTTCTAGCCTTTATAAATGGTACAGATGACAGGGGTCTTCAAAAAGCTCGTGAAAAAAATGTGTATTTAAAAAAAAAACTATGCATGGATTTCAAAAAGTTTCTGGGGAACCAGCAGTTATCGTAATGGCTATGTCGCTGGACTCCCACGTAGTCGACCGCAATTCGCGTCCCCGACCTGGTGGCTTAAAACTCACGCCGGGCGCGTGTGCGTGCGTGCCCAAGATCCCGAGAGGAGAATGGAGGAGAAGGGATTGCGGCATGACCATCCCCCCTGGAGGGTGATTTCTCGCTTTCTGTCTCTATGTTTCTGTCTGTCTGGCGAGCGCACGCGCCCTATAGCGAAAACCTCTCCAAAAAAAAAAAAAAGTTTCTGTACCAAAATAAACTCCTACATTAATTCATTTTTCCACAAACTTTTTGAAGTCCTTGCATATATCCCAGAACCACGCTGTCGACCTCAAACTTCTTGTCCTCCCAGTGCTCCGTCTTCTGGAATTTCTATACTCCCCTCCTGGCTCAGTTTACCTTCTCTTTACGTATCTGTCAAAACCCAACTCGAGTATCTCTTCCTGTGCTGAGCCTCCTGACCCAGAGAGCCTGCCGATCTTTCTGTGACACTGCTTTGTCTACGTGATGTCTCCGTTACCGCACATCGAACCCTGACGCGGCAGCCGTCAGCGTGCCTGCCTCTCTTCATGCTGTGGGCTCCTCGAGGGCATGGCGGCTTTCACCTGTCACCGTGCCCTCCATGCCCACCCCCTAACACATGTTGGACGAGCACCGCTGAGGAAACGGAATTCAGAAGCAGAATACAGAATGAGGTTCTATTTCCACACGAATCACACAAGCCCAAGTATTAGAACACGTCCCTACCTGGTAACTAACTGTTTTCTTTCCATCGCTTTTAGTCTCCGGTAAGGTCAGAGGTCCAGACACTACCCAAACGTCTTCAAACCTCTCTGTCAGTTCCCGACAGTACATTTCCATTCTGGAAAGCAAAGTAAAGCCAAGTATGACATTCTCACAGGCACACGAGTAGAAAAATAGCAACCATAATGGTCCTTAGGAAAGATGTCAAGAAAACTACATCTGAGAAATGAACTTAAACAAGAACAGAACACGAAACATTACAACCTATATAAACAATGATTTTCCCAAACTTTACTGTATGTCAAATGAGCTACATTATCCCTTTGGAAAAGAAAGTGTTAAATGCTTCCACAGGTATGTAGTCAGCAAATCCAAAATACAAAAGGGAAACTCTATAGGACAAATATCTCAGATTTTTTAAAAGAATTATTTTACTTAGCTTTATTTTATGTACTTATTTATTTATTTAAATTCGACCAGAGAGGGACCAAGTATGTGTCAGAGAGAGAGAGAGAGAGAGTGAGAAAACAAGCTGCCAGGTCTGGGACTTGAACCACGGTCGGCCATGTGGGAATCCAGCACCCTTAACCACCATGCCACCTGCCAGCCACACAAACATCTTAGATCTTTAACAAATAGCCTGCAAAGGTAAAAATAAAGAGGAAGGGAAACCTTCAGATTAAAGAGGACCAAAGAAGGACCAGCAGATGGCATTAACATTTACATCACTGGACTCCCACATGGGGAACCGCGGTTTAGTCCTGGACCCTGAGGATTCAAACTCACACAGGCGCATGTGTGTATATGCCCAAAATCCCAAGAGAAGAATGGAGGAGAAGGAATGTGGTGTAGCCATCCTCCCGGGAGTGTGATTTCTTACCTTCTGTATCTCTCTGTCTCTCCGGCAAGCACACGTGTCCTATAGCAAAAATCTCTCTTAAAAATCTTAGAGGTGGCCCCCATGGGGAAGCTGCTGGCTCACAGGCAGATGCCTCTCTCTGTGCCCCGAGTTTGAGTGTGCACGTGACCCCGTTGGGGGAGGCTGGGGAGTGGACAGTGGGGTTAGACCTGTTGCAGGTACTGTATCGCTCCTTCTCTCTGGCTAATGGAATAAATGGAGCTTTTACAAAAAGCAGAGGAAATCGTAGAGAAGTATAAACCAAATCTATGTCTATATCTTTAATTCAAACAAACCAATGAAGTATATTCAAGACAATAAGGGAAATTTGAACACTTACTAGAATTGGTAATAAGAGATTACTGTTAAATGTTTTAGGGGCAGTGAGAATACTACGGTCATATTTTAAATGAATGTACATCTTCTAAAGATATAAACTAAAATATCATCTACCTGCAATCTGCTTAAAATCACCTGGGGGGAAGCAGGGGTAAATATCGATAGGTGAAACAACAGTGACTATGTAACTGCTGAAGTCTTTTTCTAGTGGGGAGTTCTCTTCATTATTTTAAACCACGAAGTACTATTTGGGGGAAACACAACAGCTTGAAACAACCCAACCAGTGCTAGCTTTAGATGCTTAGAGAGACCACCTAACAGAAATGAGCCGTGTCAGAAAGACACTTCAGGCCCGGATGATTTTAGAGCTCAGTCCTATCAAAACCTGGTCAGCAGCTGCATTAAAACGTACCACAACTTGGGACCAGCAGTTGGCGTAATGGCTATGTCGCTGGACTCCCACGTAGTCAACCGCAGCTCGAGTCCCGGACCCGGTGGCTTAAACTCACGCCGGGCATGTGTGCGTGCGTGCCCAAGATCCCAAGAGGAGAATGGAGGAGGAGGGATTGCGGCATGACCATCCCCCCTGGGGGGTGATTTCTCGCTTTCTGTCTGCCTCTCTGGCAAGCACGAGCACCCGATAGCAAAAGCTCAGGGGTTGGGCCAGCAGGTGGTAGGGTGGTTAAGCCTGATTATGAGGTTCAAATCCTAGGCCTAGCGGTTTGAAACACACTCTGGGCGCACATGCGTGGTGCCCAAAATCCCAAGAGGGAAAGAGAAGGGACCAGGGCAGAGCCATCTTCTAGTGTGACAGGTGGTCAGACCGAAATGCGCGGGCAGCCCTGAGGTAACAGCAGGACAGCAGTCCCACCAATCACAGCCCGTCAGGGAGCCCTCAGAGAACTGCTTCCTCGCACCTGGCTCCTGGCGCCGGGAAGGTTGTCATCTGCCCTCCTGCCATCCCAAACATACACACAGAAGTTCAGCACCGGGATGCAATGCTAAGTCAACATCCTAATTCGCAATGGGACAATAAACAGATGGGGCAGTTCACCCACATGTGGATGTCACACCTTCAAGGTCCACGCTGGGCATGCGTTATGAGGTAATTAAATTCCTCACCTGAGAGAGGGATACGTAGCACAGGAAAAAGCCCATGAAGTCAGAGAAGCCATATATGACGACAGACCTTCCCTTGCTAAATTTTTATTACCGACTCTCATGATCAAAGTAACACCTAACCCCATGCTCAGTGCAACAGTCCTGCTCTGGCAGCTGCCACCCACACACTGTTCTGACATAGGGGTATTTCTTTTCTATAAAAATCTTCACTTTCAGGACCAGCAGTTAGCGTAATGGCTATGTTGCTGGACTCCCATGTAGTCGACCACGGTTCGAGTCCTGGACCTGGTGGCTTAAACTCACGCCGGGTGCGTGTGCGTGCGTGCCCAAGATCCTGAGAGGAGAATGGATTGCAGCGTGGCCATCCCCCCTGGGGGGGTGATTTCTCGCTTTCTATCTCTCTGTCTGTCTGGCGAGTGCACACACCCTATAGCAAAAAAACCTCTCCAAAAAAAAGGTTGGCTGAGTTTTGAAGTCTGTTCTCCCACAAAAGACTGTACTCCAGAAAAATAACAAAGAAAAGCAGTACTTAACTTCAGGAGGGTTAGTTGTTGTTTTTTTTTTTTAAAGAATTATTTATTTACTTTTATTCATTCATTTTATTTTTTTAATTTGACCAGATATATATATATATATATATATATATATATATATATATATATAAAGAGAGAGAGAGAGAGAGAGAGAGAAAGAGGGAAAGTGAGAAAGCAAGCTACCAGGTTTAGGACTCGAACCATGGTCAACCATGTGGGAATGTCCAGCACTTTAACCACCATACCACCTGCTGGTCCTGAGGGTTAGTTTTTGAAAAACAAAGACAGAAACAGCTGGCAGACCCTCTAGTACATTCTCCTTTCCCACGATTCATCTTCCACACAATTACATTTTAAAATTCTCATCCCTTACCTGTTCCAGTATCCGGAATTATTGTCAAAATTCTGAGGCACAATATTAGAAAGATAAAAGGTTTCGGCCATGGCTTTCTATTAAAAAAAAAAGAAAGAAAGAAAGAAAATTGTTACTAGCACTGAAATGCCATCCCCCCCGGGACATGATTTCTTGCTGTCTCTCTGGCGAGTGCATGCGCCCTATAGCAAAAACCTCTCCAAAAAAAAAAAAGAAAAACGCTAATGCTGAGACCAGCAGATGGCGTAATGATGTCACTGGACTCCCACGTGGACAAGCATGGCTCAAGTCCCAGACTCGGTGGCTGAAAACTCACACCGGGCACACGTGCTCAAGATACTGAAAAGAGAATGGAGGAGAAGGGACTACAATGTGGTCATCCACCCTGGGGGATAATTTCTCGCTTCCTGTCTCTGTCTCTCTGACAAGCACATGCACTCTACAGCAAAAATCTCTCTCAAAAGAAAAAAAAATACTGGGACCAGTGGGTGGCGTGGTGGTTAAGGCGCTGGACACTCCCACATGGCCAACCACGGTTCAAGTCTCAGACCTGGTGGCTTGCTTTCTCACTTTCCCTCTGTCTCTCTCTGGTCAAATGAAAATAAATAAATGAATAAATAAATAATTCTTTAAAAAAAAAAAAGAAGAAAAAGAAAAAAAACACTAATATCCAGAAGCCAGCAGGTAACATGGTGGGTAAGGCATGGGACTCCAACAAGATCAACCATGGTTCGAATACCAAACCTGGCAGCTTGAAAAATCACAGCGGCACATGTACGTGCCTACCCATATTCCCAAGAGAATGGAGAAGGGATTGCGCATGGCCATCACTCCCCTCCTGGGGAGGGGAATGATTTCCCTCTCACTGTCTCTCTCTGGGAAGTGCACGTACCCTATTGCAAAAACATAAAAGAAAAAGCAAACACTAACGCTTGTTTGCCATCTCTGAGAGTTTCTGATTTAATAGGGCTGGGCACTGGATTTTTGAAAACTTCCTCAGGTGATGATGAGTACCCAACCACTCATTCTACCTACCATCTGAATGGCGGACCACGACCTTCATGACAATAACAACAGTTCGTAATAAAGGTCAGTGTATGAAAAACACTTTATTTAAAATTTTTGCTATAGGGTGTGTGGTGCTCGCCAGAGAGAGAGAGAGACAGAAAGTGAGAAATCACCCCTCGGGGGGATGGCCACATCATCCCTTCTCCATGCTCCTCTCAGGATTTTGACACACACGTACATGCGCCTGGCCTGAGTTTCAAGCCTCCAGGTCCTGGATTCACACCAAAGTCGGCATGTGGGAGTCCAGCCACATAACCATTTCGTCATCTGCTGGTCTCAACACTTCCAATTTTGGACGGAGATTACTGCAGCTTAAAGAAGACGAAAGCTCTATGATGACTAAATGCAATGTGTGATTCGTGATTGTATACCGAGTCAAAAAGAGCATAGAAGCCATCAATAGAGTGATTCGGGAAATCTGCATATAAACTGTATTTTAGATATTATACAAATATACGAAAATAATCTGTACATGATCTTGATGTGACACTCTAGACATATATACGATTATCCTCATCCTTAGCTGAAACAGTTCCTGAGCAGTCTATTTAAGAATAAAGTGTTAAAATGTCTGCAATTTTATCAATGGTTTAAAAAAATACACACACACATATGAATAATATGTAAAGTAAATGTATCAAAATGTGTTTGCTGTACTATTTTTTCAACTAGGCTACAGATCTGAAATTTTCCAGACTGAAAATGAGGAGTTTATCTCCCAGTAGCTTTCTAGTCTCCATTTACATAGCATTTTGTTTTCTTCATTCAACCGGTTTAAAAGTGTTGCAGCATCTGATCAAAAAAAGAAGTCAGGGGGACCAGCAGTTAGCGCAATGGCTATGTCGCTGGACTCCCATGTAGTCAACTCCGGTCTGAGTCCTGGAACCAGTGGCTTAAACTCACGCCGGTTGTGTGTGCGTGCGTGCCCAAGATCCCAAGAGGAGAATGGAGAATGCGGTGTGGCCATCCCCCTGGGGGGTGATTTCTCACTTTCTGTCTCTCTGTCTCTCTGTGTCTTTCTGGCGAGCGCACTCGCTCTATAGCAAAAACCTCTCCAAAACAAACAAACAAAAAAGTCAGGAAGAATGAGAGAGAGAGTATAGAAATTCTGAATGCTTAAGTTTGGTCCCCAAGTGCCTAATCTCTACGTCCTACGGTATACATAGCATCAACCCTATAGTCCCACCCCTGCCCTCGAAAATGCCTACACTTGAAAACTTGTTATTTCCGGCTGGGGCCATGTGCCCTCGTGACCACCCACTGCCGATGTAGTCCTCGTTGAAGGCACTGAAGGCCGGAGGGATGCTGGGATCAGGCTTGAACTTACAATGTTTTCTGTCTGCACCACCTGAAGAAAAACACACAGAACGGGCAGATTATCAGTGAACAAATATCCTTCAAGATTCTCGAAGCAAGGCCAGCTGGTGACTGAGGGCTGGTATCTCTCCAAGCAGCTAGTGTAAGGGACTGTCTGCATGCCTCAAAGTCCCAGGAGGATTTAGATACTTCTCTGAAAATACGGGGTTGTCAGGAAAGTCATGATGCACTGATACACAGAAAAACAAGAAGATACATCAAGACTTTCCCAACAACCTAATGGGAAGGACTAATCTAGAAAAAAATGCTCTTTTTCTTTTCTTTTTTAAAGTATGCTATAGGACATGCCCAGAAAGAGAGGGAGAGTGAGAACTCTCCCCCAGGATAATGGCCATGCCATTCTTCTCTCAGGACTTGGGGCGTGTGTGACTTTCAGGCCATCCGTCAGATCTGGGACTTGAACCGCAGTTAGCCATGTGGGATCCGGCCGCCTTAACCTCCATGCCATTTGTTGGCCCAGGAGTGTTTTTCATACAGTGTAACCATCTGGTATAATTTTTTTTGCGTTTTTGCTATCGGGCATGTGCACTCAGTAGAGAGAGACAGAGAGAGGGAAAGTGAGAAAGCAACCCCTTACAGGGGATGGTCATGCCACAATCCCTTCTCCTCTCCTCTCCTCTTGGGATTTTTGGACAGGCACGCACATATGCCTAGCATGTTTTTCAAGTCACCAGGTCTGGGACTAAAACCATGCAGTCGGTCATGTGGGATCCAGCGCTTTAACCACCATGCCACCTGCTGGCCCCATGTAATTTAAATTTTTTTTTTTTTTTTTTTTTTGGAGAGGTTTTTCGCTATAGGGTGCGTGCGCTCGCCAAACAGACAGAGAGAGACAGAGAGATAGAAAGCGAGAAATCACCCCCCAGGGGGGATGGTCACGCCGCAATCCCTTCTCCTCCATTCTCCTCTCGGGATCTTGGGCACGCACGCACACGCGCCCGGCGTGAGTTGTAAGCCACCGGGTCCGAGATGCGAACCGCAGTCGACTACGTGGGAGTCCAGCGACATAGCCATTACGCTAACTGCTGGTTCCCTGTAATTTAAATTTTGATTCTGGCCTTCCAAGTTAAAGGAAAACTGCTGGCCAGTATTTAAGTAAAAACAATGGCTAAAGAGCTAGGCTACATAAAAAGCTTAGCTACTAATAAATTCTTGACTTTTTTAAAAAAGGCCTCCATGTTGTGTTTTGTATAAATATATCTTGACAAATCTGTATGTGCTGAAATAATGGATGTACATAGAGAGACAAAACAATTTGTTCTGGCCAGGCATGGTTGGAGTGGAGAGGTCTGGTACCCTGTACTTACTGCCTGCTTCTCCAGCCACGACAAAACAAACATTTACACCATGAGCTCTATCCAGAAATTCCGAAAGCAGAATATCTGAGTACTACGGGAGGAAAAGAATCCCAGTTTTCATCTATTTTGTGATACCTCCAGGATGGCTTGCCACAGAAGACATAAGCAAACCTTAATACTATGTTTTCTGCTGTCAGTAGATCAGGCCTTGTTAACACTATCACATTATGAGCACGAATGGACACTCTCTGACTGCTACTCAAAGAAGTATAAAATAGAAATCAATGTGGGACCAGCAGTTGGTGTAATGGCTATGTCGCTGGACTCCCATGTAGTCGACTGCGGTTTGAGTCCCAGACCCGGTGGCTTAAAACTCACGCCGGGCGCGTGTGCGTGCATGCCCAAGATCCCGAGAGGAGAATGGAGGAGAAGGGATTGTGGTGTGACCATCCCCCCTGGGGGTGATTTCTTGCTTTCTGTCTCTCTGTCTCTCTCTGTCTGTCTGGTGAGCGCACGCACTCTATAGCAAAAACCTCTTAAAAAAAATAAAAAGAAAAAGGAAATCAATGAAGTTACTAATTGTACATTTCACTTAGCAAAGAAAAATCTATAGTTACCAAACCCCAAGGTTCAGAGTAAAATATCTAGTATCAAGCTTTTGAGAATCACTTCGTAAAGAGAAAAGGTAACTGGTAATACAGAAAAAGCATCATCAGTGAACTTGTAACGGTCATTACCCCTGGAATTGCTTCCTTACGGCCAAGCTAACTCTCTGCCTGGTGCTCACAGCCCTTGGAAACTCATCTGTAGTAATCTTTTCTTTGCTATAGTGTGCGTGCGTTTATCAGAAAGATCAAGACACGAAGAGAGAAAAAGTGAGAAATCACCCCCAGGAGGATGGCCATACCACAATCCCTTCTCCTCTATTCTCCTCTTGGGATTTTGGGCACACACGCAAACGCGCCCAGCGTGAGTTTGAAGCTGCCGGGTCCGGGACTCGAACTGTGGTCCACTATACCAGAGTTCAATGATATAACCATTATGCCATCTGCTGATCCCATCATTAGTAGCAATTTCTAAAGGCCTAAGAAGATGCCTTGGGTGAGGGTTGAGAGAACAGTGATAATAGGAGAGTAAACTGGGAAAATCTACATAGAAACTAATTTGACATTAGTTATCAAGATCTAATCATCTCAACTACAGGACTCCACCAGGGTGGAAAGACGCATGAACTGACCGACGAGCCGGCCTACCCCTCCAGCCTCCTCTCACAACACTCTCCCTGCTCCGGCCACTCTGGCCTTCTTCTAGGTCCCTATAAAGGAACAAAACTCTTCCTTTACATTAGGGTTTTAATTTTTTCTTTCTTTTTTTTTAACTGCCAGAGAGTGCATGCACTGGCTAGAGACAGGGAAAACATTCCACAGAGACTATGTGGTCATGCAATAACCCTTTTCCCTCCATTTCTCCACCCTGTCGGGATTTGGAGCACATACACACATGTGCCTGCCATGTTTTTGAAGCTGCCGTGGTCGGGATTCAAACCATGTGGGACTCGGTTTTCTAAGCACAGGACTTAATTGCGGCTCTACAGGGCTGGCCCCACACGGAGGTTTTCAAAGACACAATGACTATATCCCATGGTCCATCCCACCCCTCTGCCTAGTGACTTCCATTAACCCTTCAGTCCACCTTCTCGGAGAAGCGTCACTAATCAAACCCAGGTTTTCCTGTTAAATCTCTCAACGCACTCTTTATTATTCCTTAATTTCACTATCCAAACTTACAACCACTTTCTTCAAAAAAGTTATCAATTATAATTTTATATTCCCAATTACCTGTTTGATAAGTCAACCCACTCACCCAACTTAAAGTGTCATGGAGGTAGAGAGCAGCTTCTCAGGTCACTGATATATCCCCAAGGCTCAGCACCATGTCAAAAACATACAGGCTTTTAGAAAATATTTGCAGGGCCAGCAGGTGGCGTGGTGGATAGGGGCGCTGGACTCCCATATGGCTGACCCTGTTTCAAGTCCCGGACATGGTGGTTTGCTTTCTTACTTTCCCTTTCTCTCTCTATCTGTCTGTCTGTCTGGTCAAATTAAAAAATAGTAAGAATGCCAAATGGAATTAAACAATTCCTTTTTTTAAAAAAGGAAATATTTGTTAAGGTAAAAAACAGATGATGCTCTTTGCAACAATATTTAAGACAGAACCTCCGAGGGGACCAGCAGGTGGTGTGATGGTTAAGGGGCTGGACACTCCCACATGGCCAACCACGGTTCCAGTCCTGGACCTGGTGGCTTGCTTTCTCACTTTCGCTCTCTCTCTGGTCAAATGAAAATAAATGAATGAATAAATAATTCTAATGAATGAATAAATTATTCTAATGAATGAATAAATAATTTAAGAAAAGGAAAAATGAGGACATTATAAATAAGCCCCCTTATTCTCAATTGGAAAACAGTTTTTTTTTTTTTTGGAGATGTTTTTCGCTATAGGGCGCGTGCACTCGCCAGACAGAGAGAGACACAGAGACAGAAAGTGAGAAATCATCCCCCAGGGGGGATGGTCACGCCGCAATCCCTTCTCCTCCATTCTCCTCTCGGGATCTTGGGCACGCATGCACACGCACCCGGCGTGAGTTTTAAGCCACCAGGTCCGGGACGCGAACCGCGGTCGACTACGTGGGAGTCCAGCGACATAGCCATTACACTAACTGCTGGTTCCCCTCAATTGGAAAACAGTTTTAATTGATACCTTTACTTCCATTTTTTCCCCAACCACCTACCTATGATCTTGCTTTTCGATATATGTTCAAGAACCCATTTTGGTACCCGCTTTGCCTGGTCATAAGACAAGGCGTGGTTGGTGTAGCATCTAGTCTGTGTCCCACTTAACGGGAATCCAAAGTGTTCCAAGACAGCTGTTTCTGCAGATCCTAAAATGGAAAAAAATAAAAAAGAGGTGGAAAACAAAAATAATTAATGACTCTTATTAAGACAAAAGATGACAAGGAAAAAGAAAGGGGTAAGATTTACAGAAGATTGACTCAAAAGTCTAACCAGGAAATTTTATTTTTGCAAGTATTTATAAAACAAAAACAGACATTGGCCAAAGTGTTGATTTTACCTATAACCAGCATCAAGATAAACTGTAGTGAATACATTAACTTTTAAACAAGAACCTGATCTTATGTATTAGTCTTTCACATCAAATTTCTGACTCTCCCTACCCCACAAAAAAAGCTGTATAAAAAAGCAGCATTGGGACCAGCAGTTAGCTTAATGGCTATGTTGCTGAATTCCCACGTAGTAAACCACAGTTCGAGTCCTGGACTCGGTGGCTTAAACTCATGCCGGGCGTGTGTGCGTGCGTGCCCAAGATCCCGAGAGGAGAACGGAGAAGAAGGGATTACAGCATGGCCATCTCCCCTGGGGGGTGATTTCTCGCTTTCTGTCTGTCACTGTCTCTGTCTTTCTGGAGAGCACATGCGCCCTATAGCAAAAAAACCTCCAAAAAAAGGCAGCACTGAGATCAGCAGGTGGTGTCGTGGTGGAGGTGCCTGGACTCCCACATGGCCAACCGCGGTTCAGAGCCCAGACCCGGCGGCCTGAGAATCACGCTTGGTGTGTGTGTGCGTGTGCCCAAAATCCCGAGGAGACTGGAGGAGAAGGGACTGAGGCATGACCACCGCCCTTGGAGGGGGGTGATTTCTCACTTTCCTTGATTTCTTTCTAGCAAGCACACACATTTTATGGCAAAAAAAAAAACTAACTCATGTCATCACCAGCAGTTAAGTCACCCATGATGGCTTAAGGACACTGTGTATCAATTTAAACATGGAAACTGAGGGCCAGCCTGTGGTGTGATGGCCAAGGAAGCTGGATTCCACAGGGCCAACTACGCTTCCGATCTTCGGACCTGGCAGTTTGAAAAACATGCCAGGCGCAAGACAGTGAGTACCTCAAATCCCACAAAATACAAAATTAAAGTAAGCCAATACATTCATATAAATAGAACATTTTAAGAAGAGCGAGGGCTGGCCTATAGCCTGGTAGTTGGCCAACAGCTCCAGTTCCAGTTCCAGACCTGGCCACTTGAAAAACACGCCAGGCATGGGAACCAGCAGTTAGCGTAATGGCTATGTCACTGGACTTCCACGTAGTCGACCGCGGTTCGCGTCCCAGACCCGGTGGCTTAGGACTCACGCCGGGCGCGTGTGTGTGTGCCCAAGATCCCGAGAGGAGAATGGAGGAGAAGGGATTGCGGTGTGGCCATCCCCCCTGGGGGGTGATTTCTCCCTTTCTGTCTCTATGTCTCTCTCTGTCGGTCTGGCGAGTGCACGCGCCCTGTAGCGAAAACCTCTCCAAAAAAAAAAAAAAAAAAAAAAAAAAAAAAAAAAATCATGCCAGGCACGTGTATCAGCCTAGCCAAAATCCCAAGAGGAGAGCAGAGAGGTGATCCAACATGGCCACCGCCCTGGGCAGGGTTTCCTCCCTTTCCCTCTGTCTCTTCTCAGCAAGCACATGTGTCCTCTGGGAAATTTATTTTAAAAGTGTGATGACAAAAGCACGATTAGTTTCATTGTTGTAAAAAGAGCATCATCATTCATTATTATTTCTTCTCTACCGCTGTCCTGGTGCTGAAGCAGCAAGACGTGCCCTATAGTAAGGTAAGAATAAAACTGGACGTGGTTTTCTTTCTTTTTTTGGAGAGGTTTTTGCTATAGGCCACGTGCGCTCACCAGAAAGACAGGAGAGACAGAGAGACAGAAAGCGAGAAATCACCCCCCAGGGGGGATGGCCACGCCGCAATCCCTTCTCCTCCATTCTCCTCTCGGGATCTTGGGCATGCCTGGCATGAGTTTAAGCCACCGGGTCCGGGATGCAAACCGGGGTCGACTACATGGGAGTCCAGCGACAGAGCCATTACGCCAACTGCTGGTCCCAAAACTGGTGTTGTTTTTCTAAGTGGGAGAATCCAAACACACTTCCCCTGGGGTCCGTTTCTAGATAACCTCCTCAGGACCAGCAGATGACCATGGTTATGTCACTGGACTCCCCAGTAGGCACCCAGAGTTCGAGTCCCCCAGCCTGCGGAGTAAACTCACACTACGCCCAAAATTACAATAGGAGAATGGAGGAGAAGGGATTGCAGTCCCGCCATGCCGCCTGGAGGGTAATTTCTCGCTTTCTTTCTTTCTTTTTGTCTTTCTGTCTTTATGGGGAGTAGATGCACCCGATACCAAAAATCTCCATAAACAAAAAGAAAAATCATAACCTTCTCTCGATGTCTTATTTCTCACTGTCCTCTCTCTGTCTCTGTCTCTCTCAACTCCCTAGTTCCTTTGCTAGGGACAAAAGGGGCGAGTTACAGTAGCTTGACAGGGGGAAATCGTAAGAAATGAAAATGTGCTTTTCTTTCCCTTTTTTGGACCAAATCGAAGGTACCCTGGAGACCTGAAACTTACACGCTGGGAACGGCGGGCAGGTGTTTTTTCATCTAAACGATGACAAGAGAGCGGTCACAGATCAGCTGAGACGATGGGAAGGCACCTCCATCCACACGTGCTGAGCGCGCTTAGGTGCCAGGCCCCGGGCTGGGACGGGGAGGCGGGCACGCCCCGACCCCTCCTCCAGGGCGCCCTCCGGGGCTCAGACAGCACACAAGCCGGGACGGGGACGGGGTCGGTGACTGGCGTCCGCGGGAGGGAAGGGCACGAGGGGCGAGCTGGACACCCGAAAGGCGGAACACGGGTCCGGGACCGGAGCGGGAGACCGACTTACCTGCCGGCTCGCTGGCCGCCTGCGCCGCCTCGGCGCCCTGACTCCGTAAGAACCGCAGGGCCACGAGCCCGGCTCCCGCCGCGCCCACGACAGCCCCGGCCACGAAGCCGCTCAGAAAACGCCGGGAGCCCCTGAGGCGGGAAACAAAGCTCTTGGCTGCCATCTTGGCCTTTTTCCCACCGCGCATGCGCACAGCGGGCGCGCCGGCCCAGGGCTCGCGACACGCATGCGCGGGGCCCCGAGCCCATACGCTGCCTGCCCAGTGCCTCCTACGCCCCCTCGTGACCAAGCCTGGGACTCCAGGTACCCATGGCCCACCCATCCCCATTCCTGTGCACTGGCCGAGGCGTTGGCGCAGGGACAGATGGACGCCTGACGCCTTGAGGGCTTAGTGGCGTGCACAGTCCCGAGAAGAAAATGCCTTTAGGTCCATGTTACAGGTGGGCAAACCACAGCCAAGATCCCAACTCAGGTCTGATGTCAAAGCCTGTGCGGAGAGGCCTGGCTTCAAAGTTACATTGTATAGACACATCATTACTTTTTTAAAAAAATTATTATTTTATTTAACTTTATTTATTTTTACTTGACCAGAGAGGGACAGTGAGAAAGCAAGCCTGCCAGATCTGGGACTCGAACCGGCCATGTGGGAGTCCAGCGCCCTTCACCACCACCGTGGCCACCTGCCTGCCCACTACACATCATTACAAATCATTAAAAATGGCTTTGTCAGACAGTACTCCCTGGAGGTTCAGGACCCTGAATCACCTTGCAAGAATTTGAAGCTGGCTCAACAGTTTCCCACCTTGGGGTGCTGCTTCACCTGTTAGGCTTCTGTTTACTCTCTTTGAAACCAGAATAGGGGCCAGCATTAGGTGTGGTGTTTAAGGCGCTGGACTCTCCCACGCCGGACTGCAATTCAAGTCCACAGCTCGTGGCTTGAAAATCACGCTGGGCACACATGCGTGCGCGGTGTGCCCAAAATCCTGAGAGGAGAATGAAGGACCAGGGATTGCGGCATGGCCGTTCCCGAGGGTTCTCACTATCCTATCTCTGTCTCTGTCTCTCTCCAGCGAGCACACATGTCCTAAGGCAAAAAAGAAAAAAAAGTAGGACTAATAATACTTAGACCATAGGGCTCCCATTAGAATTAAAGATGCCACTGGCGGCCAGGTGGCGTGGTGGTTAAGGGCGCTGGACGCCCGCATGGCCGGCCATGGTCCGAGTCTGGACCTGGTGCCTTGCTTTCTCACTTGCCCTCACTCTCTCACTGTCCTTCTCTGACCAAATTAAGATAAATAAATAAAGTTAAATACAATAATTCTTTCTTTTTTTTTTTTTGGAGAGGTTTTTGCTACAGGGCGCGTGCGCTCGCCAGAGAGAGAGAGAGACAGAAGCGAGAAATCACCCCCCCCCAGGGGGATGGCCACGCCGCAATCCCTTCTCCTCCATTCTCCTCTAGGGATCTTGGGCACGCACGCACACGCGCCCGGCGTGAGTTTTTAAGCCACCAGGTCCGGGACGCAAACCGCAGTCGACTACATGGGAGTCCAGCAACATAGCCATTACGCTAACTGCTGGTCCCATTAATTCTTTTTTTTTTTTTAAAGGTGACACCTGTAAGGCGTTTAGGGAGGTACTTGAGGCATGTCATTAAGTTTATCAGTCCGTGTTCTGTGCATGTCCGCGATTTTTCAGTCATCTCCACTTTCTTTGTCCTGAGAGAATGTGAAAACCAGGGGGCTGCCAGGTGGTGTGGTGGTTAAGGGGTGCTGGACTCCCACATGGCCAAGGCCTGCTTTCTCACTTTCTGTGTTTTGTACTCTGTTCCTCCCTGGACAAATTAAAATTAATAAATATATTAATTTAATAAATTTAATAATTTATTAATTTAATAAATAAAGTTAAATACAATAATTCTCTTTTTTTGAGAGGTTTTCGCTATAGGGCGCATGCGCTCGCCAGACAGACAGAGAAAGACAGAGAGACAGAAAGCGAGAAATGGCCACGCCACAATCCCTTCTTCATTCTCCTCTCGGGATCTTGGGCACACACGCACACGCGCCTGACGTGAGTTTTAAGCCACCGGGTCCGGAACGCAAACCGCGGTCGCCTACGTGGGAGTCCAGCGACATAGCCATTACGCTAACTGCTGGTTCCCTCCTCTCGGGATCTTGGGATCTATGTATTCACCAAAGGGAAAGTGAGAAAGCAAGCCACTAGGTCCAGGACTTGACCTATGTCAGCCAAGTGAGAGTCCAGCGCCTTAACAACTGTGCCACTGTAACTATTTTTTTAAATTATTTTTATTATCATTTTAAAATGTGCTATAGGGCACATGTGCTCACCAGCAGCAGAGAGAGGGAAAGTGAGAAAGCAAACCACCAAGTCTGGGACTCAAACCATGGTCAGTCATGTGGGGGTCCAGCACCTTATCCACCACACCACCTGCTAGCCACATCCTGTAACTTTGTTTTTCTTAGAATTATTTTATTTACCTTTATTTACTATTATCATCCAATTCGACCAGAGGGAAAGTGAGAAAGCAAGCTACCAGGTCCGAGACCTGAACCACCATCAGCCATGTGGGAATCCAGTACCCCTAACCACCATGCCACCTGCCGGCCCCCCATAACTAGCTCAGCAAGTGACCCGGTACTCAGCCAACTTTGGAGATAGCAGAGCTCGTACTTCGTATCCTGAATACAACTTATTTTCAAGCCTTCTCTGACCCAGGTAACAGAGCGTTGCTCAGAATTGTCTGCAAAGCACAGGACTGAGGAAGCGAGATGGCAGAATCTCGGAGACTGGGAAATCTCAGAGTTTAGGAACTTCTGTACAACTTACTGAGTCTCAGAGTAGTTCATTTAGAAGACATCGGAGGCCCTCTCCAGGCTGTGAACTTTGGGAGAAACCAAGGCCCGTGCTTAGCTTTCCAAAGAACCTGAGTGATATAAGCGGGTCTGTCGAGTGGAACACAGGGCCATGGCCTACCAGTCACTCTGCATGAGCAACAGCATGGGAGCCGAGCGACTCACAGGCCGACCGAGCCAGCCCTGCGACCAAAGAACGTGCTGTTTCCCGTATTTCTGATTCCCACGAAGACACACGTCAACCCCCTCCCATGAGACGAAGACAGACAACAGTGTTGCTTTATTCTTATTTTATTTTCATATACAAAAAGATAAAACTTGAAATAGTTCTAGATTTTTCCTCCTATCCTGTTGGGGTGTGGCTGCTTCTTCACACGGGGGGTGGGGTGGGGGACTACATTCACATCGGTTTATCTGAGGACCCAGTGCAGAGTTCAAGCAGCAAAACCCCAACTTAGCAGATCTAATTTCAAACTTGACACGCATTTCTAAAATTACCACAGGAAAAAGGAACAAAGATCCACTGCAAATGAATGAACTATGATACAATGTTCTTGCCAAAAGGTTTTCATTTTGCAACTGTAATTACACGAATGTCTGCTTGAGGCCGTTTCAGGACTGTGTGCGTGTGCGTGCGTGTGTGTGCGTGTGTGTGTGTGTATTATATATATAAAAATCAGCACACTTTTCAAATCCAGACAGGGTAACAGCAACAAGCTTAACTCTGAATATATATATATATTTTTTTTTCTTTAACATGATTACTTTAGTATAACTTTTGTTAATTCAGTAGTACAAGCTATTTCTGTTCTACGAAATTTTTATTTTATAGCTACAAAGGGTGGAAGTGACCTACCACATTTACATCTCACGTATCCCGGTAGACGAACAGAACTTACTGAATTTGAGCCCCAAACTAGAAGTCTTTACTTGTAGCACTTGAAAGAGCTTCCTGGCTTCTACAGCCTTAAGTCATAAACTAGTCACATTTCCAGAGTTTCCAATTACTCACCATTTTAAACTGTGAGAAACGGGTGAATTCAAACTCTTAATTACAATTTTTTATATACAAGTTAGATAACACAGCTCAATAAGACTTAGCTATCCATCCGAAGCCCGACACATACATTCTCCACTAAGTTAGACAAGTCTTGGGGTTTTCCTTCTTTCCCTTTACAAATAATGTACAAATTTAGAAGTAGCTGGTAAAACTGATATATATATATATATATATATATATATATATATATATGTGTGTATATATATATATATATATATATATGTATATATATAAAAGATGGCAAATGAAAGGTGACATTTTCTGTTGCAAAAATTGTTCTGCAAATCATGTACTCTGCTGTGTTCTTTAACTCTATGTCTGTGACGTGCAGAAAGCTCTTTTCCAAAGAATTCATGTCAAACTCGATGTACGTTAAATTTACAGGACTGTATGAAGTTATTCAGATTCAAGACAAATATGGGGAAAGATTAAGAGGTGAAACTTTGGCCTTAAGGTCACGTCAAATTCCTAAGCAGATTCTTTGATACAGTTGAAAAATGGCATTGTGTGGATTTGTGGCATGGAAATGCGATCTAGAAATGTGTCTAATCTGCAGTAACCCTCTCCCTAATTCTCAAGTACCACTCGACTTTCTTTGCACTTTTACAAAATTCTAGAAAAACATGAGGAAAGGAAAAAAAAAAAAAAAAAAAAAAAAAAAAAAAAAAAAAAGGAGCCGCTGGCATTCTAGCGATTCCTCCCTGCACGGGTGGTCTGAACGTTCCCGAAGGCAGCGGCCTTTGACGACGACTTGGATCCTTTCGAACGACAACTCGGATTTTGCCCACTGTCGCCTACTCTCATCTCAGTCACTGTTGGTGTCACATGGAGGATTGCATTTTTCCCTCATGAAGAGAGGATTTGGCTACACGTACACTTAACTCATGGCAGTGCTCTGAGAAGACCCCACTCGAGCTGAAGCACTTGCAGAGGGGCTGAACTCAACGGTCCGCCGAATGGGGCAAGACCAAAAGCTGAGTGCGCCTGGCCAGGGGCCCGCTGCCGATGTCCCCTGCCATGGGACAGCAGGACAGCCCGGGTGGGCGGCCCCCGCTCCATTGGCCGAGTTCCCACTTTTCATCCTGATCTGCCATCTAAGCCCCGGGGACAAGAATTCAGGTGTGGTTGGTGACTGCTGGTTAATTAAACTTTTTGAACTGGTAAAAAAGGCTCTTTAAAAAATATATATATATATTTATTTAAAATACATCAAAATGACAAACAGCCGTATCCCACAAGGCCTGTTTCACAGCGACGGACGCTACAGACGCCTTCCCGAAATGCACTGTGATGGACGGTGGGGTGCGCGATCCTGCCACTGAGAGGAATGTCCTACTGTGCAGCTTTAGCGACCGGAAATGTGTTACGAAGAGCTGGTCTTTGGGACTAACCTGCGGCCAGGGCCAGCCGGTAAAATCACCTTGCCTCTCCGACCCAAGAATACTGACAGTGGCAGGATTCGAAGAGGGGCACGGGAAGCACCGTTCGGGGTGACACTGCAGACCCGCCCGCCCCAGTGCCACCGCGAGCCAGCCGGCAGCCCCCTCGGTCCTGGGGAAGAGTTTTGCTTGGAAACGAGGCAGGCTTCCGCGTGTGGATACGGGAAGTCTGCCGCAGCGAGCGGGCCCAGATGGCGACACTGTTCAACGTGAGGTCTGAGGTAACTGGTTCTTAAATGTCCTGGATGGCGGAAGTGCATCCAGAAACTAGAGCTGGGAAAAGGAAAAGTTGGGGGTGGGGCCTAGAAAAGACAAGTAGAAAAACGCTTACAGCAGTTGCTTTTTTTTTTGGGGGGGGGGGGGCATGAAAACAAAGGCACAACAGAATTACATTCTAAGACACGTGGCTGGGGAGCAGAGACGTGGTTTTCTGTTTGTTTGTTTTTTTTTTTATGGGGACAGAGAAAGGAGTGATGGGTTGGCTCCCAGAGTGCTACGAGATCTGCTGGAACTAAATCTATTCCCAGTATAGGAGTCACGTGTCCGATGCCCTAACTCAGGATGAACAAAGCCAGCTGGCTGAAACCACACATCAAGGAGTCTTGAAAACACTGTCCCATGTGCTGCACCTCTGAAGCAGCAGCCTGAAGCAGGCACGCAGGGTCTGGGGACAGGCCATCAGCCGGGCCTTACAACTGGCCATTTACAGGCCCCGGAATCCGCTTCACAATCTGCTTCCCCAAAGTCCCACCCAAGTAACCTCCACTCTGCTCTAGACTGAAAGGGACGAAAGGGAGACCGCCTTCCCTATTACGCAGTGGCCTGAACTAGGCGGGGACGGCAGGAGAATGTTTGCAGGTATTCGGAAAACGCCCCGCTCTTACTGGGGTGCTCAGCTTCCTCAGCGAGCCCCTGGACGTGGCGAGTGAGTGGTCAGAGAACAAGGGCACCTGGCACTGCCTGGGTGGCTCAGTCGCCGTGACCACGTGCCACCGTCCTCCCGCTCTCCGAGCTCCAGGGGTCACCTGTCCCCAACGTTTGACAACGTGGCCCTGGGTAATCGAGTCTGGTGTTACTCAACCCATTGAATCCCCACGGACGAGATTTTGTAGCCTGAATCTTCTAGTCCTAGTCCACCCCAATCTGGACCCCCATATCATTTCTGTTCCCCCGAAAACCCCCGCACCACTACATCCTGCCACAGGAGCTTACAGACGGATTTTTAACCTCGGAAACCTTTGTTCAACAGAAAGCTAAGGAGGAAGCGCAAATGTAAGACCCACGACCGGGCCCTGTCCTCCCAGGCCTCCCCCAGCCTGCGAGGAGCCCGGCCACACGGCCACGGGGAGGTTCTGACCGCAGACGGCCCGTGAGCTGACTGGTCTACCAGTGCACCCCAAGGCCCCAGAGCACTAAGCAGAAGCCCCACAGCACGCATGCTCCAGTGTACATTTCCCTCGAAAGGTAAAGCTCATTAATTCGAATTACAAAACCATTCTCATTCCCATTCACTAGACTTTATAAAAATAATCTGTGGTATAAAACAATCTCTGCATTGCGTAGAAGAACCTGTCAGGTGACGTAACTAAATATAGATGTAGAGCAATAGCTTTTATTTAAAAAAAAAAAAAAAGAAAGAAACAAACAAACAAAAAAATTCAAGTGTGGTATCTCTACCATATAACCTATTCTTTTATTTACAATGCTACCTAATAACACTCTGATGCAAACATGATTTGGAGAGTCGGGGTGGGCCCTTCCTCTGCCAATAGCAGAAGGTCCCAGGACCCAAGACAGACTCTTGCACTCACCCACACGAACCGACCTTACCTACCTGGAAAACTAAGGAGGGGGCCGCGCTCTTCACAGCTGTGACCTCAAAAATGTAAACTTTGTGAATGAATGGGACACTCTTCTGTAGCCTGGCTCACACCTGCACAATCCAGCACATACACACACGACCACGTGTCACTCTCGAGTGTCCTGTGGAAACGGGGCAGCGAAGGGCCCATTGCCACACACTGGCATTTAGAGAACATGCATTTTAATTCTTGAAAGAGAAAGAACAACAACAAAAAAAAACCTTCTGTTATCTCTAAGAGCTGCCACAGGAGCAAAAAAAAAGTACCCCTGGTTTTGGCATTACAGGGGTACGGGGAGTACCACAATCAATATGTCTCGCGTCACTCACACCTGGAAGATACCAATCATGAAAATGTAAAAGCTTGATACAACTGAAACAGCGGTGAAATTGTTTAAATTCAAAGTCCTGTCCAAAACAAAGTTTACGGTGAACTCAAAATGAGTATGGGAACCAGCAGTTAGCGTAATGGCTATGTCGCTGGACTCCCACGTAGTCGACCGCGGTTCGCGTCTCGGACCCGGTGGCTTACAACTCACGCGGGGCGCGTGTGCGTGCGTGCCCAAGATCCCGAGAGGAGAATGGAGGAGAAGGGATTGCGGCGTGGCCATCCCCCCTGGGGGGTGATTTCTCGCTTTCTGTCTCTATGTCTCTCTCTGTCTGTCTGGCGAGCGCACGCACCCTATAGCGAAAAACCTCTCAAAAAAAAAAAAAAAATGAGTATAAAATAGAAACATTCAAAATATCCTACTAGGTCATTAGGACTTTTCTTTGTTGGTAGGTTAGGAGCCTTTCAGGCCCACCAACTGTTTTACAACTGTGATTGGGTCAAGTGAATCCATTTTTTTTTTTTTTTTTTGGAGAGGTTTTTCGCTATAGGGCACGTGCGCTCGCCAGACAGACAGAGAGACAGAAAGTGAGAAATCACCCCCCAGGGGGGATGGCCACACCGCAATCCCTTCTCCTCCATTCTCCTCTCGGGATCTTGGGCACGCACGCACACGTGCCCAGAGTGAGTTTTGAGCCACCGGGTCCGGGACACCAACCGCGGTCGACTACGTGGGAGTCCAGCGACATAGCCATTACGCTAACTGCTAGTCCCAAGTGAACTCATTTTTAAGGGGATGTTTTAAATTTGATTTTCTTTTTCCTACAAAACTAAGTCATCTTAAAAAAAAAAAAGTTTCCAAGCCTTCGAAAGGTCTGGAATACATTCATAGGTAGACTGCTGGTAACAAATCAACTCCCTGGAACCTCAGAACTATGCTTATAACCCCGAATTCATGAAACATCTGTAAAACTAGACAGAGACCAGATACAGTTCATCAGCTGAATGACGGGGCCTGCTTAACAAAACCATGACTGCCGAGCAAGACTAAATCCTCGCCATCAGGTTGAACACATTCGTTTCTGAATATTTTATTAGTTTAGCTTTTGCGAACTGCCACTCACCGAGGAAAATTCCTGTCACCCAAGTGAAAAGGAGAGAAAAGCCACCCTGGCCTCTCCGCTTTTTGGACGCTCCCCTAGGGTGGGGGGCGGGCGAGTCGAGTCTTAGAAAGGTAACATCTGAGGCCCCTGAAATGGGACGCAGGCCTGGCCATCTCTCCAAAGGTTCGCCACCAAAAACCCAACAGGCTGAAAGAGCTGAGAGTGAAGATCGAACCGCGGTACCTCTTGGACTATCAGATGTCAGTATCTCTCTCATGAGCCAAGTCCTCCAGGATAACGACTAGCTGTTCAACTCCTAGTCACCATTCCAAAAATTTACACATGTTATGTTTACGGTCTCATTTTAGAAGCAGGCAACTCCTTATAGTACCAACAGGCTGGGAAATCTATACTGCATGCTAAAAAAAGCCAAACTTCTGCTTGCAAGAGGCCCAGCGAGTCCTCCCGCAGGAAAGTCACCTCCCCGCCCTCAGGGCCACGTGCGTCGCGGCCACACGGTGGGCCTTCTGAAGGACACTCAGTACCGAACTGGGCTTGCCCACAAGGAGGATGTCCACACAGAACCCTCACAACCGGGGCCGAGGACTCGGCCGACCGGAGAGGAGGGTGGCACAGCGAACTGCAGTGTGGGTGCTCTGCTTTCCAGAACATCGAGCCACGCCGAGAGGGCCAGCCTGGGCCCCACTGTGCTGGCGCAGGAGGTAGGAGGGCTGCTGCATGATGCTGGGGCCGGGCACGGGGCCCTGGGCTCGCCTCCCAGGTCTACCCGAGCAGCACATGATCCTGGCCGGCTGCAGGGTGGAGGCAGCAGCAGTTGTAGGTACAGAAGTAGTTGGCGTGGGACTGCTGTAGGTACCTGTTTCTCTCACTCTCTCTTAAAAAGAAAATACTGGTTAAAAAAATAAGAGGATCGACCTAACCCCATGGGGCAATGGAAGAACTCCCTTGGTGGCCTGGAGATGAGAGACCCCTCCCTCTGTGGAGAACCCGTAAGCAGGAGACATATGAACAGCCTTCAGACAATGTCCCAGGCTGAGCCACCTCTTTATCTGTGCGAACGCCCACGAGTCCGCGCAGGACGACCTCAGTGAGCAGCACTGGCTCGTCCGGGGACGCCCCCCAGGCAGGACTGATCCCTCGGAGCCTCCACCCCGAGAAGACAGAAGGCCACGCGGGCGAGGGCTGGTGAGGCTCATCACTTCTGCTCACGGCCGGGTGCCCCTTCCTCCCAAGCACCGTCTGGCTGCCGCCCCCGCCACAAGTAACTCATTCGGAGAACTCCTGCCAGGGACCACGGTCTCGGGAGGAGCCCGCTGGCACCGACACTCTGCAGGACCCGGTGACGAAGTGGCTGGGGGTCTCACTCACTTCCTGCTCACTCCTGGACTTCTCGGTCATCACAGGTGTTTCCAAAAGGACACTCTTCCCGAAGGACCCTGACGGCGGGGGCCTGCCTGGATGACGGTGCCCTGGCAAGGGAGGGGCGAGGACCCTGGCTACTTCTCCCCTCCAGCTTTGGCCCTCCCGCCTCTCCTGGGGTGGTCTTGCAGGCGGGACAGGCCCCATGCCCACCGGTCTGCCACAGCGCTCGGGGCAAAACAGAGCAGCAGTCACCCGAGCTCCGGAGGAGTGACCGTGCCGTGAACTTGGTGAAGAGCACAGGCCACGGACCTATGACCCAACAGCCATAAACGGGGGGCTGAGAGGGCTCACTCCTCGAAAACCACAGACAAGCACTACCTGAGGCCAAAGACCCACCAGGCGCCCAGACACGCGCCCTCTAAGATCACGGGCCTTGGAGCCATCGGCAGCCAGGAGCGCCACCTGCTGGTGCAGGCCAGGAAAGGCAAACTGAAACTCCCAGGCCGCCAGAGACCGCCCAGTATCTCCCCTCTCCCTGGCCACACCTAAAAGGCACCAACCTCTGGACATGTCACTGCGGTGGCAAGGCCCCATGGGGACATTACAGCAGCTGGGTACAAGAAGACCACCCAGAGAAGAGGCATGCAGGTCTGCCCTGTCTGTACTGCCTCCTGACTAGGTCAAAGCTGCTTCTCAAAGGATCAAGCCAACGTACAGAAGAAAACCCACGCAGAGAAAAACCTAGGACCCAGTGGGGAGGCTGGGGTGCAGTGGTCCACGCCGGGGACGGTCACTATTGGTAGTGGACGGCTGCATTTGGTAGCGGTTCTCTTATTTCTTCTGAGAATGAAAAAGGAGAGATGCCTGCAACTGCCGGAGGAGAAAGCTGAAGAAATTAGATATGGCACTTTTCAATAAATATTTTAAAGCTTCTTAAAGAAATAAGTGGAAAAGAAAAGCAACTGCTGTAAGGCCTGTTTTGTCGTTTAAAAGGATTCCAATGGAAGAAAAATACCACCACACAAAATCAAGTCGTTAAAAAAAAAAAAGGAAAGACAAAAGACAACAAGAACACAGAAGCCCGTCCCTGTCACTACTTGGCCAACCCACATTCTGACCCACGAAACAAAAACTGAGCTCCGAGAGGGTAGCGGCTGGCCTCCCACGGCACCCTACGCCAGAACACCTAGGACCGAAGCACACGGCTAAGTGGCAGCCCCGGGGGCTGTGCGGGGCCTGGGGTGGGGAGCAGATGCCCAGGTGGGTGCACTGCCCGGCACGCCGGGCACCCGGTGGCTGCCGCCACCCCCAGACACGCCCTCTGGCAGACTGCCCTGAGTCACAGGGTGGATGGGCAGAGGCGCTGTGGATCCCTCCTGCTAACACTGCGGCTGATCTGCTGATGAAATTAAGTCTCAAGTAAAACGACCTCACGCGGGTCTAAGGGCTACGATGTGACCCCCTTAAAGCGGGGTGACGCGCCCTCCCCAACACTGACCAGTCGAGTAACGGGAACCATCTGAGCTTCCAGAACACCCAAGAAGGGCCCCCCTCTTCAGTTCTCGCAAGTCAACCTCTCCTCATCACATGCCAACGTGCCCACCCTCAAGATGAAGAGATGCGCTGTTTTAAAATAAAATGGTGTCAAGAAACAGAAGGAAAAACCTTCGCCAACGAAAACGAGGAATGCCCAGACTCAGCCCAGACAGCCAACCTACATTTGATGACAATTATTTACAAGGGGGGAGTTATCCAACAAAAATCAGGAACACTTTCTAGGAGATGCAAACTTTTTTTTTTTCTTTTTCTCTATTTCTTTTAAACTTCCTTGTCATAAAACCCAACTTACATTAAAATATACTTACTACAAGACAAACGACTAACAAAATATATAATAAAACTTACACAAGTAGAAAATTCTGAGGTATTTCTGGTTTGAGGTGGTCTGTGGTCGTGAAGTTTTCATTCTCTTAACTTTTTCAAAATTTAAACCTCGGAAGCCATATAGCAAAGCATGTGTTTATAGGTGGACATGTGTGTGTTTTGTTTGAAGAAGAAGAAAAAAAAAAAAAACTTACCATGTTTCATTAATTAAAAAAAAAAAATTCAAATGTTGAAACAGCAGCATTACGAACATTCGCTGACTACAGCAAGGTTATGGCATAATAGAAAAAGTTTGTTTTTTTTTTTTTTTTAGAATATGCACCACTTTAAGGGGTCTGGAGAAAAAAAGCCATGTCCACGAACCACAGGAAGGGGACAGTAGTGTCACCATACGGTGCAGAGCCAGAGCTGGAGGATGCTCAGGGTCACCAAAGAGGCAGGCCTTGGAGGGCCTCACCCAGGAGATCCCCTTGCCCCGGCTGTGAGGGCGCCCCCCCCTGTGGGCATTTCCCTGAACTGCTCCAGGAGGAGACAGTATTTCAACTTTCCCTCCGTTAGAGAGATTTACAGCATCATGTCTTACGAAGAATGTGATGGTCTGTACCCTCGCCTAATCCTAAACTCAGGGTGGGAAACGTGTTCCATCCTATGCCCAAACCCAAGCTGGTGGAAAGACGGTAGTCAGGGCCAGCGGCTGGGTCCGAGCTGCCCCTGCGCTCCTCAGACCTTCTGGAAACCCCACTCCGGCCGTAACGCTCGGCCTCCACAAGGTCCTTCCCCCTCGATCCTTGGTTACCTGAGAAGTAGCCTCCACAGCGAAGGATGTCGCTCTGAACGTGCCCGAGTCCAGTGTAGCTCTGTCCCCAACCCGACCCCCGCGCCACCCTCCCTTCCAGCTCCACTCTGAACCATCCTCGTCCTCATCCTGGTTTCTCCTCGGTCAGGACGACACCCATTAGATCCATGAAAGACACGTCTGCTGTTTTGTAAGCTAAGAGGGAGAAAGATAAAACCGGAGGTGGGGAGGTGGGGACGGGGACGGGGAGGGGAGGAGACGCCTCCTTGGAGGAAGGTGAGTTCGTATGTAACAGTCTTCAAAGGTTCCTCTAGGTAGAGTTTGCAGCATTAGAGTTTCCTAAGACAGGAGATGGGTTTCTTTGTGTCACAGGTTCTGAGACGACACAGAGGGAGCAGGCAGGAGCGGCGAGTCCCGAAGGACAGGAGGTGGCTGAGGCTCTTGAGCGCGGCGCCGGCTCTGCACGCGGGGCTCAGCACCCCGGCGCCCGCTGACGCGTCCGCTGCCTGCGGTACAGTAGAGCAGTATGCTGGTAAAAACTGATCCATCCAAAAATAATATTAATAATAATAATTAGAATAATTAGAATAATAATAAAAAGTCAAGGTAAAATAGCAGCTGCATTTTATGTGTTTGTTGGTTTTATGAGATTTCCAAAACAAAACACAACTTTCTTTTTTTTTTTTTTTCCTTTTTTTTTTCTTCAGATCCACTGAGTCCGGAGACGCTCGTGTCCTGGGTTTAGATGCTTGACTCTTTAGGGGGCAGGTCCACGTTGGTGACGGAGGTCACCAGGGAGACGAGACAGTCCGAGGTAGTGCCGTTGACCGACCTCCGGATCAGGGACACCCGCTCCTCCACGCAGCCCGCAGACAAGCGAGCCTCCGCGTCGTGGTCCCAGCACTCTTCAATGGTCACACAGAGCTGGGCCAGGCCCTGTGCAGAGGTGGGGAGAGGGAAAAGATACCCCTGTTAGGGCCCCTGAGCGAGGACGAGCCTGGGGTTGCCAAGGGAGCCTCCCCCTGACCGCAGGTCCCTGCTCCCGTGGCGGCCCCCTCTCTGCCCACAGCCTGGCCCCGCACCGGGTGCTTCAGCCAGTGATCCTTAATGGCAGGCCTCATCTTCTTGTGCACGACCACCTCCTGCAGCTCCTCCAGCGAAGGGTGCTGGCCAATTTCTTCCTCGAAGGGCAGCATGTACTCGTCCACGGGTCCTGGAGGTGGGAGAGAGCGCCTGGTGGGACCGCAGCGAGGGCCCGCTGCTCCCGAGCCACTCCCCGGAATGCCCGAGCGGCTCCCCCTCACCATCTGCAGCCTTGCAGCGAGACACGAGCTCCCACAGCACCAGCCCCATGGCGTACATGTCGATGCGCAGGAAGGCGTCTCTCTGGAAGTTGATGGCTCCCTCGAGCACCTCAGGGGCCATGTACCGTCTCGTGCCCACCTACGTGAAGACACAGAGGCAGGGGTACAGACTGGCCACACGTGGATAACCACACGCACGGTGGTGGCAGACAGGGCGGAGTGGAGCTCAGAGCAGGTGACCGAGGGTGGCAGCCCCGACTCACCACGCTCACGGCAGTTACGAGAGGTCGCGGCATGAACCACACCGTGATGTTTTAAAATTCAGAAATACTTGGGGCCAGCAGGTGGTGCGGTGGCTAAGGGCACTGGACTCCCACATGGCTGAAAGCGGTTTGAGTCCCAGACCTGGCGGCTTGCGTTCTTTCTCTCTCGCTTTCTGGCGAAATTTAAATAAATAAATAAATAAATAAATAAATAAATAAATAATTCTTAAACTTTGGAAATCCTCAATGATTATTTCTTGAGACAAAATTAATCTAAGATGGAACTGCTACCAAATGACTACAGCAAGACCACAAGAGATGATGTGTGCTTTATCACATTAACACGGGGAGAGGGGGCCGTTAAAAATACTCGCATAGAGACCAGCAGTTGGCGTAATGACTATGTTGCTGGACTCCCATGTAGTCGACTGCGGTTCGAGTCCCAGACTGGTGACTTAAACTCACACCGGGTGTATGTGCATGCGTGCTCAAGATCCCGAGAGGAGAATGGAGAAGGGATTATGGTGTGGCCATCTCCCCTGGGGGGTGATTTCTCGCTTTCTGTCTCTCTGTCTCTCTCTATCTTTCTGGCGAGCACATGTACCCTATAGCAAAAGCATTTCTAAAAAAAAAAAAAAAAAAAAAAAAAAAAAAAAAAAATTTAACATAAATTGCTTTAAGGTGATTTGCTAGTTAATTTGTTAGGTTTACTTTTTAGTTACTCTGCCTAGATTTTTCATTTAGATTCTTAGTACATTTCTACCTTATCTTACGAAGTAATAACAACTGAAAGAGAGAGAGAAGGAAGATTAACGTGGTGAGGACCGAGGGCGGAAGCTCGGGCGGGATCTGCACTTCTCGGGGTCTGGCTCAGGGAGGCCTCGGTGTCCCTCTGGTTCTCTGCGTTCTCACCCTTCTCTGAGCTCACACAGTGACCCCTGCCCTGGCACCTCAGCAGCTAAGCACCAAGGGCAAGTATCTACCCTGAGACAACTCCCTAGCCCCCCAGATCTCCTTACCTGCCCGTGGGTGTCCCCTGGAGGTTTTCCCGGCTCGAACCGAACGGCCAAGCCGAAGTCAGCCAGCACGGCCGTGAGGTCGCTCTTCAACAATACATTCTTGCTTTTGAAGTCCCTGCGGAGACGGAGATGGGTGGGCTGAGGGCGCTGTACCTCACCCTCCAGCCCCTGCCCCGGCTCCCGAGATGTACTCTGTGCCCTCCACCTCAGACGGGGCCACTCCACCTATCTGAGGGCGAGGGCGGGCTGTGCTGGGCACAGAGGTGAAGCCACAGAGGTGAGGCCGCACAGCAGGCAGCTTCAGGAGACGGGGCGGGCACAGGAACCCCCCACTGCCTGACACAAGGTGTCTGCAGGGTTGGCACGGCAACGCCTACACCTACACCCGCGGGCAGATCCTGTCCCAATCCCCACAATATCTAAGGTTGGCCCAGACATTCTCAGAGCGGCTGGAGACAGGCACATTAGCCTGCGGTGTCAGTTTTCAGGGAGAAATTCACACTACAGGCATGTCCGTAAGAACAGGAATTTAACAGTAACTTGCTTCCTCAAAAACAAAACAAAACAGGGAACCAGCAGTTAGCGTAATGGCTATGTCGCTGGACTCCCACGTAGTCGACCGTGGTCCCCGTCCCGGGCGCGTGTGTGTGCGTGCCCAAGATCCCGAGAGGAGAATGGAGGAGAAGGGACTGCGGAGTGACCATCCCCCCTGGGGGGTGATTTCTCGCTTTCTGTCTCTATGTCTCTCTCTGTCTGGCGAGCGCACGCGCCCTATAGCAAAAACCTCTCAAAAAAAAAAGGACCGGCAGTTGGCATAATGGCTATGTCTATGTCACTGGACTCCCATGTAGTCAACCACGGTTCAAGTCCCAGACCCGGTGGCTTAAGCTCATGCTGGACGCATGTGCGTGCGTGCCCAAGATCCCGAGAGGAGAATGGAGGAGAGGGGATTGCGGTGTGGCCATCCCCCAGCGGGTGATTTCTTGCTTTCTGTCTCTCTGGCGAGTGCACGCGCCCTAAAGCAACAATTTCTCAAAAAAAAAAAAAAAAAAAAAAAAAAAAGACAGGGCCGAGGCAAACAGTATGGAGTAAGCATATTTAACCGCAAAGCCTGAAATGCCCCAAATTCGAAACCTTTTGGACGCTCACACACTCCGCAAGTGAAGTCCTCCATAAGTCTCATGGGACAGATCAGCCAGGGCTGCACTACAAAAGCACAGCGTAAAATCACCTTCGGGCCATGTGCCAGGCGAAGGGGAAGCACGTGAACGTCATGTTCAGACTTTGCTCCCATCCCTAAGTATCTCATTATGTACACGCAAATATTCCAAAAACCAAAAAAATCTGAAACCCGAAACACGTGTGGTCGCAGGCGGGCGCTGGGTAAGGGACGCTCTCGCAGGCGGTACTGAGGGTTCAGTGCGCTGGTGCTTCTCAAGGACTTCAAGCCGCGCCTGCCACTCAGCGAGCGTGATGGTGACCAGTTAACACGCTGGCTCCTGGAGCACGGCTCAAGGACCCCAGAAGCCCATGAGACTGCCGCAGGGACCCCACAAAGCCAACGTCATTTTCATACCAACCCGTCGTTTCTTTCCTGAGCGAGTGACGGACAGGGACAAGTACCGGCAACAGGCTCTCAGCCCCCCGGCACAGTTCTCCAGGGGTCGACCTGGGAACTGAGCGGTCTCCGCACGCCCTCCAGCGCTGCAGAGAGCCGTCCTGCGGCACCAGCAGAGCACCCGGCATTTGCCCTTTGAAAGCTCATTCCCTCCGGGGGACAGAGCGGTTTCCCAGAGGCCCCGGCATCTATGAACCACGGGCGGCCAGGGAGATGGGCAGATGTGCTCAGTACAGACAGACACAACCCACACACACCAAAGCTCCTTCTAAGAGCACAAGGGCTCCTGACCAGGGCAGCAGGTGGTGTGCTGGCTAAGGAGCTGGATCCCGCATGGCCCACTCCGCAGTTGGAGTCCCGGACCCAGCAACTTGAAAAACACACCAGGTGCGTGTGCCCAGAATCCCGAGGGAAGAATGGAGGAAAAGGGATTGCAGCAGGTCCACTTCCCCAGGGGGGTGATTTCTCATTTTCCCTCCCTCTCTGATGAGCACACACAGAAAGAAAGAAAGAAAGAAAGAAAGAAAGAAAGAGAGAGAGAGAGAGAGAGAGAGAGAGAGAGAGAGAGAGAGAAAGAAAGAAAGAAAGAAAGAAAGAAAGAAAGAAAGAAAGAAAAAAGAGGAAGAAAGAGAGAAAGAGAAAGAAAGAGAAAGAAAGAGAAAGAGAGAAAGAGAGAAAGAAAGAGAAAGAAAGAGAGAAAGAAAGAGAGAGAGAGAAAGAAAGAAAGAGAGAGAGACAGGAAGAAAAGAAAGAAAGAGAGAAAGAAAGAGAGAAAGAAAAAGAGGAAGAAAGAAAGAAAGAGAGAAAGAAAGAAAGAGAAAGAAAGAGAAAGAGAGAAAGAGAGAAAGAAAGAGAGAGAGAGACAGAAAGAAAAGAAAAGAAAAGAAAAGAAAAAGAAAAGAAAAGAAAAGAAAGAAAGAAAGAAAGAAAGAAAGAAAGAAAGAAAGAAAGAAAGAAAGAAAGAGGAAGGAAGGAAAGAAGGAAGGAAGGAAGGAAAGTAGGAAGGAAGGAAGGAAGAAAAGCAAGAAAATGTGGGGGACAGAAAAATTTGAGAACTGCTGCGTCAACTCTCTAAATATAGTCATGGAGTCAGCATTTCCTCATGTGGCCATTAGAGGTCACCAGAAAACCAGTTTGTGGGGCCAGACCATACCCCAGGACTCGCCCAGGTTTGGCACGCAGCTGCCCCGACACCGCAGCAAACGAAGCCGTGTTCTGTAAGTTGAGTCACATCCTGAGCTTGCTCTCACCCATCAACCCTCCTGCAACTCCAGGCCACGCGCAAGAAGAACGCCTGCACCCACATACCTGTGGGCGATAGACGGCTTGTGGCCCTCGCCACGACACCAGGGCACATCCTCGTGCAGGTATGAGAGGCCTCGCGACATCGTCTCTGCCACGTGACACAGTTCACTCCACGTGATGATGTTCCCCTTGAGGTAATCCGTGAGGGAGCCCTAAGGGAAACCAGCACAGAACTTGGGGACAGGCTCTGGGTGCCGGACAGGACCCCGCTTCTGCCCCGGGAAGGATAGGCTGATGGTTAGCTTCTCTCCCAGAAGGCCACGCGTGTCATGGAAGATGGATGAGGCCAGAGGGTGTGGCGTGAAGTCACTGCTCTACGGCGGAAACCATCCTGGGGATGCCGTGGCCACCACGGCAGGGCAGGGCCCGGCAGCAGTAGGCCCCTCGGCGCCCACGGGGCCTGGCCGGCCAGTCCCTGGCAGTGTGCTCACCTTGTCGTGGAAGGCCGTGATGAGCCACAGCTCCACGTCGAGGCTGGAGCCGCGCTTCTCCGCGGCGATGAACTGCAGCAGGTTCTCGTGCTTCATGCCGGGCGTGCTGAAGATCTCCCGCTCACTCTGCCACGACTGCTTGTCCTGGTGTGGGGCCGACAGCTCAGCCCTGCTGCAGCCACACGCCCTACAGCCGTCCCTACCCCTGTCCTGGTGTGGGGACGACAGCTCAGTCCTGCTGCAGCCACACGCCCTACAGCCGTCCCTACCCCTGACCTGGTGTGGGGGACGACAGCTCAGTCCTGCTGCAGCCACACCACCCTACAGCCGTCCCTACCCCTGACCTGGTGTGTGGGGGATGACAGCTCAGTCCCTGCTGCAGCCACACCGCCCTACAGCCGTCCCTACCCCTGACCTGGTGTGGGGACGACAGCTCAGTCCTGCTGCAGCCACACCGCCCTACAGCCGTCCCTACCCCCTGGTGTGGGGACGACAGCTCAGTCCTGCTGCAGCCACACCGCCCCTACAGCCGTCCCTACCCCTGTCGACTGGTGCAGCCACACACGCCCTACAGCCGGGCCTGGTGTGGGGGACGACAGCTCAGTCCTGCTGCAGCCACACCGCCCTACAGCCGTCCCTACCCCTGTCCTGGTGTGGGGACGACAGCTCAGTCCTGCTGCAGCCACACCGCCCTACAGCCGTCCCTACCCCTGGCCTGGTGTGGGGACGACAGCTCAGCCTGCTGCAGCCACGCCGCCCTGCAGACCTGGTGTGGGGACACGCCAGTCTAGCCACACGCCCTACAGTCCCTACCCCTGGCCTGGTGTGGGGACGACGACAGCTCAGTCCTGCTGCAGCCACCTGCTGCACCACACCGCCCTACAGCCGTCCCTCAGTCCCCAGCCACACCGCCCTACAGCCGTCCCTACCCCTGGCCTGGTGGGGGACGACAGCTCAGTCCTGCTGCAGCCACACCGCCATCCCTACAGCCGTCCCTACCCCTGGCCCTGGTGGTGGGGACGACAGCTCAGTCCTGCTGCAGCCACACGCCGTCTACAGGTGTGGGGACCAGCTCAGTCCCTACCCCTACAGCCGTCCCTACCCCTGGTGTGGGGGACAGACCTGCTGCAGCCACACCGCCCTACAGCCGTCCCTACCCCTGCCTGCACAGCCACACCGCCCGCCCTACAGCCGTCCCTACCCCTGGCCTGGTGCAGCCACACCGCCCTACAGCCGGGCCTGGTGTGGGACGACAGCTCAGTCCTGCTGCAGCCACACCGCCCTACAGCCGTCCCTACCCCTGGCCTGGTGTGGGGACGACAGCTCAGTCCTGCTGCAGCCACACGCCCTACAGCCTACAGGTGTGGGGACGACAGCTCAGTCCTAGCCCCCTGTCCCTGGTGTGGGGACGACAGCTCAGTCCTGCTGCAGCCACACCGCCCTACAGCCGTCCCTACCCCTGGCCTGGTGTGGGGACGACAGCTCAGTCCTGCTGCAGCCACGCCCTACAGCCCTACCCCTGTCCTGGTGTGGGGACGACCTCAGTCCTGCTGCAGCCCCTACAGACCCCTGTCCTGTGTGGGGACGACAGCTCAGTCCTGCTGCAGCCACACCGCCCTACAGCCGTCCCTACCCCTGACCTGGCCTGGTGTGTCCTGGGACGACAGCTCAGCCCTGCTGCAGCCACACGCCCTACAGCCGTCCCTACCCCTGGCCTGGTGTGGGGACGACAGCTCAGTCCTGCTGCAGCCACACCGCCCTACACGCCTCAGTCCCTAGCCCCTGTCCTGGTGTGTGGGGGACGACAGCTCAGTCCTGCTGCAGCCACACCGCCCTACAGCCGTCCCTACCCCCTGCCTGGTGTGGGGACGACAGCTCAGTCCTGCTGCAGCCACACCACCCTACAGCCATCCCTACCCCTGTCCTGGTGTGGGGACGACAGCTCAGTCCTGCTGCAGCCACACCGCCCTACAGCCGTCCCTACCCCTGGCCTGGTGTGGGGACGACAGCTCAGTCCTGCTGCAGCCACGCCGCCCTACAGCCGTCCCTACCCCTGACCTGGTGTGGGGACGACAGCTCAGTCCTGCTGCAGCCACACGCCCTACAGCCGTCCCTACCCCTGGCCTGGTGTGGGGACGACAGCTCAGCCCTGCTGCAGCCACACGCCCTACAGCCGTCCCTACCCCTGGCCTGGTGTGGGGACGACAGCTCAGTCCTGCTGCAGCCACACCGCCCTACAGCCATCCCTACCCCTGTCCTGGTGTGGGGGACGACAGCTCAGTCCTGCTGCAGCCACACCGCCCTACAGCCGTCCCTACCCCTGGCCTGGTGTGGGGACGACAGCTCAGTCCTGCTGCAGCCACACCACCCTACAGCCATCCCTACCCCTGTCCTGGTGTGGGGACGACAGCTCAGTCCTGCTGCAGCCACACCGCCCTACAGCCGTCCCTACCCCTGGCCTGGTGTGGGGACGACAGCTCAGTCCTGCTGCAGCCACGCCGCCCTACAGCCGTCCCTACCCCTGACCTGGTGTGGGGACGACAGCTCAGTCCTGCTGCAGCCACACGCCCTACAGCCGTCCCTACCCCTGACCTGGTGTGGGGACGACAGCTCAGTCCTGCTGCAGCCACACCGCCCTACAGCCGTCCCTACCCCTGTCCTGGTGTGGGGACGACAGCTCAGTCCTGCTGCAGCCACGCCGCCCTACAGCCGTCCCTACCCCTGACCTGGTGTGGGGACGACAGCTCAGTCCTGCTGCAGCCACACCGCCCTACAGCCGTCCCTACCCCTGTCCTGGTGTGGGGACGACAGCTCAGTCCTGCTGCAGCCACACCGCCCTACAGCCGTCCCTACCCCTGGCCTGGTGTGGGGGACGACAGCTCAGTCCCTGCTGCAGCCACACGCCCTACAGCCGTCCCTACCCCTGACCTGGTGTGGGGGACGACAGCTCAGTCCTGCTGCAGCCACACCGCCCTACAGCCGTCCCTACCCCTGACCTGGTGTGGGGACGACAGCTCAGTCCTGCTGCAGCCACACCGCCCTACAGCCGTCCCTACCCCTGTCCTGGTGTGGGGACGACAGCTCAGTCCTGCTGCAGCCACACCGCCCTACAGCCGTCCCTACCCCTGTCCTGGTGTGGGGACGACAGCTCAGTCCTGCTGCAGCCACACCGCCCTACAGCCGTCCCTACCCCTGTCCTGGTGTGGGGACGACAGCTCAGTCCTGCTGCAGCCACACCGCCCTACAGCCGTCCCTACCCCTGACCTGGTGTGGGGACGACAGCTCAGTCCTGCTGCAGACACACCACCCTACAGCCGTCCCTACCCCTGTCCTGGTGTGGGGACGACAGCTCAGTCCTGCTGCAGCCACACGCCCTACAGCCGTCCCTACCCCTGGCCTGGTGTGGGGACGACAGCTCAGCCCTGCTGCAGCCACACGCCCTACAGCCGTCCCTACCCCTGGCCTGGTGTGGGGGACGACAGCTCAGTCCTGCTGCAGCCACACCGCCCTACAGCCGTCCCTACCCCTGGCCTGGTGTGGGGGACGACAGCTCAGTCCTGCTGCAGCCACACCGCCCTACAGCCGTCCCTACCCCTGGCCTGGTGTGGGGACGACAGCTCAGTCCTGCTGCAGCCACACCACCCTACAGCCATCCCTACCCCTGTCCTGGTGTGGGGACGACAGCTCAGTCCTGCTGCAGCCACACCGCCCTACAGCCGTCCCTACCCCTGGCCTGGTGTGGGGACGACAGCTCAGTCCTGCTGCAGCCACGCCGCCCTACAGCCGTCCCTACCCCTGACCTGGTGTGCCATCCCTACCCCTGGGACGACAGCTCAGTCCTGCTGCAGCCACACGCCCTACAGCCGTCCCTACCCCTGGCCTGGTGTGGGACGACAGCTCAGTCCTGCTGCAGCCACACCGCCCCCTACCCCTGTCCTGGTGTGGGGAGCCGTCCCTAGCCCCTACAGCCGCCTACCCCTGGTGTGTGGGGGACGACAGCTCAGTCCTGCTGCAGCCACGCCGCCCTACCGCCCTACCCCTGACCTGGTGTGGGGACCGTCCCTGCTGCAGCCCCTACAGCCGTCCTACCCCTGGTGTGGGGACGACAGCTCAGTCCTGCTGCAGCCACACCGCCCTACAGCCGTCCCTACCCCTGTCCTGGTGTGGGGACGACTCAGGTGCAGCCACGCCGCCCATACAGCCGTCCCTACCCCTGGGACGACAGCTCAGTCCTGCTGCAGCCACACCGCCCTACAGCCCCTACCCCTGTCCCTCAGTCCCCCTACAGCCTCCCTACCCCTGGTGTGGGGACGACAGCTCAGTCCTGCTGCAGCCACACCGCCCTACAGCCGTCCCTACCCCTGTCCTGGTGTGGGGACGACAGCTCTCAGTCCTGCTGCAGCCACACCGCCCTACAGAGCCGTCCCTACCCCTGGCCTGGTGTGGGGACGACAGCTCAGTCCTGCTGCAGCCACACCGCCCTACAGCCGTCCCTACCCTGACCTGGTGTGGGGGACGACAAGCTCAGTCCTGCTGCAGCCACGCCGCCCTACAGCCGTCCCTACCCCTGACCTGGTGTGGGCACGACAGCTCAGTCCTGCTTGCAGCCACACCGCCCTACAGCCGTCCCTACCCCTGGCCTGGTGTGGGGGACGACAGCTCAGTCCTGCTGCAGCCACACCGCCCTACAGCCGTCCCTACCCCTGTCCTGGTGTGGGGACGACAGCTCAGTCCTGCTGCAGCCACACCGCCCTACAGCCGTCCCTACCCCTGGCCTGGTGTGGGGACGACAGCTCAGTCCTGCTGCAGCCACACCGCCCCTCACAGCCGTCCCTACCCCTGGCCTGGTGTGGGGCCGACAGCTCAGTCCTGCTGCAGCCACACCGCCCTACAGCCGTCCCTACCCCTGGCCTGGGTGTGGGGACGTCAGCTCAGTCCTGCTGCAGCCACGCCGCCCTACAGCCGTCCCTACCCCTGGCCTGGTGTGGGGGACGACAGCTCAGTCCTGCTGCAGCCACACCGCCCTACAGCCGTCCCTACCCCTGACCTGGTGTGGGGACGACAGCTCAGTCCCTGCTGCAGCCACACCACCCTACAGCCGTCCCTACCCCTGGCCTGGTGTGGGGACGACAGCTCAGTCCTGCTGCAGCCACACCGCCCTACAGCCGTCCCTACCCCTGACCTGGTGTGGGGGACGACAGCTCAGTCCTGCTGCAGCCACACCGCCCTACAGCCGTCCCTACCCCTGGCCTGGTGTGGGGACGACAGCTCAGTCCTGCTGCAGCCACACGCCCTACAGCCGTCCCTACCCCTGGCCTGGTGTGGGGACGACAGCTCAGTCCTGCTGCAGCCACACCGCCCTACAGCCGTCCCTACCCCTGTCCTGGTGTGGGGGACGACAGCTCAGTCCTGCTGCAGCCACACCGCCCTACAGCCGTCCCTACCCCTGGCCTGGTGTGGGGACGACAGCTCAGTCCTGCTGCAGCCACACCACCCTACAGCCATCCCTACCCCTGTCCTGGTGTGGGGACGACAGCTCAGTCCTGCTGCAGCCACACCGCCCTACAGCCGTCCCTACCCCTGGCCTGGTGTGGGGACGACAGCTCAGTCCTGCTGCAGCCACGCCGCCCTACAGCCGTCCCTACCCCTGACCTGGTGTGGGGACGACAGCTCAGTCCTGCTGCAGCCACACCGCCCTACAGCCGTCCCTACCCCTGACCTGGTGTGGGGACGACAGCTCAGTCCTGCTGCAGCCACACCGCCCTACAGCCGTCCCTACCCCTGTCCTGGTGTGGGGACGACAGCTCAGTCCTGCTGCAGCCACGCCGCCCTACAGCCGTCCCTACCCCTGACCTGGTGTGGGGACGACAGCTCAGTCCTGCTGCAGCCACACCGCCCTACAGCCGTCCCTACCCCTGGCCTGGTGTGGGGACGACAGCTCAGTCCTGCTGCAGCCACACCGCCCTACAGCCGTCCCTACCCCTGTCCTGGTGTGGGGACGACAGCTCAGTCCTGCTGCAGCCACACCGCCCTACAGCCGTCCCTACCCCTGTCCTGGTGTGGGGACGACAGCTCAGTCCTGCTGCAGCCACACCGCCCTACAGCCGTCCCTACCCCTGGCCTGGTGTGGGGACGACAGCTCAGTCCTGCTGCAGCCACACCGCCCTACAGCCGTCCCTACCCCTGACCTGGTGTGGGGGACGACAGCTCAGTCCTGCTGCAGCCACGCCGCCCTACAGCCGTCCCTACCCCTGACCTGGTGTGGGGACGACAGCTCAGTCCTGCTGCAGCCACACCGCCCTACAGCCGTCCCTACCCCTGGCCTGGTGTGGGGACGACAGCTCAGTCCTGCTGCAGCCACACCGCCCTACAGCCGTCCCTACCCCTGTCCTGGTGTGGGGACGACAGCTCAGTCCTGCTGCAGCCACACCGCCCTACAGCCGTCCCTACCCCTGGCCTGGTGTGGGGACGACAGCTCAGTCCTGCTGCAGCCACACCGCCCTACAGCCGTCCCTACCCCTGGCCTGGTGTGGGGCCGACAGCTCAGTCCTGCTGCAGCCACACCGCCCTACAGCCGTCCCTACCCCTGGCCTGGTGTGGGGACGTCAGCTCAGTCCTGCTGCAGCCACGCCGCCCTACAGCCGTCCCTACCCCTGGCCTGGTGTGGGGACGACAGCTCAGTCCTGCTGCAGCCACACCGCCCTACAGCCGTCCCTACCCCTGGACCTGGTGTGGGGACGACAGCTCAGTCCTGCTGCAGCCACACCACCCTACAGCCGTCCCTACCCCTGGCCTGGTGTGGGGACGACAGCTCAGTCCTGCTGCAGCCACACCGCCCTACAGCCGTCCCTACCCCTGGACCTGGTGTGGGGGACGACAGCTCAGTCCTGCTGCAGCCACACCGCCCTACAGCCGTCCCTACCCCTGGCCTGGTGTGGGGACGACAGCTCAGTCCTGCTGCAGCCACACCGCCCTACAGCCGTCCCTACCCCTGGCCTGGTGTGGGGACGACAGCTCAGTCCTGCTGCAGCCACACCGCCCTACAGCCGTCCCTACCCATGACCTGGTGTGGGGGATGACAGCTCAGTCCTGCTGCAGCCACACCACCCTACAGCCGTCCCTACCCCTGTCCTGGTGTGGGGACGACAGCTCAGTCCTGCTGCAGCCACACCGCCCTACAGCCGTCCCTACCCATGACCTGGTGTGGGGGATGACAGCTCAGTCCTGCTGCAGCCACACCACCCTACAGCCGTCCCTACCCCTGTCCTGGTGTGGGGACGACAGCTCAGTCCTGCTGCAGCCACACCGCCCTACAGCCGTCCCTACCCCTGACCTGGTGTGGGGACGACAGCTCAGTCCTGCTGCAGCCACACCGCCCTACAGCCGTCCCTACCCCTGTCCTGGTGTGGGGACGACAGCTCAGTCCTGCTGCAGCCACACCGCCCTACAGCCGTCCCTACCCCTGGCCTGGTGTGGGGACGACAGCTCAGTCCTGCTGCAGCCACGCCGCCCTACAGCCGTCCCTACCCCTGTCCTGGTGTGGGGACGACAGCTCAGTCCTGCTGCAGCCACACCGCCCTACAGCCGTCCCTACCCCTGGCCTGGTGTGGGGACGACAGCTCAGTCCTGCTGCAGCCACACCGCCCTACAGCCGTCCCTACCCCTGTCCTGGTGTGGGGACGACAGCTCAGTCCTGCTGCAGCCACACCGCCCTACAGCCGTCCCTACCCCTGGCCTGGTGTGGGGACGACAGCTCAGTCCTGCTGCAGCCACACCGCCCTACAGCCGTCCCTACCCCTGGCCTGGTGTGGGGACGACAGCTCAGTCCTGCTGCAGCCACACCGCCCTACAGCCGTCCCTACCCCTGACCTGGTGTGGGGGACGACAGCTCAGTCCTGCTGCAGCCACACCGCCCTACAGCCGTCCCTACCCCTGGCCTGGTGTGGGGGACGACAGCTCAGTCCTGCTGCAGCCACACCGCCCTACAGCCGTCCCTACCCCTGACCTGGTGTGGGGACGACAGCTCAGTCCTGCTGCAGCCACACCGCCCTACAGCCGTCCCTACCCCTGGCCTGGTGTGGGGGACGACAGCTCAGTCCTGCTGCAGCCACACCGCCCTACAGCCGTCCCTACCCATGACCTGGTGTGGGGGATGACAGCTCAGTCCTGCTGCAGCCACACCACCCTACAGCCGTCCCTACCCCTGTCCTGGTGTGGGGACGACAGCTCAGTCCTGCTGCAGCCACACCGCCCTACAGCCGTCCCTACCCCTGGCCTGGTGTGGGGACGACAGCTCAGTCCTGCTGCAGCCACACGCCCTACAGCCGTCCCTACCCCTGTCCTGGTGTGGGGACGACAGCTCAGTCCTGCTGCAGCCACACCGCCCTACAGCCGTCCCTACCCATGACCTGGTGTGGGGGATGACAGCTCAGTCCTGCTGCAGCCACACCACCCTACAGCCGTCCCTACCCCTGTCCTGGTGTGGGGACGACAGCTCAGTCCTGCTGCAGCCACACCGCCCTACAGCCGTCCCTACCCCTGACCTGGTGTGGGGACGACAGCTCAGTCCTGCTGCAGCCACACCGCCCTACAGCCGTCCCTACCCCTGGCCTGGTGTGGGGACGACAGCTCAGCCCTGCTGCAGCCACACGCCCTACAGCCGTCCCTACCCCTGGCCTGGTGTGGGGACGACAGCTCAGTCCTGCTGCAGCCACACCGCCCTACAGCCGTCCCTACCCCTGGCCTGGTGTGGGGACGACAGCTCAGTCCTGCTGCAGCCACACCGCCCTACAGCCGTCCCTACCCCTGTCCTGGTGTGGGGACGACAGCTCAGTCCTGCTGCAGCCACACCGCCCTACAGCCGTCCCTACCCCTGGCCTGGTGTGGGGACGACAGCTCAGTCCTGCTGCAGCCACGCCGCCCTACAGCCGTCCCTACCCCTGTCCTGGTGTGGGGACGACAGCTCAGTCCTGCTGCAGCCACACCGCCCTACAGCCGTCCCTACCCCTGGCCTGGTGTGGGGACGACAGCTCAGTCCTGCTGCAGCCACACCGCCCTACAGCCGTCCCTACCCCTGTCCTGGTGTGGGGACGACAGCTCAGTCCTGCTGCAGCCACACCGCCCTACAGCCGTCCCTACCCCTGGCCTGGTGTGGGGACGACAGCTCAGTCCTGCTGCAGCCACACCGCCCTACAGCCGTCCCTACCCCTGGCCTGGTGTGGGGACGACAGCTCAGTCCTGCTGCAGCCACACCGCCCTACAGCCGTCCCTACCCCTGACCTGGTGTGGGGGACGACAGCTCAGTCCTGCTGCAGCCACACCGCCCTACAGCCGTCCCTACCCCTGGCCTGGTGTGGGGGACGACAGCTCAGTCCTGCTGCAGCCACACCGCCCTACAGCCGTCCCTACCCCTGACCTGGTGTGGGGACGACAGCTCAGTCCTGCTGCAGCCACACCGCCCTACAGCCGTCCCTACCCCTGGCCTGGTGTGGGGGACGACAGCTCAGTCCTGCTGCAGCCACACCGCCCTACAGCCGTCCCTACCCATGACCTGGTGTGGGGGATGACAGCTCAGTCCTGCTGCAGCCACACCACCCTACAGCCGTCCCTACCCCTGTCCTGGTGTGGGGACGACAGCTCAGTCCTGCTGCAGCCACACCGCCCTACAGCCGTCCCTACCCCTGGCCGCCCAGCCCCAGCACCTGCCAGGCCCAGCAGAAGGCAGTGGTGGTAACCCCTGCCATCACTCAAGGCCAGCACCTCGATGTTCCTTCAAGGCTGCAGAGGGCCAGAGATGGAGAGTGAGTGGCCCAATGTTACCCCAGAACTGAGCGGCAGAGACAGGACGGGCTCTGCTAAGTGTCCTGAGTAACTGCCTGGAGTGGCCTGGCGGTTAAGGCACTGGATTCCTACACGGCTGGCGGCCGTTTGAGTCCTAGAACCAGCAGTTTGAAAATCACACCAGGAGGGTGTATGGGCCTGCCCAATAGCCCGAGAGGAGCGGGGAGAGGGACTGTGTGGTGAGAGAGGACTACAATGACCACGCCCGCAAAGCCCGCCCGCGCCTGTGCACCTCCCTGCTGCGCGGGATCTGCGGCCCAGCCAAGTGTAGCGAGAGTAGCCGCTCCCAGTGGGGCCCCACTTCTCATTCACCCCATGTGCGCTCCGTGCTCGGACCTCCCGGGCAGGGCGGCTCCGGCTGGACGTCACAGAGAGGCGCGGCCTGGAGCCCAGACGCTCACCTGGAGCGGGAAGATCTTGACGGCCACGAAGTCGTTCATGAGCTGGGCCTTCCAGACACAGCCGAAGCGGCCCCGGGCCTTGACCTCCAACAGCTGCAGTGGCTTCAGGCCCACCAGAGGGGATGGCGGTGGAGGCCCAGGCTCCTGTGAGGCAGCGGGGGCGAGGGCGTCGTGAGTCTGCTTGGCCTCCCTGTCTAGCCAGGCCCCGGCCCGCCGGCCCCAGCGCCGCCTCACCTCGTGAATGTCCACGTGGCCGTAGGGGGGCTTGCGGTGTCGGTACATCCAGAAGGCCAGCAGGACGATGAGGGAGAGGCCCCCGATGGGCAGCAGCGAGTAGGCCAGCACCGTGAGCAGAGTGGGGGCTGTCGGGGGTGGCTCGTACGTGACTGGGGGACACACGGAGCCCTGTGTCACACAGCCCGCCCGCCCCCACACCTCCGGAGCTAGACCAGAGGGCCCTGCAGCCACTCCCCGCCCCATCTGGAGCCAAACACTCCCACCAGGAGGCCTGGTCTGCGGTGCAGGCCCTCCTCCCACCACCCCTCACCTTCAGGGCCGCTGGCCTCGGGCAAGTGGGTGAAGCGCTCGTTGCAGAAGTTGCCTTCGCAGCAGCAGAAGTACACCTGGGGGTTCTCCTCGGTGGCCACGCACTCCTGCCTGCGGGTGGTGGTGCATAGCCTCTCAGCCAGGGGAGGCCAGACTCGCGGGCCTGGCCTGCCCTGCCGAGTCCTGACGGGCAGAGCACCTCCACAGTGACCCAAGGCCAGGGAGGGACAGCGGGCCGACACTCAGAGACCCCTCCTGGGCAAGGGCCCCGTCCTGTCTTTCCCCTCCCACTCAGACACCCTACCCTGGGCCCTGCGGGGCTCTGAGTGCGGGAGCGGGACGCAGGGGCACCTGTCGTAGCAGTTGAAGTCGTCCAGCCAGCAGCCCTTCTTGACTAGCTCGATGGTGCCCGAGCTGTTGCGCCAGGAGGCATAGCAGTGCAGCCGCTTGTCCTGCTCGCCCTCGCAGCGCTCCAGGCCGCTCTGGTTGGTGCGCTCCAGCTCCCAGTTGGCGTTGTAGTAGATACACTCCCGCGTCTCGGCCTCCCCGCGTCCTGACCCTGAGCCGCAGAGAGGAGAAAGCTGCTGAGCACACTCTAGGGCTGCCACCCTAACCCCAGCTCCCAGGCCTGGGTGGTCACTGACTCTCTGCACCTGCTGCTGCACCCCATGCCTCCCAGCCAGCCAGCACCTCCCAGCGCACCATGCACTGCCCACCCAGCAGCAACGCCCAGCGCACCCTGGGCCTCCCACCCACCACACCTCCCACACCTCCCAGCCACACCTCCCAGCCACACCTCCCAGCCACACCCCCAGCACACCCCCAGCACCTCCCAGCACACCGTGCACTTCCCACCCAGCAGCAACGCCCAGCGCACCCTGGGCCTCCCACCCACCACACCTCCCAGGGTACAGTGTGCCAGCCACACCCCCAACCACACCTTGCACTTCCCATCCAGCTGCAATTCCCAGCACACTGTGGGCCTCCTACCCATCCAGCCACACCCCCGTGCGCCTCCCGCCTGGCCCCGCCTCTGAGCATATTGTGTCCCAGCCCCACCTCCCAGTGCACCACGCACCAGCAAGCACCAGCTTCCATCTTGTCTTTCCCACCGCAGCTGGCTGCTGCCGCTAGCCCAAACAAGAGGGAGGTCAGGAAACGTACGTCTACAGAAGGGTGGGTGAACGGCCAGCCAGAGTAGTAACAAGGCCACCGGTAATGCCTGAGGCTCCCGACAGGGGGAAGACCCGGTTCCCTGCAGCAGCAGAAATTAATAAAGGCCCCCTCCAAGTCCTCGAGAGCCCATCCTCAGAATCACGCGTGTGCAGGGATGCCGTGGGGCCAGACGACGGCACTCACCAAAACACCGCGCACAGCCCTGCCAGCCCTCCCCGAGGGCAACGGGAGCAGAACCTGACTGAGCACCTGTGTGTCCCGGCAAGTTCTGACGCAGACCTCAGGTACATCTGGCAAAACCACGGAGGTGCGGGGGTGGAGCTGCTTCCTGTACCTGCCTGCCCAGCTCACCCCAGCCCCAGGAGACCCTGCTGCTGTGGGCTTTACAACTCCTTGCCCAGGCCGGGCAGGAAGCACTGCGCCTCCAGCAAACATTCCTCCTGCACCGAGCTCCAGACCCGGGTTCTGCAGGGCTGAGAACGTTCTAGGGCTCCAGGCCAGAGTGCACGGGGTCAGACTCCAGTCACCCAGGGGAATGTGCATCTCAGTCAGGACACGGGACGATGGTTGGGCTGCAACCACAGGCCACCCTCCCAGCCGGACATGGCCCCTGACCCTCCCGAGGCTCTCCTCACCCGCTCGGGAACCCTCTCACACCTGCCCTGGCCCTTCACGGCTGCGTGATCCGGGCAGGTGACCTAACCACTCTGTGACACGGGATAAGAGCACCTGTCTCCTGGGCTGCTGCAAGAACTGACAGAGGGAGTGAATTTTAAGAGGGGTCAGTGGGACCAGCAGTTAGCGTAATGGCTATGTCGCTGGACTCCCACGTAGTCGACCGCGGTTCGCATCCTGGACCCAGTGGCTTAAAACTCACGCTGGGTGCGTGTGCGTGCGTGCCCAAGATCCCGAGAGGAGAATGGAGGAGAAGGGATTGCGGCGTGACCATCCCCCCTGGGGGGTGATTTCTCGCTTTCTGTCTCTCTCTGTCTCTCTGGCGAGCGCACGCGCCCTATAGCGAAAACCTCTCAAAAAAGAGGGGTCAGGACGTGCCGATCACAACGGCACAGTAGCCATGAGAGCCGCGGGTCTGCCCACGTCTTGGACGACCCCTCCCTGTACGGCCCCGCCATCAAGCCGTACCACCTGCGAGAGTGACAGATTTTTTTGCTCTAGGGCACATGCGATCGCTGGAGAGACAGAAGAGCAGAAAGCGAGAAATCACCCGCAGGGGGAATGGCCGTGCTGCAATCCCTTCTCCATTCTCCTCTCAGGATTTTGGGCACGCACATGCACACGCATCTGGTGTGAGTTCTAAGCTGCTAGGTCCAGGCCTCAAAACGCGGTGGACCGCATGGGAACCCAGCGACGTAACCAGTAGGCCATCTGCTGGTCCCCCACCTGCAAGAGTTTCATACCCAGAGTCCCATCCTCGACGCTCAGTGCCCTGCCCACACCCCACCAGGCCCAGTCTCCAGCTGGAGACTCCGCTCTTCCCTGGCTCTGCTTCTTCACACACTCAGCCACCGACAGCCTCTGGCAACACCCCAGCCCCAAGGCTGGTCCCACCTTTAGCAGATGCAGGACGCTGGGCCCCAAGGTGCAGGGGGCTTCCCACTCCCAGCACGGGAAGGCGTGCTCTGGGAGGGGGGCATCTGCGGCACCTCATGGTGGCCGCCTCAGCCTGGAGGGCAGCATGCCACAGGCCCACACCAGATGCCAGGAAAACGGCTCACTGCAACTCCAGCCGCAATCGCTGACCTTCAAAGGAACCCCGTTTATAAGCAGAAGAGTCCCAAGAGGCAGCCCCTTTGCTAAAGGCGCCTACACCAGGGACTAAAACACAAAAATCCTTCGTCTTCCCCAAGCCCTCTGTCAGGGCTCGAACACCCCCCACACACACAGAACACAGGGAGATTCCGCTCCGAGTGCACTGTCCTGGTGGCAGGACCTGGGAGGACTAGACTCCACATCTGACGTCTGGCCCCTCTGAGGCAGCTCAGCCCGGGCTGGACACAAACCGTGCTCCGCACTAGGGAGAGAACAGGGAACGCCACCAGGGCCCGGCCTGCCGGGAGCTCAGGCATGATGGGAGGGCCAGACCCGCAGGGCAGTGGCTAGAAGCTGTGCAGAGGACACTCAACCCCACGTGGTCGACCTGGGCTCGAGTCCTGGGTTCAAGTCCTGGCCCCACCACCGGGTATGTGACCGTGACAGGGTGGGATAAAGCCTGACCAGCCCCAGGGTGCTTCCTTCCCCCGCTTCCTTCTCCCCCATCTCTCTCTCACACACACGCACGAGCGCACACACACACACACGTGTACACACATACATACTTGCATTCTAGCGTTAGAGAAAAAGCACAACAGGGAGAGGCCAGGGGACAGCAGTGAGGGAGAGGGGCAGGACTGGAGAAGCCTCCCTGGCATCGCTGGGCTCTGGCTGCGGAGCCCTGGTCCTGACAACCTCTCCCAGAGAACCGTGGCCCTCGACACAGCCGTGTACTCGGCTCCGGGAGGGCCTTGGGCAGCCCCCACCCCACCCAGGGAGCATGTGCCCAGCCCAAGCCACGTGGGCATGGAGGCAGGTGGGAAGGGGCACCACTCACCACACCCTCCACCTCAGGTCTCCACCTGCCAGCACACCACGGCACACCTTCCCAGGGGCCTCCACGCCCAAGAGACCGAGCAGGGACGGCTCAGGCGAGCAGTGTCCTCCCTCCAGGTCTGCCAGGGGCGCGGGCAGCCTCTCCCCACAGACGAGGGGGCGCTGAGCGTGCCGAGCAGCTGCTGCCCCGGCAGGTCCCTCCAGAAGAGCCAAGGAAGGACAGGAGACCTGAAGGTCGGGGTGCTGAGCGCCTTATCCTCGCTGATGACCCTACATGCCCCAGCATCTCCACCATTCTCCTGGGACCTGGGTGAGGACAGCTGGGTGCGGGGATCAAGGGGCCCTGAGGAACCTAAGCAAGGGGGGTGAGAGGGAAGGCCGGAGCATGAGGAAGGCACACGCACGCACACACGCACGCACACACAACCATGTGCATGAGTACTGGGGAGTGGCACTTGAGACAGAAAAGAATCTGGGACCAGCAGTTGGAGTAATGGCTATGTCGCTGGACTCCAATGTAGTTGACCGCGGTTCGAGTCCCGGACCCAGTGGCTTAAACTCACAGCGGCCGCATGTGCGTGCCCAAGATCCCGAGAGGAGAATGGAGGAGGAGGGATTGCGGCGTGGCCATCCCCCCTGGGGGGTGATTTGTCGCTTTCTATTTCTATGTCTCTCTCTGTCTGGCGAAAACAAAGAAAGAAAGAAAGAAAGAAAGAAAGAAAGAAAGAAAGAAAGGAAGGAAGGAAGGAAGGAAGGAAGGAAGGAAGGATTGCATGCTTTGTCTTTGAAGTTTTTTACACAAGAGCAGGACTCCTGAGAATCTGTGTCCAGCAGCCAAACACATCTCTGATGCCTGTGCTTTTCCCTGGCCTGTAAACCCTCCGGATTCCAGACTCATCCACGCCTGACAGTGTGGAGCTCCCACTCCACCCCACTCCACTCAGCGCCTGAAGGCACTTCCTTAATCCTCTTAGCCTCTATTTACAGGTGAGAAAACGGAGGCAAGCAGAGGTGAAGTAACTTACCCAAGTCATTGGATAGGAGTCAAAACCAGGCTTCGAACTCAGCCAGCCTGTCTCTACAGTGCATCTCCTGAACATGCTGCTGCCTCTCCCGGGGCGACCGAAACGCCGGTCCCTCAGTGTCACGTAACACCTGCCACAGCCTTACCGTGATTTAAGCACCCACTCTCCCTCCGGGCTCCCAGGCTATCTACATTTGCCGGTCTAAGCAATTGGATGATTACGAGAGATTTTTGCTACCGGGCACATGCACTCGCAGGAGAGACAGAGGGAAACAGAAAGCGAGAAATCACCCCCCAGGGGGATGTCCACGCTGCAATCCCTTCTCCTCCATTCTCCTCTAGGATCTTGGGCACACACGCATACGTGCCTGGCATGAGTTTTAAGCCACCGGGTCCAGGACGCGAACTGCTGTCCACTACGTGGGAGTCCTGCAATGTAACCATTACATCATCTGCTGATCCCCCCTCTCCTTTTCTTTTAATTGCCAGAGAGCATGTGCACTCACCAGAGACAAAGAGATAGACAAGAGAGAGGGAGAGGGAGAAAAAGTACTACCTAATTGGTGTGGTCATGCCACAATCCCTTCTCCATCCCCACTAGGAATCCTTTTTACATTTTCTTGGGCTCGGGCGTGGGCATTTCTCTAGGGTACCCAGGCTGAAATACTGGCTGATAAGGCGTGAACACCTTCAACGCTCTACCATCGAAGGGGATGTACCAATTTACATTCCCAACAGACTCCCGCCCCACTGGGCCGCACCCTCGCCCGGCCTGGCTCTTGCTCACGTGGTGTGTGTGAAACGGCGTGTGATTTCGACTGCATTTCCTCGACGCCTTGTGAGGTTGACTGTCTTGCCAGATTCTTAACCTCTCCTCCTGAGCGCTGCTTGTTCATTTTTCTACTGGAAACTCTTCCTTTGGGTTGTAGTTGTTTTTTAATATATATTCTTGGTGATAAAATGCCACTTGTGCTGGGACCAGCAGTTAGCGTAATGGCTACGTCGCTGGGCTCCCATGTGGTCGAGCGCGGTTCAAGTCCCGGACCCGGTGACTTAAACTCACGCCAGGTGCATGTGTGTGCATGCCCAAGATCCCGAGAGGAGAATGGAGGAGAAGGGATTGCGGCGTGACCATCCCCCTGGGGGGTGATTTCTCCCTTTCTGTCTCTCTCTATCTGTCTGGAGAGAGTACACGCCCTATAGCAAAAACCTCTCCAAAAAAAGAAAAATGTCTCTTGTGCTAGCCCTGTAGCCTACTGGTTAAGAGAACTGGATACCACATGGCCAACCATGGTTCAGATCCTGGCCCTGAGGACTCAAAAGAGGTGTATGTGTACCCCAAATCCCAGCAGGATGGATAAGTGGAAGAAACTGCATTATGGCATGACCACAACCCACTGGGGGCGCCTCCTCTCTCTACCTGTCTTTCCTGGTGAGCACACAGTCCTCTGGCAATTAAAAAAAAAAAAAAGTTAACATACAGTAATCCTCTTTATCTCTAATTATCTTTGCCAAAAAGTCTTTTATCTGGTGCCAAAAGAATTATATGATCTTTCTTTGGCTATATCGCCCCAATTTATCTTGGAATTCCAACTTTGATTTGAAATCTTTCCATTTTTCCCCTTCTCCAATTTAATCCAACACTGTCGCTGAACCAGTCGAGTCCCATGATATTTATCATTACCGGGTAATGTTTAAATTTGTTTTTTTCCCTACTGGTACCATCATTTAGATCATCTTTAAAGACGTCCTATTTTAGCGACTTCTGGTGTGCAAGTTATACCTTCCATTTCTTTTCTATTCTATGCTAGCTAGCCTGTACATTTTAACATGTACGTTTATGCTAAAAGCTTAAAGTTACTCAACATTTCTACATTCCCTCACAGGAACTTCACTATTTTAAATCTAAGTACCTCCCTCTGTACCTGTTTACAAGTAAACATATTGCTTATGTTCAACATTTAATATGGCATTGAGTTTCTTCTTGTTTCTTCTTACCCATCTCCCCAGCCAGGTGTTCTTTTTGTTTTATGCAGTCAATATTTCTTAAGTTTGTCCATGCATTCATCAGCCTATCTGTTCACCCATCCCTCCCCACTACCATTTTCAGAATCTGTCCTTACTGAAAAATAACCTCCGTCAGTAAAGGTCTGTTGATAGAGGAGCCTTGGTTTGCTTTTCTGAAAAAGGTTATTTTGCCTTTCATCCTGAATATAAAATTTTAGATTGAGTTATTTTCTTTTGGCATTTACAAAAGATTATTCTGGGCTAGCCCAGGAGACTAGTGGTTGAGGAAGCCAGATTCCACATGGCCTACCACAGTTCAAACCTCAGCCCAGAGGCTTGAAAAACACACCAGCTGCATGACCGTGTGTGCCCAGAATTCCAACAGGATGGAGGGACAGAGGAGGGACTGACACGTGACCACGCTGCATTCCAGGATGCTCGGTCCCTCTCCCTCACCCTCTCTCTGGTGAGTGCATGGGCCTTTAAGCAAATTTCATATATATGAAATGTGTGTATATACACATACACACACATTTTATTCCACTATGTTCTGATTTTCTCTACTGTTGCTAACAAGTCTGCTACCAATTTAACTTTATAAATAGTCTCTCTTCTGTGTGGGCTGCTTTCTTGGGTCTTCTCTTTGCAGCTTTACTGTAAGGTATGTGTGTAAGTACATATTTAAATTTAATTTTTTAAAGAATTATTTTATTTTACTTATCATGTCATTATTATTATTCAGTTGGCTATAGGACATATGTACTCAACAGAGAGAGAGAAAGTGAGAAAGTAAGCCACCAGGTCCGGGACTCAAACCATGGCTGCCCATGTGGGAGTCTAGTGCCTTAACCACACCACGTGCTGGCCCCGAAGTATATATTTAAATTGATTAATTCTGCTTTGGGTTCTATGTTTTTAGCGTCTGATGATTTGTATCTTTTATTTTAAATTTTGAGAAAAAAAATTTTTTGTAGAGGTTTTTGCTATAGGGTACGTGCGCTCGCTCACCAGACAGACAGAGAGAGACATAGAGACAGAAAGTGAGAAATCACCCCCCAGGGGGGATGGCCACGCTGCAATCCCTTCTCCTCCATTCTCCTCTCGGGATCTTGGGCACGCACGCACACGCGTCCAGCGTGAGTTTAAGCCACCGGGTCCTGAGCTCGAACCGCAGTTGACTACATGGGAGTCCAGCGACATAGCTATTACACTAACTGCTGGTCCCAATTTTGAGAAATTCTTGGGGCCAGTTGGTGAGGTGGTGGCTGGAGCCCGCACAGCTGACCATGTGGTTCAAGTCTTGGACATGGCATCTGAAATACATGCTGGGCATGTGCTCCAACTCCTGAAAGGAGGGTGTGACCGAGAAGAAAGGACTGTGGTGTGACTGTTCCCCACGGGGGGTGCTTTCTCACTTTCTCTGTCTTCATTGGCAAATTTTTTTAAAAAAAGAAGGAAAGAAGGAGGGGTGAGGGAGAGAGGGAGCAAAGGAAGAAATTACTTAATTAATCGATTCTTGGCTATTAGCGATTGGACTAACACCTCGCCCTAACCTATGACTCTAAGGTTCTCGCAGACTTCATCGTGTTCCGTCTCCTAACACCCCTTTCACATTTACCAATTCACTAATTCTCTTTAGCTGGGTCTGTTGTTTAGCTCTTCTATTTTATTTATAAACTCAATTACTCTACCTTCGCCTTTTTAGAAGTTCTATTTTAAGGGACCAGCAGATGGCATAGTGGTTCCGTCACTGGACTCTCACGGAGTCCCAGACCCAGTGGCTTCAAACTCACACCAGGCACCTGTGCACGCATGCCCAAGATCCCAGGAGGAGAATGAAGAAAACGGGACTGCAGTGTGGCCATCCCTCCTAGGGGGTGATTTCTCACTTTCCCTTTCGCTGTCTCCGTCTTTCTCTCTCCCCAGCAAGTACACAGCAAAAACCTCTTAAAAATAAAAGTTCTATTTGGGGCCAGCAGGTGGCGTGGTGGTTAAGGGCACTGGACTCCCACACAGCCCATCACGGTTCAAGTCCTGGACCTGGCACCTCGCTTTCTCACTTTCCCTTTCTCTCTCGCTCTCTCTCACTGTGTCCCTCTCTGGTCAAATTAAAATAAGTAAATAAATAAAATAATTTAAATGCTTGATAATCCTTTAAAAGAGAAGTTCTATTTAAAAAAAAATGAAATCTCAATTTTGATACTTCCGTTCCTTGTCATACTTCCGAATCTGCCTTATAATTCCATAATTTTTTTTAAAGAATTATTTATTTAATTTTATTTATTCATTCGCTTTATTTTTTAATTTGACCAGAAAGACAGACAGAGAGAGAGAGAGAGAGAGAGAGAGAGAGAGTGAGAGAGGGAAAGTGAGAAAGCAAGCCACCAGATCCGAGACTTGAACCATGGTCGGCCATGTGGGAGTCCAGCACCCTTATCCACCACGCCTCCTGCCGGCCCCATAATTCCATAATTTAATAGTCTGTTTCTGATATTTGTCATTTCTTTTTTAATTGCAAGAGGGCACGTGCACTCACGTGATGGAGATGGAGGGATAAAGCACCCTCCCCGAGTGGGATATGGGCATACCACAACCCCTTCTCCTCCATTTCTCCACCCTGGCTCACGTGCCAGGCTGTGTTTTAAGCCACTGGGGCCAAGATCCAAACTGCAGCCAGCCATATGGTGCCCAGCTTCCCTAACCACGAGGCCGCAGGGCCAGCCTGGCCATTTGCTGTTTCCGATGACTTTCACTCGTGGTTGATTTGCTTTCTCACGGGTCTCGGAACTTTGAGTCCTGAGCTTCTGTTTAGTAGCCCCTTTCCGTAGGAATGCCGTGAGGCCAGTTGAGGGGGCAACCTTTCAAAGATAATTTATGATTTTTACTTCTGCCAAACTCCCTAAGACATGACCAATCTGGAGCCACCTTCATCTCCCAATAGCGTTTCCCGGAGGAACAGCACAGTATAAACCTCCACTCCAAGCACATGGGGGCACAGGCCTATAGTCATACATGCTCCGAGGAAAACATCCCAACCGCACCGACCCGAGACAAGACAATCTCATTATTCCTTTTGTCAGCAAAAGAACGTCTATTTTTTTTAATTTATTATGGTTTTTTTTTTTTTTTTTGGAGAGATTTTTGCTATAGGGCACATGTGCTCGCCAGACAGAGACAGACAGAGAGACAGAAAGCAAGAAATCACCCCCCGGGGGGGATGGCCATACCGCAATCCCTTCTCCTCCATTCTCCTCTCGGGATCTTGGGCACACATGCACATGCGCCGGCGTGAGTTTAAACCACCAGGTCCGGGACTCGAACCGCGGTCGACTACATGGGAGTCCAGCAACATAGCTATTACGCTAACTGCTGGTCCCAGCAAAAGGATGTCTAATCCACGCTACTGTTGAAGACACAACACCACGGAAGTTGGACCGTGGGAGGGCGTGGTCCCAGTTCCCTGTCCTGTCTCCCTCCCTCACACTGCTATAAAACCCACACCCCTACACCGCGGAGACAGGCGGAGCCCCCGGGGAATCGCAGAGTCAGTTACGAGGCACCAGCTCGCGTTTCAGTCCGGCCTCTCCTCGCTTTCTTATACATGCAGCGATACGGAATCGACTGAAAAGAATGTTCATTGCACTTTTTCTCCCATTTTTTATGGGTTTCCTGTGAGGCTTCTCGGCTGTTTTCTTCACCATGAATGCCAAAAATGGAAGTCCAGGAGCATTTTCCAAGGTGACAGGAGGAGATCCATCTGCCTTCAGAAGCCTCGAAACATGGAACTGAGCCAGGTCACCTCATGTCCCTTCCAACTTGGACTTGGTAAACAAGTCCCTGGCACCGTGCTCCCACATGACAAGGTGTGGGCCCTGGGCCATTCTCCGGGACACACGCTTGTTGCCAGGCCCCGGCACTCCTGAGTAACGCTGGAGAGAGACTCCTACGTGGTGTCAACGATTCGACACGAGCATCTCCTTCCGCTTCCCTCCGTCATCCCACGGAAACCACCACGAAGAGTTCTTTTACACCATGAAGACAAAAAAGACAGGAGAGGACTACAGAAATGACATTTCAAAGTCGGAAAGGAGACACTCAAGCGGCCACTGACCACAGAGACTCCTAAGCTGGCCATGGAGACAGCCGAGCAACACGATCTGTACCACAGAACCCTCAACAGTTCAAGAACCTGTGGCACCAGAAGCCTCTGCAGGAACAGGGTCAAGATGAATCCAAGGGTCAGCCTGTGGGATGGTGGTTAGGGCAGCTGGATCCCACGTGGCCCGCTGCGGTTCATGTCCCAACCCAGAAGCTTGAGACACATACAGGGCGTGTGGACGTGCACGCCCAAAATCCCCAAAGGAGGGAGAGATGGAGAAGGGATTGCGCATGACCATTCCCATCAGGCAGTGTCTTCTCTCTTTCTCTCTCTCTCACATGCGCCCTCTAGCAAATTGTGTTTTTTTCTCTTTTAATTACAAAAAAAAAAAAAAAAAAAAAAAAACATGAGTCCAAAGACAGAAACGTTGGTTGCTAAGGAACAGTCGGGTCTTCAGATCCCACTACCACTCATCAGGACTACACGCTGCCCCTTCAACCCCACAGAACCTCAGTTAATTCCTAGAGAAGCTAAAATCGAGGGGCCACGGGGGCAGAGCAGTTAAGGCCCTGCATTTCCACAGGGCGACTTGCTTTCTCGCTTTCCCTCCCTCTCCCTCCCTCCCTCCCTCTCTTCCTTCCTCCCTCCATCTCTCTGTTGCTCTGTGGTCAAACTGAAAAAATAATGATGATGACTAAAATTAAATAATCTTTTAAAAAGGCAGCTAAAAGAGCAAGCTTCTGGGCAGGAAGCAGCAGAATTCGAGGGCACAGGGACCACATGGAAATAGCAAGAATAAAGAACAGTGCACTAAATACAGGAAACCTCCCCACCTGCAACTCTCTTCCCTTTGTGGCTTCCAGAAAATTGGTGGTCAGAACTACTGGGTTGTCGGAAAAGTCAAGATGTATTTTTCTGTGCAAAAATGGGCCATGACTTTTCTTTCTTTTTTTTTTTTTTTGAGAGGTTTTCGCTATAGGGCGCGTGCGCTCGCCAGACAGAGACAGAGAGAGACAGAGAGACAGAAAGCGAGAAATCACCCCCCAGGGGGGATGGCCACGCCACAATCCCTTCTCCTCCATTCTCCTCTCGGGATCTTGGGCACGCACGCACACGTGCCCAGCATGAGTTTTAAGCCACTGGGTCCGGGACGTGAACCGCGGTCGACTACGTGGGAGTCCAGCGACATAGCCATTACGCTAACTGCTGGTTCCCGGCCATGACTTTTCTGACAACCCGATACATGAAAGGTAAGATACTCGTCAAGGGACTGACTGGTCGGAAAGAGCCCCATTAGACCACCCTACACTGGCCAGCGCCACCCACCGCTCTGGACCCTTCAAGCAGTGTGAACAATTCCAGGAAGGCCACTTACTAAGACAGATAAAAGCACAGGTAGAGAGACCACCAGAGGATATTTGGGTTTCATCGCTAGGCTCCCACATAGTCCACTTAATTGAGGCCCGGACCCCAGACCCACGGCTTAACACTCACGCCAGGCACATGCTTGCGTCCGAGATTCTGAGAGGAAGGATTGCACTGGCCATCCCCCTGGGGGTGATTTCTCGCTTTCTGTCTCTCTCACCAGCGCACACACCCTACAACAAAGATCTGTCTTAAAAACAAGGAGGGGGGGGTTAGGGTTGGCGTAATGGCTATGTCGCTGGACTCCCATGTAGTTGACCACGGTTCGAGTCCCGGGCCCAGTGACTTATTAAACTCACGCCTGGTGCATGTGCGTGCGTGCCCAAGATCCCGAGAGGAGAATGGAGAAGGGATTGCAGTGTGGCCATCCCCCCTAGGGGGTGATTTCTTGCTTTCTGTCTCTCTGTCTTTCTGGCGAGCGTACACACCCTATAGCAAAAACCTCTCCAGAAACAAACAAAAAAAACCACAGGGGCCAGCACGTGGTGGTTAAGGGCGCTAGACTCCCAAATGGCAAACCGAGGTTCGAATCCCGGGCCTGGAGGCTTGCCACTTTCTCACTCTGTCCCTCCTTAGCCAAATAAAAATAAAATAAAATAAATAAAGCTAAATAAAATAATTATTTTAAAAAAATAGGTCAATCTCCCCTTCTTTGTTCCCCATGGGCATTGTGTTGGGGCAAGCCGCCGTGGGCACCATGCCCACCCCGCTGGTCCCCACCCCCAACCCCCCCACACTGGACCGTTCAGAGCTGCCCTCCGGCCAGTATTCCTCTCGGCCCACCCCGAGCGTTTTTCCTCTTGGGCTGGTCGGTAGCATGATGGTTAAGGTGTTGAACTCCCACATAGATGGCTTACAGTGGCTCAAGACCCAGACCAGGCAGCTTGCTTTCTCACTTTCCCTTTCTCTCTCTGGTGAAATTAAGATAATAATAACAACAAATAGAATTAAATAAGTAACTCTTTATTAAAAAAATAAAAATAAAAAAATACCAACTTGGAGAAAAGAGACTATAGAAAGAGAAAATGTATTGTTATATTCAGGAAGATAAAAGGCAACGTACTCATGAAGAAGGAATAGCATAGTATTGTTAGACCAGAGAACAAAAGCGCTCTCTGATATTATACATACAGATGACCGTGTGCACATATCCACATGAAAGAGCAGAAATGAAAATCAACAAGAGGACTGCAAGACAGAGAGAGACAGAGAGATAGAAAGCAAGAAATCACCCCCCAGGGGAGATGGCCACACCGCAATTCTTGGGCACGCACGCACATGAGCCTGGTGTGAGTTTAAGCCACCGGGTCTGGTACTAGAGCAGCAGTCGACTACATGGGAGTCCAGTGACACAGCCACTGTGCCAACTGCTGGTCCCTGTTATTATTATTATTATTATTATTATTATTATTGTTATTTTTACAATTAAAGTATGAATTTATTTTGGTACAAAAACTTCTTGAAATTCATACATAGTTTTCCCATTACAAGTATTTCCAAGAGCTCTTTTATTTTTGGAAACTTTTTTTAATTAATTAATTTACATTCATTCCCTAAGCATCGTCACAGCATACTAAATGTGATTTCCCATCCAGAATACACTGCATAGTGGCTTAATCATGCATGTTATCGTCAAAAATTTTCCATTTCTAGTTTCATGTGTGTATGTATGTATAGTTTACCCCTATTTCTGACCCTCTGCGCTTCCCCACCCTCCTCCCGCACTATCTCTGGTGTCTACAGTTGTTTTCCATTCCTTCCCCCCCACACACATTTTATTGATCACACAATTTCTTAAATAATCTAACTACTTTCAATAGCAAGTTCAGCTGGTAATTTCAAGAAAAGCAGTTTTAACTTTAATAAATCAAAGAAATGCTAAGAAACTTTGCTTAAAACTTAAAGCCAGGAAACAGGTTAGGATTCTGTTCAAATAGTAGGTACATGAACCTAATGACAGCTCAAGACAGGACAAAACCCCTTAAAACCAGACAACAAAGCCTAGAAGAAAATCAGCAATATTTTAGTCAAAAGTTATAAAATGCTATCTCACCAGCTCAGTCTCATGTACTTGATCTATCGTCTGTTGTGGTTTGAGCTTCCCGATTAAATTCTGGGGTATAATATTCAACTCCAGACTTGTCTCTACAATTAGGTTGTCCATTTTCTTAAGTTTTTGAAATCTTATTTCTGCGTGTCTGTATTTAATTTTCCCAGTATAACACTCCCTTGAAAACTTTTTGGAGATCTCGTCTGGTATTGATAAATTCTTTCAGGTTTTGTTTATCTGAGAAGGTTCTTGTCTTTCCTTTCCATACGAAGTATAACTTTGCCAGGTACAGTATTCTTGGTTGAGATTGCTTTTCCCTTAACACTTTGAATATTTTCCCATTCTTCCCTCGCTCGCATTGTTGGTCCCCGTTATTATTATATTTTAATTAGACCAGAGGGAAAGAAAAGGAAAGCAAGAAAGCAAGCAGCCAGATTCAGGACTCGAACTGCAACTGGCCATGTGGCAATCTAGCGCCTTCAACCACCATGCCACCTGCTAGCCCCAACCTGGTTTGATTTTCAAGCCACCCATCAGGCCCTCGAACTGAGGTTGCCATGTGAGAGTCCAGCACTATAACCACTACGCCATCTGCTGGCCCCTAGACCTTCTATGCTCTTCCATTGTCCATTTAGTTACTTTTGTACCAAAAGCTTATTATTTTAAGTACACCTGAAACCCAGGAGGAGCTCCCTGTCGTTTTTCTTAAGGTGGCCTTGGCTCTTCTTGGTCATCAGCATTTCTAGAATGTTTTAGTCTGAGGATTAACTAAACATTAAAGCCTTTTTCTATATATTTGGATGTATACATACATACATAGAGATAGAAAGAGAAATCCATGAACCCTGTTAACATGGTAGATCAGGTTGATTTTTTTTTTATTGTTACATTAACGATGCATTCCCAGACTAAAAGCACTTGGCTACAGGGGCCGGACAGTGGTGCAGCCGTAAAATGTGGCACTGCAAGGCTGACCCACATGGGCAGGTTCCAGGTTCACGTTTGAGACCTCCATGAGAATGCTGGGCATGTGCACGCCCATGAGCCAAGGCTGGCCGGGCTGGGGTGGGTCACGGTGTCAGGACCCTGTGGAGGGAGCTTCCCCTCTCACTCCTGGAAGAAATAAACTTTAATAAACCAAAGATCATGATGTATTGTTGTTACATATTGCTAGATTCTACTTACTAATGTTTTATTAAGGATTTCTGTATCATATGTTCATTGGAGATGTAGGTCCTGTTTAGCTGACCTGGCCTATATATTCCCTTCTCTCTTAATTATCATTTAATTTGCTATAGTGTATGTGAGCTCATCAGAGAGAGGCAGGGGAGGGAGGAAGGGAAGGGGGGAGGAGAAAGTGAGAAACGAAGACGCCAGGTCTGGGACTCAAACCCTGGGGTCAGACATGTGGGAGGCCAGTGCCTTAACCATTGTGCCACCTGCCAGCCCCTCCCTTAAGTCTTTGATTGCTTTCTTTTTTTCTTTGTTGTCAGAGGGTGTGTGCACTTGCCAGACAGAGAACCCCCCCCAAAAGAGCATGTTGCACCACAATCCCTTTCCCTACATTCTTCCCTATTGTCGGGATTTGGAGGTTTTTCCTTTTTAAAAAAAAAAAAAAAATTTTGCCATAGGGCACATAAGCTTGCAAGAGAGCGAGTGAGCAAGAGAGATCGAAAGTGAAGGGGCACTTCTAGGGGAGATGGTCATGTAATCCATTCTCCCGTTGGGATCTTGGGCACGTACACACACATTCAGCATGTTTTTCAAGCAGCCGGGTCTGGGACTTGAACCACACTAGTCAGCCATGTGGGATCCAACTGCCTGAACCACATCACCAGCCAGCCCCTCCTGCCAGGATTATGGACGCACACACGCAGCATGCTCTTCAATCTGTCAGGGCCAGGACTCGCTGTACAGTCGACCACATGGGATCTGGCTCCTGTAACTGTGAGGCCACGCACCAAGCCCGTGCCAGCTCTTCATCTGCTAGATTTTCTTTTTATTTTATTTTTTAAATGTATTTATTTTGGGGAGAGCTTTTTGCTATAGGGCACATGTGCTCACCAGAAAGAGAAAGACAGAGACAGAAAGCAAAAAATCACCACCAAGGGGAGATGGCCACGCTGCAATCCCTTCTCCTCCATTCTCTTCTCAGGATCTTGGGCACGCATGCACACGCGCCTGGCGTTGAGTTTAGGCCACCAGGTCCGGGACTCGAACCACGGTCGGCTACATGGGAGTCCAACGACATAGCCATTACACCAACTGCTGGTCTCCATCTGTTAGATTTTCTATTACTCCATTTATCCCTTTTTATTAGTTTGGAAGTGATAATCTTTTTATCCTTCAGTCATGGTTACCCCTAGAGATTACAGCAGGTCGTTTAGAGTCATCAAAAATCTAACATTAACTGGTATTTTCACCTTCTTCCTGGACAGTTAAGAACCTTTAGAATAATGAACTCCATATTCACTCTACTCCCACTTATAACATTGTTCCCACGCATTTGTCTTTGTATGTATTTTAAACTTAATAAAACACAGTATTCTTCTCATATATGCCTGAATATTTGTCACTTTCATTGCTCTTCAATCCTCTCTACCTCCCCGACCTTCTCCTGGATCATCTTCCTTCTACCTAAAAGATATCTTTTTAAACATGACACCTTCATTCTTTATTTATTAGATTTTGTCAGAGGGCGCATGCGCTCAGCAGACACAGGGGGAAGTGAGAAAGCACGCTTCCCAGGGAGCGGTCACACAGCCGCCCACTTTCCATGGCTCTCTCCTTTCGGGATTTTGGGTACGCACACACAGGTACCTAGTGTGTTCCTCAAGTCGCCAGGTCTGGGACCTGAACCGCAGTGGCATATAGGATCCAGCTCCCTTAACCACCATGCCATAGGCTGGCCCAACATCTACTTTTTTTTTTTTTGTTAACATCTACATTCTTGAAAGATAGTTTATCATGATAAAGAATTTTAAGTTGACAGCTACCAACATTTCTTTCCGTAACTACAGTTGTCATTCTATGGCCAGCACAATGGGAGGGACAGGTCCGGAGTTGACTGTTAACTTTCAGAGTTTACATGGAAAGGCCAGACCTCAGGAACACTGCAAATTCAATAGAAGAGAGATTAATCACCTGAGTCTGAACTAGTGGAATAGAATTTTTTTTTTTTTTGAGAGGTTTTTGCTATAGGGCATGTGCGCTCGCCAGAAAGACAGAGAGAGACAGAGAGACAGAAAGTGAGAAATCACCCCCCCCCCCCCCCGGGGGGGATGGCCACGCCGCAATCCCTTCTCCTCCATTCTCCTCTTGGGATCTTGGGCATGCAGGCACACGCGCTCAGTGTGAGTATAAGCCACCAGGTCCGGGACTCGAACCACAGTCGACTACATGGGCGTCCAGCAACATAGCCATTACGCTAACTGCTGGTCCCATGAAATAGAATTTTTTTACGTTAGACTAAAACATTACTGATTTTCTTCGATGCTTTGATTTCCATATTTAAGGATTTTTGTCTTCTCTTGAACTGGTGATAGGTTCATCTACCTACTATTTGAACTGAATCCTAACCTTTTTCCTGGCTTTAATTTTTAAGCAAATTTTTCTTAAAATTTTTTAATTTTGATCTATTAAAACTAAAACTTTTTTAAAATAAAAAAATGCATGAAAAATACCTATTAATACCTATTTAATGACTGCAGGAAGCTAGATAGCCCCGGCAAGGTGCTACTTTATAGCATGTTCACTTTACTCACTGAGGGTTACACCTAAAGTCAGACATGCATTCATAAATATGTATATATCAGCTGTGCTTGCTATTGAAAAGTCTTTAGATTAATTAAGATCTTTAGTGAATCAAGAAAATGTGGGGTAAAAAAAAGGCATGGAAAACAACTATACGTACCAGAGACAGTGTGGGAGAAGAAGGGAATTGGCAGAGGGTAAGAAGTAGGGTCTCAAGGGGGGTAGGGGAAGCAAAATATATAAGAAACAAGAAATAGAAAATTATTTGTTGATGATAACATGTATGGTAATATCCTTGACTGAGCCGATATACAATGTATACTGGATGGAAAAATCTCATTTTGTAGACTGTACTGATGTACAGTGAATGACGGTGAATAAATTTTTTTTAAGAAGTTATATCCTTGGGTTGGCAGGTGGCGTGGTAGTGAAAGGTGCTGGATTCCCACATGGCCGACCTGAGTTTGAGTCCCAGACCTGGCGGCTTGCTTTCTTGCTTTCCCTTTCTCTGTCTCTCTCTGGTAAATTAAAAAATAATAACAACAACAACAGCTCTTTCCCACTGTACAAGATGGCAGGTGAGAAAGGTGCGAAGCAGGACACTAAGGAGAAGAAACCTGAAGCCAGGAAGGCTGATGCCAGTGGCAAGGTGAAAGAGGGTGACCCCAAGGCTAAAAAGCCCAAGAAGGGGAAGCCCCATTGCAGCCGAAACCCCATCCTGGTCCGGGGCATCGGCAGGTACTCCAGGTCTGCCATGTATTCCAGGAAGGCCGTGTACAAGAGGAAATACTCGGCCACTAAATCCAGGATCAAAAAGAAAAAGAAGGTTCTTACGGCTGTCACAAAACCAGATGGTGGAGACAAGAATGGTGGTACCCGGGTAGTTAAACTGCACAAAATGCCTAGGTATAATCCTACTGAAGATGAGCCTCGAAAGCTGTTGGCCATGGCAAAAAACCCTCCAGTCAGCCTGTGAGAAAGCTGCGAGCCAGCATCACTCCCGGGACCATTCTGAGCATCCTCACTGGACCCACAGAGGCAGGAGAGTGGTTTTCCCGAAGCAGCTGAGCAGTGGCTTGCTGCTTGTAACTGGACCACTGGTCCTCAATTGAGTTCCACTGCATAGAACACACCAGAAATTTATCATTGCCACCTCCACGAAAATTGACATTAGCAAAGTAAAATCCCAAAGCACCTTACCGATGCTTCCTTCAAGAAAAAGAAACTGCAGAAGCCCAGACACCAGGAAGGTGAGATTTTTCAACACAAAGGAGAAATATGAGATTTCAGAGCAGCGCGAGGTTGACCAGAAAGCTGTGGACTCACAAATTTTACCAAAAATCAAAGCTGTTCCTCAGCTCCAGGGCTACCTGTGATCCGTGTTTGCCTTTACAAATGGAGTTAATCCTCACACATTGGTCTTCTAAATTTTTTGCCAAGAACCTAATTAAATAACTGATCATATAAAAATAACAAACGGAGGGACCAGCAGTTAGCGTAATGGCTATGTCGCTGGATTCCCACGTAGTCGACCGCGGTTCGAGTCCCGGACCCGGTGGCTTAAACTCACGCCGGGCGCGTGTGCGTGCGTGCGTGCCCAAGATCCCGAGAGGAGAATGGAGGAGAAGGGATTGCGGCGTGGCCATCCCCCCTGGGGGGTGATTTCCTGCTTTCTATCTCTCTGTCTCTCTCTGTCTGTCTGGCGAGCGCACGCGCCCTATAGCAAAAACCTCTCAAAAAAAAAAAAAAAAAAAAAAAAAAAAAAACAAATGGAATTAAATAATTTTTTTAAAACAAGCTAAAAAAAGTTATATTCTATTGCTTTCATCATTTCTAGCTATCAGTATAGCTCTTTGTTTAAAGATTTATTTATTTAATTTTATTTATTCATTCATTTTAATTTTTTTTTTTTTTTGGAGAGGTTTTCGCTATAGCGCACGTGCGCTCGCCAGACAGACAGAGAAAGACATAGAGACAGAAAGCGAGAAATCACCCCCAAGGGGGGATGGTCACGCCGCAATCCCTTCTCCTCCATTCTCCTCTCGGGATCTTGGGCACACACGCACACGCGCCCGGCATGAGTTTTAAGCCACCGGGTCCGGGACGCGAACCGCGGTCGACTACGTGGGAAGCCAGCGACATAGCCATTACGCTAACTGCTGGTTCCCATTCATTTTAACTTGACCAGAGAGCGAGAGAGAGAGAAAATGAGAAAGCAAGCCACCAGGTCCGGGATCCGAACCGTGGTCAGACATGTGGGAGTGTCCAGCACCTTAGCCACCATGCCACCTGCTGGTCCCCCCAGTGTAGCCCTTTCAATGGTATAATGCCTTTTTCCCTAGCTTTTTTAAGATTCCCTCTGGCCCAGCCTGATAGTCAGTAGCAGACTAAATGGTAGTGACAGGGCCACACGGCTGACTGCAGGTGCAGGCCCTCAGGTTGGCACCCGGGGTGCACGCCCAAGATCCTGGCAAGCTGGAGGGCTGGGCAAGGAGACTGCAGCGTGACAAGACCCTGTCAAGGGTGCCCCTCTCTCTCTCTCAAAGGGATTATCTATCTTTGGTTTTCAGAATGTTCACTGTGATGGGAACAAGTACAGTTACTTTTTCTTTCTTTTTCAATGATCGTACCTGGGATTCAAAGGACTTTTGAATCTGTGGCCTGATGTCTTTCATCGGTTTTAGAAAGTTATCAGTTACTATTGCTTCTGCCTCATTCTCGGTCCTGTACTTCGGTGGCTGTGATTACATGAAACTTAGACCTTCTAACTTCACCCTCTTTGAGTCTTTTTCTTCTGCATTATCCTTTTTTTTTTTTTTTTTTTTTGGCCTCTCCATGGTTCAATCTATTTTCTCTAAAGTGCCACCCAATCCACTATTTCTGTGATTAGCTGCACCCACACTCCTAGTAAAACCATTCATAAGTTCTTAATTTGTTCATTTACAGAGTAATTCTATAACAGAGATTTCCTTTGGCTTCTTTAAGAGTTTTTAGTTCTCTCCTGAAATACCTACTCTTTTAATCTCCTTGACTACAATGAGAACTGTTATTTTAAAATACGTACATGGGGCGGGACCAGCAGTTAGTGTAATGGCTATGTCGCTGGACTCCACGTAGTCGACCACGGTTCGAGTCCCGGACCCGGCGGCTTAAACTCACACCGGGCGCGTGTGCGTGCGTGCCCAGGATCCCGAGAGGAGAATGGAGGAGAAGGGATTGCGGCGTGGCCATCCCCCCTGGGGGGTGATTTCCTGCTTTCTATCTCTCTGTCTGTCTCTGTCTGTCTGGCGAGCGCACGCGCCCTATAGCAAAAACCTCTCCAAAAACAGAAAAAAGAAAAAAAAATAAAAAATACATACATGGGGCCAGCCTGTACCCTGGTGGCTAAAGGAGCTGACCACATGGCTGACCGCACGTTTGAATCTCAGTCCCAGTGGCTAGGAAGCTGTGCCAGTGCATGTGCATACGTGCCCCAGATCCTGACAGGATGGAGAAATGGAGAAGGGATTGTAGTAGCACCACACCCCATGTGGAGAGGGTGCTTTCTTCCTTTCTCTCTCTATCTCTGTATCTCTCTGGGAAGTACTAGCAAGCATTTTGGCAAAACAAAAAAAAAAAAAGGAAAAAATCATACATTAGAGAAAAATTAAAGAACTGATGATCTATGATCCCATTTATTTAAAATATTTTTAGCACTGGACTGGCCTCATGGCTTGGTGGTTAAGGGAACCTGATCCCACATGGCCAACTACAGTTTGAATCCCAGTCCCAGCAGCTTGAAAAACACCCTGGACACACGTCTATGTGCCCCGAATCATAACAGGATGGAGAGACGGAGGAGAAGGGATTGCGGCATGACCAAGTCCCTCTGAGGGGTGCTTCCTGCCTCCTCTCGCTGTCCCTGGAGAGCGCATGCACCCGCTGGCGAGTCATTTATAAATAAATAAACGTTAACTCGAATCTGGAACTCATCCACATCTCCTTCAATTGTGACATATCTGCTGTGCTGCTTATTACAATCATTAATTAGCCAGGCGCTATTTGCAAAATGATTTGTGGAAATCACGCCTAAGATGTAAACTCTCTAGAGAAAACTTTACATGTGCTTCTGGTAGGCAGCTAAGGGGACTGTTAATCCCAGAACATTCAAACCCAACTTCAGGGGGTGGCTGCTTTTAGGTTCCCCTCGCCACCAGGTCTCTGGGGTCCCGACCCAGAAGGAGAGGTTGACCTAGACTCAGCCTCTGCTTATGACTCCAGCTGCTATCTTCCTGGTCCACCCAGGCGACCAACCGCAATGCTCAAGTCTTCCTCCACTGCTTTGCTAACAGAATACGTGACGCTGGGTGAAGGCTTGGGACCAGCAGTTAGCGTAATGGCTATGTCGCTGGACTCCCATGTAGTCGACCGTGGTTCGAGTCCCGGACCTGGTGGCTTAAACTCACCCCAGGCGCGTGTGCATGCATGCCCAAGATCCCGAGAGGAGAATGGAGGAGAAGGGATTGCGGCGTGGCCATCCCCCCTGGGGGGTGATTTCTTGCTTTCTGTCTCTGTCTCTCTCTGTCTTTCTGGCGAGTGCACACGCCCTATAGCAAAAACCTCTCCAAAAAAAGGAGATGATTCAAATAAGGTCATAAAGCCAGTCCTCCAATTCTGGTTTGAGCTAGTTTCCTTTAAGATGAGAAAATGGGGCCATCCTATGGCCAGGTGAATAAGAGACTGGATCCTGCACGGCCAAGTGTGTGGTTCAAATCCTGGCCCCAGTGTTTAAAAAACGTGTCAGGGACGTGTGTGTTTGGGACGTGTGTGTTTCTAAAATCGTGACAGAATGGAGAAGAGATTGTGATGTCCCCATGGGGGGGGGGGGTATTCCCCCCCCCCCTCCTCTGGAAAACACATGTACCCTCTGGCAAATTATAAAAGTAAGGGATTCCTGGAGTATGCACACACAAAGAAAAGGCCACGCCAAGTCACAGCAAGAGAGCAGACTTCTCTGCCCGGGCGACAGGTCACACCAGGAGTCAACCCACCAGCACCTTCACTGTGGACTTCCGACCTTTAGAACTGTGAGAGTGAGTTTCTGCTACGTGAGCCGCCCAGGCAATGGTGCTCCCGTAGGACAGCCTGAGCGGGGCAAAGCACAGCCAGGACAGTCCCCGTCCCCTGCCCAATGTGGGAGACACCGACTGCAGCATCACCCGCGCTCCAACGTTCTACGAAGCAGGACCTTCCCGGCAGGCTTCCACCAGAAACCCAGGAAGCAGGCATGGAAGAGGAGGCGGTATGCCGGAGGAGACGAGGAAGCAGGGCTTGGGCCACGTCGTCCACACTGCCTTCCCGAGCTTCTCAGCCAGTCGTAGCAGGCTTGTATGAGGAAACAAGGCATAAGCTCAGCCAGGAATAGAACTTGCCAGACCCCCCGTCACGAGGAACTTCTCTCCAGACGAGAAAGCGATTCTGCTCCAGGTTTCTCCATCCCCCAGCCCATCATCACCACGTGTGAAATCAGGGCCTTGCCACCAAGACCTGGCCAGTGCACCGGGCTCACGGACGGTGCCCCTGATGCCCAGAGCTCTTCCGTGACCTGTAGCAGATGGCCTGGTCTCCCTGGAGGGCACAGGCAGCGTGGAGCAGAGTGAGTGAGCACATGCACACACGCACGCAGACACACGCACGGACACACAGGCAGACACACACGCAGACACGCACACACCCGCCCAGGCCCAGACCAAACCAGACCAGCACATCCTCACGGTCCACTGCCACGGTCCTTGCCCGCACAGTCGCCAGGAGACCTGGACAAGGGGCGCTGTCTCGCTCTCCTCAGACATCAGCCGGTGGATGGGAGCCCTCTCCCTGTCCAGGTGCCTTTGAGGACTGGGGCTGTCCCCATCCTCTGTCCCCTAGCATTTCGGCAGCGGTGGACTGCTCAGACTGTAGGGGGCCAGCTGTCGTCTCACCCGCCTTCTGCCCCACGTGGGCAGGGCAAAAAAAAACAAACACACATAACACTACAGCTAATTCAGTACCTATTAAAATTTTACACACAGGGACCAGCAGGTGGCGTGGTGGTTAAGGCGCTGGACAGTCCCACATAGCTGACCACGGTTCAAGTCCCGGACCTGGTGGCTTGCTTTCTCACTTTCTCTCTCTCTCTGTTTCTCTGTGTCTCTTTGGTCAAATTAAAAAAAAAAAAAAAAAAAAAAAAAAATAGGGGACCAGCAGTTAGCGTAATGGCTACGTCGCTGGACTCCCACGTAGTCGACTGCGGTTCGCATCCCAGGCCCGGTGGCTCAAATTCACGCCGGGCGCGTGTGCATGCGTGCCCAAGATCCCGAGAGGAGAATGGAGGAGAAGGGATTGTGGCGTGGCCATCCTCCCTGGGGGTGATTTCTCACTTTCTGTCTCTATGTCTCTCTCTATCTGTCTGGCGAGCGCACGCGCCCTATAGCAAAAACTTCTCCAAAAATAAATAAATAAATGAGTAAATACAATTATAAAAAAAATTTTACATACACATGTTTTCATAATCTCTAAACCATTCTTGTCACCTTCCTTTCAGAAACAAGCAACATAAATGGCATACAATCACGAAGTTCATCAATAAATAGGAGACTAGAAAAGATGTAGACGGTATCAAAACTTTGGAATTTTACACTGTTATAAGAAAGATCAAAGTATGTGGGGCCAGCAGGACTCCCACAGTGGTTGGGTCCTGGACCTGGCCATTTGCTTCCTAACTTTCTCTCTCTCACTCTGTCCATCTCTCATCAAATGGAAATAAATAAATAAATGAATAAATAAAGTTACATAATTCTAAAAAAAGATCAAAGTATGGGACCAGCAATGGGCATAATAGTTATGGCGATGGACTCCCATGTAGTTGGCCACGGTTCGAGTCCTGGACCCAGCGACTTAAAACTCACGCCAGACACATGTGCATGTGTGCCCAAGATCCCGAGAGGTGAGTGGAGAAAGGGACTGCAGCATGGCCATCCCCCTGGGGTGACTTCTCACTTTTTGTCTCTCTGGTAAGTACACGTGTCCTATAGCAAAAATCTCTCTTTTAAAAAAAAAAAAAAAAAAAAAAAAAAAAGATCTAAGTGAGCCAGCAGGTGTCATGGTGGTTCAGTCACTGGATCCCACATGGCCAACTACAGTTCGAGTCCTGGACCCAGTGGTTTTGAAGCACACTATGTGTGCCCGAAAAATCCCAAGAGGAAAATGGAGGAGAAGGGATTGCAGAGTGGCCATGCTCCCCGGGGGGTGATTTCTCACTTTTCCCCTTCTCTGTCTCTATCTGGTCCTCTCTGGCAAGTGCACACGCCCTATGGCAAATAAAATAAAATGAAAATAAAAGTATGGGCCAGCGAGGTGGTATGGTGGGTAGCTGGATCCTACATAGCTAACTGCCCAGTTCGAGTCCTGGACCCAGCGGCTTGAAAAACATGCTGGGTATGTGTATGTGTGCCCAAAATCCTGAGAGAATGAAGGAGTAGGGACTGTGGCGTGGCCATCCCCCTGGGGGTGCTTTGTCACTCTGCCTCCCCCCCGTCTCTCTATGGTGAGACCATGTACCCTACAGGAAATTAAAATATATAAATTCATTTGGGACCAGCAGGTGGCGTGCTGGTTAAGACGCTGGACACTCCCACATAGCTGACCATGGATCGAGTCCTAAATCTGGTGGCTTGCTTTCTCACTTTCCCTCTCTCTCTGTCTCTCTCTCTCTCTCTCTCTCTCTCTCTCTCTGTGTATCTCTCTGGTCAAATTAAAATAAAATGAATGAATGAAAGTAAATAAACAATTATTTTAAAAATATAAAGAAAAAAAAAGTCAAAGTTGATCCACATGTATCAAAAAGTTTGCAAAAAACACATCCCTGGATTTAAAATGCCTTGACACAAAACATCGCACATGTGGTAAGCCAAAGAGGGACCAAAACTTCGTGCCATAAGACTCCGTTCACGTCAAGTCAAAAACAGCCAAAAGTAATCCATGCTGTTGGAGATCGTGACAGCACTTACTCTTTGAGATGGGTAGCAGCTAAACAGAACGCAGGCTTAGTGGAACGAGGCTAGTAAATTACTGACCTGACGCTGATGACGTGGGGACACTCAGTCTGTGAAAAGCCAGCAAGCTATCGCTAATGATAATCCGATTATGCTATGGGGCGTCGGAAAAGTCATGACACATTTGTACATAGAATACATCATCAGGACCGGCAGTTGGCGTAGTGGCTATGTCACTGGACTCCCATGTATGTAGTCGACCGCGGTTCGAGTCCTGGACCCAGGGACTTAAACTCATGCCGGGCGCGTGTGCATGCGTGCCCAAGATCCCGAGAGGAGAATGGAGGAGAAGGGATTGCGGCGTGGCCATCCCCCACTGGGGGGTGATTTCTCGCTTTCTGTCTCTCTCTGTCTCTGTCTGTCTAGCGAGCGCATGCGCCCCTATAGCAAAAAACCTCTCAAAAAAAAAGAGAAAAATACAACATGACTTTCCCAACGACCTAATATATGTTTTTAAGATTTTGTTTATTATCATTTTGTTTGCTATAGCGTACATGCATTCACCAGAGAGGCAGAGAGAAAAGGAAAGTGAAAAAGCAAGTCACCAGGTCTGGGTCCCGAACTGTGATCAGTTATGTGGGAGCCCAGCACCTTAACCACCATGCCACCTGCCAGCCCCTGCATTTTTTTAGTTTTTTTTATCCCACAAGTGAGAATGACAGAAAGAGACAGTGACAAAAATACAGTGCCCCAGCTGGACTCTTGAAGCCCAGCAATGATCCACCCCCAGCCTCAAGTGCTCTGCATACTCAGGGAGTCTTGAACACAAACTGGTCACCTTCCCCTACAGTCCTACCTCACAGAGCTCTGTGTTCTACCAATGTGCCACCACCTGGCCCCTAAGTGTATTTTACATGTCAATTTAGCTTGAATAAGAGCAACACCATTGTAGATGGGGTGTGGAAACCCTCTGCATTTCTCTGCGTACTTCTATAGTGCCACAGGCAAAAACGTCTGAAAGGATTGATCAATACATCAACTTTAGGGACCAGCAGTCAGCATAATGGCTATGTCACTGGACTCTCATGTAGTCGACTGCGGTTCACGTCCCGGACCTCAGTGGCTTAAAACTCACACTAGGCGCGTGTGCGTGCATGCCCAAGATCCCAACAGGAGAATGGAGGAGAAGGGATTGCAGCGTGGCCATTCCCCTGGGAGGTGATTTCTCGCTTTCTGTCTCTCTGTCTCTCTCTATCTGGCGAGCACATGCGCCCTATAGCAAAAAACCGCTCCAAAAAAAAAAATATATATATATCAACTTTAAAATGCTCACCTTTGGAGAACTCAGATGTGGGCCAAGGGTGGTAAAAGGTGTTATTTGTAGAACTAAAAAACTACGAATAAAAACGGAGGGGGGTCCATGGCATAGAAGACTGCACTGCTCAGGAGAAGCCAGAGCCTATAAGGTGACTGTGGTTTGAATTCCTCGCTGGCCGGTGTAAACGCACTGGCCCCACGTGCGCGTCACAGACCCGGCGGGCTAGGGACTAGAAAAGGGAACCGCAGCATGTCCTGCAAGGGGTGTTCCCTTCTCTCTCTCACACACACACATATGTATGCATGCACCTGCTCTATTGTGAATAAAGAAAAAAATTAGTAAACCTAAAATGGGAAAAGAAGTTAGGGCCACAGTGACTTCTCCCCAAGTATCCATGCCAGAGTGGCTACCCAGGACCTCTGACCAAGGGGAGGAGTGGGGACAGTTTTCAGGGTAGAAACGACAGGACTGCATTGCCCAGGTCTCCTACGTGGTCCTGCAGGAACCATCCTCGGGTAGAGGAGGGTCCAGGGAGAAATCAGCCAGGCAGGAAGGCGAACCACAACGCACCTCTGCCTTCTCTGTTCCTCCGGTTTCCGGCCCCAGGACAGATGAGCCTTGATCCCTCTGTCCGCAGTGCACAGAAAAGCTGGACCTCGGGACCAGCAGTTAGTGTAATGGCTCTGTTGCTGAACCTCCATGTAGCCGAATGCAGTTCAAGTCCCGGACCTGGTGGCTTAAACTCACGCCAGGCGCGTGTGTGTGTGTGCCCAAGATCCCGAGAGGAGAATGGAGGAGAAGGGATTGCGGCGTGGCCATCCTCCCTGGGGGGTGATTTCTCGCTTTCTGTCTCTCTGCCTCTCTGGAGAGCACACGCACCCTAGAGCAAAAAACCTCTCAAATACCAAAAAAAAAAAAAAAAAAAAAAAAGTAAAAAAAAAAAAAAAAAGCTGGACCTCTTGAAGTCTGGGCCATGGGGCTCTCCTCTAATCCAGTGCCAACCTCAGGTGGGAAGAAAATTCCGAGGAAGTACAGAAAGAGCTTCTTCTCTCTCGGCCCCAGGCCCGGGCTCTGAGAACTCATGCATGCTTCCGGACTCAATGGAGAGCAGGCAACCCTGTGTGAGGGGTGGGCTGGGAGAGGAGGGCTGTCAGGACCAGACGTGAGAAGGCCCTGTCCTCCTAGCTGAGACGCTGTGCACACTCGGTTGTAATTGGTTCAGGCCTGAAGGCAACCAGGGACCCCGCCCTCTCCTCGGATGGACAGACGACAGCTGGTCTGCTCACATCCTCCGAAACACTCAGCCGCAAACCGAGGGACGCGGCCTCCTCCGTCCTCCAGCCAAGGGCTTGGGTTTCCAAGCAGCCTTCTCTGTCCTTCCCCAGAACTAATTTTAGCCTCCTCGGTTGTCGGAGTGGAACTCAAATAGCCTGCTGGGGAACGTCTGCGAACAAGGGCCTGAGCCTGCCTCCAAAACGCCTCGGCTCCTGCCCAGAAACCAGCCAAGGGGGAGCCCCGCTGCCCAGGCTGGGCCCCTCAGAACGCTTCCCCCAGGAAGGCCACATGGCTGCCCAGTGGAGGAGCTTCCTCTCTGACACCCGCTCCCGGGGCCGCGTGTCCGTGAATGCACACACCCGCTGGAGCCGCCACTCTGAGAGCTGAAGGCACATGTCTGAGCAGGGCCAAGCACAGGGCTGTCCGGGACTGGCCCGGGCAGCAGGGGGCACGGTGACCCTCGAACCAGCCCAGCCTGCTCCACACGCCGATGCCCAGTTCCGGCCACCGTCTCAGAGCCATCGCTGGCCAGCGTGAACAGCCTCGGGGGACAGCGGCAGCCCTCCACCCGACAGCCCCGGCACCGCACCGGAGCGGTTCCACCCACTGCCAGGAACAGCGCCTCCGGGCTGGTCTGGACCTGTGAGTACGGTGGCAAGTGAGACCGGAAGGGAAGCCCGGAGCAGCGGGAGGGTGTCTGTCTGGGAGCACAGAACTGGTGACAGGACAGAAGGCCAGAGTAAAGACCAAGAACTCTGAGACGGGAGCAAAGTCTCCTTTGGAAAGACCCCAGAAGAGACGGAACTTCTAGGAAGCCTGGAAACAGTACCCAGCGACCACCCGGCCCGGGCCGGGGAGCACCGGGCACGGAGGGCTTAGAAACGCTGCTGGCCGTCAAGCCCAGGCTGCATCAAGCCCTGTGTGGCTGATCGGGGCTGAGAGCAGGCGTCCCCAGAAGCCTTCCTTGCAGAGCTGGGGAAGGCGGGAGACAAGGAGGGCGCAAGCACACCATGCCGGGCTGCCAGGCGCAGCACCTGGCCCACAGAGACCCTCCTGCCCTCAGGGCGCCAGGCTGGCTTGCCTGTCTCAGGCCAGCCCAGCACGCCTCCCCGGGCACAGAGGCGGCGGCCTGGCCCTGCCCTGCTCCAGCCTGGCCACCGCGGAAAGTGGAGCCCATACCTTTGGGGAGTGGCTGCCCACCTGCCCTGGAGTCCCTGGCCTGGGAGGTCCGGGCCCACAGCTGCTGCAGCTCCTCGGAGCGCCACACGGCAGGCCCGCTCGGGGGAAAGGGCATGCCCACGTCCTGCTATGACCCAGGGCTCCTCTCGGCAGGCAGGGATGGGCTCGGCTCGCAGAGCTCCCGAGCGAGCAGAGAGGGGGTGCCGGGCAGGCGGAGAGCCCCCAGCAACGGGCTCTTCCTGACATTCTGCGCTAGGGAGGGAGCGGTTAGGGAGCCTCAGGCGATGGTAGGGATGGTGGCCAGCGGGTGGGCGGGTGCAGGCAGGCAGGACCGCGCCTCCCTGAAACCCGACCCCCTGCGGGACACTCAAGGACGCCAGGATTCTCCTCTGAGCAAGTGGGACACGGGAACCACTCGTTCCAAACCCACCTCTCACACGGCGGGCGGAGAGGGTGAGCGGAGCAAGCAGGGCTCTCGGGCTGAGGGGGTGGCTGTGCATTCGGAAGTCATTAACCATCTAACCATCGCCGCCCTCAACTGCCTGCCTTCTTGAGAAACCGGAGAACATTCTGGATCAGTTCTCCACCCGAGAGAATTCCGCGCCCCCTCTGTCAGGCACATGGACGGTGTCTGGAAACATCTTTGGCTGTCACAATTAAAGAGGTGCTACGGGGGTTAGTGACGGGGGCTAGTGACGAGAGGTCAAGGGGGATGCTAACACCCTCCGGTGCACAGGACAGTGTCCCCCATGACCGCCCACAACTCCATACACAGTAAGGGACTCGCGACTCGCGGTGCAAGAGAGCAGAGCTCGGGCTGAAGCCCTGCTCCAGGATAAGGCCCACGTGGCCGGGGCCTGCCTCGGGGCCTCTGCCTAGCATCACTCTCAGGAGCCAGCAGTGGTGGCAGTGGTGGCACGAGAGGACTGCCACTGCTCTGCAGCAGGCTGAGGCCACATGAGACACCTGGGTTTGACTCTGGCCCACCCGAAAGGCAGGGTACTGAGCTGCAGGCACATGTAGCCCAGGCTACTCTGGAGGCTGGGGCAGGGGCCTGCCATACAGTTAAGACCTGCCCTTTAAAAAGGCTCATCCAGGGACCAGCAGTTAGAGCAATGGCTATATTGCTGGACTCCCATGTAGTTGATTGGGGTTCGTGTGCCGAACCTGGTGGCTTAAAAACTCATGCCGGGCATGTGCACGTGCATGCCCAAGGTCCCGAGAGGAGAATGGAGAAGGGACTGCGGCGTGGCCATCCCCCCTGGGGGGTGATTTCTCACTTTCTGTCTCTCTCTTTCTGTCTGCCTGGCGAGCGCACGCGCCCTATAGCAAAAACCTCTCCAAAGAAAAAGGCTGGTCCAGACCATCCCCACCTGCCTCCCCAGTCCCGTCCACGGTGACGGTCCACTGGCCTGATGGCCCCTGGCTCCCACCTGCACTTACAGGGACTTTCTACCAATGACGATGATGGCCGAAATCTGAACACCTGGGAGCGGGATCGCCAAAAACGGAAGTAAAAGAGAGGCTGTGTCCCGTGCCAGAACAGGGTAGGCAGAGATGGCAAGGAGGACCAGGCCGTGACCACCCCTGGCAGTAAGGTGCCCCTGGGGACCGGTGCAGTGGTATGCGTGGGGCAGCCTGGTCTCTAGGGAGTTCAGTCAGGGGCAGCTGCTTCTCAGATCAGTGCAAAGCAAAGTGAACACACAGCACATACATGCACACAGGGCATATGCATGCACACAGGGCACACACATGCACACACGTGTTTCTTTTCCTGAGGGGAGGGTCTGCAGCTGTCGTCAGATTCTCAGAGGAGCCTGTGACACAGAGGACCACGGTGTCAGACAGGGCTCTTCGCTGGGCCCCCTGCAAAGGGGATATCCCCGCACGTGAAGTGCCAGGGGCGGCCAAGGAGCTCTGGGGTTCCCTGATACCCAGAAAGACACAGCACACCAGAGGCCCACCCACGCAGTGTGAGGCCATGGGGTCCCGGTCTTAAGTCCTTACCCCGGAGGATCTGGGAGGATGGGGAGAGTTTCTCTGAGTCTCTCTGGTTGGAAGGGTCTCTAAGATCTGGGAAGAAGGCCCAGTCTTCCCAAAGGTCAGCTCAGACGCAGCAGAGCCCGGGGTGCCTAGCAGAAACAAGACAAGGCCCACGAGAAGAGAGAAGGGGTACCCCCGCTTACGGCCCTATCGCCCGTGTCCTCGGCAGCTACCCCTCCACAGGACGGAAGGGCACTCGCGCTCACGCACCCTCTTCCCCAAGCAACTAGACTGAATGACAGCTGTGGGTCGACAGAGGCCAGCCTAAGGGGGAGGTGGAGGGGAGTCGGGGCTCCCCAGCCAGTCAATGGCTTCTGACACTCCACTCAGAACAGGGCCTCGCCTCGCCCCACAGGCCCTGTCACCTGCACCCCAAGTGCAGAGACGCGTCCAGAGTTCTTACAAGAGCACATGTATCCGGATGGCCAGGACGACCCAGAGCCGAATGGCCTGTCTCCAAGGACACCAGGCCAGGCACAGAGGACGACGGACTTCCAGAACTAACTTGATCTCGTGACCGGCAAGATAAAGGCTTCCTTTTTTCCTAGACATGCACAGTCCAACATGGGAGCCACTAGCCAAAGCCACCGGAACGCGGAGTCAGATGAGGTGCCCGGTACGGTAAGCGCAGGACAATGCTGGAGTGGGAAGCCAGCTCCAAATAGAACGTAAATGTCTCATCAGCTGTTCAATACCGACTCTATGTTGAAATGACTTTGTATCTATTAAATCAGATGCGCCATTCCTGCTAATTCCACCTCATTGTGGGAAGACTGTGTGTGTCGCTGGAGATGCTCTAACCCCCATGAATCCATACTAGCCTTTGAAGAGGAGGCCTCTGGGAAGCGATTAGGGTTAAGTTAGGTAAGGGAGGTGGGCCCTTACAATCAGAGGAATGGCTTTATTATACACCACGAGAGGAAAAGCTCTCTCCCCAAATGCAGCGAGAAGGCAGCTGACTCCAAGCCAGAGGGACCCCGGCCAGCTTCGGCATCAGGCCACCCAGTCTACACTGCTGTTACAGCCCCGGAGCGGGCTGAGACACAGCTGCGACTACGGGAAAAGTTAGTTATATATACACGGTTTACATTGCATTCCTGTCCGACAACTCTTAGACGTCCTCCTACCGAATAACTGGTACCGAGGTCGTTCTAAACAGCAAGCCAGAGCTTGAAGGGCAACCCTGAAGCCAAAAGAACAGGCGCCAGCTCTGCCCCAAACGGGACCCAGACCCAGCTGTGCTGCCGGCCTGTCCCGGGAGGAAGACCCCTGCAGGCCTGGACTTAAAAGAGCCCAGGCACGCCCAGGAATGGGAGCCCAGCAGGTCTAGAGGCGCCTGGGGGGCTGCTGCCTGCCGACAGAGCAGCTTGCAGGTGCCCTCTGACAGGCCAAGCCTTTCCCTTTACTTAGAGCCCTCCTTCTTGCAGAAAAAAGGCATCTCGAAACCAGGACTTAAAGGGTGTGCAGAAAAGAACACGAAGCTCAAGCTCAACACTACCACCGCTCTGCCTCTACCGCACTGGAAATGGCTCCTAAAGAGACGCGACGCCCACTCCCACAGGGCCCCAGGTGCCAGCGGGGTGGAGTCCCCTCTGTCCCCCGGCTACACAGTTCTCTTCCCCACTCGGACTTACTCGCTTTCCCACGCAGAGCTGTCGCCCGGCCGCCGGCCTGCCGAGCCAGGCGAGCCGGGGTGGGCGGGGGATCCCCGGTCCCCACCCCCGCAGCGCACGGGGATCCCGGCCCCGCCCCTGCGCGCTCGGCCCCGCCCCTCACGGGTTTCCCAGACTCTGCGCCGCTGCCACCGTGAGCGGCGGGGGACCCGCGCTGCATGTGTAATGGGGGCTGGGAACAAAGACAGCAGGACCCGGCCCCCAGGCCACCAGCTGCCCCAACCTTCTCGCCCGAGCTGCAATGCCCCGCTCCTCGCGTTTCCCAGGACTGCCCGGATCCGTCCCCTTGCGCCCACTCGGGTTGGGCTCCACTGGGAGAGGGAAATCTTTGCCTTGGCACTGGGGAGGGGGGCAAAGCTCCTTCCTGGCGTGGCTCGGCGTGCACACACCGCACCCACACCCCCGCGGCTGCTGGTGAACTGCGTGCGGGTCACCCGCCCCCGCCACGTGCGTCCCGGAGGCCCTAGCGAACAGGGACCTGTTGGTTTTCCTTTTGACCCCACCTCACCTCCCAAGTGCCCAAAACAAAGCGGTCCCGCGAGGTGTCCGCATCCCAGGGGCCACCGCAGGAAAGTGGGCGCCCACCGCCCCTGGGCGCGGGATCCTACGCAAGCTGGCGGCACGCAGTGCAGGGGGCTCCTCCGGGCAGTGCGAAGCAGCCCCGTCACGTCGCTATCCCTAAGGCTCCGAGGGGCTCGCAGCCCTCCTCCCAGCCGCTGCTGCACCAACAGTCCCGCCGCCCCCCGCGTTAGATCTGCCCGCGCCGCTTGGCCGCCTTCCCCACGCAGGCTCTCCCCACGCTCCGCGCGCCCTGGGAGCCTGAACCCCGACCCTGAGGCCCCGGGTCCCCGCCTCCAGAGTGGGGTCGGCTCCGTATACACCCCCACACACCCTCACAGGCAAGATCGCCCCCACCCGACCCCAAACGAGCGAGCGGGGCGGCCAGCGCGCCCCCAGTCCCCGCCCCGGGACGTGCCCGCCGGGTGCAGGTGGCGCGGCGGCGAGAGGCCGCGGGCCCGCCCTTTGTTGGTAAACACGGCGCTGCGCCCGCGGTCGGCCCCGCGCGCGCCCTCCCCGCGCCCCCACGCCGCGCACGGTCCTTACCCGCGCACAGCGATCCCCAGAGGAGGGCGAGGGCCGCCCAGGGCGCCGTCATGTTCCGCGGCGCCGCCCCGCGGCCACCCGGAGCCCGCGGGCAGGGCCGCGCGGCGCTCCCGGGGCGCGCAGGGCCCGGCGGCGGCTGCGCTCTCCTTCCCGCTCCTTCCTACGGTCTCGTTCCCCGCGCGCTTCCTACACCTCCGTTCCCGGGCAGCGTGCGGGCTTCAAGGGCCGAGCGGCGGGGCCGGCTCAGGGCCGCTGCGGGCGGCGCAGGCTACGGCCCGGGCTCCGGGGCGACGCGGGGACCGGGGGGCGGCGGCGGGGCACGGGCCGGGGCGCGCCCGACTCAGGCATAGCGCAGCGGGGCTGGGCCCGGGCCCCGGGCGCAGGGGCCGAGTCCGGAGGGGCCATGAACGGGGGGAGGGGTGGGGGGAGGGGAGCTGAACCGAGTCCAAAATGGCTCCTGAGCGGCGGCCACGAAGCCGAGCCAGCGGGGAAACCCGGATGTTGGATACAAAGAGGCGGGCGAGCTGGGCGGGGAGGGGGAGGGGAGGCGGGACCTCGGGCCGCGTGGTCCGCGCCCCCCTCGGGGGCGGGGCCGGGAGCAACAACAACACGGAGGCCACGCCCCTGTCCGCTCCCTCGCGGGGGACGCGCGTGCACCCCCAGGCGGGAGGGCGAGGCGGGGCGCGCGGGCAGGGGTGAGCAGGGTTGGGCCCTGCCCGCTTGGCCTAGGAACGCTGGCACCCGGTGGCCAGCGCACCTGGAATTCCTGCTTCGCGCCCAGGAGCCCGTGCTGCGACCCCGGGGTGCGTGGACAGTCCCTGGACTCTGGCCAGGACGCCTCGCCCCTTGGATTCCCAGCCTGTGCTGACCGTGGCAGTGAACCATGGGAGAGTGGTCTCTTTATTGATGGGTCTATTAACTGGCAGAAGAAGGTGGACGTCTCTGAATTGACAAGTGGTCCCCCACTTGCGAACCCCACGCCACCCACGCTAAAGCTAGAAGGCCCAGGGAGCGATGGTTCAGGCCCATTCTAGAAAGGGAGGGTGCAGCGCCCCGCCGAGCGGCTGCGACTTCCTCCTTGCGGAGACAGCGCTCCAGTTCAGAGCCCACCCTTCTCACCACGCAGCCTGATCTTGGGAGGGTCGCGATGGGGCTCCGAGCTGGAGGGAAAGCCCATTATAGGTCAGGGATAACGGGTTCTGCTTTGCTTGGAGCAGGGCAGGAGCATCTGGAAGTCTGAGTCGGTTCACTTATTTGAGCCTCAGTTTCCCCATGTGGAAAGTGACAAGGTTAGACTCATTCAGGGCTTCGCAGTTTTCTAATGGTAGAAGCCTATTCAAACAAACCTCGTGTAAAGATGTTTTCCACCACGTGGAACATGCATGGCCGTGATTGACGTTGAAATATGGGTCAACCGCCCAAGTCTCCAAAGCACCAGTAAAACCTCAGGGACTACACTACGGGATCACTACAAAGGAAGATTTCTGGGTCTCTCAAGGCCCCTTCCAGTTCTGAAAAATCCTAGGTGGAAACTGATGGTCCCTTCTTGCCACCTTTTCAGGTAACCCATTACCTGTAGGACAGAAGCCTTGAACGCTCTTGGGGCCAAACTAGAAGAAGCATTGTATGGGCCACCAGGCTGTGAATAAGGGATGTGGCACTCACAGGAGGCCACACTGGCAGACCCGCAGCGGTAGGTGTCCCTCCTAGGGAGGATCGGTCATTGTCTCCTTCATAAAGGAAGATACCTTCCGTAAGCCACGCCCCTAAAATTGGATTGGCTGATTCCCCCTGTCTACTCTACACCTAGCATGTAAGGGCTCAGGTTGACCAGTTGCCCACACACCTGCGTCTTCCTACCCTGCCCTCTTTGGGAACTCCAAGTCTGTAATATAGCCAGCTGTCACCTTGACGACTCTGGCAGCCTACCAAGACAGCCTACCTATCTTGAACTTGACTTAGAGAATTCCTCATTTCCCCATGAATTTACCCCTCTTCGAGTTGTCCTTGTCTAAATCAATGGCATAAGCAACCACTGAGTTGCTCAAATCAAAACTTTGAGTAATTCTTAAGTTTCTTTTTTAATTGACATATCATAATTATACATATTTATGGGGTATGGGATGATATTTTGATGCATGTATACAATTTGTAATGATTAAACTGGGGAAATGAACATACCCGTTACCTAAAACATTCATCATTTCTTTGTGTTGGGAACATCCACAATTCTCTCTTCTAGGTTCTGGGTTGTTGGAAAAGTCATGATGTGTTTTTCTGTTTTTCTATGCAAAAATGCATCATGACTTTTCTGACAATGCATTATTTTGATATACAATAAATTAACTGTAGTCACCTTACTATGCTATTGAGCAGAACTTCATCCTAACTAACTTTGTATCCATTAACCAACTTCTCCCTATATTCCCCCTGCTCCTCCCCTTCTCAACCTCTGGTAACCACTAATCTACACTCTATTTCTATGAGATCAACTGTTTTAATTTCCGCTATGAGTGAGAACATGCAGTATTTATCTTTCTGTGCCTGGCTGATTTCCCTTAATGGAATGGTCTTCAGACACATCAATTTTTGTTTTTTCTTTTATTTATATTTATATATATGTTTTTGGAGAGGTTTTTGCTATAGGGCACTTGTGCGTGCCAGGCAGACAGAGAGAGAGAGAGAGAAAGCAAGAAATCACCCCCCAGGGGGATGGCCACACCGCAATCCCTTCTCCATTCTCCTCTTGGGATCTTGGGCACGCATGCACACGCACCCGGCATAAGTTTAAGCCACTGGGTCCGGGACTCGAACTGCGGTCGATTACATGAGAGTCCAGTGACATAGCCATTACACTAACTGCTGGTCCCTGTTGTTGTTATTTTTTAAGAGAGATTTTTGCTAAAAGGCATGTGTGCTTGCTGGAGAGACAGAGAGACAGAAAACGAGAAATCACTCCCCAGGGGGGATGTCCATGCTGCAATCCCTTCTCCTTCATTCTCCTCTTGAGATCTTGGGCATACATGCACACATGCCTAGCATGAGTTTTAAGTCACCAGGTCCGGGACTCCAACAGTGGTCAACTACAAGGGAGTCCAGCGACATAACCATTATGCCATCTACTGACGTAATGTTTTATTTTATTTTAAAATTATGTTGGATTACAGTTTACTCTGTTTTATGGTCCACGAGAGTCCTTTTCAGTTGGCCAATAACGTAAACTTTCTTCAATAAGTGATGTTTATGTGGTAAGATGGGAGGTGTCTATTTTCTTCTGAATCTTGGATTTGCTGTTGTATCTGATGGACTTTCATCTTTAGATTCTTGCTTCCTTTCCCCTTGCATACACAAAGGCTCCAAGGGACCCCACTTTCTTTCAAGATGGCTTCTTCTCTATCAGAAGCAATGCTCCTGGTCCCACTCATTTTCTGAGCCTCTTTCTTTTGATTTCCCACTAGCCACTGCTCTGTTTCACCATGTCTCAGGCCTTCTGTGGCATTTTGCCACTGTGGGTGAGACCACAAGTAGTTTGGTTTAACTAAAATGGCCCATGGGAGAAGAAATCTGGAGGATTTTGCTGAAGTCAGACCACAGCAATCTTTCTCTGGATGCTTTTGCAATCATTTGAGCAGAAACAGACAAGTATAAAGTAGAACAGGAAGGATGGAAAGAAATGAAAAAAGAACTCACCATCTGTAAAAATACAGAAAGAAAATGAAATGAGAATCACAACCTTTCAGCTCATGAACATACTACAAAATGCAAAAAAAAAAAATCCAGGGGGCTAGCAGGTAGCATGGTGGTTACGGCATTAGATTCCCATATGGCTGGCCACGGTTCAAGTCCTGGACCTGGTGGCTTGAAAATCACACCAGACACGTGTGTGCATACCCCCAATCCTGAGAGAAGAATGGAGAAGGGATTGTCGCATGGCCATTTCCCTTGGGGGGGGGGTGATCTCTTTCTCTTTCTCTCTCTCTCTCTGGCGAGCGCACATGCCCTATGGCAAAAACCTAAAAAGAAAAAAAAAATCTAGAATCTGGGAAATTCTTCTAGAGGAATGACACAACTTCTTTGGCCAATAGATGACAAGAAGAGAAAGAGAGAGAAGCTCTAAATGGTACCACCTGGGAGATGGTCTCTCTAGTGATCTGGCAAACCCAGGAGGCAGGCAGCCTGTGGGCAGGGCTGGAGGGAGGGCACAGGAGGCGGGTCCACCCTGCCTGTCAGGTGAGTTTTAGTGGGCGTCACTGAGGTACATCAGGGGGTGGAGAAAAGGAGGACAGGAAGTACAGGAAGACATGACGGATACTAAAAGGGCAGAGGGTGAGAACATGAAGGAGCAGATGAGCATGAGGCAGACAGGAAAGGCCACTGAAGGGTGCCTCATTAGCTGAAATGAGGAAAACAGAAATAGCTAGAGGGTCAAGGGGTGGGGAAGCAGTGGCTGGGGTGGGAGTTGGGTTGGGAGAGAGGATGGATGGTGAGGTCAAGGTACGAGGGACAGTGGCTGTGGGTCAGGGCTTGGGGAGGAACAGTCAGGGTCAGGGTTGGGAAAAGGGATAGGCTGGGGTCAAGGGGCAGGGAGGACTTCGTTTCTGCTCACTTAGGTCCCTGGGTCAGCTTTACTTCTGCCTTTGAAAGAGGGAAAGGTCCCCATTTTTATTGGATGTGTGTCATATTTCGTGTTAGTCCATGTTCTAGGATAATGCATGAAATGGGATGGTTTCTTGCCTTGAGGCACAAGAGCACAGGGGCACGAGCAGGCAGCCCATCTCTCTTTGGGAGGATGTTCTGGGGCGGCTTTTTCAGGAGGATGTGCTGGAGCAGCTTCAGGAGGGTGTGCTGGGGCGGCTTTTAGGGGATGTGCTGGGGCGGCTTTTTCAGGAGGATGTGCTGGGGCGGCTTCAGGAGGATGTGACAAGGCTAGCTTTCAGGAGGGTGTGCTGGTCCAGCTAAAGGAGGATGTGCTGGTCCAGCTAAAGGAGGATGTGCTGGGGCCAGTTTCAGGAGGTGCTGGACAGAGCTGGAGCACTTCCAGGAGGAGCATGGGTAGGTAGCATGGTAGCTGGTCCCAGGGAACAGGATTCCTGCTCTCCAGGGCCACGTCTCCAAGTGGAATCCACAAGTCAGGGCAGGAAGAGGCGACAGGAGTGCTTTGGCCTGTGGAATTCACTCTGGAGGCTTCAGGGTCTGAGACAAGATTCTCTGCTCAAGTTGGGCATACCGGAGGAGGAGGGTTTCGTAGACCTGGAGGGGTAGAAGAATAGTTTAGACTAGGAGGAGGTGCTTCTTACACCTGGTTGTAACCTGCAATTTAAAAAATTTATATCCTGGGACCAACAGATGGTGTAATGGTTATGTCGCTGGACTCCCATGTAGTTGACCACAATTTGAGTCTCGGACCCAGCAGCTTAAAATTCATGCCGGGCACATGTGTGAGTATGCCCAAATTACTCAGAGGAGAATGGAAGATGGCATTTTGGCGTGGCCAGCCCCCTTAAAGGGTGACTTCTCACTTTCTGTCTCTCTGTCTCTCTGGCAAGTGCATACACCCTAAAGCAAAAACCTATCTAAGGGACTAGCAGTTGGCATAATGGCTATGTCACTGGACTCCCATGTAGTTGACTGCAGTTCGAGTCCTGGACCCGGGGCTTAAACTCACGCCAGGCACGAGTGCATGTATGCCCAAGATCCCGAGAGGAGAATGGAGGAGAAGGGATTGTGGCGTGGTCATCCCCCCTGGGGGGTGATTTCTCGCTTTCTGTCTCTCTGTCTCTCTGGCGAGCGCACGCGCCCTATAGCAAAAACCTCTCCAAAAAAAAAAAGATAACATCTTCTGTTGGGGAAAGGTTGGGTGGGTTGGCTTGCTATCTCTTTATAAGGCTGCTGGTTTCCTGAGCTCAGGATACCCTGCTTGTGACACACAGACATCAAGCACATGGTAACCACCTGGGGCCACTTTACCCCACCCTGTGGAACGTGGGCACCCAGGGAAACTGAGGCAGGCACGAAGCTCAGGGTGCCTGCAGTCCCTCACCTGGGAGTCACGTGTGTTTTGCCTCTATCTAGAAACTGTGGCAGGCTCAGTGGTTAGCATGCAAGTCATGTAAATCTCGGACCTTTCACAATGTTCTTGTAAGATGCACCCAGGGCTGGCCTGTGGCCTAGTGTTAAGGGAGCCAGGTCTCACACGGTGGACCACGGTTCGAGTCTTGGCCCCGGTAACCTGAAAAACATCTTGGTAAATGTGAATACCTGCCCCAAATCCTGACAGCATGGAGAAGGGATTGCGGCATAACCACATTTCATTGCTTTTTCCCTCTCCACTCCCGACCTCTGTCTGTCTTTGGTGAATACATATGCTCTCTGGCAATAAAGGAAAAAAAAAGCACCCAATCCTTGTCCTAGGCTCCGAGAGCCTTCTGCAAAGTCGTACACTGGTGTGGTGGATTCACCTTCAAGAATGAAGAACTTGGGACCAGCAGTTAGCGTAATGGTTATGTCGCTGGACTCCCACGTAGTCAACTGCAGTTTGCGTCCTGGACCTGGTGGCTTAAATTCACGCCGGGCGCATGTGCGTGCGTGCCCGCCCAAGATCCCGAGAGGAGAATGGAGGAGAAGGGATTGTGGCGTGGCCATCCCCTCTGGGGGGGTGATTTCTCGCTTTCTGTCTCTGTCTGTCTGGCGAGCACACGCGCCCTATAGCAAAAAAAAAAAAAAAAAAAAAAAGAATGAAGAACTTGGGGACCAGCAGGTGGCATGGTGGTTAAGGTGCTGGACACTCTCATATGGCAGACCACGGTTCAAGTCCTGGACCTGGTGACTTGCTTTCTCACTTCCCTTCTCTCTTTCTCTCTGTGTGTCTCTTTCTGTCAAATTAAAAATAAATGAATAAATAAAATAAATAAATAATTCTTTTAAAAAACAAAGAAAGAAAAACTTATTCTCCCAGATGCAGTATACGTGCTGCTTCCTCTGGAGAACCAACTCTCCGTCTCTGGCCTGGAGAGGTCCCTCTGCAGGACTCTCAGCCCAAAGCGGAAAACTCTAACATTACAGTCATCACAGATTCAGAGCTTCCCATGGACCAGCTAAGGGCTCTGTGAGGTCATGCTAGCTTGCCATCTCCCCTGACAATCCTGCCTCCACTGTGTGGGTCCCAAGACCACATCTGGGCTGACATCTCAGGCCCTGCAACAAGTGGGTCTGCCTTCCCAGGGATTTCCTGGCCTGGGTAACGACACAGCTTCTGTGGCTCCAGACTGGAGGTTTGAATGCTAGAAACCTGGGCTGGCCTGCACTTTTTAAATATTTATTTATTTAGGAGAGGTTTTTGCTATAGGGCATGTGCACTCGCCACAAAGACAGAGAGAGACAGAGAGACAGAAAGCAAGAAATCACCCCCCGGGGGGACAGCCACACCACAATCCTTTCTCCTCTATTCTCCTCTCGGGATCTTGGGCACACACGCACATGCACCTGGTGTGACTTTAAGCCACCAGGTCTGGAACTCGAACCGCTGTCGACTACATGGGAGTCCAGCAACATAGCCATTACGCCAACTGCTGGTCCCTATTTATTTAACTTCATTTATTTTAATTTGACCAGAGAGGGACAGAGTGAGAGAGAGAGAAGGAAAGCAAGAAAGCAAGCCATCAGGTCCGGAACTTGAACCACAGTCAGCCGTGTGGGAGTCCAATGCCCTTAACCACACCACCACCTGCCGGCTCCTGGTCTGCACTTTAGTAACAGAGTCTTTCATTTTTTCTTTCTTTCTTTCTTCCTTCCTTCCTTTCTTTCTTTCTTTCTGTCTTTTTTTTGAAGAGGTTTTTGCTATACGGCACATGCACTCGCCAGAAAGACAGAGACAGAGACAGAAAGTGAGAAATCACCCCCCAAGGGGGGATGGCCACGCTGCAATCCCTTCTCCTCCATTCTCCTCTTGGGATCTTGGGCACGCATGCGCACACATGCACACGGAGTGAGTTTAAGCCACCATGTCCGGGACTCGAACCACAGTTGACTAAATGGGAGTTCAGAGACATAGCCATTATGCTAACTGCTAGTCCCAGTAACAGAGTCTTTCAATGGCTTGTGTGGCTCAGCAACGTGGAAGGACCCACCCCACGGCATATGCAAAGCCATGAAGATACAACCAGCAGTTCATCTGACCCCAGGCTGTAAAGTCCGCCATATCTGAGTTCCAGCTGACAACCAGGCTTCTTTTACTTGTTATTTTTGATCATTTCAAAAAGTATGATTTCCCCTTTAGTTAAGCACAACAAGCTCTACTGCAGCTGACAAAGAAAAACTTACCTTTCTGGAAAAAAGAATCTAGATGGCTTTCAGAATGCAAACACCATGAGCGAATTCTGATGGTCCCTCACCTGAGAAGCTCCTGCGGCTGGGGTAGCAGCTAGCCTCGGATTTGGGGCTAACTTCACAACCTCGGAAAAGGGCAGCTCTGTTCCACCCGCAAGGCCTAGAAGGGAAAGGTCATTTTGTATCAGCACACATCGCAATGAAGACATCAGCCATACAGCATGAAGGAGCTCCCTGGTGATATAGTGTTCTACAGCTGGTCTATGGGGACTGGACGACTGGCGAGCGCTCATGCCCCATAGCAAAAATCTCTCCAAAAAAAAAAGAAAGTTTAGGGGCCAGCAGGTGGCGTGGTGGTTAAGGTGCTGGACTTCCACATGACCAACCACGGTTTGAGTCTTGGATAGAGGCTTGCTTTCTCACTTTCTCTCCTTTCTCTGTCTGGTCAAATGAAAAAATACTAATAATATGCAACCAGCAGAGGGCATAATGGTTACATCACTGGACCCATGTAGTAGACTGTGGTTCGAGTCCTGGACCTGGTGACTTAAAACTCACACCAGGCATCATGTGTATGCGTGTGTGTACCCAAGAGCCCTATAGCAAATATCTCTCGTAAATAAATAACATTAATAATGTAAAAAAAGAAGAAGAAGAAGAAGAAGAAGAAGAAGAAGAAGAAGAAGAAGGAAAGTTTAGAACAGGGTTGGCCTGGCAGTGCACTGGTTAAGCCCTCTATGTTGGGAGCTGGATTCCACACCTGTCCGCACACAACAGGATGGAGAAATGGTGGGAAGGGACCGGCATGACTATGCCCCCGGCAGGTGGTCTTCTTTCTCTCCCCATGTCTCTGTCTCTCTGATGAGTGCACACACCTCTGGCACTAAGAAAAGAAAGTTAAGGGTAAACACACAGAGAATGGAACCACTCGGGGGCAGGGATACATGAGGACTGCAGGAGCTCCCTGGGCAGGCCGAGGACAGGGCCAGTTACACTAACTTGTCCGAGAAGAGGACAGGTGCCCGAAGGGAGGTGCCGGGAGGAAGATGTACTTGTGGGCATGTGCTGCTCCCCTCAAAGGTGGGCTACTGGGGGGAAGCTTCCTGTAATAGGATATTTCTGAGTTTCAGCCTCCACAGCAAGTGGCCTCCGCGGAGCTGTCCAGGGTGCTGGACTGCTGTGGTCTGAAGGCTTCCCCTTTATTTCAATTTCCTGCTCTTGCTGAAAAGACAACTGCAGAGCAGGCCCTGCAGCCTGGTCTCTGGGAGCCAAATTCCACCTGAGCAACCATGGTTTGAATCCTGGTCCCAGCAGCTTGAACAACACTCTGGGCACGTGTGTGTGTGTGTGTGTGTGTGTGTGCCCTAGACCCCAATAAGATGGAGAAATGGAGGGGAAGGAATTGTGGTGTGAACATACTCCACTGGGGGGATTTTCTCCCTCTCCCTTCATCTCTCGGTCTCTCTTTCTCTCTGACAAGTACATGTACCCTCTGGCAATTAATAAGCAAAAGTGAAAAGACAGGTCTGGACTTCATCCACCTCTCCTGCCCAGGAGCTGTTCATCCCCACATCACGGGTCCCTCAGCATGTCCTGTGCCCTCTGTCCCTGTGCTGAGCCGGACTCTGGCCAGGCCACATGCAGTGAGGACCTTGCCCACTTCCCTCACTTCAACTAGCACATAAAGGAGCACAGGGCACGCTGCTATTTTTCTTGCCTGCTGAGAAGAAGAAGACAAAGCTAAGGCCTCCGAGACTCCACTGTCCCCCAAGACTGGGAATAGCCCACTCTGCCCTTCCCACCCTCCTCAGCCCGACGGTGCCTCAGCCACTTCCGGAGACAGCTGTCCCCATCCTCAGACTCACCGTGGAATGCGCGGTACGCAGAGCCCACGCAGGCCGAGTTGGCCGTGTCCGTGACGTACACCGGGGCGCCAAACACATCCGCGAGCACCTGGAAAGGACAGTGCTGCCTGTGTGACACCTTCCCCGAAGGCAGACATGTGACACGTGGGGATGCGTGCTGCAGGCACTCCTTCCTGACGTGTCTTCCGGTCCCTCGCCTCCCACCCCTACTGCCTTAAAATAGTCAGAATGACCTGGGGGAAGCCGCAACTCTGCAGGCTGGCCTGGACTTTTTAACCATTTTATCAAAGACAAGGCCGAAGATTCAGGGAATGTACTGAGAAGACAGGGAGAGAGGGGCAGGTGTCCCCAGTGGGCTCTTCACGCTGACTCCACCTCCAGCGTCAGTTAGCCCTGAACACGGGCATGCGCATGCCTGAGCTGTTCAGGGAGGTCTCAGGACACGAAGCCAGGACTTTCTTTGCCCATGTGGGTTCAGCTGTGTCACCACTGTGCCCCAGCCAAGAGCTGACCCAGAGCTGGGGTCAGCTGAGCATCAGAGAAAATTAATAAGACCAAACAAACCCACACGAACAAGAGAGTGTTTTATGGGGATAAAGTTTTTTTGAGAGGTTTTTGCTATAGGGCACGTGCACTCGCCAGACAGAGAGAGACAGAAAGCGAGAAATCACCCCCCAGGGGGGCATGGCCACGCCGCAATCCCTTCTCTTCCATTCTCCTCTCGGGATCTTAGACAGGCATGCACACACACCCGGTGTGAGTTTAAGCCATGGGTCTGGGACTCGAACCACGGTCGACTACATGGGAGTCCAGTGACATAGCCATTACACTAACTGCTGGTCCCTAAAGCTTTTCTTTTTTTTTTTAAGTAATTATTTATTTAATTTTATTCATTCATTCATTTATTTTAATTTGACCAGACACATACACACACATACACACAGAGGGAAAGCAAGCCACCAGGTCCAGGACTAGAACCACGGTCAGCCATGTGGGAGTGTCCAGCGCCCTAACCACCACGCCACCTGCTGGTCCTGGGCATAAAGTTTTCCATTTAGGTACAAAAATAAACTGCCTAGATTTAGAATGGAGGACCTGTGCTAAAAGGAGTCCACGTGGGAAAGACAAGGGAGGACCCGGCTGTTGGAGATATTGTAGCAGATGCTGTTGACGGCCCACCCAGAAGGGGACCTCGCGGGACCTGTGTGCCCCACCCCAGCACCTGGGAGTGTTGGCTGCTATGGCTCACGGCACTCCCTCCTCGGGAGAACCGACCTCGGCCAGCAAGAGGCTGCTTCTCATGGGAGGTTATGTTCCCCACAGAAGGCTGGCCACGGGACCAGCACTGTCCACGTGACTGCAGAGCCCAGCGCTGCCATTAGTGTTCGCAGAACCTCCTCATGGAGTGAGCTGTACGCCGACAGAGCTGGCGTCTCGGGCACTGTGAGCTGTGAGCCCTCAGCCCCACAGGTGCGGAGTGGAGGAAGTCCTTCCAGGTACGTCTCTGGCTCTTAAGACCTGGCAGACAGCAGAGGCCACCACTCAGGGCCTCTCCCGCAAGTACCTGTAAGATGTCTCTGTTGTGAGATGCCCCTCCAGTGGCCAAGATCTTGGTCTTTGGCACTGCAAGAGAAAAGAAAGAAATGAAATGTGAGCGCTGACACTGACCCCTCCCTTTGCCCTCACTTGTCCTCAATGCCTGGGAAGAGTTGTGGCAGTTAATAAGCAGTGTGGTCAGGGCTACACGTGTGAGTACACAAGTGCGGCAGGACCAAGAGGGGCTCAGGGAGGGGCACAGAGCCAGCTCAGGTAAGGGGAGCAGACGGGCCATGGGGCCAGCACATCAGGTGGCAGCAATCCGGAGTCAGGACAATCCACTTCCTCATGGTTAGGGTAAGGAGAGGCACAAATAAGAAAAGGAAGAAAGCCAGAAAGAATCCCAGGACACTGGACCGGAAGTGGAGTGTACAGGCTGAACTTGTGCTTGAACACAGAAATAGGGAGACAGGCAGACTACACAGAGAGGGAAATGCATGTACAGACACAGACTTCCAGTTATGCCTGACAAGGACTTCCATGATGCCTGACCATTCCCTAACGAAGCCCACTGAGAGGAGCAGAGAATGGCATCACCCTAGTGGCAGTAACCATCCAGACAGGATGTCTATACACCTCTTTCCACTCCAAGGGGCTAGGACTCCTTGGATAAATGGAAGAGCTGATCCCAGAAAAAAACAAGACTCCCACATGAACGACCATGGTTTGAGTCTTGGAGCTGGCAGCTTGAAACTCACGCCAGGCATGTGTGCATGTGTGCCCAAAATCCCAAGAGGCGAATGGAGGAGAAGAGACTGTGGTGTAGCCATCCACCTTGGATGGGAAGGGGTGTTGATATCTCACTTTCTCAGTCTCTGCCTCTCTCTGTGTCTCTGGTAGTGAACATACCCTCTAGCAAAAATCTCTAAAAAAAAAAAAAAAGAAGAAGAAGAAGCCAGTCTGGAGCCAGACTGGTGTTCAGACCCAGCTTTTTAGCCTTCAGTAAGTTAACTTAACCACTGAGACTGGTTTCCTACTTGGTGAAGTGGGAGTAGAAATATTAATACTACCACAGAGGTACTGCTGTTAAGGCTGAAGTGTTAAGAAGCCAGGTGGTGCACACAGTAGGTGTTTTTTTTTTTTTTTTTGGAGAGGTTTTTTGCTATAGGGCGCGTGCGCTCGCCAGACAGACAGAGAGAGACATAGAGACAGAAAGCGAGAAATCACCCCCCAGGGGGGATGGTCACGCCGCAATCCCTTCTCCTCCATTCTCCTCTCGAGATCTTGGGCACGCACGCACACGCGCCCGGCGTGAGTTGTAAGCCACCGGGTCCGAGACGCGAACCGCGGTCGACTACGTGGGAGTCCAGCGACATAGCCATTACGCTAACTGCTGGTTCCCCACAGTAGGTGTTTTAACAAACGCTGACAGCGTTTGGTCTCATGTCAGAGAGAGAGAGAGAGAGAGAGAGAGAGTAAGCATCCCCCAATGGGGCATGGACTTGCCACAATCCCTTCTCCTCCATTTCTTCATCCTGTCAGGATTTTGGGACTGCACCCACATGTGTCCAGTGTGTTTTTCAAGCCAACAGGGCCAGGATTTGAACCACAGTCAGCCATGTGGGCTCCAGCCCCCTTTAACCACTGTGCTAACAGGCCAGCCCATGTTTATTTTTTTAACAATATTTTTTTATTTAATTTTAAAAATTATTTAACTTTATTTATTTTCTTATTTAATTTGACCAGAGAGGAGCAGAGAGAGAGTAGCAGGGGGGAAAAGTGAGAAAGCAAGCCACCAGATCCAGGACTTGAACCATGGCCAGCCAAGTGGGAGTCCAGCACCTTAACCACCACACCACCTGCTGGCCCCAGAATTTCTAATTGTATATTTTATTAATTATTAGTACTTAATTTGCTATAGGGCACATGCATTCACACCAGCAAGAGAAAGTGAGAAAACAAGCCACCAGGTCGGGTTCTTGAATCACAATCAGCCAGGTGGGTGTTCAGTGCCTTAACCATCATGCAACCTGCTGGCCCCCCATGTTCATTTTTTAAAAAGTTTATTTCATATTCATTTCTTTTTTAAAAATGTATTTATTTAAATTTGACCAGAAAGGAACAGAATGAGAGAGAGAGAAAGGGAAAATGAGAAAGCAAGCCACTATGTCTGGGACTCAAACCATGGTTGGCTATATGGGAATACAGCACCCTTAACTACCACACCACCTGCTGGCCCCTTATTATTCATTTCTACTATGAGTAAGAGACAGACAGACGGACAACATCCCCACCAGAGGCATGATGTCACAATCCATCCCCAGCCTTATCCAGCCCCAGGTCACACGTCCAGGGAGTTCTCATGCAAACCTGGAACCTCCCACATGGGTCAGTGCTGCAGAGTGTTGTGCTTGGCCATCACACCGTCTTCTGCTCACATCCCTAAAGCACATTCATGTCAATAATCTTGTTTGAGGGACCAGCAATTGGTGTAATGGCTATGTCGCTGGACTCCCATGTAGTTGACCGCGGTAAGAGTCCTGGACCCGGTGACTTAAACTCACGCCAGGCACGTGTGTGTGCATGCCCAAGATCCTAAGAGGAGAATGGAGGAGAAGGGATTGCAACATGGCCATCCCCCCGGGGGATGATTTCTTGCTTTCTGTCTCTCTGTCTTTCTGGCGAGTGCACATGTCCTATAGCAAAAAAAAAAAAAAAAAAAAACTCTTTAAAAAATATAATAATCTTGTTTGAGAGGAACTCGGCAAAGCTGGCAAGACAGGTTTGATTCTGCCTTTAAGCTTTAGAAGAGGATAAGTAATTGTATGCTGTTTTGCAAAGAAACGCTGCAGAGCCCAGGAGTAATGCCATAATCGCATTAGCCTCTCCTGCGTGGGGCCTCTCTGCCCTGCCAGGCTCTCCCTGCACACCCGGCTGGGGGGACAGGCCCTCCCCTCGCTATGCCCCCTCCTGACGGGCACAGGACCTGCCAGGCCTCAGCGCCAACCTCAGCCCCGTTCCTTCCTGCTCATCCAATCTCATGTTCTGGAGAACTCTGACATCTGTGAAGAACTTTGGGGAATTTCTTTTTATATTTAGGGTGGTGGGTGAGGGGGTAGGGATGTTTATAGTATTCCTATTATTTATTTTAAATTTTGGAGATGACTCAGATTTAACAATAGTTAAGGATCCCACATGGCTGATCACAGTTCAAATCCAATAGTGGGTGGCTTGAAAAACATGGCAGGCATGTGTGTGTCCAAGATCCTGAAGTGACACAGATGTGGAGGGAAAGCTGCAGAGTGATCATGTCCCACTGGGGAGACGCTTTCTCTCTGGCAAGTACATGCACCCTCTGGCAATTAAAATTTTGGATTAACATAGAACAAATATCTTGGAAAATGTTCACATCATAAACTTATGGAGCTTGACACATTTTCACAAATGAAACGCAGTAAGGGGCCGGCCCTGTAGCACAGCTCATAGGGAGTCGGATTCCATATGGTCATGCACGGTTTGAGTCCCAGTGGCTTGAAAAACATGCCAGGAACATTTGCATGCATGTTCCAAATCCTTAATGAAGAAATGCAGGAAGGAAGATGATGGCATGGCTATGCCCCTTTGCAGGGTTTGCTCTCTCTCTGACCAAGATGCAAGCCCTCTGGCAAATAAAAAAAAAAGCACAACCAGGGGACCAGCAGGTGGTGTGGTGGTTAAGGTACTGGACTCCCACATGGCCGACCACAGTTCGAGCTGCAGATCTGGTGGCTTGAAAAATCACACTGGGTGTGATGCGTGTATCCATGCCCATAATCCCAGGAGGAGAATGGAAGAAAAGGAATTGCGGTGTGGCCATCCCCACTGGGGGTTGATTTCTCATTTTCTGTCTCTCTGTCCAGCACACACACACGTGCCCCGTGTGAGTTTAAGCCACCGGGTCTGGGACTCAAACTGCAGTCGACTACATGCGAGTCCAGCGACACGGCCATTACGCTAACTGCTGGTCCCCTTAGCGCTTATTTTTATAGCATCTTCTGAATCGTTTGGTTCAAAGACATAAAATATATAGTACATAGGACCTGGATTCTCCGTAAACGTATCATAAGGAGGCCCTTAACGAATGAGCTTCACAGGTGTGCTGCCTTCTCTGGAGACAGCGGCTGCCCGGAGGCACACCGACTCTCAGCAACCTGGACTCCAGGTCAGTCAGTTCAGCCCCCTCACAGACCCCGAACTCTTCCAACGCTCTCAGTAAGGGGAGCTCACCGACTTCCCAGAGCTGCCTGTTCCACAGCTGGCGTTTTCAGAAACCCCTTTCTCCTAGCTGCCTCTCCTCGGCCCTGGGTCAAGCTGACACTGGGGCTGTCACTCCGTTCCCTGAGGTTTTTTTTGTTTTTGTTGTTGTTTCGTTTATTTTTTTAAAGGTTTTTGCCATAGGGTGTGTGTGCTTGCTAGAGAGAAATAGAGAGAGACAGAGAAAGAAAGTGAGGAACCCCCTCCCCACCCCTGCCGAGGGGGATGGCCATACCACAATCCTTTCTCCTCCATTCTCCTCTCTGGATTTGGGGTATGCATGCACATGTGTCTGGAGTGATTTTCTTTTCTTTTTTTTTTTTGCCTTTTTTTTTTTTAGAATAATTTTACTTAACTTTATTTATTTATCTTTTAATTTGACCAGAGAGGGACAGAGCGAGAGAGCAAGAGAGAGAGGGGAAAATAGGGAAGCAAGCCGCCAGGTCCAGGACTCAAACTGCAGTTGGTCATGTGGGAGTCCAGAGCCCTTAACCACCACGCCACCTGCCACCCTGATTTTCAAGCATCAAGTCCAGTACTCAAACTGCAGTTGGCCACGTGGGGGCCCAGCACTTTAACCACCGTGCCTCCTGCTGACCTGGCACCCTGAATCTTGACAGTGGTACTGTATCCTCTCTCCTGTCCAAACTGAAAGGCTCAGACTGTACCCCATAGGGGGTAGCGCCTGGCCAGGCTGGGAGACCAGGTCCGGCCATGGACCCAGACCAGACCCTTCCCACCTGCACCGTCCAGGTCCTCAGGGACCAGAGTTCAGGACATGTAGGGTGCAGCTTGGAGCTTAGGGTTACCGACAGATTTTTTTTTTTTTTTTTTTGAGAGGTTTCTGTTATAGGGCATGTGCACTCACCAGAAAGAGAGAGAGAGAGAGAGAGAGACAGAAAGCGAGAAATCACCCCCCAGGGGGCATGGCCACACGACAATCCCTTCTCCTCCATTCTCCTCCCAGGATCCTGGGCATGCACGCACCCGTGCCCGGCGTGAGTTTAAGCCACACATGGGGTCTGGGACTTGAACCACGGTCGACTACATGTGAGTCCAGCGACATAGCCATTACACCAACTGCTGGTGCTCCAACAGACTTCCCACCAATCCTGCAACTGTGGCCAGGAAACCAGGCTACTAGGGGCAGAGCTGAAAGGCAGGTACAATCCACTGCCCACTCTATGCCAGTCCACAAGCGCCCGTCACTCACTTCCTCACCCACGACCTGGACCTGCTCCTTGCAGCTCGTGCACAAGGCCTCTGCAACAGAGTCCTAGCAGACACTGTCCCACCAGCCCTGGCCCCAGGACGTGCCCCGGGCTCCAGGCCCCACCCAGACCACACCACACCAGCAGTGCACTTACTGACTCGGTAGCCCAGGCCTTCCGCGTGAATCCTCTTGGCCATGAACTGTCCTTCAATCAGTGCTCGAATCTCCACGTTCCCAGGGAATGCACAGACCTGTCTCCGGGAGACGGTGGGCACAGAGTGAGAGCCTGCACTGTCCATTCATATGTCTGTGTATTATCTTTCTTATAAATGTTATTTTCTTTACATTTAATTCCTGTACATCTTTACAGCATACAAAATGAACTTTATCAGAATGAATACACTGCATTAGTTCAGTCAAAGATATCATCATACGGTTTTATTTTTTTGGAGAGGTTTTTGCTATAGGGCACGTGCACTCGCCAGAAAGACAGAGAGAGACAGAGAGACAGAAAGCAAGAAATCACCCCCCAGGGGGGATGGCCACGCCACAATCCCTTCTCCATTCTCCTTTCAGAATCTTGGGCACACATGTACGCACACCCAGTGTGAGTTTAAGCCTTTAAGCCACTGGGTCCAGGACTCAAACTGTGTTCGACTACATGGGAGTCCAGCGACATAGCCATTACGCCAACTGCTGGTCCCACATTATTTTTTAAAATAATTATTTATTTAATTGTATTTATTATTGTTATTTTAAAATTTGTTATAGGGCACATGCACTTACCAGCGAGAGTGACAGTGAGAGAGAGAGAGAGAGAGAGAGAGAGAGAAAGCCACCAGTTAGGTTCGGGTCTTGAGTTGACCACATAGGGATCCTTAACCACCATGCCACCTGCTGGCCCCATATTATTATCTTTTTAAGCAATAGCCCAGATTCGGTGCTCGTGGGAGGGTCTTTTAAACACTAACTTGGCCTGTCTCTCTCTGTCTCTGTCTCTCTACCTCTCTCTCACACACAACTCACAGCCTCACATGCGGCTCACTGTGGGGGTCAGGGGCACCACTCAGATCAGTCTCAGGCAGCCCGGCTGCAAGTTCGACGCCACCACTCAGCTCTGTGACCTCGGATAAGTGACCTAAATCTCGCTGTCACTCTCTCAATGAAACGGAAGAGATAGCGGCACCTGCTTTTTAAGGTGGTCATAATGTCCGAGCCAGGCCACGGAGCCCACATACGTGGTCGATACTCGAGACTGAGAGCTGTGAGCACTGGGCACTGGGCATGCCCTTCAAGATGACACCGGGGGCAGCACCGCAGGCTCACCCCTGCTCCTCCGGCACCCAAGGATAGAACCTGCCATTCTCGCCCTCACCAGCTACCGCACTCGAACCCTGGGGCCCCACTTCCAGGTCGAAAACTGCTCCCTCTGTCTGAAGTCCGCCCAGCTCTTCTCAGGGTGAGACCCTCCTCATCCTTTGGGTCTCAACCAAAGGCCACTGCCTCAGGGGGCCCAGGCCCATCTCCCTGCCCAGGGGAGTCCCCGGCCCTCCCACTGCATCTCTGCGGCATGAGTTCTCCCTCTCCCAGCCAGCGCACGCGCCGTAACCGTGTATGCCTCTGCCCCCTTGCCCACTGCCCAGCTCCTCCTAGGCTGTGGGGGTTCTGCAGAGCAAGGGCCACACGTGTCCTGTTCTCCTCTGTGTCCCCAATGCCTGGAACCGATCACACACGTCTGCAATAAATGAGTGACAAATACTTTCTTTCCTCAACAAATCCAGGACAATTTACATGCAAGAGAATGGTGTGTCTTCTCTTTGTTTTGTTTTGTTTTTTTTTGGAGAGTTTTTTTTTGCTATAGGGCGTGTGTGCTCGCCAGACAGACAGAGAGACAGAAAGCGAGAAATCACCCCCCAGGGGGATGGTCACGCCGCAGTCCCTTCTCCTCCATTCTCCTCTCGGGATCTTGGGCACACACGCACATGCGCCCAGCATGAGTTTAAGCCACCGGGTCCGGGACGCGAACTGCGGTCGACTACATGGGAGTCCGGTGACATAGCCATTACACTAACTGCTGGTCCTGACGTGTCTTCTCTTTGTGACCAAAAGAAACCAAACGGGGCCTCCATCAGAGGACTGAGATGAGCGCTCTGTGTTCACTCACAGCTTTCCGCGTACAACCCAGGCATCGGCCATCCAACCCCTCCCAGCTCTCACCGGTACAGTCACAGCTCAGGACCAACCCAAAAGGTGGGGATGACTCTTTGGGAGCCGCCTTGCAGAAAAGTCGATTCCTAGCAACGAGAATCAACAGAATCTCCCCTGGAACAGGCTGTGTGATGAAGAAGGAAAAACAAAACCAAAAAAACCCAGCAGCTTCAGCATTGGAAAGGACTGGTCTGAGTCACCCCCACCACCACTGACCTTGTGTCTCTGGATAGGTTACTTAGTCTCAGCCTCAAATTCCCCATCTGTAAAGAGGGGTAATGATGCCTATCTGGGACCAGCAGGTGGCATAACAGTTACTTCGCTGGACTCCCATGGAGTCGACTGCGGTTCAAGTCCTGAACCTGGCGGCTTAAAACTCACACAGGCATGCCCAAAATCCCAAGAGGAGAATGGAGTAGATGGGATTGCAGTGTGGCCATCCCCTCTGGGGCAGGTGGGGAGACAGGGTGATTTCTTGCTCTCTGTCTCTCTGCTAAGTGCACGCATCCTATAGCAAAAATATCTCGGGACCAGCAGTTAGCATAATGGCTATGTCGCTGGACTCACACGTAGTCGACCATGGTTCGAGTCCTGGACCTGGTGGCTTAAACTCACGCCGGGCACGTATGCGTGCATGCCCAAGATCCTGAGAGGAGAATAGAGGAGAAGGGATTGTGGCATGGCCATCCCCCCTGGGGGGTGATTTCTCGCTTTCTATCTCTCTGTCTCTCTCTGTCTGTCTGGCGAGCGCAGGCGCCCTATAGCAAAAAAAAAAGCCTCTCCGGAAAAAAAAAAATCTCTCTAAAAATATTAATAATGATAATAATTAATAATGCCTATCTCAGAACTGCTTTGGGAAGTCGATGAGGAAGACGCAGAAAACCATGAGCATAGCGCCTAGAGCCTAATGGTGTTCGATAAATGTTAAGTGCCAGGGCGTTTCCAATCAGGAGGAGTTCATGATCTCAAGACCTGTGAGCTCGTGGTAGGTGTGGAATAAAGTTCGCCAGGAAGGGCAGGCTCAGTGGCACGGTGGTAATGTGCTGCTCAAGCAAAACTGAACCCACATAGAAGATGGCAGGTTCTGTTCCCTGGTCAACCTGAGCCCACACGGCATGCACCCAGGATCCTGGCTGGGAAGCAGCCGGGACCCTGCTGGCAGTGCTTCTCTTTCTCTCTCAGTCTCTCACTTTCATAAAAGAAAGAAATAAGAATTTCTGGGATCAACAGTTGGCGTAATGGCTATGTTGCTGGACTCCCATGTAGTCGACCGCAGTTCGAATCCCAAACCCAGTGGCTTAAACTCATGCCGGGCACGTGCGCATGCGTGCCCAAGATCCTGAGAGGAGAATGGAGGAGAAGGGATTGTGGTGTGGCCATCCCCCCTGGAGGGGGGGTGATTTCTCGCTTTCTGTCTCTCTCTGTCTCTGTCTTTCTGGCGAGTGCACGCGCCCTATAACAAAAACCTCTCAAAAAGAAAGAAAGAAAGAAAGAAAGAAAGAAAGAAAGAAAGAAGGAAGGAAGGAAGGAAGGAAGGAAGGAAGGAAGGAAGGAAGGAAAGACGGACGGACTTAAAAAAAAAATGAAAAAGGCCTGACGAGGAAACCAGCTTGGTGATACCTGTGGCGTGAGCCAATGTTAGTTCCGGGAAGAGCACTCGGGCTTTCTGCACTTCTCCCCGAGGGAACGGACGGTGTCTGTGCTTGGCCTGCCCACTCCCCCGCATCTAGAGTGCACCCTGGCACATTCAAAATGTTTGAGGGTTTTTTGTTTTCGGTTTTCTTTTTCATTGCTAGAGGCACATGCACTCACTAGAGAGAAACGGAGAGACAGAAAGTGGGAAAAAGCACCCCTCCCCCAGTGGGCTGTCGCCATGCTGCAATCCCATCTCTTCTGTGTCTCCATCCTGTCAGAATTCTGGGCACACACACATGCCTGGCACGTTTTACAAGCCACTGGGGTCAGGATTCGAACAGTAGTCAGCCATGTGGGATCTGGCTCCCTTAAGCAGAAGGCCTCAGAGGTGTGGTTGACATGGGACCAGCAGTTAGCGTAATGGCTATGTCGCTGGACTCCCACATAGTCGACCGCGGTTCGCGTCCTGGACCCGGTGGCTTAAAACTCACGCCGGGCGCGTGTGCATGCGTGCCCAAGATCCCGAGAGGAGAATGGAGGAGAAGGGATTGCGGCGTGACCATTCCCCCTGGGGGGGGGTGATTTCTTGCTTTCTGTCTCTCTGTCTCTCTCTGTCTGTCTGGCGAACGCAAGCGCCCTATAGCAAAAACTTCTCCAAAAAAAAAAAAATCTAAAAAAAAAGAAGTGTGGTTGACATTAACGAACCAGCGAATGAATGAAGGAGCATCATTTGATAGACAACTGTTAAACTCAATACCCCGATATGAGACCCACAGAGCTCCACACCGACAACACACGTACCTCCTGGTTTTCTGCGTTAAATCGGTAACGCCCAGTAATTTCAGGGGTGATTTCCATTACGTCGAAATAAAAACCTGAAACAAAAGCAGGAAGAAGTTAGCTGTTGGTGAGGGGGAACAAAAGAAGGGCTTCTCAACAGATTTAGAGGAGAGCCGGGTGAAATGACCCGGTATCTGTGTGACCCAGACCCTTTTTCAGCCCCTGGATGAGACCTGTGAATATTCTCAGCTCCTTCTCTCCCACAGGACAGAGGGGAACTGGGAAGGCCCAGGCTGGCATTTCTTTTATTTTTTGGAGAGGTTTTTGCTATGGGGCGCGTGCGCTCACCAGAAAGACAGAGAGAGACAGAGAGACAGAAAGCGAGAAATCACCCCCCCTCCCCCCGGGGGATGGCCATGACGCAATCCCTTCTCCTCCATTCTCCTCTCGGAATATTGGGCACGCACGCACACGCGCCCGGCATGAGTTTAAGCCACCGGGTCTGGGACTCAAACCGAGGTCAACTACATGGGAGTCCAGCGACATAGCCATTACGCTAACTGCTGGTCACACAGATCGGCTTTTCTTATGGCTCTTCCTGCCCTCACGTGGCAGCCAAGACCAGGATGTGGGTGCCCAGTGAACCCCACTGTGAAATACCAACTCAGGTTTGCTCCAGGCTTCCCTGCTCAGGCCTGCCTGGAGGCGGGGCACTTTTTACTAAAAGAACCTGGTGCCTTGGGAACCAGCAGTTAGCATAATGGCTATGTCGCTAGACTCCCACGTAGTTGACCGCGGTTCGTGTCCCAGACCCGGTGGCTTAAAACTCACGCCGGGCGCGTGTGCATGCGTGCCCAAGATCCTGAGAGGAGAATGGAGAAGGGATTGCGGCGTGACTATCCCCTCTGGGGGGTGATTTCTCATTTTCTGTCTCTATGTCTCTGTCTGTGTGGCGAGTGCACGCACCCTATAGCGAAAACCTCTCAAAAAAAAAAGAAAAGAAAAGAAACCTGGTGTCTGGGCAGAGGGCCACCAGGGTCGAGCAGGCGCTTTGGCTGCCATTTTTGGCGCTGTCACCAGGACTTGAAGGGAAGAGGGGCAGCTATGGCCTGACCTTCCGCCAGGTCCATGGAGCAGCCCTCTGGCCCCATCCTCACTGAGAACACAGAGCTCCACAGCAGCTCGTAAGGCCCGTAGATGGAAGTGTAGACAGACAGGACTGCCCTAGACCTCTCCATGACACTCCTGTCCCCTGACTCACGGGCCCAGGCACCCCAAGCAACCTACCCAAGTGTCCACTGTTGCCCATTTCGGTGGACTGCAGTGCCTTGGAGAACTCATTCCAGGAGCCAGACGCAGACTCATCACGGACCTTCTCCCTCATGAGGGAGCCATTTTTAAAGCTGTGGAAGTGCACATGGAGCTGAGGGAAGGAGCCAGTGCTGGCTGACTGGACCCCTGAGGCTTTGCTGAAGCGTCTCCGACACAGGAGCTGCAGGTCAGGCTGGACCACAACCCCACACGCAGTGCAAGGCAGGGTCCCCAGACCTCAGGAATCCTTCAGGTGCCAGGCCCCACGCATGTCCCCGGGAGTCATAGGAAGCACACTTGTCTTGGGCCACCCTGGAGGAGCCCGAGGCAGAGCTGAGGTTTCTGCATGTGTTCCCTCCTGTTCGCTGGGGCGGGGCTCGCAATATCTCCCAGACCTACACTTCCCCAGCGGTTTGGGGGCTCAGGGGCACAGAAACCTTCTCCCTTCGCGGCTTCCAACAGGACACCACAGGCCTGTGGTCAGAGCGCAGAACACACCCTTCCTTGAGGACTATCCTTCCTATCGCCGGCTGCGGGTATACCCTGTATGAGGCAGGGCCGTGACACTGTGAAGTGCTTTTACTCTCCCATTTTATGAGAAAAATGGGGCTCAGATACGCTATCAGTTTAGCCCAAGGCACAGAGAATAGAGGTGGTGGGGTGAGGGCTTGAACCTGGGCTTGGGAACTCGAGGCTTGGGTTCTTTCCATCCAGCTCTGTGTCAGCAAGGGCGGATGGGTCCTGGGGGCCTCAGCTCCCCACACAAGCCTGCTCAGTGTAATGACGTGGGGCGCGTCAGCTGCTCCCAGACTTGCTGCAGCTCCTCCCTCCCACCCAGGGAAGGCGCCAATCATGGCCCAGGCCTACCACAGAAGCGCCATGTAGTGCTGGGGCTCAACCGGGTTGCAGAAGATGTGGCCCTCCAGGGCAGGTGTGGCTTCCTGGAGCCACAGAAAGAGGGTGTCGCTGGTGCCCAGGCTGACCTGCAGAGACGGCAGAGGGCAGGTGCCTTGAGCTGTGTCCTCCCAGGTCTCCTCTGCTCTCCCCCACCAGCCCCATCGCCTCCTTCCTCATACCGCCAACCTCACATGACACGCCCCTTTGTCACAGAGACGTCTTCTGACCCTCCCGCAGCAGAGGGGCCAGAGTCAGCTCCCCTCGTGGCTCCCCTGCGCCAGCTTTCCAGAACTTACCACTGCACCTCAGTGACGGCTGAGGTGACGGCTGACCTCCCAGATGACCTTCCCCTAGATGCTGGAAGGCATGGGCTCTGTCCTCCTTATTCATCTGGGGAGCGCAAAGCCCTCTGGTCCCACGTCTGACCCTCCGCCACCACTAGCAGTGGGGACCTGCCACTCGGCAAGGCAGGATGAACTGCGGAGATGCGGGGCCCCACCCTCCTAGGGACTGGCAGATGCTCTGATCCGTAGCAAAGGTGCTGCTGAAACCCAGCACCTAGATTCTCGGGGCAGAAAGAGGCTGTGGATATGAAAGCCACCTTACCGCAATGTCACCTTCCTCCAGCCTCATGCCTGCCAGCGATGCTGAGAACGAGAGGGGAATCTCTGGTTAGACCACAGGGAACCACAAGCAAAACACAGCACGCCTGGACAGGGGCACAGCGCCGCCCCCGAACGCAAATGCACCACCCACATTCTCGGGGCTCAGGAGACCCTCGGAGAAGGTGGCAGGGGTCGGAGCCTCTGATTTGGGCTGGAAGTCTCTTTCCTAAAGGGGGTCCTACTCCCCTGCTCCCCACTGTCAGAGCACAGCGACTCAATGGAGCCGAGACAAGACCCCGACGACATACATGGTTGAGAGAGGACGGCAGGACAGGAGTGGGGCTTTCCTCCACTCGGCCATGGAGAGGGAGGGGTGCAGGTATGTTCAGGGTCTGCCCACACCTTGGGTGCAAGGCCCCAACAGCAACCTTCCTCTGCCCCTTTTCACTTTTATTTTATTTTTTTTTTTGGAGAGGTTTTTGCTATAGAGTGCATGCGCTCGCCAGAGAGAGAGAGAGAGAGATAAGATAGAAAGCAAGAAATCACCTCCCAGGGGAGATGGCCATGCCGCAATCCCTTCTCCTCCATTCTCCTCTCGGAATCTTGGGCAAACATGCACACACATGCGCCAGGCGTGAGTTTAAGCCACTGGGTCCAGGCCTCAAAACACGGTCGGCTACATGGGAGTCCGGTGACATAGCCATTACGCTAACTGCTGGTCCCCATCTGCCCCTTCACCACAGAACCTGGTGCTGAAAGCAGGCCTGGCACCTAGTAGGTGCTTACTAACTGTCAAGGGACTGAACATACAAGCGATTAAGAAATGGGGAGCACCACGGGACGTGGGCACCACTGCCCGGTGTCCAGGGCCTTGGCTCCAGGACCTCCACCCCTAGATGCTTACCCTACAGTGACAAAGACACAAGACAGGACCTGCCTCAACGTTACTCACCCTGCCCAATCAGCACAGCAATGCCCACCTCCACAGTGAAATACACGCTGGGACAACGAAACCTTAGAAGGCCTTAAAGTGAGGTTGCAGAGGGACCAGCAAGTGGCGTGGTAGTGGAGGCGCTGGACTCGCACATGGCTGACCACAGTTCTGGTCCCGGACCTGGCAGCTTGCTTTCTCACTTTCCCTTTCTCTGTCTCTCTCTCTGTCTCTCTCTCTGGTTAGATTAAAAAAGAATAACAAATAAGAGACCAGCAGTTAGCGTAATGGCTATGTTGCTGAACTCCCATGTAGTAGACTATGGTTCGAGTCCCGGACCTGATGGCTTAAAACTCACACTGGGCGCGTATGCGTGCGTGCCCAAGATCCCGAGAGGGGAATGGAGGAGAAGGGATTGCGGCGTGGCCATCCCCCCTAGGGGGTGATTTCTCGCTTTCTGTCTCTCTGTCTCTCTCTGTGTGTCTGGCGAGCACACGCGCCCTATAGCAAAAACCTCTCCAAAAAAAAAGAATACTTAAAAAGGGAAGAAAACAGGAAGGACAGACCTCACAAGTGTAGCCCCAATTCGGTGGCTCTTGGGGAAGAGCACTACTTTGCCTGGGGTGGGGGTGCTGAGGGACAAGGGTCAGGAGCTACTCAGTACAGTCCCCCAAGCCCCCTACCTTTTCTGCAGAGATACCAGGGCCCTCTAGGAGGGGCCTCGGGAATCCCTACGAGGAAGCGGAGGGCAGGCTGAGGTGGGAGGAGACAAGAAACAAGCCACAGCTACAGATCAAATGGCATGGTGGAGAGGCCGGAAACCGCATGGCCAGCTGGGGGAACTGCAGCGTGACCGGATAAGCCAGTGGGGGAGGGGCAGCACGACTGCCTTCGTAGTCCCGATCAGTAATCATAATCGCTGATCAGCTTTCACCTGGAGGGAGGGCTGGCCAGGCGAGTGGCCCCTGGGGCAGAGTCAGGGCAGAGGTGGGCGCTGGGGGACAGGGGACCCACAGAAGGACTTCATCAAAAGCCTGGAACGCCGAAGTCCAGCATGGGGCCAGCCCGTACCCCTGCAGTGCTTTGGCCCAGTGTGTAGGGAGCCAGATCCCACATGGCCAGCAGCGGTTAGGATCCAGCTCCAGAGGCTTCAAAAACACACCAGGGCCCCAAACCCAGCGGAATGGAGAAATGGAAGAGAAGAGATTGCAGCATGACCACAGCCCATCGGAGGGTGCTTTCTCCTCCTTCCCTCTGTCTCTGGTGATTGATTGCCCACACCCTTAAAGAGAAACAATTAAACAAAAAAAGAGAGAGGAAGTCTGGCACGGACCCAGTCAGGATACTCGAAGATTCAAGGGTGAAATCCCCAGAGGTACTCACCGGGGTTGTCGCCGGTGAAGGCCACCACTTGGCACCCTGGAGGAAATCCGTAGCGTTGCACGTAGTAGGAAGAAATGGCTCCCTGAGGACAGAAAGCGAGAGCTCTGTGCTGAGGTCAGTCCACCCGCACAGCTGGCCCGCCCTCAGGCCACGGGCTGCTGCAGGCTCCAGGCCCCCGAACTGGAAGGACCTGACGCAGAGCCTGGAGTCACATCATTGCGGTTCCGCTTGTTCGCAAATCTCCAGAGGAACCAGCATCCGTTTGGAGCCACGAGTGTGAGGTCATCTTGATGACCAAATTATTATCAGTAACATTATTATTATTTTAGTTTTTGCTACAGGGCACATGCACTTACCAGAAAGAGACAGAGAGAGAGGGAAAGTGAGAAATCAACCCTGGGGGGATGGCCATGCCATAATCCCTTCTCCTTCAGTCTTCTCTCAGGGTTTTGGGCACGCACGCACCTGTACCTACTGTGAGTCGTGAGCAGCCAGGTCCAGGACTCAAAGTGGGAGGCCGGGGAACCAGCAGTTAGCGTAATGGCTATGTCGCTGGCCTCCCACGTAGTCGACCGCGGTTCGAGTCCCGGGCCCGGTGGCTTAAACTCATGCCAGGCGCGTGTGCGTGCGTGCCCAAGATCCCGAGAGGAGAATGGAGGAGAAGGGATTGCGGCGTGGCCATCCCCCCCGGGGGGTGATTTCCTGCTTTCTGTCTCTCTGGCAAGCGCACACGCCCTAAAGCAAAAACCTCTCCCAAAAAACGAAAAAAAAAAAAAAAAAAAAGAGCCAGATCCCACATGGCTGGCCACAGTGTGAATCCTGAGCCCCGTGGCTTGAAAAACAGGCCAGGTGGGACCAGCAGATGGCGAAGTGGTTACACTGCTGGACTCCTACATAGTCGACCGTGGTTCAAGTCCTGAACCCAGCACCTTGAAACTCACGCCAGGTGTGTGTGCATGCGTGCCCAAGATCCCAGGAGGAGAATGGAGGAGAACGGACTATGGCATGGGCATCTCCCCTGAGGGGTGGTTTCTCACTTTCCCTCTCACTGTCTCTCTCTCTCTAGCGAGCACATGTTCCCTAAGGCAAAAACCTCTAAAAAAATTTTTTTTTAAAGTATTTTCTACACTAGCAGGTGGCATGGTGGTTAAAGCACTGGATTCCACATATCCAACTCTGTGGTTTGATTCCTAGACCTGGTAGCTTAAAAAACATTTCAGATGTGTGTGCATGTGTGCCCAAAATCCCAGAAGAATGGAAGAGAAGGGATTGCAACATGGCCATCCCCCCAGTGGGTGATTTCTCGCTTTCTGTCTCTCTGTCTCTCTCTGTCTTTCTGGCAAGGGCACGTGCCCTATAGCAAAAAAAAACCTCTCCAAAAAAAAAAAAAAAGAAGAGATGACAAAAATATGGGTCTTGCTCGCTTTCTGTCGTCACACAAAGTACACGTGACAGACGACGCTGCGCTTTCCAGAATCAGTTCTTGCCCTCTCCTCAGGTGCTCATCTCTGCACGAGCTCCTTCCTGAAGGCACGCGTTCTTGGCATGAGGTGAGCAAAGGCTCTCACCATGGACAAAGGCAGCTCTTCATTTCTTTTCTTTTTTTTTTGGAGAGGTTTTCACTATACGGCGCGTGCGCTTGCCAGACAGACAGAGAGACAGAAATTCATTTCTCATGGAGCTAAAAGCCATGTATGGAATACCACTCCCAATGGCTTGGTCATTTATGGTTATTTATTTATTTATTTATTTAGGAGAGATTTTCGCTATAGGGCATGCGCGCTCGCCAGAAAGACAGAGAGAGACAGAGAGATAGAAAGCAAGAAATCACCCCCCGGGGGGATGGCCATGCTGCAATCCCTTCTCCTCCATTCTCCTCTCGGGATCTTGGGCATGCACGCACATGCACCTGGCGTGAGTTTGAGCCACTGGGTCCAGGACTCGAACCACGGTCAACTACATGGGAGTTCAGAGACATAGTCATTACACCAACTGCTGGTCTCATGGCTATTTATTTTTTTAATATTCCTCCCTCCCCCCCCCCCCCCCTTTTTTTTACTTGCCAGAGGGCACATGCACTCAACAGAGAGACAGAGACAGAAAGGAAGAGAAAAGGCACCTCTCTCCCCCAGTGCCTGTCCTGTTGGGATTTGGGGCACACATGGATATGGTGTGTTTTTCAAGCCATGGGGGCCGGGATCTGAACCACAGTCGACCATGTGGGGCTCAGCTCCCTTAACCACTAGGCTACAGGGCTGGTCTTGGCTTCGCTATTTCCTGCTTGCCCTCCCCTTGCCTTTCACTGGCCTGTCTGGGTTTTGCGAGATCAGCCTTTATAGGGCAGGATCATGGCACGCTTTGGATGACGATGGTCTGGCTCTGACGTTTTGCCTCACGGTGACAAAGGCTGTTCTCAGTACGTCTATGTGGATCTCAGAGACAGAGTGCTTCTGTGGCTGACACTCCCGACAGGAAGGACACTGACAGCCCCCTCCTCCAGAGGGCCCGTCCCTCCCCGCTCCATGACCCTCTCCAGGCCTTGGGACGTCACTTCTCCCTCCTGCACACTCCACACTGCCCCTCAGAGTTCTTCCTGGTTGTTCTGACGGGTGGCATGGGCTCTCCAGCAAGGCCCCAAATACAGGGCTCAGGTCTCTCTCTGCCCCATGGTCCCCACAGGACAGCCAGCATGCGTTCTGAATGGTGGTACCATGCTAATGTCCAAATATATGCTCTTTTAATTGCCAGGGGGGTGTGCACTTGCCAGAGACAGACAGACTTAGAGAGGGAGAAAGAGAACAGAGAGAAATGGAGAAAGCACTCCTTCTCCCCGTGTGGTGTGGTCATGCCACAATCCCTTCTCTTCCACTTCTCCCTCTGCAGGGATCTGGGGCATGCATGCACACATACCTGCTGTGGTTTTCCTTTTTTCTCTTTTCCTTTTTTAAAAGAATTATTTATTTAATTTGTATTTATTCATTCAGTCATTTTCATTTGACCAGAGAAAGACAGGCACACAGAGAGAAGGAAAGTGAGAAAGCAAGCCACCGGGTCCGAGACTTGAACCATGTGGTCGGCCACGTGGGAGTGTTCAGCGCCTTAATCACCACACCACCTGCTGGCCCCCTGGTATGTTTTTCCAGATGGCAGAGCCAAGAGTTGAGCCTTGGTTGGCCACGTGGGATCTAGCTCCATTAACCTCGCCGGGGAGCAGCTCTCACACAGGACACGTCCCTAGGAAGGGGACCTACCACGACAGAGCATGACGGCACTGGAGGGCCAAGCTTTTCCTCTAAATGCGGGGCACAGGCTCCAAGGCAAGCCTGGGACCAGACTTTGTCCTGGATCTGCAACAAATTCATCCCAGAACCTGAAGGAAGAAAACCAAACATACAAACACCTTGAAAAACAGACCTTTGGTGAAAACGCACAACCGCAGCAGACAGCAGATCACTCTCTCACGGCAAGCTTGCACCCGGAGCGCTGTCCTCGTGGGACGTGTGCAATACGCCCGCATCGTTCCCCAGGGACGCACGAGCAACAGGGCCCTTGGAAATGCATGGCACCGTGGTCTCCGGCAAATACGCCTCACAGACCCCAGCCCCAGGGAGCCTGGAGAGCTGCACCTCTCAGACCTGCCAAGGACGGGGAGCTATGAGCAACACACTGATGAAGAAGGACCCAGGACTCTGGCATTGCGGTATCACCCTCTAGGATTTGTCACCGCGTCTGACTTTTTGAGAAAAAAAGTACCTGACTCCAGATACGATGTGAGATAATACACATCTGAGGTCTTCAACGGCTAGCGTTGGGGTCATTTGTTACGCAGCAAAAGATGACTAATACATGGGGCCAGCTGGTGACATGGTGGTTAAGGCGGCTGGATCCCACAAGGCCAACCGCACAGTCTGAGTCTGGACCAGGCAGCTTGAAAATCTGTGGGGTGTATGTGCGTGCATGCCCAAAATCCCAAGAGGAGAAAGGAGGAGAAGGGACTTCAGTGTGGCCATTGGCTCTGGCAGGAGACGGGGGCGATGCTTTCTCCCTTTCCCTCTCCCCAAGAAGAGAATGGAGGAAAAGGGATTGCGGCATGGCCATCCCCCCGGGAGGTGATTTCTCGCTTTCTGTCTCTCTGTATCTATCTTTCTGGTGAGCGCTTGTGCCCTATAGCAAAAACCTCAAAAAAAAAAAAAAAAAAAAAAAAAGAAGGAAACACAGAGGGATGAATCTCTCCCACAGACCCTAAGAGGCTGACGCTTCTCTCACATGACATGAAGGGTTTGGAATTGGGAGGGAATGGCAAAGACTGAGCTGAGCAAAATGCCCCAGCAATGGCGGAGATGGTTTACTCCAGATAAGAGCAGCTGGAATACTGAGACCTGAGCTGCTCCCTGGTGCAGCGGTAATGCACTGCTCGAGAGAAGCCAGATTCCACGTGGTGACTGTGGTTCAAATCCCTGGCCTGGTCACCCTGAAACACACCAGTGAGTACAGAGGATATGGATCAGCCCTCAGGAATTTTAGCAAAGTTAAAAAAAGAAAGAAAGAAAGAAAGGAAAACTAACACTTTGTTCTCTTGGCAACAGATGACTGGGGTGCGAGACTGGCACCCACCCAGGGAAGATGAGTGTGAGAGTTCTGAATGTCAGCTTGACTGAACTAAGACCCAGAAAAAGCTTTACTCTGGGTGTGTCCATGGAGCTGTTTCCAGAAGAGATTAACATGGGTGTCTAAGTAGACCAGATAGGGGAGATCTAATCTCAGTGTGGATGGGCTTGATCCAACCAAGGGGCTCAGAGACAATCCATACAGAAGACGGCGGGTCTCTTGTGAGACAGAACGAGCTAGCCTTCTGCTGCTGCCTTGGGCATCAGAGCTCAAGGCCCGCCTGCCTTCGGCTTCAGGATTCACACCCGTGGCTCCTTGGGCTCCTCCTTTCAGCCTCGAACTGAGTTACATCGCCACCTTCCCTGCCTCTGGGGGCTCTGGACTTGAACTGCTCCGCCTACCAGATCCCAGGAGCTCAGCTTCTGGAGGCTTGTTGTGGGACTTCTCAGTCGCTATAATCCCATGAGCTGATTTCGCCAGTAAGTCCCCCATTCTTAAACATTTGCTATTTTTTAAAAGAAATTTTTGCTACAGGGCGTGTGCGCTCGCCAGAGAGAGACAGAGATACAGAAAGCGAGAAATCACCCCCCAGGGGAGATGGCCATGCCACAATCCCTTCTCCATTCTCCTCTCAGGATCTTGGGCAAGCACGCACATGCACCCAGCGTGAGGTTTAAGCCACCGGGCCTGGGACTTGAACTGCGGAGACTACGTGCGAGTCCAGCCATGTAACCATGATGCCAGCTACTGGTCCCAAGTCTCCTTTTAGATATCTATACAATCCTACTGGGTCTGTCTCCCTAGAGGACCTCGATTAATACAAAGGGTCTCACACTACACGCACGCCCCCATGTCCCCTGAGCAGGCACGCACGCAGCCCCGGGAAGGCTTACCATCACTGTAGTCAATGGGGGCATAAGAGCCTAGGAACAGAGACGCGGCAAAGCTACTGACCAAAGAAATTCTCTGTAAAAAAGGAAACACAGGGACAGCAGTTAGCGTAATGGCTATGTCGTTGGACTCCCATGTAGTCGACCTTGGTTTGAGTCCTGGACCCGATGGCTTAAACTCACGCCAGGAGCATGTGCGTGCGTGCCCAAGATCCCGAGAGGAGAATGGAGGAGAAGGGACTGCGGCGTGGCCATCCCCCCTGGGGGGTGATTTCTTGCTTTCTGTCTCTCTATCTCTCTTTTTCTCTCTGGTGAGTGCACAAGCCCTATAGCGAAAATCTCTCTTTAAAAAAATGTGAATTGAGTATGTTATTTAAAAGAAAGTTCTTTTATTTATTTAATGAGAGACAGAGAAAGAGAAAAAGACAATCACTGTCAACAGGGTCTCACACGATGAGCCTCGCCCAGCCTCCCCAGACAGCCAGGACCACCGCACATGCACCCCTGGAGTGCACGGGTCAACACAGGAACTGAACCCTGATCTTCCATATGGCTTAAGCATCTCCCACTGCACCATGGGACAGGGCCTGAATATATCTTTTTAAATGTCTGCTCATCAGTATTTTTAGCCAATGCACATGAGATGCACTTACATTAAAGGTAAGTATCATAAAAGGAATTCAAGGGTGACTTCCAATTAAATGTGAACGCTTAACCAACCTCTGTGCGCGAGTAGGCCTCCGGATTCTGCTGGTAAATCTTTGCAATTTGGTTTCCTGTAAAACGCTGGGAAAGGAATGCAAATTCGTAAAAGCTCAAACCCTACACAAAACGAATAACTGACTCTATAAAGTGGGTTTAACGTCACATGCTCTGGATATTAGTTGATATAATAACAGCTTTTGAAAAGTCCCAAATCTGGAAATGCTTGATACCTGCTGAACACCGAAGACAGTGCGATTTGGCCTTTGAATCCTTGAAATGTCTTCAGCCATGAAATCCTCAAGCTTGTTTGCTGAGTATGCATGGGGTATGGACGTAACCCATGTCAGGACTGGACGACCTTCGTGAACACCCCTGCCCTTCACACAGCACGGCAGCTGCTCTGAGCTAAGCACCAGAGCAGGCGACTCGCCTCAGGTGTCTCCCCTTCCCATATCCTTCTAGATGCCCCAAGCGGGGTTGGCCCTACCCCTAAAGCCTCTGCTCCCGTGAGCTGGGCCAAGCTCCGAGCACAAAGAGCAGCTGGGTCTCCTACTTGGGTGGTCTCAGGAAGAGCCCAGTCCCCACTGCTCCGGCCCTGACTCTCCCCTTGCCCCTTTCAGTCAGGAGAGCTTGACTTTTCTTCCTACTATTTCATTCTTTCCCTCCTACTTGAAAATGGCCTGGGGATCAGCAGTTGGTGTAATGGCTATGTCGCTGACTCCCATGTAGTTGACCGCGGTTCAAGTCCCGAACCCAGTTGCTTAAACTCACGCCGGGCGCGTGTGTGTGCGTGCCCGCCCAGGATCCCAAGAGGAGAATGGAGGAGAAGGGATTGCGGCGTGGCCATCCCCCCGGGGGGTGATTTCTCACTTTCTGTCTCTCTGTCTCTCTCTGTCTTTCTGGCGCCTGCAGGCACCCTATAGCAAAAACCTCTCAAAAAAGAAAGGAAGGAAGGGAAAATAAAAATGAAAATGGCCTGACAATGAGAAAAATGCAAACTGAATTTTTTCTTTTTTTTTTTTTTTGGAGAGGTTTTTGCTATAGGGCACGTGCGCTCGCCAGAAAGACAGAGAGAGACAGAGAGACAGAAAGCAAGAAATCACCCCCCCGGGGGGGTGGTCACGCTGCAATCCCTTCTCCTCTATTCTCCTCTCGGGATCTTGGGCACGCACGCACAAGCGCCCGGCGTGAGTTTTAAGCCACCGGGTCCGGGACGCGAACCGCGGTCGACTACGTGGGAGTCCAGCGACATAGCCATTACGCTAACTGCTGGTTCTCAGCAAACTGAATTTTTGAATTGAATTGAAAAATGCAAATTGGGTCTATGGCCCAAGCCATCAGGAAAAACGCATTTTTTTAATTTCACACCTTGCCAGGCACTGCTCCGAGGATCTGACATGCACCAGCTCCTTTCAGCTCCCACACCATCCAGAGGGCAGGTCCTGCTTTGTGCCCAGGTAACGGGGTGACCAAGGCGTCAGCACTGTTCCCTGCGCAGGTGCTCAGCGTGACGAGCACACCCATATTCACACCCCACCCTGACCTGGGAACGCACAGGCAGGGAGCAGCCGGGTCCAGGACCCGAGGCCAGAGTGCCACCCTCGCCCCTTCACGTGGTCCCCGCAGAAGCAGGTCACCAGCTCTCTCCTCCCAGACACCCACAGAGCGGGGACCCGTCACCAGGGCACCGCGGTGCCACCCACCTCATAGGCGCGAGACCCCGTGAGGGCGCTAAGAGCCTGGGCCCCACCCACGGCGGCCTCCAGCTGGCGGCACTGGGCTGTGGAGCTGGAGTCCATCCACACCGGGGAGTCGGCCACGGAGAAGCAGGCCTGCAAAGGAGCAGCAAAGGGGGCCTCCACTCCACCCCGTGCCTCGAGGGGCCACGCGGGCGCAGGCGGTCCCCTGGCCCACTCTTCCCAAGACATGACCTTGCCGCCCGTGGGCAGCCCTCGTGCCCCAACCTGGCCTGGCCCAGCAGTCTCTCCCCTCAAGCCTGAGGGTGATAGGCCTGAGGCAGGAGCTCTTGAGCAGCATCAGAGACGGGCAAGGCAGGGCTACAGACACAGCAAGGTGCAGGAGTGAGAGGCAAGAGCCAGGTCTACACCGCAGCACGCCCAGGACGCACATGCACCATGGGAGATTCTTCAGGGGCCAGGGGAGATGCCCGGAATTGTACAGGGCAGGAGGGGACCCAGGGGACGAGGGCTGCTCAGTACCTGCCCCTCTGCCCAGACCCAGGCACTCCGTCACAGGGAGACAGGACTATTGCCAAAGCCACTGCGTCTTACTCTCATGACAATGCATAGAAGTCCCAGACTTCGGGGCCCTTTGCCGCTGCAAAACTGTCTCAGAGTCACAGTCATGGCCGCGCCTACCTGTAGCTGCTGGTGTAACGGGAGGTCTGGTGACAGGCTCATCAGTGCCCGGCTGGCCCCGGTCTTCCAGTATACACTGCCATGTTGCTGTTGGGGAGGACCCAAACACATGTTTACAAGCCACACGCTGGTGCCATGAACTCCCAGGGACATGCCCAAGATCTGAGCTCCGGGCCTGCTCCTGTCACCTCTTGGTCACAGAGCTTGTCACCTTTATGAGACTCAGTTGTCATTTCTGTAAAATGGGGAGGAACTCTGCCTGGCCACCCAACACTTGCAGGGAGGGTTCAAACAAGAATTTGGGTGCCAAGACCAGCAGTTGGCATAATGGCTATGTCGCTGGATTCCCATGTAGTCAACCACAGTTTGAGTCTCGGACCCGGTGACTTAAATTCACGCCAGGTGCATGTGCATGCGTGCCCAAGATCCAGAGAGGAGAATGGAGGAGAAAGGATTGTGGCATGGCCATCCCCCCTGAGGGGTGATTTCTCGCTTTCTGTCTCTCTGTCTCTCCCTGTCTTTCTGGTGAGCACACATGCCCTATAGCAAAAACCTCTCAAAATTTTTTTTAAAAAAGGAATTTGGGTGCCTTTCATAAAACAGTATTAAATATATTGCTCACAGGCTGGCCCCACAGCCTAGTGGTTAGGGAAGCAGATCTCACATAGCCAGCTGTGGTTTGGAGCCTGGCTTCAGCAGCTTGTAAAACACACCGGTGCGTGTGCTTAAGTCCGAGACCTCGATGGTATGGAGGAAAGAAGATGAGACTGTGGCATGACCAAGTCCACTGAAGTGCCTTCTCCTCTCTCTCTCTCTCTGTCTCTCCGGCCAGCACAAGCACTCTCTGGTGAGTTCTATACACACATATATATTGCTCATAGCATCATCCCGAATTCGTGCATTCATTCTCTCATCCCGTTTACTCATTCTGCAAACATCTGTTGAACACCTAGATCATGCCAAGCAAGGCACAGATGAAAGGAATATTTTCCCTGTTTTCCAGGATATTGGAATTAACGTAGGGAAAAAGACACACACGGGCGAGAGCGGACATGAGGGTGAGGAAAGGCCCCGTGGGAGGTGCGGTGCTCCATGCAGACGGTACAGAGGTGACAGACGGCCTGGCCATCCAGGAAGGAGGACAAGCAGTGGGCCTGCAGCTAGGGCAGTGGGTGTGGGGTGGGCTAGAGGGAGAGGTGGCAGCCTGCACCCCGAGGCCTTGAAATCATGCTCAGGAGGTTGGGGTTTATCCTGGAGGCGGTGGGAACCCTGGCTCGGCAGGGGAGTGAACTGAGCAGGCCAGAATAGATGCAGGGGCTCATGGGAGCCATAGAGAAGGCAGGCCAGAGGCAGAGGAGGCACAGCAGAGGCCCAGAGAAAAAGGACGGCCTTGGCCTGGGGTGACAGAGGCACTGCTGGAGAAGAGGTGGTAGATTCAGGGTCAAATAGGAATTGACGGGGGGTGCGGACTTCTTGGACATGGAGGTGGGAAGATGGAGGAAGCAGGGACAGCCCCAGGGTTGTGTCCTAGGTGGGCAGAGAGACTTCCCCTAGGAAGTGAAGCCAAGGAAGAGGAGGCCTGAGGACGACAGGGTGCTCAGTTAGGGACATAGGTTGGAGGCACTCGTGGGACGCCTGGCCATGGGGACATTGGGAAGGCAGAGTTCAAGCCTGGGGTTCAGGAGAGAAGTGGGGAGGATCTCCGTGTAGTTAACAAGCAGCAGAACACTAGATTCTGTTAGCTCCGGGGAGAGGACACCCTCAGAAAGATCAGTAAGTGCTCTCCAGGGAGGCCGCGAGCCGTGGCAACCCCGCGTGGAGCCAATGTCCCAGCACAGCCAAGTGACTGGAGGGTGCGCCCAGACTCAGCTCCTAGCTTCCGCTCCTAGCAACTATGTGACCTTGGGTGAGTGATGTCCCTATGCCTCAGTTTCCTCAGGTCAGTAATAACAGGAACAGTAGCTAAAACGTTAAAGTTTACTGTGGGAGCCAGCAGGCGGCATGATGGCTAAGGAACTGGACTCCCCTATAGTCAACCCCGGTTCAAGTCCTGGACCTGGTAGCTTGAAAATCATGCCAGGGGGACCAGCAATTGGCGTAATGGCTATGTCGCTGGACTCCCACGTAGTCGACCATGGTTCAAGTCCCGGACCCGGTGGCTTAAACTCACGCCAGGCGCGTGTGCGTGCGTGCCCAAAATCCCAGGAGGAGAATGGAGGAGAAGGGATTGCGGCGTGGTCATCCCCTCTGGGGGTGATTTCTCGCTTTCTGTCTCTCTGTCCTTGTCTGTCTGGTGAGCGCACGCGCCCTATAGCGAAAACCTCTCCAAAAAAAAAAAAAAAAAGAAAAGAAAATCACGCCAGGGACATACATGTGCGATAATATCCCAAATCCCAGAAAGAAATGGACTGTAGTGTGGTCAGTCTTCCTGGAGGGTGAATTCTCCTTTTCCCTCTCATTGTCTCTCTGTCTCTTCCTATCTCTCCAGTGAGCACATACGCCCTATAGCAAAAACCAAAAAGTATAGTTCTATGGACTCAACACGCACAGGGACCCTGTGACAGGTGGTACAGAGGCACAGAAAGCTTGAGGTCGTGTCCCATGTAGCTGCCTGTAAATGGCAGAGCTGGAGATCAAACCCAGGAGCACGCTTGAACGCTTGTGCTAACCACTCCACAGTACCACCCGTAGACTCATGAGAAGGAGTAATTAGAGGGGCCTGGGCAGTGGGAGCAGCAGCAAAACTCAATGCCTAACCAGGCTGGCCCACAAGGGAAGGCTCCCGTGTGTACCCAGAGACCACCCTGAGCAAGCTGGCATAGGTGTGGCCATGATCCGGGGCTGCAGCGCGTCGTGACACTAAGACTCCGTTGTAGATGCTGTCTCTGCTGTCTCTCCTTGCTTTCCCTCTGTCTCATTCATGGAAAAAATAAAAAATTATTATTTTTTTTTGCTATAGGGCGCGTATGTTTGCCAGACAGACAGAGAAAGACAGAGAGGCAGAAAGCGAGAAATCACCCCCCAGGGGGGATGGCCACGCCGAAATCCCTTCTCCTCCATTCTCCTCTCGGGATTTTGGGCACGCACACACATGCACCCGGCATGAGTTTAAGCCACCGGGTCCAGGACGCGAACCACGGTCGACTACGTGGGAGTCCAGCGACATAGCCATTACGCTAACTGCTGGTCCCAAAAGTCTTTTGTTTTTAACTGCCAGAGGACACACATGTTCTCCAGAGAGAGAGAGAGAAAGAGAGAACCCCTCAGTGGGGTGTGGTGACACTGCAATCTTTTTCCTTCCATTTCTCCACCCCATCAGGATTTGGGGCACGCACACACATGCACTTGGAATATTTCTTAAGCCACCAGGGCCTGAATTTGAACTACGGTCAGCCACGTGGGATCCGGATTTAGTTTGTGGAGAAAATGGAGTTAAGAGTAGCACGAGTTTATTTTTGGTCAAAAATAAATAAATAAATAAAGAAGAAAAAAGAAAAACAAACCCACTGAAATCCATGCATCGTGTTTTCCCGGACTTTCCGAAGACCTCTTGTAACGTCTTCTACGCTGTGCCTGGCATCTACCCACGCTCAGCCAATGTCCTTCCACGTTATTACTGGCCCTCACTCAACTAAAATTACCGCTGTTCTTAGTATCACATCCTACTTTTACTTCCAGGAAACAGGAAAGCAATTGTAGTGCCTCAAACAGTCATAAAAAATCATGTCAAATGCTCCCCCCCATTCCCTTTAGAGGCCCTCTGTCTGTCCCCTCCCCAAGGGTCCTATTCTGCACAATGCTTATCATGAGAGCTGTCTCAGACCCTTTTGCAACAAGGCAAGCTTTACAATCCCTGAGGCACATGGGTCTAGAGACTGCTCCTAACAGTGAAATGCGTGCAAGGACTCTCAAGAGGAGAGCCCCCCGAGGGGAACCGTCACCTCAGCACACCCGTCACTGTCCCAGCCAGCAGCCCTTCCATGTGGCACACAGAGGCGGCTGCAAACGCACCTGTCCTGCGCCGGACAAGGCCAGGACTTGAGAGAAGTCAAAGCCCGAAGCCTTCATCTTCTCCAGGATGGTGTCCAGAGCCTGAGGAGGAGGACAGAACCCACTGTGACTGCCCTGAGCCACACAATCGGCACACACGACGTGGAATCGAATGCACAAGTCTGTTGTCATGGTGGGAGGGAGGGGAGCTGGGCAGACGGGGATGAAGGAGCCAGTGGCGGCATCTGTAAGCACTAGGACACATCGATTAAGCCAGAAGGCATTTATAAAATGAAAAAGCCAATATGTTAACAAATAGTTTCCAGCCGTGGAATCATAAACCATCGATCCTCAAATTTTGTTTTCTTCAACTTGTGACTATTTTTTTGGCCAGGGTGCATGTGTGCTCATGAGAGAGACAGAGAGATAAGGGACCCCTCAATGAGGCATGGTCACACCACAATCTCTTTTCTTCCACTTCTCAAATGCATATGTGGGGTTTTCTTAATTTTATTTATTCATTCATTTATTTTAATTGGACCAGAGAAAGAGAGAGAGAGAGAAAGTGAGAAAGCAAGCCACCAGGTCCAGGACTCCAACTGTGGTTGGCTATGTGGGAGTGTCCAGTGCCTTAGCCACCACGCAACCCACTGGCCCCCCATATGTGTTTTTCTAGCTGCCAGAGCCAGGATTCAAACTGTGGCCAGCCACATGGGATCTGGCTCCCAACACGCAGCTCTTAACCACTGGCTGACAGGGCTGGCCCTCCAATTCATGATGTCTAAGCATTCAGGAAGCACAGAACGAGGCAACTCAAATTTTCGTTTCTTTCACTTGTATTATTTTTTTTTTAAGAGAAATTTTTGCTATAGGGCACATGTGCTCACCAGAGAGACAGAGACAGAAAGCAAGAAATCACCCCATGGGGGAATGGCCATGCCGCAATCCCTCCTCTATTCTCCTCTTGAGATTTTGGGCGTGCACGTACATGTCCCCGGCGTGAGTTTCAAGCCACCAGGTCAAGGACTCAAACAGTAGTCGACCATGTGGGAGTCCAGCACCTTAACCACTGTGCCACCCTCTGGCCCTTTCACTTGCATTTTAACCCACATGTTAATGATCTGACTTTACACCACAGAGGAGAGCAGATGCGTCCCATCAGAGCAGGGCTCCCTGAGGTTGGGAGTGGGTGGAGACAGTGACCGATTGTCCCAACCCCCATTCTACCTTCCACAATCCGGTTGGAATCTTCTTTCTAGCAAGACCCCCATGGGTGGAATGGGGGGGGGGGGGCAGTGCCTAGATTTGTATCACCCCAAGACGTCCCACATGAATTAAGATTCACCCCTGCCTGGGTCTTCTCTGTGGACAGAGAAATCACTCTAGCTTTTGCCTGACCCCACCAGGCCTGCCCTATCCCAGGAGGCTCCTATCAGCCCTGGCTGTGCTGCTGGCTCTGGCCCTGCTTGCCAAACCCAAGGAGGAAGCAGGCACAGGTGGAGCAGGGCTGGCAAAGCCAGGATCAGGGCCAGAAACCTGGCTGGGCTGACTCACCCCCTGCTCACTCCTGTCAGTGAGGGCTTTGGCCTAGCAGTACCCTGGGCTTCATCAATGAGACCTCTTGAAACTGAACCTTGCCTCAAAACTTCCCATTCCAGGGGTCAGCAGGTGGCATAGAGGTTAAGGCACAGGATCCCACGTGGACTACATGGTTAAAATACCAGATCTGGCAGCTTGAAAATCGTGCTGGGTATCTACGCAAAGGATAGAAATACACTCAGTCAGGGGGCCAGCAGATGGTGCAGTGGGTGGGATGCTGGACTTGCACATGGCTGACTACAGTTCAAGTCCCAGACCTGGCAGCTTGCTTTCTCACTTTCTCTCTTTCTGTGGCATTATTCACAATTGCTAAGACATGGAATCAACCTAAATGTCCATGGAGAGATGAATGGATTAAAAAAATGTGGCACATATACACTACGGAATACTAGTCAGCCATAAAAAACAAGACCCTGGCATTTGATGAATGAATATGGAAGACTTATGCTAAGTGAAGCAAGCCAGGCTATGAAAGAGAGAGATGGCATGTCCCCACTCAATATATACTGAATTTCTGCACTTGATGGCAGAAATTGAAAGACTGGAAGGTATAAAAGCACGGAAAGCAACTGTGGATATTGGAGACAGTATGGACAGAGGGTGGGAAATGAGAGAGGGTGAGAGGAAGGGAATCTAGGGGAAAAAGGAAGAAGCAAAACATTTAAGAGACACGAAAACAGAAAAGTTACCTGTTTATGATAGTGTATATGGTAATATTTTTGACTAGACTAATATACAGTGCATTCATGCTAGGAAAATTCATTTCCTATGTTCTAACAGTATACACTGATTAAATGTAAAACAAAAAAATAATAAAAGTATCATTAAAAAAAAAAAAAAGAAAGAAAATCATGCTGGGTGTGTATATGTATGTGTCCAAAATCCTGAGAGAAGACTGGGGAAGAAGAGAAGAAGGGGTTGTGGTGTGGCGCCCCACCCCCCCCTCCCCCAGTGATTTTTCACTTTCTCTCTTTCTCTGTTTCTCTCTAGGGTGAGCACACATGCACTACAGCAGAAACTAAAAACAAACAAACAAAAGCATCCCCCACCCCCCCACTCCCATCTCCCAACCCCAACTGCCTGGCTCAGCTCTCTAAAATGCATGGTGGTTAAAGGTGCTGGACTCCCACATGGCCGAACAAGGTTTGAGTCCCGGACCTGGTGGCTTACTTTCCCACTTTCTCTCTCTGGTCAAATAAAAAAATAAATAAAGTTAAATAAAATAATTTCTTTAAAAATAAATAAATAAAGTACATCCTAGGCAGCCTGTCTGGTTGAAATCTATCTTCTACCCTAATACTCCCGTATGAGTCAGGATCAGACTGATAAAAAAGAAATCATACTATTGCTAGTTACCTCAGAAAGAATTTGCTGCAGGGAATTAGTTAAACAGCTACTGGAGAACTGAAAAAAATGGTAGGCAGATGTACTAAGTATTGCCTTTAGCTGGCCTCCAGTTTGGAGGACTCTGGTCCCTGTGGCCCATGAGACAGTCCCTGGCTCACCATGCCTGCCCATGTTGTCCACACCCCTGGTCCTGTGGCCCTGTGGTCACCAGATTTGGGCATAAGCATCTTCTCTTCCTGTGGGTCGTTAGCAGGCAAGCCTGGCCTGGAGTTGATCTGGGCCTGGCTGGTCACGCCATTCTGAGTGTCCCTTTCTGGGAGAGCTGTGGGGCTGGGGCTGAGCACTGAGACCCCAGGGCTGTGTTTGGAATTCAAGGTAGGCCACAGGGAGGCCACAGGGCCTGACTGTAGAATGCCTAGTAGGACTTGCTTGGTGGCATTCTGAAGATGGTACTGGCACTGGCCAGTTAATGGCCTAGTGGTTAAGGCTGCTGGAGCTTGGAACCAGCAGACGGTGTGGTGGTTACGTTGCTGGACTCCCACATAGTCAACTGATGTTTGAATCCCGGGCCCAGCAGCTTAAAACTCACATCGGGCACGTGTTTGTGCATGTCCAAAACCCAGAGAGGAGAATGGGAAAGGGTCTACAGCCTGGCCATCCCCCGAGAATGATTTCTCGCTTTCTGTCTGTCCTTCCAGCAAGCACACACGCCTTATAGCAAAAATCTCTCTTAGAAAAACACACTGGGTATGACTGTGTGCGTGCCCCAAATCCTGACAGGATGGAGGAAAGCAGGAAAAGGACTTTGGCGTGACCGTTTTCTATAAGGGGGTGTTTTTTCTCTCTCCCTCTCCGTCCCTCTGGGGAGCACATATGCCCCTTGGCAGCTGGAGGAAGACGGTACTGGCAGGGCGTGCTGGGGTCATACACCAGTGAGAAACCCTCCGGGGTCCTCTCAGCCTAGGAGATGATGCCAGCTGAGGCTGAGCCCGGCCCCAGCACCCAGGTGGGTCCCACCTCCGCAAGGACCCGGCCTGTACCGGTGCCGCCACCTCTGGGCTTCTTAGCAAATCACCGAACCTGCTGGTGAGATGGGCTGGGGACAGAGGAGGGGATCCCATGCTTACCTGGACCCACATCAGAACGGGAGAAGTGACCGTCAGCCCATCCTGGTGCACGTGAACACCGCCCCGAGTCCTGCAAGAACAAGAGACAACCTGTAACAGAGTGTGACAAAGCAGGAGCCAGTGGCAGAGGGCCTCAGGCCCCTCCAGCTGCAGGACACCCCCCCCAGCCTTGAGTGGGAACTGTGGATGAACAGTGCTGCTCCGATGGGAAGACGGGAGAAGGCGTGCAAATCGCCCAGAGTGGCCCAAAGGTTGTGATTCTCAGAAAGCACCTTCTAAATAAGCCTCTTAGGGACCGTAGATGGCGTAGTAGCTATGTCACTGAACTACCACATAGTCGACCGCAGTTCGAGTCCTAGACCCGGTGGCTTAAATTCATGTCGGGTGTGTGTGCATGCGTGCCCAAGATCCCGAGAGGAGAATGGAGGAGAAAGGATTGCGGCATGGCCATCCCCCCTAGGGGCATGGGTCCCCAAATCCTGACAGGATAGAGAAATGGAGAAGGGATTGCAGCATGACCACACCCCATGGAGGGGTGCTTTTTCCTTCCCTCTCTCTTTGTCTCTCTCTTTGGTGAGTTCATATGTTCTCTGGCAACTAAAGAGGAAAAATAAAAGCCCTCAGAAACCCATGGGTTTGGAGCAGTGGGGGAGGGACAGCTCCCGAGGGGCTGGGTTTGCAAGAAGTTCTTAGCTACTGCTAGACACCAGGCTGTCCTAATCTGCATGCCCTGGAAGGTTACCTACAACCCTCTCCCCACCTTCCTCACCCCTACAAGATGTTCATGCAAAGAACCGCTTTGATGAAATTCAATTCTTTCAACTGTGCATTGAACAAAAGAATACAAAGAATCCAGGTTCGGCATTCATACCAAGAGACTTTCAGATAATTCTGAGATTCAGCTATTTTATTCCCAAGCATCTGGTCAAGAGAAATAAAAGTGCGAGCCCACAGACAGATTTGTACACAAAAGCTCCCAGCAGCCTTCTCTGCACTGACACGCTGGAGTCAGCCCAGGAGTCCCGAAACAGACAAACAGGTACACTGTGAAGTTCTTTTTTTTTTTGGAGAGGTGTTTGCTATAGGGCGTGTGTGCTTGCCAGACAGACAGAGAGAGAGAGACAGAATCACCCCCCAGAGGGGATGGCCACGCCGCAATCCCTTCTCCTCCATTCTCCTCTTGGGATCTTGAGCACACATGCACACGCACCTGGCGTGAGTTTTAAGCCACCCGGTCCAGGATGCGAACCGCGGTTGACTACATGGGAGTCCAGCGACATAGCCATTACGCTAACTGCTGGTCCCCACACTGTGAAGTTCTACAGAGCAACCAAAAATACCAACTACGGATACACACACAAACGCAGGTAGTCTCAAATGACTATGCTGAGTGAAGGACACTACACAGAGTGCATGTTACGTAACCCCGTAAGCAAACCAGGAGTTGTGAATTTATCGAGGACAGACGCAGAGCAGCGGTAGGATCAGCAGATGGCCTAATGGTTATATCGCTGGACTCTCAAGTAGTTGACCGCAGTTCGAGTCCCAGACTTGGTACCTTGAAACTCACGCCACGCAGGTGTGCATGCATGTCTAAAATCACAAGAGGAGACTGGAGAAAGGAAAAGGCATGCTCATCCACCTAAGGGGTGATTTCTTACTCTCTGTCTCTGTCTCTCTGGCAAGCACATGTGTCCTACAGCAAGCACCTCTTTAAAAAAAAGAGGCAGAGCAGTGGTTGCCTCAGCCCAGCTGGGAAGGAGGGAGAGAATAAAGAGCCCGAGGAACCCCTGGGGCCTCTGTATCCTGAGTGTGGTGGTGCTTTCTCCACGCACAGATCTGCCTTTACCTAAACGCACAGAATTACACCTTTTTTTTTTCAGTTTTGCTATAAGGCGTGTGCATTTTCTGAAGAGAGACAAAAAGAAAGAGAGGGAAAGTGAGAAATCACCTCCCAGGGGGATGCCCATGCCGCAGTCCCTTCTCCTCCATTCTCCTTTCAGGATTTTGGTACGTGTGTGCACGTGCCAGGCATGATTTTCCAGCTGCTGGGTCTGGGATTTGAACTGTGCAGTCAGCCATGTGGGATCCAGTCACCTTAACCACCACATCACCTGCTGACCCAGCATTACACCGTTTAATAAAACGGCACAGTGAGGGGACCAGCAGGGCTGTGGCATTTTTGTTATGTGGCTTTTGGATCCACCATCAAATCTCCTACCCAGGAGCCTGGCACAAAGGATACCTCAGCAGATATGTATGTATGGATGAATGAATGAATGAATGAATGAATTGGGAAGAAATGTAGGGAGGCACATTCTCAGTACAGAAGAAAGATGGCTGAGACGTCTGTGAAGACCATCACCCCTACAGCCTGGTGCGTCTAGAACAGTGTGGTCTGTGACTGCAAAAGACTGGAGAAAGAGCACCCCGCCCCGACACACCCACGTACGCACGAGCCCAGGTACATACCCAAATTCTGGAAGGTCTCTGTCAAAATGCACACTGTCCTCATAGAAGACGTTCCACTCTGCATCCACAGCAACGACTTTCACCTGGAAGGAATCTGTCTGAGTGGGGTGCAGAACTCCCCTCAGCTTTGACACTGAGGGTCCGCACATCACCAGCTGGGGCCCAGCACTCTAGGGACGTGAGTGGTCTGGCCTAGAGACCTCCTGGCAGGTTGGGTATGTCATGGTAACAGGCGTCTCATGTGAGGATATAATAAAGATGTAGGGGACCGACAGGTGGCATGGTGGTTAAAGCACTGGACTCCCCACATGGCTGACTGAGGTTTGAGTCCTGGACCTGGCAACTTGCTATCTCACGTTCTCTCTCTCCCTCTCTGGTCAAACATAAATAAATAAATAAAGTGATTCTTAAAGTAAATAAATAAGGTAATTCTTAAAAAAAAAAAAAAAAAAAAAAAAAAAAAAAAAAAAAAAAAAAAAAAAAAAAGATGCAGTAAAACGAAGAAGCTGAGGCTTAGCAGAAACACACACATCTCACATCTTTGCTCCTCCAACAGCTGCGGCCATGGGCACCCGCTGGAGGTAGACGCTAACAGGTGAGCTGGTGGCTAGGAGGCCTGAGAAGGTCCTAGAGGGGCAGGCATGGAGGAAGGGTTGGCAACACCTCTGGGGCCATGTCTACAGGGTGTGAGAGACAGGTGAGGCCTGTGGCCCAAAGGCCATCATTGTGACCCAAGGACACAACACATCACATGTCCTAAAGCTGCCGGGCAAGTGCAAACAGCTCCTTTCCTGGGCAGACGGGGAAACTGAGGTCTAGGGGACAACTCCACTTGCTTAGAGTCCCACAGGACTCCCTGGTCAGGGACTGGTGGAGGCGTACCTGCCCTGACCGGTTTCAGGTTGATCGCCCAAGCACTTTTTAAGGAGGAGGTCCTAGTCACACCTGGGCACCCCTGGGCACCCCAGCCCGGATGGAAGGCAACTTGGACGCTGCTGGCCTGTGTGCTGGGCCCTGGGCTGCACGGATCTCTTGTGCCCCACAGTTCTGGGCGTGCAGACCCGAGCACGCTGGTGCCAACCTAGGCCCGTCACGGGGAGGGGAGGGGGGCAAAGTTCATTTGGGCATTGTGGCTATTTCGGTTCAAAAACAAGTTTCAAGCGGTCACCCGGTTCCAGGCCACTGGTTCTGCACGTGCGCACACCCACCCGTCGGTGCTTTCTGCCTTACCGGGGCTCATCCGTCGGGTGCTGTCACTCGGGCCCGTGACAGCGCGCCAAGCCGCCCAGCCCTCCAGCCCCCCCACCCCCGGGCACTTCCCCGCCACGAGCCCGCGGGGTCCCGGCCGCGTCTTGGGGGCCGGTGGCACCCGCAAGGCATCTCCGGGCGAGACCCCGCCCCGCGGCCGCGCGCCAGGCAGGGGGCGCTGAAGCCCCAGGAAGACCGGGAAGGGCCCGCCGCGGCTCGGCCCAGGGTTCCAGCAGCTCGGCGCCAGCCCGGCCGCCCCCCGGGCCCCGCGACGGTCACCTGCTGCGTGCTGAAGTCCCAGCCCAGGCAGCAGCGGCGCGCGGCGTGCTCCGCCATGGCCCCGGAGGGTCCCGCTGCGCGTCCGCCCGCCAGTCCCGGAGCGTGACTGTCGCCGCGCTCCAACGCGCAGAGACGCCGGGCCCGCCCCTCGCCCCGCCCGGCCGGACTCCGGACCCGAGGCTCCAGGCGCTTGCGCTCTGGCGCCGCCTGCAGGGCACGCGCGCAGGGCCCGCTCCCGCCAGGCCCGGGGCTTCGCACCTGTGCTCTGCACCCAGCGCCCGAGACCACCCGCCGGCTCCACCACCCTTACCCGCTCTGCGCTCGCCCGGCCCTAAGGCAGCCCGGCTTCCCTCTGAGACGCCTGCGCCGACGATTTCACCTTGCAGCAGGCTTGTCCCCGGCCTGTCCTTAGTCCCCGGCCTGGTGTCCTCCATGGCTGTCTCCTGGGTCCTGGAGCGGCTGTTCGCCCAGGATGGAGACTCAGCGGTCACAGGAAATGCCCCTGGGCTTGGAGGCCCTCGACTAGGATAGGGCCTGCTCAGAGGCAGCAAATCCGAGGGGTCCCTATGGCTTCACCGTGGTTAAAATCGGTGCTCCCAGGACCTGGTGTGGGTGGGTTCCTGCAGTCAGCCGCTATTGCTAGCCATTTTTTTTTTTTTTCCTTAGGCTCAGGTGCGCTCCAGAGAGAAGGAGTGAGAGGGAAAGTGAGAAATCACCCCCCCCCCATCCCCGGGAATGGCCACCCTGCAGTCCTTTCTTCTGCATTCTCCTCCTGGGATTTGGGACACGCAAACACACTCGTGCTCCTAGTGATTTTCTAACCACTGGGTCCAGGACTCCAACCATGATCAACCATGTGGGAGTCCAGCTCCTTAACCACTATACCACCTGCTGGCCCCCCTGACCCACTCTCCTTTTCATCGCACTTAGGGCACCTTCTCTTCCCCTCAATCCACCTGGCCGCATCCTTCTCCTAGGACCCGCTTCCTTCCAGAAGCCTCCCACCACCGGCTCGGTCACATGCTCCTCTTAGGAGCCCCGGCCCACCAGAGCCGCTTTCACTTCCTTGCGATGGCCATGTCGCCTGTCTCTTCTCCCTGCTGAACCTGACTTGCTTAGAGCCCAGATGGGATCCTCTATGTTGCTGGAACAAGAAGGTGCCGGAGTGCGGGTCCTCAGAACTGTTCATAGTTTTATCAGGGATCTTCCCTCCATAAGGCGCCACCTGCTTTGACAAGAGCCGAATAGCGGACACTGAACTGGGGCAATTACGTGACTTGCAGAGCACATGCAATTCTCACCACAGTGCTGGGAGGTAGGCACCCCTACATGGCCGACCACGGTTCGAGTCCCAGACCTGGTGGCTTGCTTTCTCACTTTCCCTCTGTCTCTGTGAGTCTCTCTTTAGTCAAATTAAAAAAATAAATGAATAAATAAATAAAATTAAATTAAAAGTAATTCTTAAAAAAGTAAAATGAAATAATTCATCTTTTGTTGTTGCTTGTTGGCCAGCAGGTCAGTTGGGGTCAGCGGATTAGGCTTGGCTCGGTTGGGGGGTCTTGGCAAGGTCTCCCAGGCATGCTCTTCTGACGAGAGCAGCAGAGAACACCAAGCACAGGAGGCCGAAGCCAGGCTCAGAACCAGCATACTGCACTCTGCCCTACGCCACCGGTCGGAGCAAGTCCTCTGGCCAGCCCGAAAGGGAGGGATCAAGCAAAGCCATGGCAAGGGTGTGGACGCAGAGAGCGGAGAACCAGGCCAAATGCAGTCTCCTGCAGGCCTCTCCCAGGTGGAGCGTGGTTCTGTTCTCGTAGTCAGGAGGCATGGTGGGAGACGCAGGCCGGGGCGGGAGGGTGGAGAGAAATGACGAGTCCGTTAGGACATGGTAGGTTGGAGGGACTAATTCTGAGTGAAGGAGGTCATTAACATGAGCCTCCAGGGCGGGAAAGCAGTCCAGACTAAAAACAGTGGTTTGGGGACCAGCAGATGGCGTAATGGCTACGTCGCTGGACTCCTATATAGACCACCGTGGTTTGAGTCCCAGACCTGGTGGCTTAAACTCACATTGGGCGCACGCGCGCGCATGTGTGTGTGTGTGTGCCCAAGATTCTGAGAGGAGAATGGAAGAGAAGGGATCACGTGACCATCACCCTGGAGGTTGATTTCTCACTTTCTTTCTCTCTGTCTTTCTGGCGAGCGCACGCACCCTATAGCAAAAACCTCTCAAAAAAACCCCAGTGGTTTGGGGTGTGTTAGCTCCTGGTGGGAATGGATTAGATTGTGCAGAAAGAGCTCAGAATGAGACAGATGGAGACCTCCAGAAGGAACTGTGAGGGACGGGTGTAAGAAGAAGGAAGAAATGAGAGCAGCATGTGGTAGAAGCTACTAGAACCTTCCTGGAGGAGAGGGCAGGGCAGACGTTGCCTAGACACTTTTCCTCAGATTTGGCAGTGAAGAGGCAGGTGGCAGAAACCTCAGCAAGAACAGACTCAGTAGAAGCCCACAGACCTGGCTTTGGGTCTCGGTCAGTGTGGGCTACTGTGACAAAATACCGTGGACTGGCGGCTTGAACAGCGGACATGGATTTCTCCTAGTTCTAGAAGCCGGCAAGCCGAAGGTCAGGGTGCTGGCAGCTTCAGGTCCTGCGTGCCCACACGGCCTTTCCTTGGTGCTTGTGCTTGGGGGGAGGAATGCTCATGTGTGTCTTCCTCTTCTCATATTTATTATTACTAGTATTTTTTAGTTTTTTGTCGTAGAGTGTGTACACTTGCCAGCAAGGAGAGACAGAAAGATACAGCGAGATGGAAAGTGGGAAATCACTCCCCACCCGGGGGGGGTGGCCACACCGGAATCTCTCCTCCTCTTCTCTTCTTGGGATTTTGGGCATGCACACACATGCCTGGCATAATCTTCAAGCTGCCAGTTCTGGGACTCAAACCATAGTTGGCCATGTGGGAGTCCAGTGCCTTAACCACAACACCACCTGCTGACCCCCACACCAGAGGCTTAAGGTTTCAATGAAATTTTTTTTTATTTAACTTTATTTATCCTTTTATTTATTTTAATTTGACCAGAGAGAGACAGAGTGAGAGAGAGAGTGAGAAAACAACCAGCCAGGTCTGGGACTCAAACCGTGGTCAGCCATGGGGGAGTCCAGCATCCCCAACCACCATGCCACCTGCCGGCCCCAAGGTTTCAATGAATTTTAGAGGGATACAAATACTCAGCCAATAACAATTTTAAGAACGGTTAGAATACAACACTGTCTTGAAAATTTATTCATGTTATTATGTACACATCCAATCCCGTGGATTCCAAACTGTGCACCAAGTTGCCCTGGGAAACTTCAGAGAACCCATGGGAGTGATGGGGGATATTTTTCATTTTCAAGAAAGACACAGAGATACTTAACTCCTTCAGAAATCACGAGAAATCCTCTACAAGGTGGATCGCGGTTCCAGCATGCCTGGCGTGCTCAGGGAGGTCTCCAGTGGTGAACCGGAAACCTCGTGTGGGTCAGCCCTGCAGAGCATCCCAGCGTACCATGCACCGCGGTCCAGCCCTCTGCGACCGTTTTTTGACCCAAGAGCACCATGAAAACATCCTTGAGACTCTAAGGGTGTGGACCCCTGACCTGGTTGGTCATAGCTGACAGCGAGCGGATGCCATTTCACTATTCAGGCCCCCGGTGAGTGACACGGAGGTGGGCTCCAGTTCAATACCAACAGCGCTGCACAAGGCATCCTCCTCCGTGGCCCTGGGGAGAGAGTGTTCCTGGGCTTTCTGTGGGGGGCAGCCTTACAGTACGTGCGCAGAGCTGGTTTATCCAGAGCGCCGGGGGTCGCTCCCGAGGATGGCCGTGCCAGCTGCCACGCTCAGCGGGAATGCACACAAGTACGCTATTCTCACATCTTGTATATATATTATCTTCCTGTCTATTTTTTTTATTTATTTTTCAATGAGTCGTTATTACATTTACTAAAGAAGGTTCTTCCTTTTTCCGAAAAGCTTACATCTAGTGCTTACCCTCAGACGGATCCCTTTTCACTGTTTTTTTTTTTTTCTTTTTTTTTTTTTTTTGGAGAGGTTTTTGCTTATAGGGCATGTGCGCTCACCAGAGAGACAGAGAGAGGCAGAGAGACAGAAAGCAAGAAATCACCCCCCCAGGGGGGGATGGTCACGCCGCAATCCCTTCTCCTCCATTCTCCTCTCAGGATCTTGGGCATGCACACACACGTGCCCAGTGTGAGTTTAAGCCACCGGGTCCGGGACTCGAACCGCGGTCAGCTACATGGGAGTCCAGCGACATAGCCATTACACCAACTGCTGGTCCCGCCATGTGCTATTCAAGCCGCCAGGGCTGGGATGCAAACCGTGAGGTTGGCCATATGGGATCTGACTGCCTTAAACACCAGGCCACAGAGCTGGCCTGGCGGGAAGTGCTGGAGGGAGGCGCTTTAAAAAAGTTAAAAAAAAAAAAAAAAAAAAAAGTGCTTGTTCGTTTGTTTGCTTTAGGACATGTGTAGTCCACTGGGAAGAGAGAGAGAGAAAGAGAAGGTGAAAAGGCGCCTCCCCCAGAGGGGACAGCCACACCACAATCTCTTTTTCTCTCGGGATTTTGGGCACACACGTTCCCCACATGTTTTACAAGCCACCAGGTCCGGGACTTGGACTTCACAGTCAGCCATGTGGGAGCCAGGGCCTTATCACCATGTCCCTGGCTGGCCCTAGATTCAAATTGTTTTCATATATATTTATAGGGGCTGGCAGGTAGTGTAGAGGTTAAGTCGATAAACTCCCATATGGCTGACCACAGTTCGAGTCCTGAATCTGGCGGCTTGAAACCAGCCATGTATGTGCGCTCCCAAAATCCCAGGAGAAAGAATCACCACGTCCCCACCAGGAGATTTCTCATTTTCTCTCTGTCTGTTTGGTGAGTGCTCTTGCCCTATAGCAAAAGTCTCTCTCAATAAAAAAAAATAATAATAAATAAATAAATAAATATAATCATTTATTCATTTATTCATTCCCTGGAAAAAAATTGTTGGGACCAGCAGTTGGCGTAATGGCTATGTCGCTGGACTCCCACGTAGTCGACCACAGTGCGAGTCCAGGACCCGGTGGCTTAAACTCACGCCGGGTGCGTGTGTGTGCATGCCCAAGATCCTGAGAGGAGAATGGAGGAGAAGGGATTGCGGCGTGGCCATCCCCCCTGGGGGGTGATTTCTCGCTTTCTGTCTCTCTGTCTCTTTCTGTCTGTCTGGCGAGCTCACGCGCCCTATAGCAAAAACCTCTCCCCCAAAAAAAATCTATAAATTATATAATTTTATATCATTGTAGTTACTAATATATTTTATGTATCTGAAAATGTTTTTTAAAACATATTTATTAAGTTTATTATTTTTTTTAAATCTGACCAGAGAGAGATACGGGTAGAAAGGGAGGGAAAAGTGAGAAAGCAAGTCGCCAGGTCTGGGTCTGCCCTGTGGGGAGTCCAACACCTCAACCATCACGCCACCTGCTGGCCACCAAGTATCTGAAATTTTATAGCACATATACATATAGAATATTTTATCTGGGGATACATGAGAAATGGAATACTTCTTTTACCTGTGTGTCTCAAAAGTAGTACAATTCTCTGTGAGATCAGCAGGAGGATGTTGTGACCGGGAATAAATACTTTGAGCTGCTGTCCCAAGCAGGGCAAATGTCCCACAAATGTGTTTGCCCAGGTTTGGGGGGTGGAGTGGTTTGCCTCAGTTAAATAAGTAACTCATGCAGCTGAGGTGGGGCCTTTTTAAAAGCTGATTTGTGTCTACGTCTGGAGAAACGCTGGATGGACTTTGATGTTTAAGCAGAGTCTAAATCAGCAAGTGCTTATCCTCACCCACGGATAAATACACCTGCTGTTTATCTGTCGGTGCTCATCTTAGGCACAAAATGCTTGAGAAAAATGGAATGTCGTAGAAAAATGGAATATCTCCCACTTTCCTGGTTCCCCTGCCTTGGGATCTGCCTTTTCCCCATGGCATGAACATTTGAAGCAGATAATTAAACCGAGTACTTCTATATCCATGAAAGAAAGGTCTAGAAAGATACACTCCAACTTAGTAGTCAGGTGACTTTTGCATTTTAATTTATTCATATACAATGTAGCAAGATTGGGGGCATCTCAAGCAGCTTCTGATAAGTTTTGGTTTAAACTATCCAGTCTGTGGTATGATTTTTGGAGAGATTTTTTGCTAAGGGCATGTGCGCTCACCGTAGAGACAGAGAAAGATAGAGAGACAGAGAGACATCCCCCCAGGGGGATTGGGGGCATGGGCATGTACCTGTCGTGTCTTTCAAGACCCTGGGGCTTGGGACCAGCAGTTAGCGTAATGGCTATGTCGCTGGACTCCCACGTAGTCGACCGCGGTTCAAGTCCCGGACCCGGCGGCTTAAACTCACGCCGGGCGCGTGTGCGTGCGTGCCCAAGATCCCAAGAGGAGAATGGAGGAGAAGGGATTGCGGCGTGGCCATCCCCCCTGGGGGGTGATTTCCTGCTTTCTATCTCTCTGTCTCTCTCTGTCTGTCTGGCGAGCGCACGCGCCCTATAGCAAAAACCTCTCCAAAAAAAGAAAAAAAAAAAAAAAAAAAAAAAGACCCTGGGGCTGGATTCAAACCTCCATTGGCCATGTGGGAATGTGGCGTTCCATGCCACAGTGTTCACCCACTTTGCTGCAGGGCTGATGCCAAACCCCACTTTGGAGGCTGTCTTAGGAAAGCAGCAGAGAATGAGGCCGAGGCACCGGTTCCTGACTGTGGTTCTCCTGACACTGTTCTGCAGGCTCTGGGGTTGGGTTCTGGGCCCCTGAAGATAATGCCAGGTTTGCCCTCTCCTGCAGGCTCAGCATACCCTGCCGGATGGACTGCTGTCACTGCCAGTGAGCAGCCACAGACAGCTTCTGCCGATGGACTCTCCCCAATCGTGTCCCGTTTCCCACCTCCATAGTCTCTCCTGCTAATTTCAGAACTCGTGTATACCGTAGCCCTCTCACTAGTGTAGAAGACCCTAGCTTTTCCTGGGCTGGTGGACATGGTCATTCCCACGTGGCAATGCGACTGGGGCCCTGACCATAAACCCGGATGGGATCCTCAATTGATGTGAGCTTTGTCAGAACAATAAAACGATTCCTTTTCCTTTTTTAAAAAATGAAAAACAAAAAGGATGGCGGGACTGGAAAATGATACTGAAAGAGAACGGCGTGTGGGCATCACCGTGGTGTCCCAGACGGGAACCGCGGTGCGCTGGGGTGAGTGCTGGAAACACAGGCGGCCGTGCTCTGCACCACGGCACCCCAGCCCTGCGAGGGAGGCCCAGGGCCTGGCTGCCCTGGCTCCAGAAGTCCCTACGTCCTCCTCCTCTCAGCTCTGGGCAATCTGAGGACTCAGACTGAACCTGTGGGCGGGGGGTCATCCAATCAGCTGGGCAAGAGTGGGGGAGATGACCTCGGACCCTGACCTCAGGAACTCCCCTCCTGGGGAGAAAGGAGGTGGCGCCGGGGCCTGACCCAAGGGTCCCGATCTAGCTAATGGATGAGGGGTCCTGGGCCCTGCCTGGAGGAGCCCCCGTGCCGGCTGGAAGGGCAGACTCCCCTGCAGGGCAGGTAAGACTGAGCTGGAGTGTGGGGCTATCGGCAGCGGGTGGAGGTCATAGGTCGGCTAGGATGGAGCCATCAGGGAAGGCATCCCAAGGATGAAGAAGGAGATAGTAGGGGCCGGCAGGTGGCGTGGTAAAGGGTGTTGGACTCCCACATGGCTTACCACAGTTCAAGTCCTGGACCTGGCAGCTTGCTTTCTCACTTTCTTTCTCTCTCTCTCATCACATAAATAAATTAATTAAATTAAAAAAAAAAAGAACGAGATGGTAGTCCCAAGGCCAGGCTTGGTGAGGAGCAACAGAGGGAAAACAGCACGGGAACACAAATGGGCAGGTTCTTCATGATTTCTTTACATTCTGTCCTGCCCAACGGGTGCAGGAAGAGAGGCTTTGAGATCTGTCCTCGGCCTGGGCTTGAGCTAGGAGATGCCTGGCCTACCGGATACAATGGGCATGGAGGCGGGTCCTACCCTGTTTTCACCTCTGGCCCTCACAGACATTGCCCACCCCCCGTCCTCCACCTCCTTCCAGAAAGTTCCTTACTGTCCTCGGGGTTCACCAAAAGTGAGGCCATCTGTGAAGCCTGTCGATCCCACTCACCCAGGCCCAGGCCTCGGACTTCTCTGCTCGTAGCCAACCATGGCCTAGCCATCTCAAGACCAACGTGGTACCTTTATTGGAATGAATCACAGCTTAGCCCCTCCAGAAGGGGCCATTTCTGGACCTCGAGGGCTGGCCTTGAAGCAGGACTGACCCTGGCTCCCAAGCAGGACTGGGCCTGGGATTCGTGGCCTGGAATCCACGCCGCCATACCCAGCCACACAACTCCAACCTGAGACGTCTGGGGGCCGGGCCCTCAGAGGGCCTCACCACTTCCGTTCGTGTGTCTGGATTACTTAGACTGAGCGTTGGAGGAGAGGCTCGGATTCACCACCTGGGAGTTGAGAATGGTATTCTTCACTGCTTCCTCTGACATACCGTCAGACTGTGAATCCTCAGACGTAACGTCCATAACCCTCTTGAGGGGGTTGCTGGAGCTGAAGTCCGAGAGTATGTCTTTCTGGAAGCTGAGAAAAGTCATGACTCAGGCCGCTTCAGCCCTGCCCAGGCCTGCACTCCCCAGAGCCAGGGCTCTCTCCCTCCCTCAGGTCCACAGCCAAGCTTCACCATGAGTCCAGGCAGGACCCTCGCATCCAAGATCAGGCCTGTCCCTTGGGACCAGCAGATAGTGTAATGGCTACGTCGCTGGACTCCCATATCGTCGACTGTGGTTCGAGTCCTGGACTCAGTGGCTTAAACTCATCCTAGGCACATGTGCATGCATGCCCAAGATCCCGAGAGGAGAATGGAGGAGAAGGGATTGCGGCATGGCCATCCCCCTGGGGGGGGTGATTTCTCGCTTTTTTTTGTCTCTCTGTCTCTCTCTGTCTTTCTGGTGAGCACTCACGCCCTATATGAAAAACGTCTCCAAAAAAAATAAATTTTATATATATATATACACACACACACACACACATACATACATACATATTTCAGGCCTGTCCCACCTCGGAGCACCAGCCCGAGCCTGCCCTTTCTGTGTCTGTGGGGCTGGGCCCAGCTTCCCCATTGCTGGCACTCACCCGGCACCTGCCCTGTGCCGAATGCTGGGTGTGGGTTTCACCCTCTCAGAAACCCTCCGGGAGGACGCGGCAGGACTATATGACTCTGCTGTTCCGTGCCTCGGTTTCCTCATGTGTAAAACGAGGACAGTGACAGGGCCTACCTTGCATTTGGCTGTTCTGAGGACAAAGTGGGACAAAGCACCTGGGGAACAGGACCCGGCGGGTAGGAACCGCTCACGAAGCGCTAGCGACTCTGACTCGCGTTGTGCTCGCGTTCCGCCTCGCGCATGCGTAGGAAGCGCAGCACAGACGGAAATCCAGGCCCTCCGCCTGCGGGCCCGTGTTCTTAACCAGCGTCTCTCCTATTCTACTGCATTGTATTTCCCCTTCTACAACGAAGCAGACTCCTATTCCTCCTGCAAAGCCCTACTCAAATTTCAGTCCCTTTGTGACATTCTCCCTGACTCCCCAAACGAAGGTTCTCCCCTCCTTGGGCGCCTAGCAGACCTGCACCTCCTGTCATCAGAGTCTGCTAGAGATGGCTGCAGGCATACTTGTCTCCCCATAAACCATGGCTGCAGGGTGGGACCTCCGGACTCTGGACAACCCAGCCCTGGCCCAGGGAGTTCTGTGAGGGAAGGAGGATGGTGGGGAGAGTGCAGAGGAAGGCCAGAGGCAGCAACTCCTGCCGTGCAGAGCACAGGTCACGGAGGATTTCAGGGACCCTGTCGCTCGGTGGCACTTGGGTCCCCTAGGTCAGGGAAGGGTGACGGGTTTCTGTTGGCTCAACCCTCAGAACAGATGGCTCTGCCAACCATGACAAGTCTTATCCAGGGGCCATTCAGCAGAGCAGGGACAGGAGGTGCCCATGGAGGTATTAGTGGGGCCTAGTTTCAAGATGGGGTCTTGGGGCCAGAGCTATTCACCAAAACAGTTTTTTGTTATTTTTTTGTGTATGTGTGTGGGGGGGAGAGAGATTTCTGCTATAGGGCACTAGGACGCTCACCAGAGAGTCAGAGAGAGACAGAAAGCGAGAAATCATCCCCTGGAGGGATGGTCACGCTGGAATCCCTTCTCCTCCATTCTCGCCTTGGGATCTTGGGCATGTATGCACACACACTTGGCTTGAATTTTAAGCCATCGAGTCCAGGACTTGAACCATGGTTGACTATGTGGGAGTTCAGCAATGTAACTGCTGTGTTATCTGCTGGTGTGAACCATAACTGGTTCTTTTTTTTTTCTTTTGGAGAGATTTTTGCTATAGGGCGCGTGTGTTCGCCAGATAGACAGAGAGAGACAGAGAGACAGAAAGCGAGAAATCACCTCCCAGGGGGGATGGTCACGCCGCAATCCCTTCTCCTCCATTCTCCTCTCGGGATCTTGGGCACGCACGCACACGCGCCGGGAGTGAGTTTAAGCCACCGGGTCTGGGACGCAAACCGCGGTCAACTACATGGGAGTCCAGTGACATAGCCATTACGCCAACTGCTGGTCCCCATAACTGGTTCTTTATAAGGAAACAGGAGTGAGAGAGGAGAGGAGAGGCACCCTGAGACCCCGGGAGGAGAGGCCAGGGCATCTCAGGAGTGCCCCCGGAGGGTATCCCCAACGGCAGTGCCCCAGCCAATCAGCAGACAGGGCCAAGGAAAGGGCTGGCTCAGGATGCCAGGCAGGGCCAGGGCTGCCAGAGACTGGACTGGCCCCATGAGGTGGCTGCAGCAGAAGAGTTAGGGAGACTCCCGGGTACACAGGGTGGCCTCATGTCCCGGGCCCTTCCAGTAAGGGGTGGGGACAGACCCAGTGCTGTCAGTGCCAAGGGCTTGGAAGTCGGCCAGTGCTGGCAGGGCCAGGCGTCACACACCCACCTGATCTGTCTGGAGTAGCGCTCCAGGCTGTCACACAGGGGCTGACCGTGCGTTTCCGGCAGCAGGGAAGAGAAGAACAAGGCTAGGACCACCGAGATGCAGCAGAGGAAGACGGGCAGGAGGGAGCGCGTCTGGCTGGTGATTGTCAGGGAGGAGAGGGCTCCGGCTGCCATGGCCAGAGACACCATCCCCAGACCTGTGGCCCTGCAAGTGGAGGTGAAAGCTCACCGGAGGGCCTCGGGGGCCAGAGGCCAGGTGAGGTGGGGAACCGGCCACCTGATGCCCTGTCCCTGCCAGTCTCCACCCTGCCCTGTCTTTTTTTTTTTTTTTTTTTTGAGAGGTTTTAGTTACAGTGCGTGTGCACTCACTAGAAAGACAGAGAGAGAGAGACAGAGAGACAAAAAGTGAGAAATCACCTCCTAGGGGCGATTGGCCACGCCGCAATCCCTTCTCCTCCGTTCTCCTCTCGGGATCTTGGGCACGCACACACACGTGCCCATCGTGAGTTTAAGCCATCGGGTCTGGGACTCAAACCATGATCGACTACATGGGAGTCCAGTGACATAGCCATTACGCTAACTGCTAGTCCCGACCCTGTCCCGTCTTGCTGCGTGATCCGGGAGAAGTTAGTTCTCCATTGATTCAAAGTATGCAGTGATTTTTTTTTTTTTTTTTTTTGGAGAGGTTTTCGCTATAGGGCACGTGCGCTCGCCAGACAGACAGAAAGAGACAGAGAGATAGAAAGCGAGAAATCACCCCCCAGGGGGAATGGCCACGCCACAATCCCTTCTCCTCCATTCTCCTGTCGGGATCTTGGGCACGCACGCACACGCGCCCGGCGTGAGCTTTAAGCCACCAGGTCCGGGACGCGAACCACAGTCAACTACATGGGAGTCCAGCAACATAGCCATTACGCTAACTGCTGGTCCCCAAAGTATGCAGTGATTTCTTCCAGGTCTGCTGCTTGGGGGTTGGGAGCGGACGAGGCATGCACGGCAGAGCAGCGTGGTGTGGGTGTGTGGAGGGGACACGGGCCGTGATGCCAGGTGGGCGTGAAGACATGGCTGCCGTTGCCAAGGTTCCCGCAGTGAACGCAAGGACTGCCTGGTACTCTCAGTTTTCAGAAGGTGGGTATTTCCTGGGGGCGTCCTGGCAGCAGCAGGCACTGCCCAGTCAAAGGGGCTGCAGATGAGAGGGGACACGGAGTGCGAGCGGGGACTAGAGTCCGGCCCCTGCGCCTGACCTTAGCTCTGCTGCTTGCTACCTCTGCCCGCGCAAGGGCTCTCTTTTTTGTTTGTTTTTTAGTTTTGCTATAGGGTGCATGTGCTCACCAGAGAGAGAGACAGAGACAGAGAAAGAGGAGAAAGCACCCCCCAGGGGGGACAATCACACCACAATCCCTTCTCCTCCACCTCTCCCTTCTTTTGGGATTTGGGGCACACATGCATATGCACCCAGCGTATTTCTCAAGCCATCAGTTCCGGGATTTCAACCACGTGGGATCTGCCATTCAAAGCACCATGCCGCGGAGGAGCCTGGGGCAGGGGCCTTTCTCTCTCCGAGTGTGTTGTCTGAACTAGGGTTCGGCACAGCGTTTGTGGGGCTCCTTGGAGCATGTTCGATGAGATCATGAATGGAAACTGCTCAGCACCGAACTTGTCACCAGGGGCTGCTCAGTCCCGGTGGCTGCACTGATCCAGTCACTGTCCCTTCCGCACTCCGCAGAGTCCCCTCCCACCAGCCCCCGTACCTGAGGACGGTGGGGAGGAGCTCGGCAGTGTAGACGAAGAATATGGTGACCGTAGCAGCCAGGCTGAACTCTCCGAACACAATCACCAAGACCATCATGGGCTTCGGCTCTGGTCAGACAACAGGGCCCCCATGGGGCCAGCAGTTAGCGTCATGGCTAAGTCGCTGAACTCCCATGTAGCCGACCGTGGTTCGAGTCCCGGACCCGGTGGCTTAAAACTCATGCTGGGCACGTGTGCATGTGGAAAATGAGAAGAAGGGATGGCGGCGTGGCCATCCCCCCTAGGGGGTGATTTCTCGCTTTCTATCTTTCTGTCTCTCTCTGTCTTTCTGGCGAGCGCACGTGCCCTATAGCACAAAAAAAAAACAAAAAACAAAAAACAAAAAAAAAAACTCTACAAAAAAAAAAAGAGAGAACAGAGCCCCCTGAATCTGAGGTCACCCTGCCCCTGGGGGTGTGTGTGGGGGCGACCTGCCCACCGGCCCTCCTCCCCGCCCAGCAGCCCCACCACCTGGCCAGCTGGAGCGCAGACTAAGGCATTCCGTGTGAGCGGTGTCAGTCTGCCGGAGGCCCAGCCAGGCTGGAGGCTAGCAAGTCTGTAGTGGAGGGTTAGTCAGGGGTCCCACTGGGGGTGGGGGTCCCAATGGGACCTCAGGCCACCGTCCACCATGCCTCAGCCTGCAGGGTTCTCTGTCCCACACCCTCGCCAGCTGCATCCACCGTCGGAAAGCCTGTCCGACAAGGTGAGGCTGGGGGCTGGCGCCCCTGCTCAGCGCCCGGAGCCCGAGCTTGGCAGTGACCCCCCGTCAGTATCTGCTGACCCTGTCCCATTCTCAGCCTCTCCTGACTCTGGGTAAAATCAGAGATCTAGTCTTATGTATTAGGGATTCTTTTCCTTGCTTCTCTCGCACGTTTGAGAGTTTTAAATATATCTGTTCCATTCATTATAGACACACTTTTAAAACCACCAAGCACGCCAGCTCTGTAGTCTAGAGGTTAAGGAAGCTGGACCCACATGGCCAACCAGCATTTGAATCCTGGCACCAGCAGCTTGCAAAATATGCCAGGTGTGTGTGTGTGTTTGCCCCAAATCTCGGCAGGATGGAGAAATGGAGGAGGAGGAGGGATTGTGGCATGACCCCATAGGGGTGGTTCTGTCTCTCTTTCTTTTCTTTTCTTTTTTTAAAATTTTTTTGGAGACGCTTTTGCTATAGGGCACATGTGCTCACCAGAAAGACAGAGAGACAGAAAGTGAGAAATCACCCTCTAGCGGGCATGGCCACGCTGCAATCCCTTCTCCTCCATTCTCCTCTCGGGATCTTGGGCACGCACGCACACCCAGCATGAGTTTAAGCTGTCAGGTCTGGGACTTGAACCGCGGTTGACTACATGGGAGCCCAGCAACATAGCCATTACGCCAACTGCTGGTCCCTGTCTCTCTTTCTTTCTCTCTTTCTGTCTCTGTCTCTCTGGTAAGCACATGGCAATTAAAAAAAAAAAACATACCAAGTAACAGAAATTTAATAATGAATATGTTTCCCAATTTTGTTTTACTCAATCCATTCTTCCTCTTGGGAGAGAGGGGTCCAGTCAAGATACATATGATTCCAGCTTCCCAGGGGACAGACCCTGGACATACCGACCCCCCTGCCCCCCCAGGCCCAGCAGCTCATGCTCATGGTCAACCATTCTTTTTTTTTTTTTTTTTTTTTTTTTTTTTAAAGAGAGACTTTTCCTAGAGGGCTTGTGCATGCACTGGAGAGACAGAAAGTGAGAAATTACCCCCAAGGGGAGAATGGCTATGCCACAATCCTTTCTCCTCCATTCTCCTCTTGGGATTTTGGGCACGCATACACTGCATCTGGTGTGAGCTTTTCTTTTCTTTTTTCTTTTTTTTTTTTTTTGAGAGGTTTTAACTATAGGGTGTGTACGCTCACCAGAAAGACAGAGACAGAGAGACAGAAAGCGAGAAATCCCCCCAGGGGAGTTGGCCACACCGCAGTCCCTTCTCCTCCATTCTCCTCTCGGTATCTTGGGCACCCACACACACGCGCTGGGTGTGAGTTTAAGCTACCAGGTCCAAGACTCAAACCGCGGTTGACTACATGGGAGCCCAGTGACATAGCCATTATGCTAACTGCTGGTCCCATCTGGTGTGAGCTTTAAGCTACTGGATCCAGGACTTGAACCACAGTTGATTGCGTGGGAGTCCAGAGACATAACCATTATGCCATCTGTTGGTCCCTGGGGTCAGCAATTCTAAGTGCGTGGTCCCTGACACCTCAGACATGTCAAGCTCAAGCTCTCTGGCCTGGAGCACAGTCTTCTAGGGCTCTTTGACACTTTTTATTTATTTATTATTTATTTATTTATTTATTTAGGCTCTTTCCTAGTTTGCAAACAGAGTTCTTTATTTTCTTTTTTGGAGAGGTTTTTGGTATAGGGCGCCTGCGCTCGCCAGAAAGGCAGAGAGAGACAGAGAGGCAGAAAGCGAGAAATCACCCCCCAGGGGGGATGGTCACGTGATCCCTTCTCCTCCATTCTCCTCTCGGGATCTTGGGCACGCACGCACAACCAGAGTGAGTTTAAGCCACCGGATCTGGGACTCAAACCGCGATCAACTACATGGGAGTCCAGCGACATAGCCATTATGCCAACTGCTGGTCCCGACACTCTGAAAATATTGCCAGGCTTCCCTGCTCCCTGGGCCTGCTGAGCCCCTTGGAGCAGGGCACCACATCCCTGGGACGACGAGGCCTCCAGGCAAGGACAGCTCCTGCTGGGTGAGTCCAATATGGCTCTCAGTGTTCCAGGAGCAGGTTACTCCTGGTGAAGTCATGGATAACAATAGGCCTTGCACAATCAAGGAGGCTATGGAAGGGGCCAGCAGGGGGCGTGGTGCTTAAGGGCATGGGACTCTCACATGGTCGACTGTGGTTCGAGTCCCAGCCCTAGTAGCTTGCTTTCTCACTTTCTCTCTCTCTCTCTCTCTCTCTCTCTCTCCTTCTCTGGTCAAACTAAAATAAACTAATAAAGTTAAATAAAATAATTCTTGAAAAAAATAGCTAAACAAAGAAGCTACAGACGAGAGGCAGGGCCTGGGCCACAGTTAAAGGAATCCTTTTTGGTGTCATCTATTCACATGAGCCATCAGGCTTCTACCGTGCACTGGAATCAGGTAGGAGAAGGCTACCCTCTCTCCTGTCTCTGGACAGCAAGTCCTCCTCTGCTCCCAGGCCTCTGTCGGGGTGTGGATGCCCTGTCCAGACACCCTACCCCACCTCCCGGGACAGGGTTCCAGCCCTGTTTCTGCAGAGCTCAGACCACTCCCTGGGTGGGCTGTGCATGCAGGGGGCCACTCCCATGGTGTCCAGTTGACTGGCCAGGGTAGGAGGCACTGCGGAGGGGTCTGAGGAAGCAGGGGGGCTGGGGGTGGCCCACTGGGGGCGGTGCCTGTACCTTGCGGGAGGAAGAGGAGAAGCAAACACAAGATGGCAGCCTGGAGGAGCATGAAGGTGAGGCTCCACTTCCGCCCAAGGTGCTCGAGGAGAAAGATGCTGCACAGCCGGGCGGACACCTCCATGATGCCAGGGACCGCCTGTCTAAAGTGGATGCTCACGCCGAAATCTCTCAGCTTGAGGCTCAGCGTGTAATAGCTGAAAGCGACGGTAAACCTGGGAGGCAGGCAGAAGACGCGTGCGTGCACACACATGCACCCGGAGGGCCCGGGGGACGCGGCGTGGGGAGGCGCGGAGGAGCGAAGTCAGCCCCAGCCAGCCCTGGGTACTCACCACGCACAGCCCATCGGCAAGGTCACCTGGGAGCGCTGCGTACTGTTACAGAAGTCCAGGACAGAGGCCTTAGTCACCTTCTTTGCAGGAAGCTGCAGCTACAGGACAAGCAGGACGAGCCAGAGGCAGGGCCGAGACCCCAGCTTGCTCCCACCCCACCCGAGCCACCAGGCCTGCCTGACCCCTGCAATGCCAGCTGGCTTCTGGCCTTCCCCTGGTGGGGCTCAGTGTTGCTGTCACCACTGCATTCGAGCAGTGGGCTGGAGACACCCTCCGGGCAGAGGTCCCACCTGCAGGGCCGAGGAGGGAAGAGTCCTTTCTGCAGCCCACTGCCCTCACCCCGCTCCTGGCCTCAAGCCTCTTACCTCTTCCAGCAGGTTTAAAGGGATGGTCTTCTTGTTCACACCGGCCGCATAGGACAGCACCTCCTTGGCCTCCTTCACCTTCCCTTTCATCATCAGCCACCGTGGTGACTCCGGGAGGACCCTGTGTGCCCCCATCTCTTATCTCATCATTCCAGGATGCCCAGAGGGCCCATCCCACCTCAGCTGTGACCACCCTGCTCCAGCCCAAGGCGACACAGGTGCCGCGCCTTGAAGGCTACCACCAATCTCAAGATGCCCTCCGACCCTCCCCAGCAGTCAGCCCTTCCCCTGCCAAGCCACACATAGCCCCCACTGCTGCTTCGTGACACCTGGCCACTCCACAGCCTCCTCCACCCTCAGTCATCCTGGAGAACTCTCCTTTCCTATCTCAGCGTATCCCACCTGCCCGAGCATGCTGAGGGCACCAGCTCCCACGCCTGCACCCCCATGGCCCCATTCTCATAGCTGGAATCTCTCCTGTTCGTTCTCGGTCCCCCAAACATTTGGGGCCGTGTGGAGGGGAATCCTATGTCTGAATTTAGGGCCCGGCATCCTGCCCGGGGGAATCCTCTATTGAGTGAAGGTCTTCACTGTCCTATCTTTCCTGTCATACCAGTTCCCCCCTACCCAATCCTCCCAGATTATCCCAAGACCCACAGATGAAACACTAAGCACTCACTATGTGCCAGGAATCATGCTAATCTACATACCCTCTCGTGTAATATGTAATCTTCACCCATCCCTAGACCTGGTATGATTATCCCTACTTCTTTCTTAGCCTCAGCGAGGAAGGGCTTGTCCAAGGTCACAGAGTCACAGCTGCTAGGACCTTGGTCCCCTGATAAGGCATTCGTCAAAACTCTGCCATCATCCCCTGCTGATGGCTCCACCACTCCCTCCCCACTGCACTGCTGTTTGCTGCGAACACACGCTCAGGACACTACACACAACTCTTTCCCTACCTGCTCTGCCCCTCCCTTCTCCCCTCAGGGTCTGGCGATCAGTCATCCTTTTCCACTCTAAGGCTGAGAAACTCTCCTAAAGAAAGTCATCAAAATGGGCTTTCTTCAAAACGTTGGGGGATTGGGGCCAGCAGTGTCATGGTAGTTAAGGTAGCTGGACTCCCACATGGCTGACTGTGTTTTGAGTCTCGGACCTGGCAGCTTGCTTTCTCACTTTCCTTCTCTCTCTCTCTCTCTCTCTCTCTGGTCAACTTGAAAACAATAATAATAATGGGAACCAGCAGTTAGCGTAATGGCTATGTCGCTGGACTCCCACGTGGTCGACCGCAGTTCGCGTCTCGGACCCGGTGGCTTACAACTCACGCCGGGCGCGTGTGCATGCGTGCCCAAGATCCCGAGAGGAGAATGGAGGAGAAGGGATTGCGGCGTGACCATCCCCCCTGGGGGTGATTTCTCGCTTTCTGTCTCTCTGTCTCTCTCTGTCTGTCTGGCGAGTGCACGCGCCCTATAGCAAAAAACCTCTCAAAAAAAAAAAAAAAAAAAAAGATAAAAAAAACAACAATAATAATAATGATATTAACAATGACAATGAATAAATGTAAATAAACAATTATTTAAAAAAACATTGGGGGAACCAGCAGTTAGCGTATTGGCTATGTCGCTGGACTCCCATGTAGTTGACCGCGGTTTGCATCCCGGACCTGGTGGCTTAAAACTCACGCCGGGTGCATGTGCGTGTGTTCCTAAGATCCCGAGAGGAGAAAGGAGGAGAAGGGATTGCGGTGTGGCCATCCCCCCTGGGGGGTGATTTCTTGCTTTCTGTCTCTCTGTCTCTCTCTGTCCCGCGAGCGCACGTGCCCTATAGCAAAAAGCTCTCCAAAAAGAAAAAAAAAAAAAAAAAAAGAAAAACAAACAAAAAGCCGCTGGTCTCCAGCTTCTGCAGATTTTGGAACCACTTACATACCCTCACACTTACCTGGTTATCTCATCTCTTATGACCCATAACGTGAGTGTCACAGTGGTTAAAATACAGGGGTTTTTAGAGTCAAATGGGCTGAGTTCAAATCTCAGGCCCTCTACTTTTGAACTGTGTGACCTTGGGCAAGTTATTTATACCCTTTGAAACCTCAGTCCTCACTCTCAACTTCCCCTCCACTTGGGACTAACACCCATCCTTCAGGGTTGCAAAGAATAAATGGGCCAATGTCAAGAGTAAATATGATTCCTTCACACAGAACTGCCTGCCCCTTAACCAGTGAGTTATTTCCACTCTCCTCCACTCCTTCCCCTGCCTTCTCTGCTCTTCCTCTCCTGCGCCCGGCCCTTCGTGTCCAGCCCCTCCTTCTTACTCTTTCAAGTTTTGCTGTAGCAGTTGCCCCTTTATAGCTTCACTCTCTCGGGCTCCTGTTTGCGACTCCCCTACAATCAAAAACATGAGGTGCCCTGCCCTGCCTTTGCCCTAGCTGCCCACACACGCCGTGGCTCTCCCCCTCTCTACCTGAAGAGACATTTCCTGGGTGGCTCTACTTCTTCTGCTCTTACTCGCTCAGCCCCCTGCCACGCCACTGAAGCCACCCCAGGAAGGGGTCCGAGCCCAGAAGATCCTTCCCCAGGCTCCCTCTCTTGCCTTCACCGTTGACCATTCCCTTGTCATTGAAACCTGGTCCTTTGTCACTCTCCCTCTCCTGGTCTTCTGACCATCTCTCTGACATATCCACACATGCTTCCCTTCAGGGACCCTCCATGCCCCTCAGTCTCCGGCCCAGATGCCCAGCCCCGTGCACGCCGTGCCCCCTTGCTCACCAGATATAGAAGACGAGGGGGAATGTAGACACCCCGCCCACCAGAAACAGCAGCCGCCAGTGGGGAAGGATGTAGGATAGCCCCGTCAGGACCACGACACCCACAGAGTAAAAGCAGTGTTCCAGGATGATGGCGTGGGCCCGGTGACTGCCCAGGAGCCACTCGGTGGCTGTGCAGAGGCAGAGAGGACAAAGCCACAGTCACCTCAGGGTCCTCAGGGCTGCCTGGCCCATCCTGCTCTGGATAAAGCAAAGATTCTTCTGCCTGCTCAGGGCCTGCACCCAGGTTAAAGTCAGCCCCTCAAAGCCACGCCCTCAGCCCCCCGCCGGACATTCGACCACATACAGTCTTCCGTCTCTTCTCAGCCTGGCTGCTGTCTCTGAATGTCTCCTGCCTGACCCCGCACCTCTCATAGTGAAGGCCTGGCTCTAGGCAGAAAACCCCACATGCAGCCCAGGAACCACCAGCCCTGCTCGGAGTGCACTGGCTCTTTGGCCTCCTGGGCCCACGGCTGTGTGGAGGACTCAGTTCCCTCTGGCTGGGCTCTGGCAAGCTCCCAGCGAGAAGAGGTGTCCTGTGCGCTGAGGGCTTCAGCATTCCGCAGGCCTGGATTAAAACCCAGCTCTGTCGCTGAACTGCTGTGGGACCCCTAAGCAAGTTGGTTAATTTATGTGAGGTTCAAGTATCTGCTAAAGCTAAAGAGCTGAAGAGCCTACTGAATAGGGCAAGGTCAGGATGCAAACAGCGCACAGAATGAACGGGCTTAGCAGCTCCTCTGACTCTTCCTGGGGCTTGATAGAGGCAAGTAAACCGTGTGGAGGTTCCCCAAGGAGTATGCACGGAATGTGTGGGGTACAAGGGGTGGCGGGTGGAGGAGGATGAGTGTGAAAGAGCCGTCTGGGGACTGATTGACTGGCATCTCCAGGTAGACAGGAGTAGAGATTCCTCCCACTCTGCCCGCCCGATTGGGCCCTGACTCAACGTGTCTTGTGGGATCCTCGTACTTAGGTGGTAGGTGCCAGGCTCAGAATGACTCTGCCCCCTTGCAGGCCCCACCCAGTTCCCACCACGCCTCCTCGGCCCAGCAAAGACGGCCGCCCCGCCCCGCCCCGCCCCTAGGCTCTCAGTCCGCTCCGCCCCGCCCCTAGGCTCTCAGTCTGCCCCGCCCCTAGGCGCCCGCCCCGCCCCTAGGTCCTCAGTCTGCCCCGTCCCTAGACGCCGCCCCGCCCCTAAGTGCTCAGTCTGCCCCGCCCCTAAGCGCCCGCCCCGCTCCTAGGCTCTCAGTCTGCCCCGCCCCTAGGCGCCCGCTCCGCCCCTAGGTCCTCAGTCTGCCCCGCCCCTAGGCGCCCGCCCCGCCCCTAGGCCCCTGTCCTGCCCCGCCCCTAGACGCTCAGTCTCACTTAAAGACATGCTGCTGACGGTGTAACACACCACGGCCTGCGAGACGCAGAAGCGGAAAAATATGTACTGCTGAAAGCTGCTCGCGAAGGCTGTTCCTAAGCCGAAGATGGCCAGTCCCAGCAACGACAGCATGATGGTAGGGTAGCGACCCACTCTGCAGGCGTGGAAGAGAGGCTGCCCTAAATCCAGGGACCCTCTTTGGTCCCCCAGCCAGACACCTGGGCCAGGCCCTGAGTGGTCCATGGGCTGGAGCACTCAACTCCCCCAGCTTGAGGCTTTCCAACTCAAAACGGCAAAGAGGAGGAGGAGGAGGTGGGGCATCCCAGGGGCCAGAGGGAACTCCGGGAGACTCACTTGTCGCTTATGAACCCGAAGATGAGAGACCCGATGAGAAGACCCGCCATGAACATGGTCTGCACGATGTCCTTCTTCGGCTCCAGGCCACACACCAGGTCAAACTGGAGGTTAGACACAGGGACTAGCCACCAGCCTCCACCAAGGTCGACTTTCTAAGACTCAGCTTGGTGGCAGTGGGACCTTCAGCAGAGGGGGCCTGGGGCACCTGAGGCTGCCACCTCAGCCCTGTGACCTCTGCATCCCACTGTGCACCTGGCAGACGCTGGGCTGGGCCTGGAGAGAGGGGCCAAAGCCACAGGCTCAGAGGGAAGTGGATTGGGAGGAGCTGAGCAGAGGGGGGCATCACCGAAGACCCTTTCCCTGCAGTTGCGGCCCCACCTGGAACTTCTCAGCCGGCAGGACTGCTCTCTAAAGGGCCGGGAGCAGCTAGGTTGAGAAACCCCGTAGGAGATACTCCGTACCCTTCGGCTCCTCTCCCCACTCTCGGGGCAGAGCCATGCGTTCAGAAGCAGGTCCCTGGAGAGAGGGCATACCGTTTACCCCAATACACTCTAGCTTGCTGGCTAAGGCAGACGGGGCCAGGGCTGGGCAGCAGGTACCCTAACGTTCTACCCTGGCCTTGCCTCTGCAGGGTGACCCCAGGCCAATTGCTTCCCTGCTCAGAGTGTCCCACTTGTTGAGAGAGAGCGAGGGCACATCCCTCGGGCCTGTGGGGTAGCTACAGACAGCCCAGGACAAGGCACACCTCATTGATCAGGGACCTCTTCTTGGAGTTAGGATAGATCCACCCATTCTGACATGTGTCCGTGTTGTTGAGGCCAAATTTGATGATCGACTCTAGGTCCCAGGGCACAGGCAAGTACATGAGGCACGTCAGGAAGCTGCCGTTGGGTGCTCGGGGCAGGGTCAGATTCATCTGCTCAGCTTCTGACAGGTTGGGGCCCATGGCCAGGATCCAGCTGGTGTTGCAGTAAGGATCCTGGTCCGCAAACACGAAGTGGTCGGCAAGCATGAAGAAGGCCGACAGGATGTTGGGGATGAAGGTGAGGGCCACCAGCCTCCGCTGGAAGGTGCCGAACTCCCCCACCACATCCAGAATGTTGGCGAGCTTGTCGTCCTGCTTGACGTCTAAGGCCCTCAGTCTGCGTAATATCGTCTCCAGAGACAGGGAACACATGGATGGCTCATGGTGGTCTGTGCTCCCAGGAGGAGGCTGGGATCTGAGCTCTGCCTCGGCGTTGTCTTCTCCTGCCATCTGTTCAAAGAAAGAATGCAACTCAGTTGTTTCCTTTTTCTTTTTAAGAGAGATTTTTGCTATAAAACATGTCTCACCGGAGAGGTAGAGACAAAGTGAGAAATCACCCCCCAGGGGGGACGGCCACACTGCAATCCCTTCTCCTCCATCCTCCTCTCGGGATCTTGGGCACACATGCACACCCACCCGATGTGAGTTTTAAGCCGCTGGGTCCAGGACTTGAACCGCGGTCGACTACGTGGGAGTCCAACGACGTAACTGCTACACCATCTGCTGGTCCCAATACAGCTCAGTTTTTCCTGATCACTTCTCAGACATCGGAGACCAGCATGGGATCCACTGACCCAAGATTGGTCTCGGGCTTGGACCACTGTGGAGTTCAACCATTGTGTTCTAAGTAATTCCCTCTTTTGCTTCTGAAACATCTTAGTTTTAACTCATTCCCCAGCGGCCCAACCATTCTCGTTTTCAGGCACGTAAGATATTCTTTCCATTAAGTTTTTTATTTTTATTTTTTTTTTTTTAATTTTGCCAGAGGGTGTGTGGGCTTGTAGGATAGACAAAGGGGGAGAAAGCAAGAAAGCACCCCACCCCACCCCCACCCCCGCCATGGGGAATGCTCACACCACAATCCCTTCTGCTTCATTTATCTCTCCTTTTGGGATTTTGGGCATGCAAGCACACGCCCCGGTATGCTTCTCAAACCACCAGGTCTGGGACTCAAACTGTGTGGATCCAGCCATCTTAACCACCAGGCCACAGGCTGGCCCCCATTAAGATTTTAATGTCCTGGGAACTAGCAGTTAGCGTAATGGCTATGTCGCTGGACTCCCATGTAGTCGACTGCGGTTCACGTCCCGGACCCAGTGGCTTAAAACTCACGCTGGACGCGTGTGCATGCGTGCCCAAGATCCCGAGAGGAGAATGGAGGAGAAGGGATTGCGGTGTGACCATCCCCCCTGGGGGGGTGATTTCTCGCTTTCTGTCTCTATGTCTCTCTCTGTCTAGCGAGCGCACACGCCCTATAGCAAAAACCTCTCCAAAAAACAAAAAACCAAAATCCCCAGCCAGGCTAAAGAGGTCCTGGGTGGGGGCACCCTTGGCGACCAGCAGAAATAGACGCTCTGAAGGGAGGATTTTGGCCAATTTGGGCCTGCAGGTAGAAGGTAGTTAAGGGCATTGGACTCTTACGTGGCCAACTGCAGTTCGAGTCCTGGATCTGGTGGCTTGCTTTCTCACTTTCTCTCTCTCTCTCACTCTATCCCTCTCTGGTCAAATGAAAATAAATAAATAAATAAATAAATAAATAAATAAATAAAATCATCCTTAAAGAAGAAAGAAAGCTTTTTTAAAAATGCCAATTCAATTCAAATATTAATTGTTATTAGTTAATAAAAATACTGTTAGGAGTCAAAGGATCTTAAACTCTGTTGTTAAGAGGGTTATTTTGTTGTTCAGGAGAATCAAGATTTTGGAGTTATGTTTCCATGATAAAATTCAAAGAATAATCACTCTAATACTATAGCTAGAAAACCACACTGGGAAAAACAAAAGCAGAAACAAAAACAACATCTCAACCCAGAAAAATGTGAAGGAAAGAGGAAAAAAGATAAGGCAATTTAGAAAAAGTGGACTACTGGGGCCAGCAGGTGGCGTGGCATTTAAGGACGCTGGACTCCCACATGGCCAACCGCGGTTTGAGTCCCGGACCTGGAGGCTTTCTTTCTTTCTTTTTTTTGGGAGAGGTTTTTTTGCTATAGGGCGTGTGCGCTCGCCAGACAGACAGAAAGACAGAAAGCGAGAAATCACCCCCCAGGGGGGATGGCCACGCCGCAATCCCTTCTCCTCTATTCTCCTCTCGGGATCCTGGGCACGCACACACACGCGCCTGGTGTGAGTTTAAGTCGCCGGGTCCGGGACTCAAACCGCAGTCGACCACGTGGGAGTCTAGCAACATAGCCATTATACTAACTGCTGGTCCCGAGGCTTGCTTTCTCACTGTCTCTCTCTCTCTCTCGCTCGCTCACTCTGTCTCTCCCCAGTCAAATTAAAATAAATAAAGTTAAATAAAATAATTTTTTAATAAAAAAGTGGACTACATGGGACTAGCAGTTAGCATAATGGCTATGTCGCTGGACTCCCACATGGTCGACCGCGATTCAAGTCCCGGACCCAGTGGCTTAAAACTCACGCCGGGGGCATGCGCGTGCGTGCCCAAGATCCCCAGAGGAGAATGGAGGAGAAGGGATTGCGGCGTGACCATCCCCCCTGGGGGGTGATTTCTTGCTTTCTGTCTCTCTCTCTCTGTCTGTCTGGCGAGCACACGCGCCCTATAGCAAAAACCTCTCCAAAAAAAAAAAAAAAAAAACTCACGCCGGGTGCATGTGCGTGCGTGCTCAGGATTCTGAGAGGAAAATGGAGGAGAGGGAATTGCGGCATGGCCATCCCCCCTGGGGGGGTGATTTCTCGCTTTCTGTCTCTATGTCTCTCTCTGTCTGTCTGGCGAGCACATGTGCCCTATAGCAAAAACCTCTCCAAAATAAAAAAAAAGTGGACTACAATAATTATGACTGGCAAAATGAGTCAAACTATAGTATCACAAGTTATAAGAACTGTCTAGATTGAGCTTGTTAAAAATCAAATTAATATGCTATTTTTAAATAGGGTGGCCATTATTTCCCAGTTGACTCAGAACAGTATTTCTGTCTGTTGCATTGATGAAATGGTATATAGGGTTCCCTTTCCCTCTTAAAATTGTTGTGATTTCGATGACAATTTGGTCACCCTATAAGAAGGCACACTTAGGGAACCAGCAGTTAGCGTAATGGCTATGTCGCTGGACTCCCACGTAGTCGACCGCGGTTCGCGTCTTGGACCCGGTGGCTTACAACTCACGCCGGGCGCGTGTGCGTGCGTGCCCAAGATCCCGAGAGGAGAATGGAGGAGAAGGGATTGCGGCGTGACCATCCCCCCTGGGGGGTGATTTCTCGCTTTCTGTCTCTATGTCTCTATGTCTCTCTCTGTCTGTCTGGCGAGCGCACGCTCCCTATAGCGAAAACAACCTCTCCAAAAAAAAAAAATATATATATATATATGTATATATATGTATATATATATACATATATATATATATATATATATATATATATATATGGACCTGATAACTATTTTTAACTATATAAAACAGCAATGGGCAGAACGAACAGGAGAAACTGACAGATGCAAAATCATAATGAGACATTTTAATGCAGCTTTTTCAATAGGTCAGATATTATCTATAAAAACTTAGCAAATATGTAGATTATTTCAGTGACAATTAACAAGCTTTATCTAAGGGCTGCGTATAAAATGCTCACTAGAGAATAGTCACTTTTTCCTCAAGTCTATTTGGCACATTTGAAAAACTACTATGTACGAGACATGGAGCAAGTTTCAACACGTTCCAAAGACTCGTAACATCACGGATGTGACTTCTGACTATAAGGCGATTAAATCGGAAGCCAACAGTTTAATAGCTTAGTTTAAAATGCGTATACCTTTTCTTACACTTATGATATAATCAGATTTTATCTTAGTCTGCACTCCATTCTGGGCTCCCTCAATATCCTAAAGATTTTGTTTTGTTTTTTGGAGAGGTTTTTGCTATAGGGCGCGTGCGCTCGCCAGACAGACAGAGAGACATAGAGACAGAAAGGGAGAAATCACCCCCCAGGGGGGATGGACACACCGCAATCCCTTCTCCTCCATTCTCCTCTTGGGATCTTGGGCACGCACGCACACGCGCCCGGCGTGAGTTTAAGCCGCCGGGTCCGGGACGCGAACCACAGTCGACTACACGGGAATCCAGCGACATAGCCATTACGCTAACTGCTAGTTCCCAAGATTTTTTTTTTTTAACTCCATGCAGTTGGCCAGCAGATGGCATGGTGGTTAAGGCACTGGACTCCCACATGGCTGCAAATCCCAGACCCAGTAGCCTGAAAATCATGCCAGGCAGGCGTACCTGCATGCCCAAAATCCTGAGAGAGAATGGCAGAGAAGAGATCGCAGTGTGGCCATCTCCCCTGGGGGATGATCTCTCACTTTCTCTCTCCCTCTCCCTCTCTGGCTCTCTCTGGTAAGCACATGTACCCTATAACAAAAACAAACAAAAACTTGCACACATGGGCCTGGCAGGAGGCATGGTGGTTAAGGCACTGGACTCCCACATGGCTGACTGTCGTTCAAGTCCCAGACCTGGTGGCTTGCTTTCTCACTTTCTCTTTCTCTCTGGTCAAGTTAAAAAAATAATAAGTAGGGATCAGCAGGTGGTATGGTGGTTAAGGGCACTGCACGCCCACATGGTTGACTGCAGTTTGAGTCCTGGACTTGGTGGCTTGTTTTCTCACTTTCCCTCTCTCTTTTTCTCACTCTGTCCCTTTTTAATCAAATAAAATAAATAAATAATATTTTTTAAAAATAATAAGTCAATTAAATAAAATAATTCTTTAGAAAAACTCACATACATTTTCTTTGTGCTGTAAAATACTGCAGGTTTTGACAGGTGCATAGATTACATATCCACCATTAGAGTCTCATACAGAAGTCTCACTGAAACACAACAAACAAATAAATAAAACTCGTGGGCTCCGCGTTCAACCCACCTCCCCCCTCCTAAGCCCCTGGTAACTACGGACTTTTCCACTGTAGAGATTGCCTTTTCCAGACTGACTCCTTTCACGTAGCGGTATGCATGCAGTTAAGGTTCGTCCAGGTCTTGCCATGGCTTTAATAGCATTTTTTTTAAAAACCAGTGGATAGTACTCCACTGTATCCCTGTGCCAGTTTGTTTATCCCCTCATCTCCTGAGGGACATCTTGGTCACTTCCAGTATTTGGCAATTGGGTGTAAAACTGTCATAAACATTTGCATGCAGGTTTTTGTGTGGATGTAAGTTTTCAAAGCAGTTGAGTAACTATCCAGGCACAAGAACGCTGGGTCATATGGTAAGACTATGTTTAGCTTTGTAAGAAGCTGGGAACTGCCTTCCACACTGTCTGTAACTTTTTTGGGGGATGGGGGTGGGGGAGTGGGGGGAGAGTTTTTTGCTGTAGAGCGCGTCGCTCACCAGAAAGACAGAGACAGAGAGACAGAAAATGAGAAATCGCCCCCCCAGGGGGGATGGCCACACCGCAATCCCTTCTCCTCCATTCTCCTCTCAGAATCTTGGGCACGCACGCACATGCACCTGGTGTGAGTTTAAGCCACCAGGTCCGGGACTCGAACCGGACATAATCCAGTGACATAGCCAGTACACCAACTGCTAGTCCCGTCGAGGACTTATTTCTTCATGCACAGTACAGTATCATGGTCTTACGAGAACTCAGTGTGAGAGCAAAAGTGTTTTTTTTTTTTTCTGTCACTTCCTAATGAGCTACTGTCATGTACAATTTTACCTATCACTAACTGACCAACGATTGATACCCATAGATTTTTCAGATTATAAACTCATCTCCCACAGTCTTCTACATGGAAATTACAAATTCTTTCACTGGCTATGTTAAGATTATCTCTGTTAACTTACGAGATTGTTTGTTGCCTTATTTTTTTAATCAATATGTTTTATTTTTTTGGAACTGTAACTCACAATAAAGACTATTGTAGACAATTCAGTGCATATTTGCACAACCTAATGTTAAATGTTGAACATGGTCAGGACCAGCAGTTAGTGTAATGGCTATGTCGCTGGACTCCATGTAGCTGACCGTGGTTCGAGTCCTAGACCCGGTGGCTTAAACTCACGCCGGGCGCATGTGCATGCGTGCCCAAGATCCCGAGAGGAGAATAGAGGAGAAGGGACTGCGGTGTGACCATCCCCCCTGGGTGGTGATTTCTCACTTTCTGTCTCTATGTCTCTCTCTGTCTGTCTGGCGAGCGCACGCACCCTATAGCGAAAATCTCTCCAAAAAATAAAAAAAAAAAGTAAAAAAAAAAAAAAAAGAGAAATGCAAAGTGAAATTACAATGAGATCATGGTACTCATTTGATTGACAAAAATTTGAGAGGTCTCACAATATCACGTGATGAAGAGACGCCATCTTTCATCTGTTTCTGGCACGATTGTTCATAGACCCACCTTGGAAAATAATTTGCCATTGTCTTATAAACTTGAATATCCCTACACCTTTAGACCCCAGCAATGCTACTCCCAGATATATACTAAAGGGAAATATTTGTACATATGATCCAGGAAGTAAGAACACGTTCATGGCAACACGCTTTGAACAGGGAGGAAAAAAGAGTGCAAATGCTTATGAACAGAAGAATGGCTTCATTGTGTGGTGGATGTGTGGAGTGGAACACAAGCCGGCCATGGAAAGAACAAACTGCAGCTCTATCCATCATTCGGAAACCATAATGCTGAGAGAAAGCAAAGCAAGCCTCAGGGCACGGACACTGCTTTTTCACAAAGTCTGAAAACAGAGGCACCAGCAGTTAGCGTCATGGCTATGTCACTGGACTCCCACGTAGTCGACCGCGGTTCACGTCCCGGACCCGGTGGCTTAAACTCACGCCGGGCACGTGTGCGTGCGTGCCCAAGATCCTGAGAGGAGAATGGAGGAGAAGGGATTGTGGCGTGGCCATCCCCCCGGGAGGTGATTTCTCGCTTTCTATCTCTGTCTCTCTCTGTCTGTCTGGCGAGCGCACGTACCCTATAGCCAAAACCTCTCCAAAAAAATTTTGTTTTAATTAAAATAAATAAATAAATTTTGTTTTGAAGTTTGGCCAGTGGGACGCATTCCCACCTGGCGACCACTGGCAAAGCTGAGTGGAGGTCACTTCTTCAGAGTGAAGATCTGCTCTGCTCAGCGCCAGGCCCACCACGTCTGAGTCATTCCAGCTGGAGGCCCAGTTGAGTCCACTGTCATGTGCCGTTTTCACTTGTCTGTGCCTCCTGCCTGGCCCTGGAGTCTGGGATCCCAGAGCTCAGCAAGAGTAGCAGGTGCAGACGAGGCAGCACGAAGGGAAGACACAGGATACGCCTGTGTTGGGTGGAAGGGGAGAAGCAGGCCAAGTGACAGCCCCCAGAGACATCTATGGCGAATCCTTACAGCCTGTGAACGTGTCACCTTAGGGTTTTGGCCACCAAGGACCCTCTGCCCAGACTTCACCCTCCTGCTCCCCAGTTTAGCCAGGAGCCAGGTTAGAGCACCCCACTTATTCTCTCTGTCTCTTTCCATGTCTCTCTCTCATTTAAAAAAAAAATTTAAACTCAACTGTCTTTTAAGCTTTTCTGTCTTTCTAATGCTTACCTTTCCCCCTGCCCACGTAGGATAAGCCAATCAGCAGTCATGTATATTTGAGTTCTGATTCTGAGCGGTCCCATTCATTTTCATTTTTTGACAAAATTGTTTTTCTTCTCTTTTTCTTTTTGTTTTCATCATGTTTTCCCTCTTCTTTGGTTTTATCTATTCATTTTCTTTTTCTTTTTACCTTTCTCACATTTCTGCTCATCCTCCACACACCGATTTTCTAGACAGGTCTGGGGGCTCAGTAGCCAAATATCTGAGTACGTATAGGGTCAGATCAATCCTCAATTTTCATTGAATCAGCTGCGTAAAGAAAGAAAATGGTACTGTGTACAGACTGCAGGTCACTCTTTCTGCATGCCTCTGACTGCCCAGATTTAACTCCAAGAAGTAGGAAAAAATGTATAATCCATCAGATGGCCAGAAACCACTGCAGAGGCATAAGAAATATGCGAAACCAAGAAAATATCTCTCCTCTAATGGAAAAAAATAACTCCTCTTCCTCCACAGACAATACAAGGGAACTCATGGAAATATCAGAAAAAGAATTTAAAATATTCATAGTACAGAGCTAACAGAGATGAAAGAGAATAGAGACAATGAACTCCAGAAGATGCAGGAGAAAAGAGACACCAGGTTCCAGGACATGAGGAAATTCTTGCACGATCTGAAAGAGGAGATACACATCATAAAAAAAATCAAACGGAACTGTTAGAGATGAAGGCGGTAATACAAGAAATCATAACTTCCGTTGAAAGTATCAAAAGCAGATTAGATCATGAAGAAGATTGAATCTCAGATGTAGAAGATAGAACCTCTGACCTAGAAAGAGTCACCAAAAAGACTGAGAAAATAGCCCCCCAAAATGAGAATAACATACGAGTAATAATAGATACTATTAAACACCCAAACATCTGGATCATCAGTATCCCAGAAGGTGAAGAAACTAATGAGGACATTGATAATCTATTCCATGAAATCCTGGAAAAAAACTTTCCAAACCTAGAGAGGCACTCAAATATCCAGACACAAGAAATACAAAGCACCCCACATAGAATCGACCCAAGAAGATCTTCCCTGAGGCACATCATAGCCAGATTGACCAAAACCACAGAGACAAGATACTAAAATCAGCAAGAGAGAAACATCAAGTTAACGTCATCTCATCGGAAACAATGCGAACAAGGAAAGAATGAGAAAATATATTCAAAGTGTCGAGTGAAAAACAATTTCAACCGAGAATACTATACCCAGCGAGATTATCTTTCGTATGGGGAAAAAAAAGACAAAAGCATTCTCAGATACACAAAACCTGAAAGAATTTACCAACACCAGATCAGCTCTCAAGAAGTGCTGAAGGGAGTGCTATACCAGGAAAACTAAAGTCAGACCACACAGAAATAAGAGTACAAGAAACAACCAAGAGAATGGCCAACCCAACGGTAGGGACAAGTCCAGAATTGAATGTTAACTTCCAAGTTTAAATGGAAAGATCAGACCCCAGTAACACTGCAAATTCAATAGAAGAGAGATTAGTTACATGCGTCCGAACTAGTGAAATAGAATCTTTTTACTTTAGACTAAAACATTACTGGTTTTCTTCGAAGCTTCGATTTCCATATTTAAGGATTTTTGTCTCCTCTTGAACTGTTGATAGGTTCATCTACCTGCTATTTGAACTGAATCCTAACCTTGTTCCTGGCTTTAAGTTTTCAGCAAATTTATCTTAACATCTTTTGATTTTTTTTTTTTTTGGAGAGGTTTTTGCTATAGGGCGCGTGCGCTAACCAGACAGAGAGAGACAGAGGGACAGAAAGCGAGAAATCACCCCCCAGGGGTGATGGCCACGCTGCAATCCCTTCTCCTCCATTCTCCTCTCGGTATTTTGGGCACGCACGCACACGCGCCCGGCATGAGTTTTAAGCCACCAGGTCTGGGATGCGAACCGCGGCGACTGCGTAGGAGTCCAGCGACATAGCCATTACGCTAACTGCTGGTCCCAACATCTTTTGATTTTGATGTACTAAAACTAAAACATTTTTTGAAATTAAAAGATGCATTAAAAATACCTATTAATGCCTATTTAGTGACTGTAATAAGCTAGATAGCCCCGGCGAGGTGCTACTTTATATATGTTCACTTTACTCACTGAGGGTTACACCTAAAGTCAGACATGCATTCATAAATATGTATATATCAGCTGTGCTCGCTATTGAAAGTCTTTAAATTAATTGAGATCTTTAGTGAATTAATAAAATGTGGAGGGGGGAGGCATGGAAAACAACTATACGTACCAGAGACAGTGTGGGAGAAGAGGGGGAGTTGGCAGAGGGTGAGCGGTAGGGAATCAAGGGGGGGGGGAAGCAAAATATATAAGAAGCAAGAAATCGAAAATTGTTTGTTGATAATAACATGTATGGTAATATCCGTGATTAAGCCAACATACAATGTACACTGGATGGGAAATCTCATTTTGTAGACTGTACTGATGTACAGTGAATGACTGTAAATAAATAAATAAATTGGGGGGAAAAAAAAAAACACAACCAAAACATGTCACCTTACATGGCAAGGTGGGTGTTAAAGTTTAGTAATCAGTTGACTTTTTTTTTTTTTTTTTTTTTTTGGAGAGGTTTTTGCTATAGGGCGCGTGCGCTCGCCAGACAGACAGAGAGAAATAGAGACAGAAAGCGAGAAATCACCCCCCAGGGGGGATGGCCACGCCACAATCCCTTCTCCTCCATTCTCCTCTCGGGATCTTGGGCACGCACACACATGCACCCGGCGTGAGTTTAAGTCACCGGGTCCAGGACACGAACCACGGTCGACTACGTGGGAGTCCAGCGACATAGCCATTACGCTAACTGCTGGTCCCTCAGTTGACTTTTTAAAAGAATGATTATCCTGGGTTATCTGGGTGGTCAGGAGAGTCTCAACCAGAGAAATACAGGGCAAGAAAGACTCGCTAGGCCAGTGAGCGAGTGCTGGCTTTGGAGATGGGTAGGACTATGGGTCCTCCCTAAAGCTTCCAGGAAGGAGCGCAGCCCTGCTGACAGCTTCGGTGCAGCCCAGTGACATGCATTTCTCACTGCCAGAGTCACAGGTCACAACTTGGTGTTGGTTTAAGCCACTGAAGGTGGCGATCAGTTATAGCAGCAATGGGAATGGAATTCAGTCTAGTGTGTGAGGTGAGGACGGTGGAGGGGTGGAGCAGGTAGAGACTCCTGGGAGGGAGGGAAGCTTTGCTCTCCTTGGAGATCGGCTTCCGGGTCAGAGGTGCCAGACTCACCTCCCCCTGCAGGGTCTCCTTCAGGGTGCCCAGGACCACTGACAGTCTGCAAGGCCCCAGTGCACTCACTCCCTCTTCTGATCCCCAAGGTCCCAGGCCAGGCAGACAGGCCCGGCGACCGATCGGTTCTCAATGCACGAAGGAGGACACCGAGGCCTGGAAGAGGCCTGGCAGGAGCACACACCACCTGGGGGCAGGACATGGCCGGGGCCCACCCTCGAGAACTCACGCTCTCCATGGGGACAGCCTGCTCCTTCCAGAGACTCCCCCACAGCTGAACAGGCCCAGGCAGGCTCCCGGCCACATCCGTGCTGAGAACGCGGCCCCACAATCGCCGAGTGTCATCGTAATTGCCACCCTCCACAGCCTTCCGGTACCTCCTCCCTGGAGACAGGACCTCAAGCCAAAGCCAGGGCCCACCTGACCACAATCCAGGCCCAGCCAAAACCTTGGAAGCAGAACCCTCGGCTTCCACTGGTGTCCGGAGAGTGGTGTCACAATGGGGCAAGGAGGTCCTGGGGCAGGCTGGGACTGCTGAGGGCAACATTCTATTCCAGAGGCCCGATTGGTCACAGACCCTCGGACGGAATGGCGTGAGGAGACTGAGCAACTCCCACCAGAGCCAGCCCTGCGCCTTGGGGCAGGCTGTTTTCTGCCACCGGAGCTCCCACCCTCCCCAGGAGGGCTCCACTCTGCTGAAGAACACCCTCCCACCCCTCCAGACACCACTCAGTTGTCAGCTGCCCTGCAAGCCTCCCCGATCCCATGCCTGGAAATGGCGTGTCCCGCTTTCTCTGTGACTTTGGGGTCCATCACCCCCAAAAGCCAGAGGCTTCTTCTACCCGCTGATAAGGACACAGTGCCAGTTGTCATGCTCCGGGAGCAGGTAGGAGGGGATCAGCACACGGCCCAGCTCACGGCCCAGCACGAGGCAGAGACTGAAGGGAAACTGAGGGCCCCTTGCTGGGGAAGAGAAGGCTTTGTCCTTTGGAGCAGAGGAGGAAGAAGGCTCTACCTTCAGCTGCCCCTGGGGCAGAGGTGGGAGCAGAGGGAAGGGCCACACATCAGACGCTCCCTACCACCTTTGCATGGGGGCAGTTCTAGCACTGCAGCAGAAGGGAACGTGGAGGCTGGGGTTAGAGATCCTGCAGTGAGAAGTGTGGGAGGAAGGAGCGCCATCTACTGGGGGCAGGAGGGTGGGAGCATGCGGAGGAGACGACCATCAGCCTCCAGTAAGAGTTAGGAAACAAGCTGACTAGGAAAATCTGGTGGGGATGTTGGGCTCTGGGAAGACCCAGTTGACAGTGGTGACCACAAATTCCCAAGGAACTGACTGGCCTGGCCTGCGACTCTCTCCAGCAGTGACCGCTGTCCGGGGAGCAGGGCAAGAGAGGACAGATAAGGAGGCTCTTCAGCAGCTGAGGTGCTGTTAGTTGGGCACAACCAAAGGGTAGAAGGATTGACGTGTAGGGTATTGGCACCAGAGACAAACGATCTTTCTCTCAATGTAAATTAAGATGGCGGCTTCTGTCCTCTAATCTGAGAGAACACGGAGAAGTAGGGGAAAAGTAAAAGACTCGACAGCTCAGAGGGCCCAAAGAGGCTAAGGGTGGCATTAGGAACTGACTGTGTTCCCAGAAAATTCATAGATGGCAGCCCTAACCCCCACTGGGATGGTACTTGGGGATGAGACTGTTGGAAATTAACTAGGGGTAGATTAGGTTATGAGGGTGGGGCCCTCAAAATGGAATTAGCGGCCTTCGAAGAAGAGGAAGAGAAATTCCTTTCTCTTTCCACATGCACACACTGAGAAAAGACCATGTGAGGGTGCAGAGAGAGCGAGCTGTCCAATTATTCACTCATCTCCTCGTATATATGCCACTGTTGAGATTTTGGAGGTGGAGATGGGGTTTCCTGAGATGATGCCAGGAGCTGGGGTGCAAGGAAAAACCATGAATCAGGTAGCAGAATTTTAGATGAATGAGGCTGTCTGATCTGGAGGTCAAGAGGTGGGAGCAAGGGTCAGCAGGTGGTGGTGGTGGGTAAGGTGCTGGATTCCCACATGGCCAACTGCAGTTCAAATCCCAGACCTGGCTGCTTGCTTTCTCCTTTTCTCTCTCTTTCTCTCTCTCTCCCACATGTGACCTATAGGAAATGAAACAAAACACCCCAATAATAATAACAAATAAAATTAAATACATAATTATTAAAAAAAAAAAAGAGGTTGGAGCAAGAAAGAGAATGTCAGATTTCCACCCAATGAGGATTTGAGAAGTGGGAGGGGCCATGATGGCCAAGACGTGGCCCTGCTCCGGGCTTCTTTGCTATGAGAAAAGGCAAGATCCGAGGAAGAGACAGGAGATGGAGTGCCCTTCCAGGAGGTGCTGATGGAGTGCCCTTGTGTGGAGTATTCCTGTAGGGTGCTGATGGAGTGCCCTTCCATGGGCCTTTCTGCTGGGTCTGGAGCCACAGCTCCAGAAACACAAGGTTGTGCCTCTGGGTCAGTGGAGTTGGGAAACGTGGAAGAGGTGGGATGTCTTAGGCTTGAACAGCAAAGTAGAGAACATGGGGGTCTTTTTATAAAACATTTTTGTCATAGAACATGTACACTCACCAGAGAGAGACAGAGAGAGGGAAAGTGAGACATCCCTCTGGGGGGGTGGGCTACGCTGCAATCCATTCTCCTCCAACCTCCTCTCAGGGTTTTGGACACGTATGCCCGTGAGCCCAGTGTTTCTCAAGTCTCCGGGTCTGGGACTCCAACCAGAGCTGTCTATGTGGAATTCAGCACCTCAACTAGCCCGCCACCTGCTGGCCAGAGGATACAAGGTCTTAATCTCACGGGTCCCTCGTGGGAGGCAGCCTCCAGGCCTAGCGGCCAATGGCAGGCCCAGAAGTCATGCTCGGTGCCCAGGCCCAGGCCAGGGGTGCAGTCAAAGGGCTTCTCTCCCTAGTGTGGTCAGACCCGGCTACTTTCCAGTTCCATTGGCTCAGCTCGCTTCGTCATGAAAATGTTGTGAGGATAAAGCAAGGTAAGAAATGCTTGCTGCTCAAGTTTATTGTCGTAATGATATCTTGTCTGCTTTGTCTGCTTCCACTTTTTGCATCTTCCAATAGTTTTCAGATAGTGACTTAATATATATATAATAAATATAAAATCACTAACTGAGGGACCAGCAGATGGCTGAATGGTTAAGTCGCTAGACTCCCACGTAGTCGACCGTAGTTCAAGAGCTGGACCTGGCGGCTTAAAATTCACGCCGGGTACATGTGTGTGTGTGCCCAAGTTAGTGATTTTTCAGTTAGTGGGCCACTCCGCTGCCGAGAGCAGAAAGAAAAGGCCACCCGGGAGCATAGCAACTAGGCACTGCAGAGAAAACTGGATTCCACGTGGCCAACCTAGGCTCAAGTCCCGTCCCCGCGAGCCTGAAAAACACCAGGTACAGGGCCAGCAAATGGCATGGCGGTGAGTGGCATTGGGTTCCCACATGGCTGATCATGGTTCGAGTCCCGGACCTGGTGGCTTGCTCTCTTGCTTTCCCTTTCTCTCTCTGGTCAATAAAAATACTAATTATAATAACAAATGGAATTAAATACATCTTTAAAAACAAAAGAAAAGGAAAAGAGAAACACAGGTGCATGCCTGTGTGCCCAGGCTCAGATGTCCTGGAGACCTGGAGGAAAAGGGTTCCAGCGTGACAGGCCCCATTAGGGGGTGCTCTCTCTTGTTCTGCCTTATGTATCTCACTGATATAAAAACTAAAGGAAGTGGGACCAGCAGTTGGCGTAATGGCTGTGTTGCTGGACTCCCATGTAGTCGACCATGGTTCAAATCCCAGACCTGACGGCTTAAACTCACGCCAGGCACATGTGCTTGCGTGCCCAAGATCCCAAGAGGAGAATGGAGGAGAAGGGATGGTGGCATGGCCATCCCCCCGGAGGGTTGATTTCTCGTTTTTTGTCTCTCTGTCTCTCTTTGTCTTTCTGGCGAGCGCACGTGCCCTATAGCAAAAACCTCTCCAAAAATAAATAAATAAATGATAAATAAATAAATAAATAAAAAATAAATAAATAAATAAAAGAAGGAAGAAAAAGAAAATCCATGGGTTTTATTGCCTTCAGAACAAAAGCCAAGATTCAGGACGTGGGTTTGCAAGCACCCTGTGGCATTCTCGTCCCAGCAGTAGTACTTCCCCGCCACTAGTCGCTCTCCCGCATGCCCCACCTGCCTTCTCATCTGGCCTCTGGCGCCCCCTAGACACCTGTTGGCCGAGACCCTGCACGCTCACACGCTGGGCCTGCCACCTGTCACCACCACGGTGTCCTCACCTCTTCACTAATGGCACTCCTTGTAAGGGAGCAGTTTGACAGCAGCAGATGAACTGTGGGTCTCTGGTCCAGCAGGGAGAGCAAGTGACGTGGGCCCTCTGTGACTGCTCAGTGGGGGGGTGGATAGACAAGCGGGTGAGGCCACGCCCGGTGGGGCCACGCCTGAAGCCTCAGCTCCGCTCTGCCTGGCAGTTAACTGGGGGTGCTGGGGTGGGCTATTGTCCCTATTTTCTGGGACTTTGGGGGCACATGGCTGGGCCTGTTTGCCTTTCATGCCCAACTGGGGCGCCCAAGAGGATTCGTGTAGTGGGGCCTGTGAAATCCCACTCTAAAACGGAAAGACTGAGGCCAGAGTAGGAGTACCCCTGCCCCTGAGGCTGGAGGCCTGCAGCCTGCACCCTGCACCAGCTCCGCGGAGCCAACCACAGCAGTGAGCCATGGCCCGCTACTGCCATGTCCCCATCGGGCTGTGTTCAGTAACGCCCCTCGGAGGACAGCTGTGGCTGCGCACGGGCAAGACCTCCCTCCTTTCTGTCATGCGACTCAAGGCAGAGCCAAGATCAGGCCCGTAAATCGTCCCCTCAGGGACCCAGAGGTCTCGGCCTCTGCCCTCCCACCAGCAACCGCTAAAAGAAATCTCCGCCTTAACCAGAACAAGCCCTCCGACGCTGAAATCCACCTGGAGAGAAATCCTTCTCTCCAGCTGTCCACGGTCCCTCAGCAAAGACAAGGAAACAAGGAAACGTCTGCTGAGACCCACCCAAGGGCACCCGCGTGTCCCTGGGTTTATGCTTGTGTCAGTGCAGGGCCCGTCTAAGTCCTTCCCAGCAACGACGATCGCTCTGCCGTGGAAGGAGCAAGCATCCACGTCTTGCCGTCAGTGCTGAGATGGCCGTCTCCCCACTCTGCCCGGGTACCTCTCATCCCTCGGCGGTGTCAGCCTGGTGACGCCTGTTGGGTGCCCCTGGGGGAGCTCAGCTCAGGACTCCGTGAACGGTACTCAGTGGGGAGCTCGCGAGCACTTCCGCCATCCCTTCGAGGCTGAGGACCATGAGGAAGAAAGACCCTCCTTTTCTAGAGAAGGGCTGGGTTTACAGGAAACTGGTCCAGGGCCCCCCCAGTGCGAGGGCGGGACTCGCTGACAGCACTGTCCTTAGGGACCGGGGCGCCGTGAGGAGCGGGAGGAGGGCTGGAGTGCAGGAAGGGCAATGGCCGGCTGGCTCTCCCGCCGTGCGGTGGCACCAAGATGTCATGTTCCGGTGGCCAAGAGCTGCTGGGAAACGTAGCCTGGCTGGAGGCAGTGAGGGGAGGCCACCCAGAGGGCTGACTTCTAAGGTGAGGGGATGCCAGCAGGGAGGGAGGCCATGGGGACCGGGGCGGGAGCTGCCGAGGCCCCAGGAGGTGGCTGGAGTTCCCCGCTCCCAGTGAGGGACAGCACGGGCCCGGGAGGACCTCTGGACAACACGAGTGTGCCCCTGTGGCAAAGCCGGCCTGTCAAAATGCACCACCTGGGGCCAGCCCCATAGCCTGGTGGTTAGGGGAGCCCGATCCCACATGGCTGACCTTGCAGTTCGAATCCCTCCCTTCGCAACTTGAATAAAACAAATATATGTGCGTGTACTTGCCCAAAATCCCAAAAGGAGGGGGAAAAAGCGAACAGGTTGCCCCACTGGGAGTGCTTTCTCGCTCTCCCCCTCTCTCGGGCAAGTTCACAACAAAAACGTCCTGACTGCGTGAACCAAGGCGCACCTAGAAGACTACAGCCACTGGGAGCTACGCATACAGCCCTCGGCCCTTTCCCTTCGCCCCCGGCTGGGCCCCAGGAGGGCCACAAATAGCAGTGTGAAGGGCTGGGGCAGGAGGGGACAGAGCAAACCCGCCCTCCTCCATGTCAGGCGTGCGCTGAGGGAGGTGGGTATAAGGGCTCTTGGAGGAGCGTGTGCAGAGCGAAGCTTTCATTTCGCCTGAACAGTCTTCTCAGTGGGACGGAGTGTCCCATGGGCACGCCTTAGCCCAAGGGCCAGGGCGTTGTCTTCACCCCCAGCTCTTCCCTCTGTCTGCCCGGCAAGGCCACGGACTCGGTCCCTCCCCCCCTCCTGCTCTCACTACTCGGGAAGCGCTGAGTGTCTGTTCTGGGCTGGACTGTGTTTTGTGGGCAGGGGGAGACCTATGCCCCCCAGGACTACCAGAAAACCAGCACAAGACCCTCACACAGACAGGGGGCTGGGCTGGGGCTCTAGGGATGAGAACGGTGAAGGAGGGCGGGAGTCCTTGTCCTCGGTGCTCCTGGGGTAGGCTCCGAGGGCTGGCTGGGGCTGGGGCCAGTCGTGGCGTGCTGCCTCCGTGGTGAGGCTGGTCTCGCCCCTGCATCCTCGCAGGCCCTGTCCAAATCCAGAGGGAGGTTTGGGCAGCCCTCCCTGCTGCGGCTGCTCTGGCTCTTCGAGACCATAGTTAGAAAGTTAGAAGTACGTGTTGGTGACAAAGGCCAGCCCCGGGCTGGGCGCTCTGCCCATGGCCTCAGATTCCTTTTCTGGAGGTGCTGACTTCGGGGACCTGGAGGGGGAGGAAGGCTGTCACCGACTGCCCAGGAATTGGCCCCCTCACCATCTTCCTCCCCAAAGCAGGGAAAATCTATCCCAAAGCCAATTGGCTGCATCGGGCCCCAGAGGGCCTTGAGGGAACAACATCCCCCTGGGGAGGTAGAGGCCTGGCCTCTGAGAGGGGTACTGATGTGAGGCCCAGGTCCTGGCTTCAGGGCAGCGGGCAGCTCACCGTGGGTGGGGCCCCTGCTCCAGGTCCTCCAGGGTGTCCTTCAGGCCCTGCCCACGTGTCTCTGGCAGCAGGGCACACAGGAGGCCCACCACGATGGGGGGGCTGCCGTAGATGAGCATCGGCAGGGCCGCGTGGTACTCGGCCAGCAGGATCACCAGGGGGGTGATGATGCCTCCGATCCGTGAGAAGACGCCCACCAGCCCCATGCCGGTCTGCCTGGGGGGGGAAGGACAAGCTGAGCAGACCGGGCCTCCACACCAGGCCACAGCTCCACGCAGCACATTCCCTGGGACCCCCAACTGTGGCCTCCAAAGGCCGGCACAGTCTCCACTTCACCCAGCCCACCCTGCACCCTGCTCAGCCTGCTGCTCCTGACTCCAGCCACTCTGCTTGTTGAGTCAGGTCAAAGGCTGCACCTCCCCTGGACCAGCAGTTAGCATAATGGCTATGTCGCTGGACTCCCATGTAGCCAACTGAGGTTCGAGTCCCGGACCCGGTGCCTTAAACTCACACCAGGCGCATGTGCGTGTGTGCCCAAGATCCCGAGACGAGAATGGAGGAGAAGGGATTGCGGCGTGGCCATCCCCCCTGGGGAGTGATTTCTCACTTTCTGTCTCTCTGTCTCTCTCTGTCTTTCTGGCGAGCGCACATGCCCTATAGCCAAAACCTCTCCAAAAAAAAAAAAAAGGCTGCACCTCCCAGCCACCTCCACCCCCACCTGGTGTCCCATCTTACCTTAGACTCACCCTAAATATTCCCTGTCTTAACCAGGCCAGTGGCATGGCCTACAGCTCTGTCCATCCCCCGCCAGCCTGGGTGTGCATTTCTGCTGCCCATGGCCCTGCCCAGCCCTGCTTTCCCAGAGTGGTGGCGAGGGTGGATGAGGGAGGGCCCAGCTCAGGTCTCAGGAGCAGAGAGCCAGCCCTTACCGGATGACGGTGGGGAAGAGCTCGGCGGAGTACACGTAGGAGATGGTGAAGCTAGATGCCGTGGCGAACTTCCCCACCACGGCCAGCACGGTGACCACCACGGGCAGATCTGGCGGAGGACGTCGGTCAACCCCATGGTGGTAGAGGGCCCACCATCGAGGCCCTGGTGCTGCCCTGTCCACCCAAACACCTTACTCCCCCGGAGCAGGGGCCCCGGCCGAGCCCCTGGCAGCGGCGGGTGAGTGTGGGTGGGTGGGGCCCGGCCGGCCGAGGTACCTGCTGGGACGAAGATGATGGCGATACACATGAGGCCGCCCAGGACCAGGGTGCCCATCTGGCTCCACTTGCGGCCCAGCTTCTCCATCATGAAGGTGCTGGAGTAGCGGGCAGGCACCTCCACTGCCCCGAAGATGAGCTGCGTCAGGAAGATGTCCAGGCCGAAGTCCCCGACTTGGAGGCTCAGGCCGAAATACCCCAGGCTGTCCACGAACCTGCAGAACGTCCAGGGCCCTGTCACTGCCGGCTCGTGAGGCACCATCACACCCGAGGGTCTTCTTGGATCACCGTCACAGCAGGAGACAACCCGGGAGTGCTCCCACCAGGGAGGGCCACCGTCCCGCCACTCCACTGTCACGCGCCAGGAAAGGGGCTGCTCTTTGGCTCCCTCCCTGGGGGGCGGGGCATGGTTCTGGGTCACTCACCAGACACAGAAGAGAATCAGGGTCACCTTCCGGAGCTGGGGGTACCTAAATAGATCCAGGGCGTTCCCCGAGGGGCCTGTCTTCTCTGGGACCAGCTGGGAGGAGGTCAGAGTGAAAGGTCTGTGACGCCAGTCTGGGCAGGGCTGGGGCAAGGCTGGCCTGGGCCTGGGCCACGTACCTGGTTCAGGAGCTCCGGGGGGAGTTTCCGCCGGTTGACCGAGGCGGCCTTCTGGATCACTCGCTTAGCCTCCTCTACCCTGCCCCGGGTCAGCAGCCACCGAGCAGACTCGGGCAGAGCCCTGCAGTCGGGGATGGGCTGTGAGCGGGGCCCGGAGCCCCTCCAGCCATACTGTGCGTGCAGAACCCCGTGCCCCGGCCTCTTTCCCAGAGCAGCCTCCGACTGGCCCATGAGGTGGACACGGGCGCCCCTCGCCCTGCCACAGCACAGCCCACCCAGGAGGGCCTGCTCCCGCACGACCCCCTCACCAGATGTAGAAGAACAGCAGCAGGACCGGCGAGGTGCCAGCGATCTGGAACAGCCTCCAGTCGCGGACCAGGTAGGCCAGGCCTGCGAGTGCCATCTGCCCAACGGAGAAGGCGCAGTGGGCCAGGACCACGGCCCGGGTCCTCTGCGAGGGTCCCACCCACTCTGCAACTGTGGGGACAGGCAGGCTGAGACTGGGCCGGCCCGATGGTTTGGCACGGGGTCACTTCCCAGATGCCACTACATCAGGGTGGTGGCCTCAGTCTCAGCACAGGAAGCCCCGGGGTGACCTCTTGGGGTGCAGGGTGCCAGATGAGGGCCCCACAGGTGGGCCGGCCCCCACCCCAGGGCCTCACCTGTGGCTGCAGGGCCAGGGACCAGATACTCACGGAGGGTGACATTGCTGAAGGTGTACCCGGCAACCGCAGTGGCCACAGCGAAGCGCAGGGCCATGTAGAGTTCGAAGTTGGGCACGAAAGCGGTGCCCACACCGACGACGGCAAAGATCAGCAGCTGCAGCAGGATGGTGACCTTCCGGCCGATCCTGCGGTGACAGAGGGCAGGGCTGTGGGTGGGGGCCCTGGGAGTCCATCTGAGGGGGAAGGAGCAAAGCGGACCACCCGCCCTGGGGTCCTCGAGGGAAGCAGCCGGCCCCGCACGGGGAGCCCCATTCCAGGGTGGGAGCCAGGCCCGGAGCCTGGTGAGGGCGCGGGAGGGTGACGCCAAGAGCGTGTGAGCTCAGGGGCAGGGCTGGGTCTTACCAGTCACACAGGGGCCCGAAGGTCAACGCCCCGAGGAGGAGCCCCGACATGTACACGGACTGTGAGGTCTCCTTCAGGTACTTCCGGCCACAAACCAGGTCGAACTGAGGCAGACACGGGCAGACGTGAGTCTGGGGCAGCCACGGGGGGCGGGGGGGGGGCAAGTCCTTCACCCCTGGTCCCCCCCCAACTTCTCAGGGCAGATGCCCATGGTTCCCAAACTGCGTGCCGAGGCACTCCAGGCACCCAGGGGAACTCCCTGAGCACAGCGGGATATTTAAAAATGCGAAGAGAGGGGACCAGCAGATGGCATAACGGTTACATTGCTGGACTCCACATGGTTAACCACGGTTTGAGGCCCGATCCAGCAGCTTAAAAAAACTCATGCCAAAAATCTTGAGAAGAGACTAGAGGAGAAGGGATTGCGGCATGGCCACCTGCCCTGGGGGGTGATTTCTCGCTTTCTGTCTCTCTGTCTCTCTCTGTCTCTCTAGCGAGCACACGCACCTTAGAGCAAAAACCTCTCTCTTAAAAAATCAAAAAAAGTTAAGAGAGAGCCAGCAGGTGGCATGGTGGTTAAGGCACTGGACTCCCACATGGCTGACTGCAGTTCAAGCCCCAGACCTGGTGGCTTGCTTTCTCACTTTCTCGCTCTCTCTGGTCAAATTAAAATAATAATAATAATTAAAGAAATAATTACTGAGGGAAAAACGTGGACGGAAGTAGAGCAGCACTGAACATTGTCTGCCGTCATACCTAACTGGCTCGGGATAGGCCAAGACTTCAGTGTAAGATCACAGTGCTTGGGTTTTTGTTTGTTTGTTTGTTTGAGAAAGAGATTTTTGCTATAGGGCACATGTGCTTGACAGAGAGACAGAGAGAAACAGAAAGCCAGAAATCACCCGCCAGGGGGGATGGCCACACCACAATCCCTCCACCTCCATTCTCCTCTCAGGATTTTGGTCACATGTGCACACATGCCCAGTGTGAGTTTTAAGTCACCAGGTCTGGGATTCAAATCGCGGTCGACCACATGGGAGTCCAGCGACATAGCCATTATGCCATCTG